>OY293832.1:18171986-19371986 GCA_958507055.1 Crioceris asparagi
TGACAAGCCTCTAGAGCATTATTATGTGCGTCTAGATAATAATAGAGCACTCTCGATGAATGTCATGTCAAGATTCAGATATATAAAGCCGTGTCGATCACGGGTCACAGTCAGTCTTATAAAGTCAGTTGATAACAGTCAGTTTATTGAGTCAGTCTGTGGAATCAGATTTTAATAGTAGTTCAGTCGGTAAAGACAGTGACAATTTAGGTTGTCAAGGTGAAAAGTGGTGACAGTTGTACTATTAAAGAAGGTCGTGTACAGAGTGTTGAAAATAAACCATTGGAAGCAATCTGCGAGTTTTTTTAGTATTACGAAAGTGAACTCACCCCACAACATTTAGCACAGGGTTAAACGTTGCAGTAATTAAACATTAAATTTATATATTTATGTTTATACAAAATTATCTCAAGCACATTTAAGACAAAGTTAAAAACTTATAGTTTAAAAACATCTGAACAGAATATGCCTTGGTATTATGTAATTGATAGAACTAGTGTTGAATTGGTGGTTAAATTTAAATTTCAAAAATTTATTTGTGTTCTTGTAAAAGAATAGTAGGCACATTTTGACTCCTTAGAGCTTTTTACACTAACATGTGGATTTTTTCCAACTTAGCAGTTCTATTGACAATTTGTCGAAAATGATTCGAAAGTATTAAAAAAATACTATTATCTTTCACTCTGTTAGGAAACGATATAAGCTAGCTTTAGAAGTTGGGACGTGGCTATGCATAATTAGCGAAAGTATCTTGATCTTGCATACTTCGTTTTGTGAAGTCTTTACAAGTTATCTCTCTCACATTCTTTGTAATCTCATTCCACCCAGTTGGGTTTTCATATGGAATTTCCCTGAGTAGGACCATCATTTCCACTATAATGAAGTCTTCTTCTTTTGCATCCATAGTTGCAATAAAACTGACTCGAAAAATACTCAAAAAATACACTAATGATACAGAATAAAGTTTTGTTATGGCATTGAAAAACAAAACGAGACGAGAATTGGTCCGCTTGGTTTCGATCAATTTGTTCTGTGGTTTGGATTCGTCACGGATCGCGATCCGATACGTGTGCCGCATCGATAAGTTTCACGTAACGTATCGAAGCAGACATATCGGGTTTGCACATGCGCATTTCGATAAGGATACGGATACGTGATGATTTAAAATACTGCTTTATGTCTCTATTATCGAACACAAGTTTCACGTAACTGAGGACGAATGTCAAGTGCCTACAGACGCTATATTAGGAAGAGATTTCCTAGTAAAATTTAATTGCGTAATAAATTACAAAAGTTGCCCATTGACACTACAATTGAATAACGAACGCATCATTCTCCCGATTATTGAAAGCGATATGTTAGTCATTCCTCCTAAATGCGAAATATATCGCTTACTGAGAAGAGAGTTTTTCACGGAAAAAATCGTGCAAAAAAACTGAATTAAAACAGGTGCCTTCGCAGCTAGTTGTTTAATGAAACCCGACCTTCCTATTTCCTATTGTAGAAATTCTAAATATAAACAATCACGCTATGTGTCAACGCTTCATCAATAAAAACCGAAGAACCTTGAAAATATGCCGCAACACATAAAATACGATATGAAAAATGTATGCAATGGGTTTAAAGATATATTTGCGTATCCTCCAATGAAACTTTCTCATAACAATTTTGATGAACAAAAATTGAGAATAACAGATGACGCACCCGTGTACATGAAGAATTATAAGATACCACATGCTCACAAGAAAGAAATAAATAGGCAAGTGGCTGAAATGCTGGAAAATGGGATTGAAGAACCTTCTTAATCTCGATATGACAACCCACTGTTATTGGGGAGGAAGGGAGGGAAGAAAGGACAAGACGATCAACATCGCGAACAAATTCCCATTACCACGAATAGATGATATTTTCGATCAATTAGGAAGAGCTGAGAGAACTGAGAATTTGAGCGTTGTTCGAAGCGGGATTAACGGTGCTAACCTTTGCCGCGGCTAAGCCATTTGTCCTGTCGTTGCAAACTTCACGCTTTGTGCTTTGTGAGCGGGTCGTCATATGTCAAAATTTTATAGGTTAAACTATACGTTGTTTGTTTTGGTAGTGAGTAATGAAATCGAAATCTTTTCTGTGAAATATATTTTGAGGAAATGGAAACAAAAAGGAAGAATTTTACCTTTGTGGACCGACCTACTCTCCTGGGGTATATTGAAAGGTAAGTTAATTATTTTTAAGTGTATTTTACAATAAACCTAGAAAGGTATTGAAATGGTAAGATACGTAAATAGTATTATTATTTATTATACACATAAAAACATTACATTGGAAATTATTATTTTTAATAGAAAGATATATAATTTTGCAATTACAACTGAAAATATACAGAAAAAAATACGTAACGTACGCATACACACAACACGTCGTAGACGTCTCGCTGTACCCAAAATTCGGTAAAAAAATCGCCGAAAATTTATGAAATTATACAGTCAAAACCGCGTAGTGCCAAGGACCATAACTGTGAAAACTGCATCGGAATTGGTGCAACAGTTCAAAAGTTAGTGCACAAATTCCATAACGCGGATTAAATTTATATCCAAATAGAGTGCACGTGTGCATTACATCTAAGACTATAAATGCAAAAGTGCGACAAGTGCTCCTCTTCGATTTTGGGTAACAAAACAAGTGAGTTTTTCTTGACCATTTCCTAATTCTACTGGGCATACCTCTCTCAAAAAAGCCGAAAACAGCTCCAGAATGCGAATTGGAATCCAAAAAATCCAATTTAAATTCCTGTAAATAGTCAATTTCCCATAACAACACAACAACATAAGATCATCTGTTTCATTCATTATTATTAACCAACATCTGCATCAGCTGATTTCTGCTGGAACATTTAGAAGAATATAGCCAGGGAGCTATATGGAAGATGGCTGCAACTGAGAGTGTCTGTGTTGATAAGCCAAAAAATTTATGTAAATACTGCAAGAAAAATACGATAAGTGGTCTAACGTATTTAAAATGTGACTCAGTGTACCACAAAGCGTGTGCAATAAGATCCAAAACTTGCTGTGAGGTGACCATCAAAGAGAAATATCTTGCTGACGCGAATATGACAGATGATTTGTTCGTGAATGAAGATTATTCTCTGATGAAACAAATCATAGCCGACAAGTGCACCATCATTGTGGACAAGGTAACTCTAATAACATTATTAAATGAGAAAATAAGTTTTCTAGAAGAAAAGTTACATAACTACGAAAATAATACCATATCTATTCCAAACAAACAAGGGGCAGGACCAGCAAAAACATTCGAATCCACTGAAAAAGCAGTGTGTTCAAAAAAAGAGACTGAACAAAAAACTAAGAATACAACCAAGCCAACAAAAAACAGTGTGAGCAAGCCCTCCCCAAAAAATGAATTCGTCAAACTACCTGCCATGGAATGTCTAAACAGTCACAATATACAAGGTGGTCCGCTTTTAGACCCGAAACAAATGGCAAGTGAAATTCTGACAGTGTAAACAGTGCAGAAATATAACGAAATCATCAATTTAGAAAGTGATATTAGAAACGGTGCAGGTGCAACTTCCAACCAGCTAGTATCAAGTTTTAATGGAAATGACAATTCAAACTGGCAAACGGTCCAACGGAAAACATCTTTCAAGCGCAAGCTTGGTCAGTCGGAAGATGATGGTAAATTCAAAGGGGCAAAACCCAGAGTTTGGATGTACATTTACATAGAGTAGACGGAGATGTTACCGAAGAAGATATCAAATCATTCCTGAAGATAAAAACAGATGACAAGAAAGAACCCTTCCTGGTGAAATATCTCAAAAACGAAAATAATCTGAAATCTTTCATGGTAGCTGCCGATTACAAATTCAAAGAAAATTTCTACACCCCGTCTTTCTGGCCAAAAGGGGTTGGATATAGGGGATTCAATTTCAAAAAAGATGACATCATTAGAAACGGCAATCAACCAAATTCTTTTTTAGGCCCACACAAACTCCGACAAGTTCCTACATAAAAAAAATCCAATCTTATTAATGTGCCCCCAAGAGACTTGAGAGGTAATGATTCTTTGAGTATATTTCACATAAATACACAATGCCTATCAAATAAATTACTGAAAATTGATTCATTTCTAATAGATTACGATTTCGATATCCTTTGTGTCTCTGAACACTGGCAATCGGAAAATAATCTGAAAACTATCAATATTCCTGTCTACATATTAGCTAGTCAATTTTGTAGAAAACAACGTGCGCATGGTGGTGTCGCAATTTATCTAAAACAATCAATAAAAGCTAAATCCTTAGATGTTACTGCATATTGCGAAGAGCGACATGCTGAATTTTGTGGTATCGAATTAGTAGATTCAAAATTATTTATCATAACCCTATACGGACCCAGTGGCTCAATTGTTGATATTTTCATGAAAAATTTGTTGTTAGACAGATTTGTTCATCTTGACAGCAAAATCATATTACTAGGCGATTTTAATATCGACTTCAAAATTAACTCATTACCTACAAATGAGTTATTATGTCTTGTAAATTCGTATGGATTAGCACTTACAATTGAAGAATATACTAGAATTTCCATTCAAAAATCGAGCTGTTTAGACAATATTCTCACAAATTTGAGCTCAAGCCTTTACAAATCTGGGGTCTTGGAACCCTGCCTCTCAGATCATGCTGATCAATATATAATAATTGCTGTAATACCCAATATTTCAGTCAATCACACTTACAGTAGGAATATTACAAATTCTGGATTCAAATTATTCAATGATGAATTATCTCAGATAAATTGGAGTGATATGAAATTAGATTCTGATGTTGACTTTGCAGCTTCCTTTTTGATTTCATGTTTTCATGGGCTAATAGAGAAAATATTTCCACTAAAAAAGAACAAATTTAATAAAAACAGACAGCTGGTGCCTTGGTTCAACAACGATCTGAGATCACAAAGATACACACTGATGAGTTTAAAAACTGTATGTGATTCCACCAAAAACCCACGAGACATCAACACATTTAAGTGTTACAAAATACACTATGAAACACAGTTAATTTTAACTAAAAAACAGCTTATGATAAGTATCTCTCAGATGCTGAAAATAAATCGAAAGCAAGCTGGCGCTTGATAAATTTTGAAAGGAACAATTCTAAGTGTAAATGCGACACTTCAACGGACAAACTATCGTCCGAGGATTTCGTTATTTTTTTTTTTCAAACGTGGCCGAAGATATAATCAAATCTTTACCTCATGGACCCACCACAACATTCCAGAATTACAAAAATTTTCCCGCTCCATCTTCCTCATTTTTCATGCGGCCTGTAACAATTTCTGATGTCAGAGAAGCTATCTTATCTCTGAAAAACTCAAGATAAAAACTCAAGATGCCTAGATATCCATGAACTTAGTATCAGAATCTTAAAAGGAACTATTGACACAATTTCAGAGCCCCTAACAAACCTAATAAATCAAAGTTTCGAAACTGGTAAATTTCCAGACATTTTCAAATACTCCAAAATCATTCCTCTTTTCAAAAAAGGGGATAGGGATAAAACAGACAATTATAGACCCATTTCTATCATCTGTATTTTTTCGTAAACTGATTGAAATTATCTTAAAGCAAAGATTATCCAAGTACTTCGAAGACAGCAAGTTTTTTTGTAATGAACAATTTGGCTTTCGAAAAAATCACTCAACAACTAGTGCAACAATGAGGGTGGTTGAGCAAATAGTTGCGGGTCTTGAACAGGGAAATCATGTGGGTATTACTCTCTGCGCTTTATGTAAAGCTTTTGATTGTGTTTCCCATGAAATCCTTCTTGAGAAACTCAGCTACTACGGAATCAGAGGTATCACTCTCACACTTATTGAATCGTATTATACAAATCGTTTCCAGGCTGTATTTTTCAATAACGAATTGTCCAGTTTTAGAGACGTTAAATTTGGTGTCCCACAGGGTTCGGTCCTGGGCCCACTGTTGTTTGTAATTTATATTAATGATCTTCCTTCCTTCTTGGCCCCAAACGAACGTGTTCTATATGCAGATGACACTACTCTAATTTATTCTCATGAGGAATATAATTCCCTAGAAACCGTATCGGAAGAAATTGAAGAGAAATCTGAACAGTGGTTCATAGCTAACAAGCTGAATTTAAACAAAAATAAATCACAAAACTTGATAATCTCTACCAGGAAACCCATCCCAGAGGATAAAAATGTGAAGCTACTAGGATTCATTTTGGACGATAAGCTAAACTGGACCGAGCACATCAGGCAACTAAATTTGAAACTGTCGCGCTCTCTTTTCTGTATTCGACAACTCAGATATTGCACAAATATAAACACCCTGAGATCAGCTTATTTTTCTTTATTCCATTCTCATCTTAATTATGGAATTGTAGTTTGGGGAAACTCATCAGCAGTTTCTAGCATTTTCCGACAACAAAAAAAAGCTATTAGAATTCTGGGCAATGCAAAATATAGAGAAACCTGCCGACCACTGTTTAAAAATTTAAAAATCATGACTCTTCCTTCCATTTACATTTGGAATACTTTGGTAGAAATTCACAAAAGAATTCCCACATTAATAGCACAATCAGACATTCACCAACACAACACCAGAGGTGCAGATAATATAAGAGGAACTAGACATAGGCTCAGTAAATCACTAAATAATTCACTGAATCTGAACCTCTACAATATTCTTCCAGGGGAAGTTAGAAGATTAGGAACATTTGCTTTCAATAAAACAAAAAAATTAATTTTGCTCGATAATGCCTTCTACGCTCTTGAGTTATATGTGTAAAGCAAGGTGTAACTATGCTCAGGGAATCATGACTTGTCAATAACTTCTAAATTATTTTAAATAATTCTTGTATGTGATGTCCATTATGTCTGGAATAACATATTAATGTATTACTCTATTCTATTCATTACAATTTTACTATTTTTGTAACTGCGACCTGTCATAAATGTATTTTGTGTACATAGCATGATTAATAAAGTATCTATCTATCTATCTATCTATTATAAAGGTTAGGTTAGGACTCACTATTCTACTGCTTGCGACTTCACGACTGCCGTTTCGTCCGTATCCCCCGCCACCCGTCGATCTACCCACATCATTTTCTCCGTCGCATCTCTGTGAGTGTGGTATACATATAACTAATATTTAATATAAAAGCTGTGATATGTGAATTATGTGATAACTGTATAAGAACGTATGCGGATGCGGAGCAAGAGTTGTCTCTGGCCGAACGGATAAATGTTCCCACATTATTTTCTTTATTACGTGCAGATGTAGACTAATTATTGTACCGATAGATCTCGTAATAGATTTTATTTATTTGTATAAAACTCTGCCTTTGTAAGTCATTGCAATTATTTGTATGCATAATATATCAACAGCAAATACCAGCCTCACGGAACTTGAGTCAATGTAAATACTAACCATAAAATTACAAAATTGTACATTATAAAAAAGGTAATAACAAACTTACCTTATGTGAAACAGTGTAAATTGCATCCAAGCACAAATTTTCTGCACTTATTCACTCATAACTTCGATCGAAGGTTTAAACGAAATTGTTGCCAGCTGTCAAATACCTACTTAAATCAACCCCCTGTCTGGTTTAAAAGGCAGGCGGCTAATCACGGGCTAATATCAGGCTAATGCAGCGTTTGGCGTTCGAATAACGCAAAATCACCGTAAACGCATGTTAAACAGGTCATCGGCTAAGACTGCGCTAAACTTTTGAAAAGTCTGCTTCGAACAAAGCTTTACCTCACATCAAAGATTAGCGTCTGTTTAGCACGGGCTTAGCCGACGTCATAATCACATGAATTTTTGTATCTGACTTTCTAAAGCTGATTTTTACACAGAGTGTTCCAACGAAAACAAAACATGTGTTTTTCATGTATTTAGAGTCAGATTTTTTATTAAATGGAGGACACTTTTTGGCTAGATTGAAATGTTTGTACGACACGCCTCCTTTGAGAGGTAAATACAAATCTCTTTATGTCATTAAAACATTTTAACATACATTTGAAAGGCATAAAAACATCTAAATGAATGGCGTCAATGGCATAAATAGTGATAAAATAAAACATTATACCAGTTATGATAGTAATGTAACGTGGATGGTTTATCATGTACTTACGGTTATCATTCGTTTAGTCTCTAGATTTCTTCTAGCTTATTTACTATAGTTGTTGGTTGTATAGTTCATTAATTACTTCTAGAATTAGTAGGTCTATTCTCGATCCTTCCAGAAACTATATGTGAGGTACAGTTTGTCACACTATTGTCAGTTTGACAAGCCTCTAGAGCATTATTATGTGCGTCTAGATAATAATAGAGCACTCTCGATGAATGTCATGTCAAGATTCAGATATATAAAGCCGTGTCGATCACGGGTCACAGTCAGTCTTATAAAGTCAGTTGATAACAGTCAGTTTATTGAGTCAGTCTGTGGAATCAGATTTTAATAGTAGTTCAGTCGGTAAAGACAGTGACAATTTAGGTTGTCAAGGTGAAAAGTGGTGACAGTTGTACTATTAAAGAAGGTCGTGTACAGAGTGTTGAAAATAAACCATTGGAAGCAATCTGCGAGTTTTTTTAGTATTACGCAAGTGAACTCACCCCACAACATTTAGCACAGGGTTAAACGTTGCAGTAATTAAACATTAAATTTATATATTTATGTTTATACAAAATTATCTCAAGCACATTTAAGACAAAGTTAAAAACTTATAGTTTAAAACATCTGAACAGAATATGCCTTGGTATTATGTAATTGATAGAACTAGTGTTGAATTGGTGGTTAAATTTAAATTTCAAAAATTTATTTGTGTTCTTGTAAAAGAATAGTAGGCACATTTTGACTCCTTAGAGCTTTTTACACTAACATGTGGATTTTTTCCAACTTAGCAGTTCTATTGACAATTTGTCGAAAATGATTCGAAAGTATTAAAAAAATACTATTATCTTTCACTCTGTTAGGAAACGATATAAGCTAGCTTTAGAAGTTGGGACGTGGCTATGCATAATTAGCGAAAGTATCTTGATCTTGCATACTTCGTTTTGTGAAGTCTTTACAAGTTATCTCTCTCACATTCTTTGTAATCTCATTCCACCCAGTTGGGTTTTCATATGGAATTTCCCTGAGTAGGACCATCATTTCCACTATAATGAAGTCTTCTTCTTTTGCATCCATAGTTGCAATAAAACTGACTCGAAAAATACTCAAAAAATACACTAATGATAAAGAATAAAGTTTTGTTATGGCATTGAAAAACAAAACGAGACGAGAATTGGTCCGCTTGGTTTCGATCAATTTGTTCTGTGGTTTGGATTCGTCACGGATCGCGATCCGATACGTGTGCCGCATCGATAAGTTTCACGTAACGTATCGAAGCAGACATATCGGGTTTGCACATGCGCATTTCGATAAGGATACGGATACGTGATGATTTAAAATACTGCTTTATGTCTCTATTATCGAACACAAGTTTCACGTAACTGAGGACGAATGTCAAGTGCCTACAGACGCTATATTAGGAAGAGATTTCCTAGTAAAATTTAATTGCGTAATAAATTACAAAAATTACTACAATTGAATAACGAACGCATCATTCTCCCGATTATTGAAAGCGATATGTTAGTCATTCCTCCTAAATGCGAAATATATCGCTTACTGAGAAGAGAGTTTTTCACGGAAAAAATCGTGCAAAAAAACTGAATTAAAACAGGTGCCTTCGCAGCTAGTTGTTTAATGAAACCCGACCTTCCTATTTCCTATTGTAGAAATTCTAAATATAAACAATCACGCTATGTGTCAACGCTTCATCAATAAAAACCGAAGAACCTTGAAAATATGCCGCAACACATAAAATACGATATGAAAAATGTATGCAATGGGTTTAAAGATATATTTGCGTATCCTCCAATGAAACTTTCTCATAACAATTTTGATGAACAAAAATTGAGAATAACAGATGACGCACCCGTGTACATGAAGAATTATAAGATACCACATGCTCACAAGAAAGAAATAAATAGGCAAGTGGCTGAAATGCTGGAAAATGGGATTGAAGAACCTTCTTAATCTCGATATGACAACCCACTGTTATTGGGGAGGAAGGGAGGGAAGAAAGGACAAGACGATCAACATCGCGAACAAATTCCCATTACCACGAATAGATGATATTTTCGATCAATTAGGAAGAGCTAAATGGTTTTGTCATAGATTTATTTTCTGGATTTCATCAGATTCCATTAGAGGAAAATTCTAGAGATCTAACTTCCTTTAGCACTGATATTGGTATTTACCTTTTCACCAGATTACCTTTTGGATTATCCGTAGCTCCAAACAGCTTTATGAGAATGATGTCAGTAGCACTTTCAGGCCTTACTCCTTAAAAAGCCTTTATGTATATGGACTATTTAATTGTAATAGGTTGTTCTGAACTACATCATTTAAGGAATATAATCTCAAATTAAATTCCAGAAAATGCAAGTTCTTCAATAGAGAAGTCACATTCCTAGGCCACAAAGTAACAGATAAAGGAATACTCCCAGATGACTCAAAGTACGAGGTCGCTTCTTAGGGCCGATTTCGCCAATGAAATAAAACAAGATCAATACACTTTGGATCACACAGATTTTTAACAAGATATTGACTTACAAAACCAACTGTATTATCTGTCTTGGAGTCAATAGAAAACAATTTCGAGTTTCCTACGAATATGAAAGTATCATAACTTATTTCAAGTCAATATTTGATCGTTTGAATAAACATAATAGATATACATAACATAAGCGTTTGCATAATCAGTTATTATGTTTATTCAAGGAATAACAGCGTGTCTCCCATTAATCAATTGTTATGCGCCCTATGATATTATGCTTCTACATTTTAACAAATGACTGCAGGAGATTTATGTGGATTTAGCACATCAACTGCTCATATAATTGTCCACAAAGTTAGTACTGCTATTGCAGAACTCCATGCACAGCACATTTACTTTCCTAAGTTACCAAAGGAAATCCAGGAGACGCAAACTGAGTTTTATAGGAGAGCTAAATTTCCTTATGTTGTAGGTGCCATAGAGTGTTCTCATGTGAGGTTGACGAAATCAACAGGTGAAGCATTATTATTATTTTCCAAAATGCATATTTAATTATTTTACATACTATATATTTTAAGGTGGAGATAATCCAGAGATTTTTCGTAATAGAAAACACTACTTTTCTCTGAATGTCCAAGCTATTTGCAATGCGATGCTGGAATTTACGGATATAGTTGCTCGTTGGCCAGGAAGTACCCACGATTCTTACATCATTAACAACTGCTATAGAAGGGCAAGATTCGAACAGGGCCAATATGGAAATGCTGTTCTCGTTGGAGATGCAGGCTATGCCTGTAACAATTCTATCATTAGAGCAATGCACTTCTACCGATGAAAATTTATACAATGAATCACATATAAGAACCAGGATAAGGATTTTATTAAGATACATTCATCCCTCCGTTTTATATCTTCCCACGAGTACATTTTAAGGATTATATGCTAAGTTGTGCTTTTCCAGGATCTGCTGGAGTTGCTCACTCTAGTGGATGGATGTCTACTGAAAATTTCATTGTTTTCATGGACCACTTCATAAAGCACTCTTGTTGTTCCATGGAAAATGAAGTATTGATATTAATGGATAACCACGAGAGTCATATTTCCGTTGATACTCTGACAAAAGCAAAAGAAAATGGGATTGTGTTGCTCACATTTCCGCACCACTGCAGCCATAAAATGCAACCCTTGGATGTATCGGTTTACTTCCCCTTTAAAAACTTTTATAATTCGCATTGTGCATCATGGATGGTTTCAAATCCAAGTTAAACATTGACGATCTATAATATTGCTGCTTTAGCTAGTCGAGCGTTTGAATTAGCTTTCACACCAAAGAATATTGTCTCCGGATTTTCGTCGACCGGCATTTGTCTTTTAAATCGTGATGTGTTTACTGAAATTGATTTTATTTCTAGCGAAGTGACCGATCGACCACTAGAAACTACCTGCTCAATTCTAGAAGATGAAGCATCTATTTCAGAAAACATCGTTCAAGAGGACATTTTAAAGCCTGAAAGCAATCTAGAATGTACAGCGTCAACTCTTTCAAAGGCAGGTCCACGAAAGCAGAATAGAAGACGAAAACGTGGTTCCTCAAGAATTCTTACAGACATGCCAGGGAGAGTTGAGACACTTTACATCACTTTGTTCAAATTATTTTTTTAATTATGTATTGTCAATTACCTTTTATATACTATAAAAGACCTAAAGGAGGCATAAATGCCCGTACATAGAATGGTCCAGAAAAAAAATAATTAAAGAAATAAAATTAAATTAATGATCTTAAGAGTTACTTCATCCTCCATAAATAAATAATACTAATAATAATGTACAATAACAAATTCCCCTTAAAGTAATAATGTTTAATAATATATATCTTATCACCATATCATATATATCAACTAAATTAATAAAATATAGAAAAAAAACAAAAAATTATTCTATGATTTTCCAATTTTAACTAATCAATAATAATATCTTTAATTTTCTCTTTTATCTTTCTTTTGAGTACATTTCTATTTCAAGTAATTTGGAAGATGATTAAAATACCTTTTAGCATAATATTCGCAACTTCTCTGCCCAATGGTTAAATAATGTAGTGGTAATGCAAGACTGCAATCTGGTGTTAACTGGTTTATTTATAAATTCACTTTTTATATCATTATATTGATGAATAATAGCTTTAACAACAAAAACTTGCCTAATATTTAAAGGTTTGTCCGGATCATCTTCAGTTATACCAATAATTTTGAAAATACGTTTCTGCAGTCTATCCAATGGATCAAAAGATGCATCATAAAGACCACCCCATCCTATAACAGCATATGAAGCCACACTATGAAACAATCCGTAATATATTTGTAATAGTTGACTTTTGCTTAACAGATACCTAAGCCTGAAAAAGACGTAAACTAAATATTTTCTTTTTTTTACTATGTTGGCTACATGAATGTCCCATTTCATTTTACATCCTAAGTTATTCCTAGATATTTAGCGCAAGTAACTCTTTTTAATTTTTGACCATTCATATACATAGGTCTTTAGGGAACCAGTCACTATAATTACCAAACGTAATGAAAGCAGACTTGTTTGTGTTAAGCACCAGATTATTATTATAAAGCCAAGAATAAATGAAATCTAATGTTGTCATTTCTTTAGCAAGTTCAGGCCATGTTAAATTTTTCATTGTAACTGCCATGTTATCCTCATATGCAACTAATTCGTTTCGTAAGATAAGCAAATCATTGATACAAAGTATAAACAGCAAGGGCACACTAATATTGGTTTTTACAGGCCGACTTTTGATTCCGTTAACCTTAACAACTTCTACTCTGTCATGCAAATAGCTCCTAAATAGGGATAAACATACTCCTCTTACTCCCATTTTTTGTAACTTGTCTAGAAGAATTTCATCGTATCAAATGCTTTGAATTAGTCCAAATAAGCGACAACAGTTGGTTTGCTATATAATATAAATATATAAATTTACTTAATAGAGCAATAGCATCTTCAGTACCTTTTTTCTTAAGGAAGTCAAACTGTTTGGCACTGATCAAATTATACTTAATTGAAAACTTATATAATCTCGCAAAAATATTTTTTTCAAAAACATTCGCAAGGTTAGATATTAAAGTAATTGGTCGATTGTTAGACACCATTCTTTTGGAGCCATCTTTGTAAATTGGACAAATGTCAGTAGTTTTAAATTGAATTGGGCACTCACCTTGTAATAATGCCTTTTTAATTACATGAGTAAGTATTGGAGTAATGTATGGAGCATTTAATCTTATAGAAAAGGCATGAATATCATCATACCCTCCGACTTTATTTTTTAGATCATGAATATTTTTGAAGACCTCTTGATTATTTGCTGGTGCAAGAAATAAAATATTCTGATTTACAGGCAATTCAGGTATAATATGTTGCTGAATGGGTGCAGAAGCACTGGTACAAAGACTAGACGCAACAGTACTAAAATATTCATTGAAATAATTAGCTTTAGACCAATCACAATTACTCAAATTATTTTCAATCAAAATTTCCTTAATTTGCCTGTTTTTGTAGTTTGATTCAGTTTACTATGCACAAAATTCCACATCCTTTTTGAATCAGCATTTTGTAATTGCCTTTGCTCGTGTTTGTATTTTTCTGCTCCAAGTAGCGATTTCAGTATTTTTTCGTAATTGACGAACTGCTGTTTTTAGGCAAATTGCCTTGATCCTTCTTCCATGTTTTATATTGTTTATTTTTAATATTTACAGAATTAACAAGAGCAGGTGTAATCCAGGATTTGATCTGTTTTTGTATTTTAGGTTTAGATTTCAAAGAGAGCTTGTTGATATTTTGATTTTTTGTAATTAATAAATCTAATGCCTCTTTTGCTTTATTTTGAATATTAAAGATCTGATGCTAATCTTCATCCTCACATAGCTCCAAAAAACGTTTTTACTTTATTTCGAGTTTTACCGTTTGTTTATATTTAATATTATTTCCATATATCGATACCATCACCGGGTAATAATCTGTGATAGAGTCAGTTTGCCCGCAGTTGATTTATATAAACCTTTCATAAAAATGTGATCAATGCAAGTTCCCTCATTATTTTTTTGAGGAGGGTGAGTACACGTATTTACCATTGATTGATAACTATTTTGTAATAGCAAATAAAAGTATTCTTCAGTTTTACAGTCAAAATTTTATAAGATCTAAATTGACATCACCTAAAATAATGTGATTATCGACAGATTTGTTGCTTATGATAAAATCTTTATGATCTTTAATAAAACTATCAGCTTGATAATCATGACAACGATAGATTCCAGATATCCTTAAACTGCTTTTATTAGGTAATTCATTTAAACAACTAGTAATTTTTAATTCGTTGAATTGTTCATTAATAACTTGATATTGAACGCTGTTTTTAAAATAAACGATTACGCCATCTGCTCTATTTATTCTATTATTTTCAAAATATGTATAACCAGTGATATTTATAAAATTTATATCATCCATCTGCCAAGCTTCTGAGCATATTATTACATCTGGTGTGTGCTTAAAAGAACCAATCATAGCTTCAAGTTTTAATATATTCTTTCTTATACTTCTAATATTCACATGCAAAATCATAAGTTCAGATTTACAAAAAATAGGAGTAGTGTTGATTTCCGTGATTTCCGTAAATAATAATTCGTCACTGAGTTTATAATCAGCTATCTCCATAGAAAATATAAAAAAATACTATATATAAGATTATAATCTAGTTGTTTGGCCCACTAACTTTGATTTGAAAGGTGAATCAGGCTTCCATGGGTAATCAGTATCGTTAACAAATTGTTCCCATCTGACCTTAAAGCAATTTTGAATATCATCAGCAGAATGCTCAGTGGATCTTTTTTGACTAAGTATTTATTTGCAGAAATGCAGTTAATACATTTGGTGACATCTGCGTTACATGCATCAGCCTTGTGATCCCCTGAGCATTTATAGCATGCTTTTTTCTTTTAAAAATATTTATACATTTTTTCCACGAATGATTATATCCACATAGTACATCGTTTTCAAAACCAATAAAAACTGATTTTACCTTCATTATTATAGAATATGCAATACAGCTAACTTCTGCTACAGCAGCGTAGCAGTTTTCTCTGTTTATATTTATGCACAATATTCACACTATTTGCTGGTAGTTGATTTCTGCGAGTTCTTCTTCTTCTACATCTTCGGAAATGTTTACAATTCTCATTTGTGGATTGTTTTTAACACATGTTTCAGCTGTGAATATATTATTATTTTCACTGTTTATCACATTAAGGATATTTTCAGAATCTTGTTTGTTAAGATACTTTAAATATATAGAGCCATTTTTTGCTTTGCCTATTTTTTACACTTTTGCACTAGTTTTGGTTGCAACTTGCTTTTTAATAATATTGAACGCATTACCCTTGAAATTTTGCTTAGGCTTTATAGCGACTCGAGCAAATTCTTGTTTTTTGGGAAGATTCATTACAGCACCAATATACATGAGTTTTTGACTTCAGTTAAATTTTTTGCAGCATAAA
Source organism: Crioceris asparagi (assembly GCA_958507055.1). Taxonomy (NCBI): domain Eukaryota; kingdom Metazoa; phylum Arthropoda; class Insecta; order Coleoptera; family Chrysomelidae; genus Crioceris; species Crioceris asparagi. The sequence continues at coordinate 18,188,188 of OY293832.1, forward strand.
GAGAAAATGATCTTAAGAAATTGTTGTGTTCTCTCAATTCATTATTTTGCTTAGATTACTCAGAGTTCATTTTTTTTTCAAAACTTAATTCCTTTATAAATTCTTGACAGTCTTCACATTCATGATCTATAGCTAGCTTGAGTTTTTACTCACGTCACTAGCCACTGATGCTGAATCATCATCATTTTTATCTTCCATTTCCATAGGTTCGGAGTTTATTTCTTGCGTAGAATCTAGTCCACTATTGATATTTTCAAAGTGTTTTTGAATTATTAACATTTTTTTTAGGACACTTGTATTGACTACATCAGCCGAATCATTAGTTTGCGTCATCTCAAAATATAGATTAGGATGAGCAGGACTATTAAATGTCTTGTAATAAAAAGACCTTTTCCCTCATGCAGTTTTCTTGCAAAATCAGATTTGCAATAACCGCTGTCACAGATTATACACGTTACGAGCCCAAATTTTCTAGTTGGATGGCAAACAAGATACATATAGTTCGGAGGAATATCGCGCGCGTCTTTACTCGACCACGCCATGCTTGCTACTGAAATGTTCCTAAACAATTAATAATATATTTTTGTGTGAAAAATTATTTCAAATCTAGCTAAAAGCACATCATTTACTTGCAATATATATTATCTTCATACTTGCAAATTATAAAATTTATAAAAATAAAATCCATTTTTTCTCTCAAGACTCCCCTACATGAAAACAAAAATATATATTGATCGGAAATATTGTAAATACTTATATTTTTATGCTTCTACGTTTACTTATTAATACATGTCGTACCATGATATTTGGAAGAGCCTAAATTCTTATTTTTAAAGCAAACACATTTCACACATGAATTACAGATTCCTACTAACCTTACAGAAACATTTTTGAAACCCCTGACCCCCCAAATCGTGAATGATGTTCAATTGCCTCTCTTATTGTTATTAGTTTATCAGGAACTTCATCTTGAAAACCAACTAAGGATTCATGAATATTATTTCTGGAAAAACAAGTTTTAAGAATTCCTTTAGGAGTACCTAATTTGTAGAGATCATTTTTCAGGTTCAGATCTACTTTAGGTACTGCTAAATAAACATATGATCCAATTTCAATTGACTTAAATTTTTTGTTGGTTTTCTCATTCATCTTTTCGGCTGCTCTTTTTTGGCCAGAGTAACATTTTTGCCTTTCATTCTATTCTCAGTTGCACAATGATATCAAATCGTTATATCCGGTTTTGAAGATGACCCTAAACTTGAACATGAACAATAAAATGCACTGTACCATTACATTCCTCACATGTAGATTTAGATTTTTCTGCGATTTTATCACTGCATACGCAACAATACACAATAGTATCACTCTCAAAGTCTTATTCACATTTTCTTGTGTATACCCAGTTGAATGTCCTGTTATTGTGTGTTATTTGTGCGTGAAGAATACATTACATCTTCGAGTTCTTCTTCTGTTCGAAGTTCTTTAATTACACTGTCTGGCAGGTTTGTTGATTTCAATCCAAGTTTTGGGTCAGCTCCAAATAATGCACGGTACGGAGTCCTTCCAATAATGCGATGTCTTGACAAATTCTTCTGCCACTGTACAAACCAGCATCCCAGGGACCAATTTGTGAAGCACCGAAGCATGTTCTCAATATCTTGGTTACTTCTCTCCACGCTATCTTGGCGTTGAGGGTGACGCGGCCTGCTGTGAACAATTTTGCAGTCTGGTCAGTAGCTAACAATTTATTCTATTACTGAAACAGTAAATTTCCGGCCGTTGTCACTTTGTAATATGTGCGGTGCTCCAAACTCCAAAAATATTTTCAGCATATCTATAGCCACCTCCGCGGCACGTTGGCTTTGTAAAGGACGTAGATGCAAAAATTTTTGGACATGATCTTGATAGTTAAGAAGCCATTTGTATTTCCCATCAGGGGCAGATTGGAAATCTATCAAGTCAGTTTGCCCACGAACATCAAAATCTTTAGAAAGAATTGGACGCACAACTAATCCCTTGTGGGGCTGCGATTTCTTAAGTTGACAGTCCTTGCATACTGTAATGAAAATTTCGATCACTTTTCTGGGAATATTATATTTGTTTTTTAAGGCAAATAGCATTTTATCCCTCCCACCATGCCCTTTATTTCGGTGACATTCGAGCAACACATCAAAGTACTGTTTCATGGGTATTATGTAAACAACATGTTGGTCAAGAGAGCTTCGCTTTACGACTAGATATTCATCAACACCGACAGAGAAAACATCGTATTTTCTCATTGAATGATACTGCTTATTACTCTTTTTGTACCTGTTGAAGCAGCTAATTTACCACTTTTGATGTCTTCAATGACATCTTTGACTCTATTAGCTGACCAAGGATTTTTAATTACATATCTCTCTACTCTTTCACTGTAAAACTTGTACAGCTGCTCGTTAAATTGCATTTTGACAACTTCTAAATTTCGTTTGTCACTCTCAGTTTGCACTTCTTCGCGGTTGACTCATTTTTATCTCTCTGAATGGCCTTCTAAATTGATTGAGAAACAACAAAAATAGTTATACCAGGCGGTTTCTAGATCACCATAGTCAGCATGATTGTTTCCAAGCGGGTCAGAATAATGCAAAATGGGCGTGCGAATTTTAAGGGGTTTTCATCAGCGCCATCTATCAGAGAGAGGACGCGGATGTGAATTTAAATTTCCTAATATTCTAGCATGTATGCCATCTACCTGTATTATTTATTAAATATATGTTGAATATTAGCAAAGAAAAAAAAGTCCTCACCCATTGAGATTTTAACCGGGGAACTCTCCCTTACGAACCAAACACTTCTACCAGCCAGCTATCGGGTCTCGGGGATTATAAATGATATTTATGGTTATATAAATGAAGACATGAAATATTGTATGATGGAAGAGGCACGGTTTAATGTTTTGTTTTATAGTAATATGTCGAAAATGAATTTAGGATAGATGAAAAAAATTGGAAGAAACCATCAATAATATTTTAGTAATATAAATTAGCAGTTGAAAGTTTTAATGTAATGAATCATAAAAAAATAATAAAGGCTTTTTATGGTGGGGAACAAGGTATAAATGACATTTGGAATTATTAGTAATCAATAATGTCTCAACCACTTAGTTTCTTCGCTATGTATCTCAAGTAGATAGGCAGCCAGAATTACCTGGTGTCGAAATACATAGATGTTTGTAATCGGTGAGCGAAGATTCCCGTTAAATAAATCGCTCAGTAGGTTTGTATCAGTTGGATACACTTCTGACGATGGGTTTACCTTGAGTATAAAATTAAGTGGAAACAAGAATCAACAAGTTATTTTCACCGAGACTGAATGGCAAAAGCTATTGACATATCAAGGTATTATGAGTAGCTATCTATATTTCAACGAAGAAACAGACCGAATTCAAGAAGATAGTTTTTCCTTGGACGGATAGTAACCATCAGAGACAACACTGAGACGTGCAACTCCATGGTGAAATATTGTTCTATAACGCATGTTATCTTTGTCAAACAAAGCTGAAGGTGTACATAGAGGCGCTAGTAGCAGCAAACTGCTAGGGGCGGGAAAATTTAAATCATGCATATTCATCTGAAGACTTTTAGTCATATTCAACATCCTCTTTTAACTAAAAGTTCTCTTTAAAAATCATCTGTCACTATTTATCTTATAAAGTTAACAGTGGCTAGACAAATTTTAAAGAGATATTTTAGTTAAAAGGGGATGCAGATAATTAGTCCGAAATTGACTTTTTTTTCGATAACGATAAATAAGAAAAGCAACTTCAAACAATTTTTTAATGTAGAAAATAAAGAAATACAGACTGAAAATAGTTAACATAACAATTTTATATTAATTTAATGCTTTGCTAAATAATGATGGTAAATAAATGCCACAAACCAACACACACGGACATAACTATACACAATACATCTAATCATCCAATCTCACATAAACTAGCAGCATATAATAGCATGATAAATAGGTTAATAAACATTCTCCTCAATGAAGATAATTTTTATAGAGAAATTAACATAATAAAACAAATAATAAATAATGGCTACCAAAATCTTCTACTAAAAACAATACATTAAGGAATTAAAATCATTAAAAAAGCAATAGAATTGGTTTATCCAAAATCAAAAGAAAAATCGGGCAACAATTATGTAATACTCACATATATTAATGGATATTCAGAAAACATAGCTAAATATTTTAGAAATAAGTATAGTTTAAAATTTAAAAATATCATATAAAACAAGCTCTACGTTAGGCAGAATAGCAATGAAGATATAACTTCGAAAGGTAAAAAATCTGGAGTTTATAAATTGACTTGGGTAGCCAAAAAGTATATATAGGTCAAACCAAACTTACTTTCCAGAAGCGAATCCTCGAACACTGGAAAAGTTACACAGATAAAAAGCAGAATTCTACTTATACATGAAAATCATAGATTCAATAAAGAATATCAAGTTTTATACACAGCAAAAAAGTTGAAAAAAGGTTTTTTTTCTCAATATAAAACTATAAAATTAAATATAAATATTAAATTTTTTGTCGCTGTGCGTTGCTAGCATTCTGCGTAACAATATTTTGACGCTTACACCACCAAGGGAGTGAAATATTTATAACAGCTTTCACTATATCCTCTCTAATAACACTGGAATGCTCGTCACACTGAAGAAAGGCAAAGGAAATCTCGTTTATAATGATTTCCTTTAAAACCTTCCCAATATTTGAACGGTTGGGATAGCTTTCCAAATTAATTTCAATTTTAGTTACTGCATGACCAACTGCAACTACCAATTCAACACTTGGATATATCAGATGGTGTGTTGCAGTTGACCACTCTTTATTTTGAATAAATATATTATGCCCTTCATGTGTGCCCAACAAATTCTTTGAACATACGTTGCAGTCTCCTACAGCATCAATAATACCTTTAACGATAAATCCGCTAACGTATGCTACCGAAAATGTTGAAGTTTGGGCTGTTATGACAGCCTGAGTGATTTTCTCCGATACATTTTCTAGCTGAGATGGTTGTGGAATATCAAAAACAGCCTCGGTACTTCCTTGAACTGCTTCATCTTGAAAATTTTGGTCATCGAGTAGAAGGAATTTGTGCAAGTTTGTGAGAAGATCAGCCGCATCCTCTTCACAATTACCCCCAACAGGGCGCATCGATAGTCCATTTATAATTTGTGTTTTCACACTACCCACAAACTGAACAACGGTGGGATTATCAGCCCTGCCACAGCCACCTCGAACTGATCCAAAAAAGTTCTCCAGGGGATCTTGGTTGAGGGACCTTGTTTTTAAATATTCAAAGCCCTCACTCTCAAGGTAGCTCCAAATTCCTCTTACAGCATTCAACGACATAAGCCACCCTTTTTGTGAAGGAGGCATTGCCTTCAAGAGGCCAGATTTAGTTCGCCTTTGAAATTGCCAACTCTCTACTTGTTTCATCGCCTCAGCCCAAAATTCCATGTGCCCACTATCTGAGGTTACAGAACAGCGTAATAAATTACCCCCATCGGCAGGTTGCGTTATTCGAATACCATTGAAGCTATCGAAAATATCATTCACTTGCTGTACAAAGGTAGCAGTCGCAACACTACGTTGTTCCAACTTATCTAAAAATATAAAAACGATTATTAGCTTCAAAATTTTAAATAAAAACAAAATGAAATAACTAACTAGAACTGGCAAGTGAATATATATAAGCAGCAACAGAATGGCTCATTATTTGTGCGGCGATGTTAACCTTCATAGTATATTTAATTTTTGGAGCCAGGTGTTGTTCCCGAATTTTATGTAGACTTCTAAACACTAGTGGGGTAGAGCTGTCCCTTTCATATGCTTTCCTTATGTTTTTAAACTGCGCTTCCATTCGGACTTCTTCACCGGCAATTTCAACCGGCACAGAAACGTTATATTGCCTGAATAACGAAGCAGTTCGTTTTAATAAATGGGGTGGGTCGAACATTACAAAAATTTTCTTTCCATTAAAATGAAAAAATGGATTTTCAGTGGTGGCATGAAGGTTCGAAAATGCCTTTACATTAGTGGTCCCCATGTCACAGATCGTTGTAACCACTTCCAATTTTGCCTCGTTCTGACATGCCAGCAAAACTTCCTCTGTTGCTGTATTTTCAATATTCACAATCTCTCTAAAAACGGATTTCTTCATTTTAGGGGACATCCGTGCAGGTGATTGATATTCAAGTTGAACTATAAAATAGAAACTTTTTTAGTATGCGGTATAAATATATTCTATTATTGAAGAAAATTTTCATCATTTGTAGGTACTATCGGGGACAGAATGAATACCTCATATTGTAGACAAATTCTTTTGTGACGGATCTTAGTCGGGGTGGGTAACTAACTCTGCTGTCAATAGTACCGTTACTAGTATTATTCAATATTGCTTTTTATAAATGTGCAAAAAAGTATTTTTACTTAAATTTTAACATTGTTTGATTTATGTCAATTATAGATATTGAAAAAAAAATAGATACGTTCTCTGAAGGGCGGAGAGATTCTGTAAAATTAAACTACTTATGAATTTATAAATTATTTTTTTATTGACAATCAAATATACTAATCGAACGTGTTTTTATCTTCATTATATCATTCTATCAACAACAATAATAAAAACAAAAACAAAACAATAAATAGCAGATTTTTCTTTATTAATATCTTATTTTCTATACAACTTTATATTTCTTGTTACAGTATTATATTAAGGAATAAAATTAAATAACAATAAGGTAAAAATTGAATAAAACATTTCTCTATCTATGTATGCAGTATACAATTAAAACTTACTGATGGTAGAAAATAATTGTTTTTTTTAATACACATCTCAAAGTCTTTTTCACCTCCTCGGATATTTTCTTGATTTTATGATGAATCATAATTTTTAAATAAGTGTGAATTATAAGTTGGTTCATTCATAAGTTAATTAACAATTACCTTCCATTTCTCTCTCCCTTGTTTCTCTTTCAGAAGTACTTATTTCTGCTTGAACACTGTCCTCGTTAGTTATTCGAGAAGGACCTGCTTCTGCATCATCTGATAGTCCTACAAATAAGAATACTCAATTAAGAAAGAATTGTTATAAATGTAACATGTATTTAAAGTGTTAATTAAACCTCGAGGTCAGAGCTTAAAGCACTTATTAGAGGTAATTATTATTTATTAGCAATAACATAAAGATGATTTAAAAAAGTCAAGCCAGTTTAAAGAGAGATAAAAATTACCTGAGAGAGGCGTGACAGACGGAAAAAGTGTACAGACCAAACTGTAGCACAAAGCACAATGGCGGTTATAGGTTAATTTTAATTACCAAACCAAAATGTCACTAATGTCAGATTTCCTCTGCAACAGCAGCGCTATCTACGTTCACCTCTAGCTTTGCTGGACAAAGGACGGTATTTGAGACAACATGTTATTAGATAGAGATAGCAGTTTACAGGACAAAGCGAACAAATTTTGTATAGGAGTTGCATGTCTCAGTGTTGTCTCTGGTAACCATATTTACTTGGGATATGAGACGGTGTGCAACCTATGGAATTTATTACCGCATATAGGTTACCAAGTGGAGTTGCGGAAGAGCCATCATTTTCCAAGTTTCTTTAAGATTTTGAAAAGAGGCTTACAGAATCGCAATGGTGATGAAATTGAAAACGTTTTGAAGTTATTAGAGCCTGACAACAATCCCAATAGTGAAAACATAAATTTGATGCTAGAGTTAGTGTATTTACATCCAAAAGTGCTCAAACAAGAAATCAGTCATAATGAGTGAAAGCAAACGTGTTATGTTTAATGTGTTCGATAACAAAACTTATGTGTTAGAGGATCATGATGGGGGTTACAGAGAAGCAAGAAAAGGAGAATGGATGCAAATTGCTAGAGACTGATTGCGGTTTCAAAGGCGCATTTTGCTTTTATCGAATATTATTGATAATGTATTAGATAGCAATATTAGACATTGTATTTATCAAAAAAGGTTTTCTGAATAAAAGAACATTATACATACTTAACATTTGTTTTATTTATAATTTTATTTATCAAACTATTTGATTTTTTGGAACCCATGAATTGTGAGTGCTGTCAAGGCCAAGCCATTTAAAATAAAGTTGGGTTCTTTTCCGACGTATAATTTTTTCAATCAGGAAAACATCAGGATACTTGCCTTTTTGAAGTTCATAATCATAAAATCCACCCATAATTCGTGCATTATCTTGGTCTTCTAATAGATAAGTAGTTGGGTTAGTGAGTTGGACTTTATAAATTTTAAATATTTCATTGCTCCAATTAGGTGTATATCATTTGGTAGAAGCTTCTCGGTACTTGCTTATTCTTAGATGCTTATATGTTGTTGAGAGGAGGTGCTTCTTATGATTTTTTTACATTTGTAGGCTTCATTTCGATCGTTCTATGTTTTATATTATTATTGTTAACAATAATAGGTGATAATGGCAACCACTTGTAACTACCCTGTAGCGAAAACTCTTTCCACATCATATTTTTGCAGTTCCATTAAATTTTTCTATTACACTAGCTTTCATGTTTGAGTAGGTAGAGTAGTGATTAATATTAAAATTTTTGATAAGAGCTTGAAACTTTTCATTATAAAACTCTTTCCCCATATCAGTCTACAAATTTTTTGGAGGCGTTGATGTCGATATTTGTTTCATTGCATTCGTAACCTCTTTACCAATTTTATTTTTAACCGGTCTAACCCAAACAAACTTGGAGAAGACATTAATGACTGTTAGAATATACTTGTATCCTTTGTTAATTTTTGAATAAGGAATCATCTCAACCAAGTCAGCTTGCCATAAATCGTGTAAGCCTTTGACCAAGACATGTCGTCTTCGGAAATGTCTTCTAGCTGGCTTATGTGTTTCTTTTACAACTTCTTCTTTGATGCTCATTGTTTACAGATTGACACAAATTGTACAAAACAACGTAAATCAGGATTATTTGGAGTAATTTTTTTAAGTTCTATTTGGATACTTTATCATTTTTTCTCAGAGTTAGTCCTTCCAAATTTGTGACAAGGTTCTCGTTGATTACAATTTGATTGTGAGGTTGAATCTGTACAGATTTGACGAAAGCTGATGACAGTGGGAAATAATATTCGTAACCACCGTAATTAATATTATAGCTTGTACCCCAAATATTATAATCTGGGCCTCCGCTTGTACCGATAAGGTTCAAAATGCAGTAGTAGTTATTGGTTTTATCCAGAAAATGTTTTCCGAGCTGGTTTATAGGCATTGTGTACAAGACTGATTACTTTCAATTCCTAGTGATTCAATTTATAGAATTATTTTGGCTTCTCTCAACTCCTCAACTATTGCGATTATTTCGTTTTCAAATCCAGAATGTCCAGCGATCTGGGATGCTACTAGTAACCTGAGACGATCCACCAGTTCGTTTATATTGTCCCAGTATACATAGTCTGTCTTGTTTTTCAGTGATTTAAGTAATAAATTTCCACCTTTTTTAGTGTTTGTCTTGTAAGCCTGTATGGAGCTAATGGTCTCACTATACTCGTAGATGTTGCTGCAGCCTTTTTTACTTTTGTGATTCCAGCCTTTTGAAGTAAGGTCCAATTATCCTAATGTATTTTATGGAACTATTTCCCATTACTTTTTCGTTTGAATTAAAATCTTTGTGATATGCGTTTGTACGTTTTAATATATTGTAACGAACTTGGCTTCGGTGATCGGTGCCATAATGGTGGGCGTGTGCGATTCGTCGGAAGGCGGAGCACCTTAGCGAGTGCGGACGTTTGTGGGACCGGGTGGTGTGTTGCCTACCGCTATTGGTATTGGTCAGTCAAGCATGCCTGGGTCAAGACATATTCCCGAAGCTTCTAGTAACTTCGCGCAAGTTCGGGAGAACACGCTTGGCATCGGAAGGTGGGTGTAGAAAATACGAGAGCCAATCTGCTTGCCTATATATGAGTGCTGCGGAGTCAGTGAGTCAGTCAGGGGCAATGAATGTAAATAGTTGAATATAAATTGTACATAGTTGTAAATAGTGCAGTGTAAAAATAAATAGTGTTAAGTTAGATAAATAGTGAATATAAATTGTATATAGTTATGGATATTTAGACTGTGATATAAATACTTAGTGTAGAAATAAATAAACTGTGGTAAATAAATAAAACCCAGTCACTTTTATATGCCCGTTACAATATCTATATAGTTGTCAAGGTCACTATTCTTGTAACCGACTGGTTCTTTTTTAAATAACAATTCATATAGACCGGGTGTGCCGGGGTAAATCACACCTGCCACGCGAATATCTTTTCCTATGATGTCTACAGGTTTTTGAGTAAAACCCAAGTAAAATTTATTTGTCTCGGTATCACTTATTATTCCATAATGATGATCGAATTTATCCTCAGTATCTTTGATACCAGCATCTATGTATTGTCTTGGGAGCGATTCAAAATCTTCTAAATAAGTTTGATATGAAGGAGTGTTTACCAGAGGCTGAATTGCCTGTCGAGTTTGTTCTAATATATCAGATAAATTTAATGATTTTGATTTTTCTAAAGTGCTTTTGTCTAGAGTTGCATACGATTCTTCAAATGGAATTGTGGTAGGTAATACAAGAGTTAAACCAGTTTTCTGCGGCTGAATAACCCTTACATTAAAATCAGGTTGCTGTTTTTTATGTTGAACAATGGTTGCTTTTTTTGTCGTTGATTCAAGAAAACTTGATGACTCTTCCTTTGGCTCAATTTTTGGTTGAAACCTATCAGTTTGCTCAATCGTGGATATAAAGGCTTGCAGTGGTTGTGTTATCGGTAAATATGATTGCTCCAACTGAGCTTGACTTCCAGCCATATCAGATTTTAAACTTTGGAATTTTTCCTTAACCGCTTTACGGCTTCTAATCAGTTCTCGTGCTAGTCTCTTGTCCATAATGTCTTTGAATAGAATGAACACTCACGCATCCTTTTATAGGTAAATGTAAAAGTCAAAATTTTTCCTATACCTCCCTGATTTTATTTCGCTATCTTTGTCGATTACAACAAATCCGAATTTGCTTTCCCAGCACCTGGCACATAAATCTTTAAATTGTTCAAATTTCATATCGGTACCCACATGATCCAAAAATATGTTGCTTTGTTATTGATGAGTATGTTTGAGAAAGATAAAAGCAGTTGGCATCTTTTCGTCGTCCAAAACTAAAATAGTCTCTCATCGGACTCTGGTTACAACAAACTATATCATCAATAATTATGACTGAGTTGGCTTTTACGAGACTTGTAATTATTTCTTCGCCTTCACTAAATTCATAATATCCAATGTTTCTCAAAGGTTTAAACAGATTTCTTAAATATTCATATTTTGGTTGGTAAAGTGACTTGGAATACAGGTATACGTTTTCAAACCTCAACCCTTTGGGGTGTTCTAACAATGAGATCATTATTTTTACCACTCCCAGAAGGCCCAACAAATAAACCTCTTTTGGAGGTCCCACCAAATAAGCCGGCATGCTTTGAGTAACTGTTTTGTAATGGATTAATTTCATGGTTAGAAATCGGAAACGAAAATTTTGGTTGACTATACTCATTATAAGTCCGATGTATACTAACCCTACCACTAGTATATATAAGATGTTGATAGCAAGAAGTCTTAGTCGTCAATCTACCAAAATATATAAAAATGTTAACTTACACATCAAAAATCATTAAGAAACGTAGACGTGTAAAGAAAGGTTGTGGACTAATTAATACGCTAATTAATAAGTTACCTTTCGAATTGCATATACCAGGGTACAACTATTGTGGAGCCGGGACAAAACTTGCTAAACGACTTGTCAGAGGAGATTGTGGAATCAATAGTTTAGACGAGGCTGGTCAAAGACATTGAACAGAGACATCAGGCGGATAAAATTTTGGCAAAGATTCAAATCAGCTGACTCTAGTTTCGGGGAGAAATCTGCTGCTTTGGGGGTAACTGGAGCAATGAAGATTAAACGCAAGCTTGGAATGAGTCTGAAAAAGAAATGTGGCTTTAAACGTGGTAAAGGATAACCGAAAGGTAAAAAAAAACAACAAGAATCGAGTTCTAAAAACACCTAAGCGAGTTGAAGGGTTTCTCCCCTTTCTGTTACCTTTACTAGGCGCCATTGGAGGAGGAGCAGCTAGTATCGCAAAAGCTGTTAATGATGCCAATTTCAACAAACAGCAGCTGGAGGAACAACAGCGTCACAACAAAGCGATGGAAGTCAAAGGAAAAGGTCTCTATCTTAAGCCATATCGCGGACGCGGACTATACTTGGCACCATATAAAAAAAACTCCCAGTGAAGCTACCACACCACGCCTTGACCAATAAAGAACTTGAACAATATGCTAAACTGTTTAAAATACCACATTTCAGAAGGGTCTTTATGCGAGATGCTTTACCTGTATAGATACATAAAACTGAATGCGGTATCGTGAATTTGGATGATGAACAAAATGTGGGAAGTCATTGGGTAGCATATGTTAACAACAAGTATATTACCTATTTTGATAGCTATGGTGACCTGAGATCACCAAGAGCACTGATAATATACTTTCAAAGTGATGGTAGCTCGAATATTGAATAAAATTATAACACAATACAAACTCTTACATACAACTGCGGACAGCTTTGTCTAAAATTTTCATATAATTACTTCTTCCGAACATAATCTGTACAGTATTTCGTGGTGCTTGACAACGATAACAATGAGTCTAACGATAACACTTTCTGGCAACGAATCCACTTTAAACGCAGATTTCAATCCACCTATTTACTTGGAAGACAATCAATACGAACTTGGATTAGCTGACTTTGAAACATTTATGACTATACGAAACATGTAAGAAGGAGTAGACAATAAATTCAGCTATGGTGATGAAGATAAGGAGATTTTAGTTCCAACAGGATCATATGAATTTGAAGATTTGGGTTAACTTTTAACAGACTCTTTGAAAAGCAATGGAATCACATTAAGCATAACTATCAAAAAGGATACCTTAAAAAGCTAAATTAACTGTTCACAAGGAATAAATTTTATAGCCGACAATACATTGAGAGAAGTTTTTGGATTTGATAAAAGTATCCTAGCTGCAAAGATCATGAATCAGAATCCACAGTAAAAATGTTGAGAGTTAATTCAATTTGCATTGACTGTAATATATATACAAACTCGTTTTTAAATGGAAAGCCTGTCGACATTATACACCAGTTTTTTCCAAGCGTTTCTATCGGATATAAGATAGTAGAATCACCACTACCGATTTTGTATTTCCCAATCAGTGTTCAAAAAATAACCAATATTACCATAAAGATATTGGATCAAGACAGTCGACTTATAAATTTCAGAGAAGAAGCCATAACCATTAGATTACACTTAAAAAAAGGATCAGCAATGGTGGTTAGGTATAGCAGAGAGACACATCTTACTTATAAAAAAAGGAACTGCAAAACCAAAGTTAGTTTGTGCCACACAACCAAAGCGTTAACATCACAGAATTTAAATTTTTTGATTTCACTTGATTTCAAATTACAAATATAATGGATATCTTGAACGTAACAGCAACACCTCTCGTGAACAACTCCATCACAAACTTTGAATTGCATACTTACCAACCATCAGTATCTGGAACATTTGAATACAATGATGAGATAAGAATACCTATTCAAGAAGGAGACCTGTGTACATTACCGTGTAAGAGTCATTTGTATATCGAGGGAAAATTAACAAAAGATGATGGAACTAAGGCATCCAAACTCAAATTTATTAATAATGGTGCAGCTTTCTTATTTAGAGAAATTCGATATAAATTGAATGGGGTAACAATCGATACAAATAGAAACGTGGGGTTAACGTCCACTCTAAAAGCATACTTGTCTTACACCGAAAATGAAAGTGTTAAACTTCATAACGTTGGATATAGACCAAGGGTGCATATGGTAGGTGGAAGAATTACAGACACTAATGGAAATTTCAACGTTTGTATACCACTGAATATGTTAATGGGTTTTTTTGAAGATTATCGAAAAATTATTGTAAATATGAAGCAAGAGTTGGGATTGATCCGATCTAGCAATGATTTGGAGGCGGTTACGAGTGAGGATGATACTGAAAAACCAAAAATTACAATTACTAAAATCTATTGGAGAGTTGCACACGTTTCCGTGGACATACCACAACAACTTGCATTAACCAAAATAATAGAAAATATTACAGATTTAGCACTTGGTTTCCGTTCTTGGGAACTGATTGAATATCCGGCTTTAACTGAATCAAGTCAACACTCGTGGAGTGTAAGGACTACTAGTAAGCTAGAAACTCCTAGACATGTCATAGTGGCATTCCAGAAGGATAAAAAAACAAAGTTACATCTGATATGAGTTGGTTTGATCATATAAACTTAACAAATATACGAGTATTTTTAAACGGTGAAAGGTATCCTTATCAAGATCTATATTTAAATTTCAAAGATAACAAATATGCTTCTCTGTATGAGATGTTTTCCCATTTCCATCAATCTTACTATGAAACTGACAACGAACCAGTCTATACATACGAGGAATTTTTTAAAATTTGTCCGATTACGCACATAGATTGTAGTCAACAAAAAGAGTCAATTCAACGTGGATCAGTTGTTATGCGCATCGAATTTGAAACAAGTGAAAACGTTAAAAAAGACACTACAGCATACTGTCTAATATTACATGACAAACTGTTTAGTTAAACACTCTTACAAAAATAGTTCGTCAAATTTAGTGCGCATGCCTCATATAGAGTATAAATGTGAGACTTTTCAAAAAATACTTTACAATATGTCAATCACGCAGCTCCAAGCAAGAGTCATTGAACATCAGAGGAAACTTGAAGAATTAAGGCGAATTATAGAATTATATTGCTACAAACAGCTAATGATTAAACAATTTGCAAGTTTAAAATTGTAAAAACATGAGTTTAGTTATAGACATCCAAGGCTTTCGTTTGGAAAAGAACAAATTTCTCCCCAAAGAGCTTGCTGCCTTCGATGGCTTCAAAATAGCACACTTTATTTTTAAACCTCCCTTTGGAATGGAACTACTGCCTCCTGAAGCACACCGCCAAAACATATGGTTAATAAATAATTATCACTGTATTGATTGGAATGAAGGGTATGTACCAGTTCAATGTTTTGCTAAAATTATTAAAAGCTTGACTAGTAAATATAAGGTGGTGTATGTAAAAGGTGGAGAGAAAGCTTACACCTTAAACAATTTATATCCCTACCAATAGTGGAATTAGAAGAACACCCAGCCCTGCCTGTCTCAGAATCCAAGTGTTTATACCACAATAAAAATACCTGTCATTGTGCACTACCGAATGTATATTTTTTGTATGAAAAATGTATGATGTAATGTACTTAATAAATGTATAAAGAACGTTAATTGTTTTATTTGGTACTTAAACCACATAACATTGGTGTCTTTACCGCATTCGTTGTTATTAAATGTCATGAGTCATGACCATAAGCAAAATTTTTACAGTGGTGGTTTATTAATTCAAGGACTACAAACTAATGAATTAATAGAATGTTTGAAACTAAATAAAGTGTCTCAGAAGTGGAGGAGGAAACTGTATACTACAATTTAAACATTGTTGTGTATTTGTCGCATGTTGTAAAGATAAATATTTGGATTTTTATCTACCTACTTAGAATCTCTGCTATCACATGAAGATACTTCTGATAATGATGATCTTGCTCCAATGATGATTGGAAAGGAAATATGAGATGAGAAAGTGTTTAAAAATAAAAATAGGTTTAAAAATTGTAAATAGTTTAATCTCTAGTAATAATAATAAAAAATTGGAAAAAATTATTTGCTTGTTCCCACCACAATAATTTCTTAAATATAAATTACATGTAAGACTAAATAAAATTTAGTATTCTAAGGAAAACAATAATGATTGCATCTCAGTTTATAGTTTTGTATTCCGTGTTAAACAATACACTTTTAATAACACAACCATATACCATTAGAGAGGTGTATGTGTGTTTCGACTCAAATGGTACTAGAAATGAAAGTTGGCCCTCCAAATGGGAGACTATGAATCATTTCGCGAATAAGTATGTGTAAACCCTCAGCCAACCAATACCTACAAACTCAACTGTTTACAAACTAAGATTGAGAAAAGGGAATGGATCAACTGAAGATACAAAATGGTGTTACGTTAAATTTTCCTAACTGTAACGTAGCCACGTTGGGAGTCAAAAATGTTACGTTAGTTTTATTCAACGCACACTACCCTGGCTAGGTCACGAGCAACTAAGGTTGTGAGTGCTAAGTAATTCAAAAAAACAGTTCCGATATGGGCGCCAAAGTGTTTGATAAGTATATGTCGGATGTTAAATAATTCTAAGATCACATAACACTTAAAAGTAATCTTATGGACACTAATAGGTTACTGAAAGATAATCAAAGCACCTTTATAACAATCGACAACACAAAAAAAATATATATGTGATAAACTATTTATTATTATGTGCAAAAATAACAAAATAACTCTAACTCTAGCAAGGATAACAAAATAAAAATTGATAACTAAATCGTAAAGTTCTAACCTTGGAACTATTGAAATTAAATAAAAAATTAAAATTAACAGATGGTCTTAAATTAAGAAAAAAAAATAACTAAAGTTTATAAAAATGCAAAAGAATTTGGAAAATTAGGAAAATCAGGGAGATATTGCTCAACAGATTTCTACTTCAACAATAAAAAAAATATTAATGTTTATATAAATATTATGAATATAATTTAAGTTATAGACCTTATGGCAGACAACGGTAAAAATTAGATATACGATATGACAAGGTACTTCAGATATATATTCACGAAGTGAGCTCAATTCGGGCGCTATCGAAAATCCTATTTTTTCTTAGTTTTCAACTAAGCCAGATGAAATCAAAATCAGAAAATTTCACTGCCACTAGTTCTTTACAAAAGGCAAAAGATATGCTATAAATTAATGACAGAGAATTTTTCTTTCTATTGAAAGAAAAAAAAAACACAATAAGGGATTGATAGCGGCCTTAGCACCACGTGACGGTGATTATTTAGAAAGTCAATTTATAATTAGATAAATTTAATGATAGTGATACTCAAATTTATGTCCATAGATAAGCTGGTCTCGGGACTTCTCCTGCTATCACAGGTTGTCTCGCAGGTATGTCTTCCTCTGGAATTTTCCAAGAAGGAAAAGAACAGCTTCCAAACGGTTCTTCAACAGGAACGGTACTTTGTATTATTAGCACTGCAATAACGATTCTTCAGGAACGGTAATATCTCTCCAGATAAATGTTTTTTTTTTTTTAACATACGTTAAAAACCAAGGATTTTCGTACAATTCCAAAAAAATATGGATTGGTAACGGTAAATACACTTGTGTTTAATACATAGCCTGTTTTCAAAATTAGGAAACAAGAATGATTACCTCAGTACTTTGAGATTTCAAAATTTTTCTTTTCATCTACTCCCTTCGCACGAAACTTAAAACACCTCTATCCCCTTCGCCGGCCAGATAGAAAAAGACCTCCTTAGGCAAACTATTTAGAATTTCTTAAAAAACGATCCCTTTCGGCTATCACCGAAAGAAGGCGATCTTCACAGAACAGTCCTTTCAACGTTTCACAGAGGTGTATATTCTGTGGTCTGACAAAATATTCAAAATTAATATCTTCGATGTTACTGTGTTCTATACTCTGTGGTAGTTTTCATTATATATTCTCCATCCATAACCAAAGATTAAACTCAATATAATTGATGTATGTCATATGTCATGTAAGTCAAAACAAAAACAACTGGACAATTTCGAGGAAGTAAGAATAATTATTGATCTAGAGGCTTCTAAATAAAAAGTTATTGTGGACTGACGATCTTGAGAGTAATTAAGACAAAAAGGTAATGAATAAATAATATTGAATTGTAGCGATTTTTTGAACGCTACAATGGAGGAAGCTCTATCACACCATTGTTAATGATAGCATAAATAATTGTACAGCATCGTTTATCGCTCCAAATGCGTTTGTGCTCTGGTTTATAGCATTTTGCTGCACTTTCCTGGTGGCTCAATTAATCGTTTCGAGTGTCACAAAATATGTGCACAAACATAAGCTTATCCCAACAGAAAAAACTTGATAAAACAAAACGAACTAAATAAATAGAATAGAAATACCTATTTTAAGAATGATTTTGTGAAAAATAAAACCCAGTATATCTATCTAGGTATGTAGTTTTTATTAATACAAAAATACAGTAAACATATAAAATACTTTAATTAAATATCATCATATTTTTGATTAAATTCTTTCAAACAATTGAAATAATCATCAAAAGTGATCTTATTTTTTACAATATTATATTTCACCCCCTTAGTTTTTTGACTACTCTAGCCCCCTGAACTTTAAATGTATACATTTTAGGGCGTAAACCAATAAAAATGAGTGATTATTTTACCATTTGCTTCATCCTTCATTAAACGTAACTTTTTATTATTGGCCAAAGGTATTTTATGAATGTTATCGACATTATAATCTGATGTATCAAATTTAGAAATATTAGCTTTTATAAGTTCTTTATATGCATCATTGCACTTTAATTCATAAATGAAGCTATCAGTATCCATATATAACAGTTTACATTTTTCAATGCCTATTTTCGGTAATATGAAATCATAATGAAAATTATACATACTTTTGATAAATCTAAAATAACCATTCCAACATACAGCGGCTTGTTGAATACAACTTCTTTTTGTAATTCGATAGCGACCAAGTTTTCATCGAAAATTGTTTGGTTTCGAAAGTACGGATTTTTCGCACCGTAGCGTCCCTCCCACGATCTTACAAGCTTCACCACTCTGTGCTTCCTAATATTTTCCATTGTTTTACCAAACACCGCATTATTCATTAATTTAAACAAGTTCTTCTCAAATTCGTTCTTGGTTGCGGTCCTCAAAGCAGTGTTTAGCTCAATGTAAGATCGCAGCCACGCTGACTGCTTGAATTTCAAAATTTTATGTATTTTGGTTAATTAAAGTCCGTTAGCCAAACATTGTTTTAAGTTTCTGTAGTGGATGATATATTATTTTTTTATCATGAAGCGTTGTCTTTTATTTGGGTAATTTTGACCGGGTGGTATTTAACATCGCGTCCCAAGTGTATCCAGGCTGTAACGTTCCCAACGTTACCATTCACTTATTATTAACATTATCATTACCTTATACCCACGTTTATCTTTGTTTGAAAGTTTCAATACCTTGAACGTCCTATTATACTGATTTTATTCAACTTACCTCCATACCTACTAGTTTTGTTAGGATAAATAAATGTTTATACTTACCTTGAATATCTTCAGTTATTCCCTTATCCTCTCTTTCTGTTTCTAAATGGATCCGTTTTTCTTTTTGTTGATATGCAACCCACAGTTTCAAATCCTGCATTTATTATAAGATACTGAGTTTTTTATATTATAACGTAAAAACTAACATATCTTATTTCCTTATTATTTTGCACTTTTTGGAGCCACAATCATCACTTTTAGGCGATAACACTCAAAGCCGCAATACCGAAATTAAAAAAAAAAATAAAAAATATTTGTTTATATTTTGATTTCAAATTATCGTCGGTGACAGAAAAGTCAAACGTCTCTCAGAGACCGTAACACTGCTTGTCGGAAACAGAGAACATTACCTGCTCGGAGACTGTTCCGTGATCCATGTCGATAGGGTGGTTTGAAGCTGGTGGTAGGGGCACATTAGATATTTTTGAAAAATTTTGGATTTCGAAAAAGTAGAGGTATGGCGGCAGCGGAAGAGAATGGACATTTTGCGAAAATCTAAAAATATTAAAGCCATCACGTGGAAAATGCCTAATAATATTTTCCGGAAACCCTTAATTTAAAGGTATGTTTTTTTAAATTAATATAAAAAAATCCTCATGTTCTGGAATTTAAAGGGTTCGTAGGAGAGCCGTTATCTTTCGAGGAGCAGCATCCGCTCAAAAAAAAAGTATATATGCATACATTTTGTTTGCGATTTCTATCTACGCCCTTTAATTTGTGAGGCGCGAGAGCTCGAGAAGTGGCCTGTTGCGGCGGCTCATACTTTCAATTCTTGAGGCCCTGAGACGAGCCCCTTCTATTTTGGCTTCTAAACCTAGTAAACTATCTATTTTCTATAATTAAGTTTCCATTCCTTTTTCTTCACTATTATTAGTTAGGCTTTAAATCTATATATATTTAGATGTATATTTGAACCCCAGGTTTATTACCTTCTTATTTTGCTTCATTATTACTATTAGGATTAGAGGTTTATTTATTATTTTTTTACACTGGTATTAGTTTATATATTATATATATAAAAAAGAAATTCACTGATGTTTTTTTTAGTATTATCAATAGTTACATCTTTCATTTGTGTAGTCTACAAATTTCAAGGGATATTGCTTATTTTTATTTTTGTACATCCCAGATTAGTTTTAAGTGTTATTTCATCTGGTTGTCTGATGTGAAATTTATCAAATAAACACTTTGGCGCCCATTAAGTTGTTTCTTTTGAACTTGAAAATTTTGAAAACTTTCCATATGTTTTCAGCATGAATATACTGCTCATCAGATATATCTTCGTCGTTTAGTTTATTATAAAAGCATTCTTTCGCACGTAATTCAGTTTCCTCAAGTTTTTCCAAACAATTAACATACTCATAGGGAAATACTCCTTTTTTAGTGAGAAAAGTGAATGCCTCTTCGTTCAATTCATTGAACTCGATCCATTATTGAAGCTAATTTGTCTAATGATGTACCGAGAAAGCGAAAAGAGTCGATGAATCTAAATTTTATGTCGGTCTTATCATCAAAAAGAGTAAATGAAATATATTTTTCCATATTAATTGGTAGTATGCTCATGCGTCCCTTTCTACTCAATTGTTTAATCATGAAATGGCTATCGTAGCCTGACAGATTGTGAAATACGATTGGCACTACGAACAATTTCTGAAAATTGAGATTGCAGGATTGGTGTGCAAATCCTCTGAACTTTCCAGTAAAATGATCATGATCACGTAGAATAATGTCATTTTCCATGATTTTTTTCTCGCAAATATGACATGATGTTGCATCACACTTGCTGGGATTTTCAGCTATCAATATGATTGTTTTAATTTTTGATTGGACAATCTCCACAGTGTTGGATATTTCGTTTGCAAACCAGTCCATGCAATCTGGACCGCGATAGCTATTGAAAAACGATAAAGAATCGTCAAATGAACATTTCACATAATAACCAGCGCTGTATGGTGTATGTTTTTGATATTTAGCTGTTTTAGAAGAATCTTAATCATTTACATTTTCTAATTAACACTCTAGGAGGAGCGCGTAGCTGCGAGTTAACACTGACCGACTTCGATATTCGAAGTTAAGCAGCGCAATACGATGGAAACGGCTTGGACGAGTGACCGTTGATGCGGGCGCGCGTTCGAGTCTCTGTCGCGTTGCATTCTCCTCCTCTCGCAAGGCAATGGGAAACCAGTGAGAGTATATATTCCCTAGTACAGATCTCTGGAAGGGTGTGCCCTTAAGATTTATCTTGAGACATATCGGTGGTTCAGAGTCCACGTTAAACTGTAGGTCCCCTTGTCTGTGGTAACACTTTCAAGGCAGAGAAGCCGCCAATGCTCGGATACGAGTACGGCACTCAAAGAAGAATTAACACTCAAAATCTGCATAAATAACGAAAGGAGTTGTTTGTTTGTATTTAAAATTTTTAAATTCTACATGAGTATATTTTGGAAATGAAATTTTACAATGATTAAGTTGAGAGCAAAGCGTTTCATGATCAGTAAGTTTTGGTTGAGAAGAAAAATAATTAAGACATCGATTGCAAATAAATTTCTTATTTTTTTTTCTTCTTTAATTGCTTTGACATTCGCATTATCGATTAGAGGAACATCATAATCATTCAATTTTGGAAAATACTTATTTTGAATTAATAGTTAATTTGTATGTTTATCTAATTTATTGGTTGTTATTCTAACTTTCACTATATTATAAAATGATTTTTCCTTTACAATGTTAAGTTCTAATGCATATACGTTAACTGAAATATTATTTGCTCTTTCAAATTTTAGAATATGATTGAGAGGTAAGGGACCATCTATATTTTCAGTTTTCAAAACATCTCTAAAGTGTTGATATGAAGAAGTTCGATTTTTGTTAATTTTCGCAGGGTATAAAGCACTAACGATGGACCAATAATAACAAAATGTATCATTATTCTGTATATTCAGACATGCACGTTTATTGAAAATTTCATTAGGCAGCTTAATAAAGGATGAACCATTTCCCATTTCAACTTTGTTAATATTAACTTCTAACGAAACTCACTCATTTTATTTTGAATTTTGCTATAAACATTATCAATAAACCAGCGTTGCAGGTCCGTCGAGCCATCCACAATAGAATTTTTTGTATTGAAGTATTTTAAATCTAAAACTTTACCATCATCATCATCATTATGTTTCGTCTTCTTAATGTATTCACTGCAAAAAGTTGTGTTTATTTTAATAATTGAGTGTTTTTCAAGAATTCTACCAAGTTTTAGTTTTAATATACTGAAACAATTTGCCAAGAATGGTTCCAATTCAATATGAGCATGATTAATTAGGATCCCCGTCTGAATTGGACTTACAAAACTCGATGTTATATCCATCCACTGAACTCTTTGATTACGTCTAAGTCGGATGATGCTACCACCTCTATTTTGATTTCTGTTTTTAATAAAATTTTGAAAATGTTTGAAATGTCCAATGTTTGTCTATAGTTTTCTCCTAATTCCGATGGGTAAGTGTGTGTTTTTCATTTCTCTATTACATAATCCTATATATGATTTGATTCTATATAACCAATTTTTTTCATCTATACTAATAAATTTATCGAATAAAATTTTACGTAATTTTCATATAGCTACATTTAGGTTGTCAGATTTTTTGATAATATTCATAATCTCCATCATAAAATATTCAAAAAAAACTTACAGTTTTTTTAATTTTCAACCAATTCAAATGATGCTGCTGGGTGGGCCTTTCCTGTCTGCACTTGACCGCGGAGAATCAAAAAATAAATCCCACTACCAATTTCACTAAGATGAGGTCGATAAGTTTCCACTACCCTCTTTGGTAGGAACACCACTGTATCTTCTAGTTCTAGAAGAATTGTTTCACCAAATTTACTTTTGATGACCTTTGCCTCAGTTACCCTATATTTGACCCCAACTTTTAAATCGTTAAGTTTTGTTATGGGCTTCTCTTTGAGCTCTATGAGGGTAAATTTGTTTAAGGTTTTTTAGAAAGCCATCTGTAACAAAAAAGTATTGTAAAAAGCATCTTGGGTATAACAGAAAAAAAATACTTACTATATTTGTTAATAAAAAATGAATATTTCAGAGGTAGAGAGAATAGTAGTGTTGCTGCTGCTAGTTGTTGCTGTAGCTGTTGTTGAAATAGAGGATTGCTGAATTAGAATGACTCTCTTTGGAACCCAGCGTTTCATATATACCTACTTTGCCCATTTCTCTGTGATTAATTCTAAAAAACATATTTTTTCATATTTTTTCCTTTCTATGTTAATTACTGTTACGGTTTTACATTTTTCCACATTCTGCTCCGTGCCCTGCCTATGCTGATTGAACAATAAAATAAGGTGTGGTAGTATAAGTGAACTCAGGGTCTCACATAAACTTTTTTTGGCCGACTTCAAAAAAAGGAGATGTTTTGAAATCTCTGAATAATAAATAACTTTTTGGGTATTACTGAACGTTCAACAATTTTCATTACTAATGCTACACACAAAAATGTGGAATAAATATTTTTTTCAATTCTATTGGTGCTGGTAATTTTGAAGTTGTGCCGTTGTAGTTTGTTGTTGTAGGCACCAACATACCTTAAAATGATATTCAAAAAATTTAGAATTTAGTCATGCTGTGAATGTCAAATTATGAGTTTAAAAGTGATGGAATATTTCCAAGGTAAAAAACCACTACGTGAGAGGATGAAATTAGTCAATTTCCAATTGAATATCTAATTAAAAATGTCGCTCCTTAAGAATTATTAGAAGTTTGGACTAAACTTCCTAAGGAATATAGAAGCAACTTTTCACTTCAGACAAAACTACCATGTTTTATCCATTACAACCACCCTGATTGGATATCGCACGGATGGTCCTCCTTCATCACAAGCAAATTGTGAATTTTGTCAAAAGTCTATGATTATAACCTCCAGAAGAGAGAGATAAAAAGAAGAGAGGACTGAAAAAATAAGGAAAGTTCTACATAGTATACCTATATTTTTTGTTAATGATTTCTCTATTAATAAAAAAATCATATATTTTTTATAATTTCTGTTGAAGACGAACTTATTGAACATTTTTTAATAATAATTTTAATAACAGTACAAGCAATGAAAACCATGTTTAGTGTTGCTCGCTTCAAATCTTATGTTTATTTGCTTTAATCAATTTGTTAGGCTTACTGATCGACAACAATTTGTTTACAACAGTTCTAAATAAAAGTACATACATTTTAACATCATTTTAGCGTGTTTGGTATCCTCAAGACTCTCTGCTGAAATACTCATCAATTTGGAATTGAACAGCAACATAAGATAATTTCCTCTAATAAGCTAATTTCCTCTAATAAGCTAATTTATATTATTAAAATATTATAAATGGTTTCTTCTAATTTTTTTCATCTATCCTAAATTCATTTTCGACATATTACTATAAAACAAAACATTAAACCGTGCCTCTTTCATCATATAATTTGTCATGTCATCATTTATGTAACCATAAATATCATTCATAATCCCCGAGACGCGATAGCCGGCTGGTACAAGTGCTTGGTTCGTAAGCGAGAGTTACCCGGTTCGAACCTCAATAGGTGAGGACTTTTACAGGTATATCTCCCCTCTCTGCTAGATGGCATGCATGCTTGAATAGTAGGAAATTTAAATTCACATCCTCGTCCTCTCTCTGATAGATGGCGCTGATGAAAACCCCTTTAAATTCGCACGCCCATTTTGCATTCTTCTGACCCCCTTGGAAACAGTCATTCTGACTATGGTGATCTAGAAACCGCTGGTACAAAACACCGCCCACGTTTTAGTTTGTCACGTTTTATTTTAGGTTATGTTTAGGTACAACTAGATTGTTGGCACAAACGTAATACTGCGAATTATGTCAATCACCGAAAACTTCTGTTTTTTTTCAAGTTTATTTTCTAATAATTACAAGTTATCTCAAAAGCGAATCAATATGGAATTAATATAATCTTAAACTAAAATACAATGTAAACTAATTTCTGCTGAGCTGGTCCATGTGCCATACCGTGAGAAACATCTAGCGTCGGCAGATTCTGGCTATGGGAAACATCTTACGTCGGCAGGTTCTGCTGTACCTCTTCAGGTTGCGGTTTAGATGTTGGCTTCTTCTTGAAATATTTGGTAATATTTGTCTTTCTTTTGATGATGATTATTGCGATAACTAGTAGACAAACGGTTGGGACTCCAAATATAATTGTTGAATATTTGCCTAGTTCATCTTTTCCTTCTTGTATTGGTAATAGTTGATTCACCATATCATTCAGTTTATAGATTTCTTCAAGGTTCATTTTTGTTAAATTGTGGGTTTTCATTGTTTCCCTGGTTGAGGTGAAATTGGCTATATATAGTTCAGGTAGGATAAGTGGTTTACCGTGGCTTAATTTTAAGTCGTTGGTAAATTTCTTTACTCCAATTTGTAGTTGGCATTCTTTTGGAATTTTGATTAATGTTGGTGTTTCTGAATCAATGTATTTGTCCATTTTACATTGTACTAATATCCTTTGTTTTTTGTGTGGAATGATTAGTATTTCTTCGGTGGTGATTTGTTCTATTATCGGTTCTTGTAGAATAATTTGAAGAATTTGGCAAGAATTTGTTTTCTACCCATCCAAAACTTGAATGATACAGTCTTGGGGGTGGATAGCTTCGTTGCAGTAGTACGTGTCTTCAAGTAAAGGACAATTGCTCTTTTCGAACTGGACTTCTTTGTTTGGAGTGTTTGCACGTGCTATGTATGGGTATTTTGGAACAATAATGTGGGATTTTTGTATAACAGGAAACAGGTGGTGGAAAGTGTATGTCTGAGGTTTAATTATAGGTATATGAATAGCAAAAATAATATTTGAACTTGAAAAACTGACCTGTGTACCTAAGATTTAATAATAACTTGAGATATTTTGGAAATCTGGGATTTCCTGTTCACTGTAGATACCTTTTACATAACCCATAACATTTCTTTTAATTAAAAACCTGATATGATAGAGGCATGTAAAGCATTAAGCTTTGCAAATAAGATTGCATCCTATAAATTATACACAAAATTGATTAAATTTTGACAATCAAGTTTATATGGAACGGAATATTCTGGAAAATAATGAAATTATTTAAATTATTTACTTTATTATCAAAAACTGTTTCAATCATGTTAATACTCTTTTCCAGTTTTTGTTGATTTTGAGTAAGTGTGAAAATAGTATTATTATAGTTATCAATTAAATTCTTTGATAAAGATATTTGTAAATCTAACTCTTTATTAATATTTCCTTGATTTTTCTGCAATTCCTTGATAGCATGATTATAAAGTTCTCCATCATCTGCATCTAAGGTTCCGAATAGCCATTTTTGAGCTTTGCCGATAATATTTATAAAGCCTCTTTTATGTCTTATATGAGGGTGAAGATGTTGCAATTTACTTTCAATATTCTTGACTAAATATTCAGTGCGTAAAAGTGAACTTTTTAGCAAGCCGTTATATGATATAGGATGATCAATTCCTTAACTAAAACGATCATTAATAATACTAAAATAGTTTTGAATATTATCTAATTGCTTAATAATATGTACTAGATATATGCAATGGATAAATGTATGCTTATTATAAATTATTTTCGAATTTCCTAATTGTATAGGAAGAATAGGGTTTTTTATAATCGTTAGTTGGACATCGTTACCCTTACTAGGAATGAGAAGAAGGATCAGGACTATTAAAATTAGGAACAGTGTTGTCCGCTTCTTCTTTGTCCTGTAAAACAGATTTTTGGTTTTTTCATTTCTTTCTTGAATCTGCTTATAGAGCTCTTTTGTACTATCTTTATGAGATTGTACGTAAGTTGATATTAATACATTGTCATTTAAATCAAATGGGTCAGTATTGTTTATGTGACCTTTAATTACTTACGGTGTGTATTTCGTTACACTATGAATAGAGTTATTATATTCGAGTACGGCACGTTTTGTTAATTGTTCTGCAGAAAAAGATTTATTTTCTTCCTTTAAACAAATAAAATGTTCGATCAGCGTTGAATGAAACCTTTCTATAGGAGAATTTGAGTTACTATTTTTTGGTGTTGTAAAATGTAATTCAATTTTATATAGTTTACAAAAGTCTTCAAATTCTTTATTTTTTAACTCTGTTCCTGAATCTACTGTTACTTTCCAGGATAATCCATGGTGGCTAATAAAACTTAAGAAATTTTCAGTGATAGAAATTCCTGTAACACTTTTTAAAGGATAAGCTTGTGCATACCTGGAGAATGAATCAATAATTGTTAGATAATTTTCATTTTAAATTCTAAATGTGTCTAGATGAACATTGTTCGGGCTGGTGAATATTCTCTCTCGTAGCACTGGTAATACTTCCTTGAATAATTCACTTCCTCAATGAAATTAGCTGGTGATGTACTTATGAATATTTTTATTTGATATTTGAATGGATTACAGTTTACCTTCGCTCTAGTAATTGTTATATGTTACAATCTTCAGAGTGTCTGTTACAAAGTTACATTCATATATGAGTGAACACGTTTTTGAGCGTGCATTCCCACCATCAACTCTACATCACATGATATAGGATGGGGAATCATGACAATGGCGCTAAATTCAAATTTACAGTAAACAGTACACAACGAAACGCGACATAGCCGCCGGCCTTGAAACCTCCTGGTTTCAAAGGAAAATAAAGTGTTTAATACAACATTTAAAATATATAACTTAATACAATCTTTATACATAGTAATGTAATGTCAGCTTTATTATAATAACATCATACAACTCTAAGCTCAAACGAATAACTACATTAGGATCTACATTTAGATTGGAGAACATAAATTGCTTATCTAAAGTTGAAATTCAAGATTCAAACGGTAATACACTAATTTTTACAACAGAACGTTTATACACCCCGTCCTTTGCTTTTACAGTTACCACTCGAATTTTATTGTCTTGGCCCGGATGAACTGCGGTTATTCTCCCTAATTTCCACAGCATAGGTGGTAAATTATCCTCATGTAACACCACACATTGTCCAACCTTGAACACGTCGGATTCTGCTTGCCATTTGCACCGTTCTTGCAATGTGTGCAAATAGTCCTTATGCCATTTAAGCCAAAACTGTTCGAACAAGTATTGCAAATGCTTATATCTGCAACGTAGTGTCTGTCTAACCTCGATGACAGGACTTTCAGGCATAGCCAAGAGGGAATCACCGATCAAAAAATGTCCGCGAGTCTGAACCATTAAATCCTCAGGATCCTCACTGAGGGGAACCAAAGGTCTCGAATTGACTATGGACTCAATCTGCACCAATAGAGAATAAAAACCCTCATAACTCAACAGCACCCCTTGACAAGTACGTTTTAGATGGAATTTCATGAGTCTCACTGCCGATTCCCATAGACCCCCCATGTGTGGAGATCTTGGCGGTATAAAATGCCAAACAATGCGATTTTCAGTAAGAAAATTCTGGAATTTACCGCTATTTAGTTCTTTAATAAGATTATCTGCACCGATAAAATTCTTGGCATTGTCCGAATAAATATCAGATGGCAATCCTCTTCTAGCTATGAATCTCTTTAAAGCGTCCAAGAAACAATTTGTCGACAAATCCGTTACCAACTCCACATGCGTTGCCTTCGATGCAAAACAAATAAATATGCAAACCCAAGCCTTAATCGACTTGGTATTGAGAAGATGACTATTTTTTATTGAATATGGTCCGGCATAATCAATACCGCACACAGAAAATGGTCTTGACGCTTGTACCCTATGATTCGGCATGTTACCCATTTTTTGAGCACATGTAGTAGGCGAAACACGAAAGCAGATAAGGCATTTCCTTAAAATATATCTAACAGTATTTCTACCCTTTAGTGGCCAGTACTGTTGTCTAATTATTGATAACAACGTCTGAGGACCAGCATGTAAGTGTTTAAAATGAAAATGTCTGATAAACAAGGATGTAAAATAACCTTCAGATGGCAATATTCTGGGATGTTTCGCTTCAAACGGAATATCCGCGTTTCTAAGTCTGCCGCCTACTCTAATAATACCTTCGTCATCTAAAAACGGATCTAATCGGATTAATTTGCTCCTTCTGGACACTGAATTGTTTTTACTTAAGTCCTTTATTTCCAACGAGAAATATTCGCTTTGAACTACTTTAATGATAGCAGTTATAGCATTATCTAATTCGAAAGATTTAAGCTTACCCAACATGAGCTGTTCTGCTTTCGATTTTAAAGCTAAATTTCTTTTATATCTAAGAATATAAGCAGCAATACGTACTAATTTTCCGAGGCAAGAAAATCTCTCTATTAGTTCGTTTTTTACAAATGTATTAAAGGTCAAAACATTTTCTACGGTTTTTGTTTCGGGAATGTCCATATTTGCCAGCGATTCACTATTGGGCCAATAGTTAGGCGTCTTATGCAAAAAGTCAGGACCTATGTACCACGTTTCTAGATCCTGCATGTCCTGGGGTTCTACCCCGCGTGAGACATAATCTGCTGGGTTAGAGTCGGTAGGCACATGCCGCCATCGATCTGCCTTAGCAATCGCTTGAATTTTCGATACGCGATTTGCAACGAATGTTTTTAATTTTGTTGGTTCGGTGGCTATCCATGCCAAAGTGATAGTGGAATCACACCAATAAAAAATGTTATTTATCTTTACGTTAATAGATTCTATAACCGCCTTTGCCAATTCAGCTCCTAACAGAGCTCCACATAACTCCAGCCGCGGCACTGATACAACCTTTAAAGGTGCGACTCGAGACTTTGAGCAAGCTAAGCTTACCCTTACCTGCCCTTCGGCATTTATTGATCTAAAATAGACGCAATAACCAAAAGCTGCTTCAGACGCGTCAGTAATAGTTACTAATTAATACGCTTCTGGGAATTTCTATATTTTCAATAAAATACAATTTGTTTTGGAAATCTAACCAATTGACCAAGAATTCTTTAGGGAGTGGCTCATCCCAATCTATTTTTAACTGCCACAACCTTTGCATATATATTTTTTCCTTGACTATCACTGGACCCAAAAGTCCTAGCGGGTCGAAGATTTGGCTAATAACTGATAATATTTTTCGTTTCGTTAAACAGTTCCCAAGTTTAGAATTTGCACTATCTACCGTATATTGTAAAGTGTCCTTTGAAGAAATCCACAGTGTTCCTAAAGTTTTGTTACCTTGCTCGTCTTTAATAATGTCTTGTGACTTAATTTCCGATGTAATTGAGTTCTTAGATTCCGAAATGAATTTTAAAACTCTCTGATCATTAGATGACCACTGGCGTAGGTGGAACCCGGCGGTACCCAAAATGTTATTGACATTTTTTATTAGATTTATTGCAGATTCAATATCGTTTGTTCCAGCCAACCAGTCATCCATATAAAAATCATGCAAAATGGATTTAGAAGCATCCGGAAATGTATCTTGATTATCAAGAGCTAACTGCTTCAGGCATCTCGTAGCCAGGAACGAAGCCGGCGCAGTCCCGTATGTAATGGTATTCAATTTATATATGCACAACTGATCGCTGGGATTGAAACGCCAAACAATGTGTTGAAATTTTCGTTCATCTTCGTGCACGTAAACACAGCGATACATTTTTGCTATATCTGCACTTATCACAATATCATATGTACGGAAGCGCACAAGAATGTCAAATAAAGAGTCCTGTATACAGGGTCCGGTTTTTAAACATTCGTTGAGCGATACTCCAGATTTGGTTTTACATGACGCATCGAAAACTACGCGCAATTTTGTAGTAATAGATGAATCCTTTAGTACGCAATGATGCGGCAAAAAATAATTTGGTTGTAATTTAGCTAGTTCAAAGTCTTGTACTAAAGACATATGTCCTAAATCTATATATTCAAGCATAAATTGAGAATATTTTTCTTTCAAATTGCGAAGTTTCAGAAACTTACGCTCTAGTGTATGAAATCTATTTACCGCGATATCAAATGATGATCCTAATTGACAATATTATCACGAAAAGGTAAGCGGACTGTAAAATTACCATTAAATAGGACATTCTTTTGAAAATGATTCTCGACTTCAATTTCTTCCGCGGTATATAGACTTTCCCTTGCGCACTCCTCCTGTAACCAGAATTTTTCTATCTGCTCATTGATATTAATAATTTTACCTAAATTGCAACGAGAATAGCTTTGAGAATATCGTGTTTTAAATTCTCCCGCAACAATCCACCCCAATTTCGTGTTTTGGAGCAAAGGTCGATTTTTACCTAAGCCCATTTGTTCGGGTAGAAGTAGACTATAAATAAATATTTTTTACAAAAAATTGGACCGACTTTATTAGTTGGTGCACTGAAAAGTATAAAATAATATTAATTCTATTGGTGCTGTTACTTTTGAAGTTGTGCAGTTGCAGATAGATTGGTAACTTTTGGCACCAACTTCACAAGTACCAGCCCCAATAGAATTAATATTATTTTATACTTTTCAGTGCACCAACTAATAAAGTCGGTCCAATTTTTTGTAAAAAATATTTATTTCACACTTTTGAGTGTAACAGTAGTCACCAAAATCGTTGAACGTTCACTAATACCAATGAAGATAGTACTTATTCTATTACCCACGTATATTCCTTGCTTGTAGTTGTTATTATTGAGATCTCAGAACATCGCTGCGGAAATACGCTTGAATATTTTAGTTGTTACCATTTTAACACCGATTTTACTCGAAAACCGTAACTCTAAGGGAAAAATGTTCAATATAAATGTTGCTACAAATAATTATGTCTTTCATGTACTGCAAACAGATTTTCAATTTTCGACAGAAATCGCCCTCTCCACATAGCGAAAATAGGTATATTTGAGAATTTAAAATGTCTCTATGTCGAAAACCATTACTCTTTTGAAAAAATGTTCCATTTAAACGTTTCCGGATATTGTCCTATCTGTAATTATATCAACGCAGATTTTCAATTTTCGACAAAATTTGCCCCCTCCACCCCCTTCGGGGGCGGTTTTCGGAGGGAACGCGATGTCGGATTCCCGTTTTTATGAATATGGGACCATTTCTCAATCCTCCTCTTTCAAATGAATCAAAAATCATCAAAATCGGAGTACGTTTACTATATGAAAGGCGCGCACAAACCAAAAAAAAAAAAAAAAAAAAAAAAAAAAAAAAAAAAAAAAAAAAAGCACACAATCGAATTGTATACCTCCTCCTTTTGGGAAGTCGGTCAAAAATACCTGCTCCTATAAGAATATCAATTTTGCCAGGCTCATTGAAAGTGGAGTCGGCTAATTTAATATTGGAAAGTATGTTAAAGTCCGAAACTTCAACATTAATATGAGGAGTCTGAATAGTGATTTTATCAGAAACTAAAAATTGTAATGCCAATGACATCAATATTTACCCTTTTAGGTTCAATTTTCAAGCAATCAAAAAGCTCTCGGCTGATAAAGTTCGATTGCGAACCACCGTCCAATAGGACTCTACAAACAAGCGGTTTGTTTTCATGATTATAAATATGCACGAGTGTAGTTGATAACATTACAAAGGAATTACTATCGAAGCTGTTTAACGTACTCGTAGAGGAATTGTTTTCATTTTGTGTACACGATGCGATTGTGTCTGTCTTGTTTTCGGGGGTTTCACGTTGCCTACTCTCGTCGGCTGATGACTGGTTATTTATTGCTCCAGTGACGTGCGGATTATTTTCACGAGTTTTGTTCTGATTTTCAGGTCCATGTTTGTTTGATCGAGCGTTACCTAAATGTAAGAGACTGTTGTGTTTGTTTCCACAAATTCTACAAGGTTTAGCATGACAGTCGCTACTCATGTGACCTATCTTAAAACAGTTGGTACAAGCCTTTAACCTGCGAATATTATTTATTCTATTAGAGACTGAAAGTTTTTGGAAGTCATCGCAATAATAAATGGAGTGATTTTTCTTACAAAAGATGCTAGAGAAAGTGTTACCAGAATTGGCAGCAATAGTTGCTTGACATTTATTGAATGGTTTTTTGTTAGCTAACCACGAATTGTTTTGGTTATTGTTTGCTTTGGTGTCAACGGACCCAAGGACATGACAATGCTCACGTAAAAATGTGAAGAAGGATTCTATTGTTGGAGAACTATCGTCTATCGGCTTTATCTCCCACTCCTTTCTAGTATTATTATCTACCTTGCTTAGCAAAAGATAAATCATAATGGTACTCCATGAATCGACCGGTTCCTTCAGCGATTTCAAAGCTCTGTAATGCTTTTGGGCATTGTTCAAGAACGATCGTAACGAACTAAAAGGCTCTTTATTAACGTGTTGCAACTCAAAGAGCTGTTTCATATGACATTTTATAATTAATTTCTTATTTTCAAAACGTTCTTGAAGAAGACCCCAAGCAACAGCATAATTTGACTCGGAGATCTCTAGGGACTCGATTATATGAGCCGCTTCGCCTTTCAGCGAGGCTTGCAAATAGTTATATTTTTGGACGTCTGAAAGGAACGTGTTTTTATCTATCAAAGCTGAAAACGAATCAAAGAAGGTTTGCCATTTATCAAAGGCACCGTTGAATTCGGGTAGATTTATAGGAGGTAGTTTAACATTATTAAGTATAGACGGTTGTTGATACGCTTGTGGATCTGGTAACGGACCGTAAGATCTCAATGTTTGAGCTTCCACCTGTCTGTGGTTATCAATAAGTTCTCTTGCCTTTGAAACTGACTCATAAAAGTCATCCTCGAAAATTTCCCTTTCACTAGATTGCTGCTCTGTCTCATCAATGAGCTCTAACTCGGCTTGCACCTCATTAAACTCATCAATAATACTCTCAATCTTTTGAATACGTGTACAATGTTCCGCAATTTTTTTGTTATTTTTGGATTCATTTATAATTTTTTTAAACCTTGTTAGTTTGCCCTTTATTTGACCGCGTCTGCTAACTAAACGAGCAACAGTAGATTCTGTCGGCTCACTATCAGAGGCAGCCATGCTAAATATTTACCAAATCGACAATGATATAGACTTTATTGCGAATTTATTTAATTTTAATTTTACAAAGTAAATCTCCACGCTACTGTTTAGAAGCGTGCTTTGCAATAGTGGCGTACTATCGCTTGCTGTTGAACCTTAGACCGACAAGTCTTTCAACAAGTGAGAACGACAGACAACTATTAAACAAAGATAGAGCAATACACCGGTAAACTTCCCAACGGTTTGGAGACAAAATACCGCGAAATATTAGATACTAGACAAAGACAGACGATTACACGTCTGCAAGGCGTGCCCTTATTGTTATTAAGAAAGTATAAGTTCAATTCTCTAGCGTACAAAAGAGCCCACAAGTCAATTATTTTGCTTCCTTATAGGTTCAAGTTTATACTTTAAATTAGAAAGAACTCACAGTTTTCATATCCATCCATCCAATTTGCAACTATTTCATAAGCCATTAGGTTCGATGGACCAAATGTTCGGGCTGGTGAATATTCTCTCTCGTAGCACTGGTAATACTTCCTTGAATAATTCACTTCCTCAATGAAATTAGCTGGTGATGTACTTATGAATAGCTTTATTTGATATTTGAATGGATTACAGTTTACCTTCGCTCTAGTTATTGTTATATGTTACAATCTTCAGAGTGTCTGTTACAAAGTTACATTCATATATGAGTGAACACGTTTTTGAGCGTGCATTCCCACCATCAACTCTACATCACATGATATAGGATGGGGAATCATGACAATGGCGCTAAATTCAAATTTACAGTAAACAGTACACAACGAAACGCGACCAACATGTTCAAAAGGTTTGGAACTTGTTGGTGTTAAATTGAATTTAATTACTGGGGGATTTCTATCATACTTGTTCTTTAGGCAAGTTTCACAATTATTGACATAATTCTCTATGTCTATGCCCATTTTTGGCCAATAGTATTTTGAAGAGAGAGCCATTTTCATTTCGATATACCTCTATTGCATGTTTTTGTTGTGTGATATAATTCAAGCTTTTCCTTTTGATAGGGTGAGGGTATAACGTCTTCTAGAAATTTAGAACACTGAACGAATTTAAATGATGAGTTTTTGAACATATTTTGCAAAGTGATAATGAATTCTTTTACTAACGAATCATTTCGTGAGAAAATTGCATATGTTTGTTTTGGGTTAACATATTCTCTTAGGAGTTTAATAAAATGTGATACTGGATCTTTATTTGAGACGGTCACATAGAAACGATTATTTATAAATATCCTTTCTTGCTTGTATTGCATTTTTTCTGAGCCACCTGAAGTGATAATAAATTGATTTTTAAATGTATTTATCGATCGTTCGGAGATTGGTATATTTATGATTAGATCTTCAGTAGAAGTATGAACGGTTTCTGAACAAAAATGGTTTTGGTTATCTTGATTGATATTGGGTGTTATCAGTGGATTCTGTAAATGTGTAATTGTGATATCATCAAGTATATTTTTTTGTTTTGGCGAATGTTCGATGTTCATGTTATTTCTAGTTTAAAAATTTCAACTTTGGGGAATTGGTATGATACCAAAATCTGACAACATTTGGATTTTTGGAGGATCTTGTCGTTTTTGTGTTCCTAAAATTTCTTGGATATCTATATCACTGAACTCTTTTATTTTGTTTGGATTATTTAGATATTCTTCTATTATGTCGTCTATATCTCCAGGGTTATTATTTGTTTACTCTGTTTCTAAGGCATTTAAATCAATCGGGTTGCGGGAAAAGGCATCCGTTGCTTTATTTAATTTGCCTTTTTTTAATGATTAGTATACTCAAATTCTTCCAATTTGAGTCGCCATCGGACAAGACGGGAATTTGGTTCTTTTACAGAAAATAACCACTGAAGTGGCTTGTGGTCAGTAATTATAGTGAATTTATGTTTATGAATAAATAGGGTCTGAAATATTTACAGCTCCATACGATGGCTAGGAGTTCTTTCTCTAGAGATGAGTAATTTATTTCAGCGGGGTTCAACGTTCATGAAGCATAGCATATGGTTTTGATTATCTTGAGATAGAATTGCTCCTATGGCAAATTTGGAAGCATCTGTAGTTAATTCAAATGGTTTTGAAAAATCGGGGTATGCTAGTACAGGTTCTGAGGTCAAAATATTCTTGCATGTATCAAAACATTCTAAAAATTCCTTAGTATGTTCGACTTTTTCATTTTTCTTTAAACATTTAGTCATAGGCTTGGTTATTTTCGCAAAGTTTTCTATGAACCTACGATAATAACCTAACAGTCATAAAAAAGATTTTATGTCACGTTGTATTTTGGGTATTGGAAACTTTTTTATAGCTTCAATTTTCTTTACATTTGGCTTAATGCCATTTTTCGTAACAACGTGATCTAAAAACTCGACTTCCTTTCTTAGAAATTCACTTTTGTCTAATTGGATTTTAAAGTTTGCATCTCTTAATTTTGAAAATACTAATTTTAAATTTTGGATATGCTCTTGTAGACCTACACTGAAAATAATAATATCGTCCATATAGACCATACAAACTTTATTTTGGAGTTCTTTAAGACTTCGTCCATCACTCTTTGAAAGGTAGAGGGCGCGTTTTTTAACCCAAATGGCATACGTACATATTCGTAGTGTCCATTATCTACTGAGAAAGCTGTTTTTTCTATAGAGTCCTTTTCAATTTCTATCTGATGGAAACCGCTAGCTAAATCGTTGAGAAATACTGAGCCCTACCTAATCTGTCTAAAATGTCATTTATGTTGGGAATCGGGTATTTGTCATTGATTGTTTTAGAATTTACATTTCTGTAATCACAAACAATCCTCCAATTTACTTTGCCAGAGGCGTCCATTTTCTTGGGTACAATCCAAATTGGACTTGACCACGGACTACAAGATGGTCTTATAATACCTTTGTGTAACATTTCATTTATCTGACGTTGAACTTCGTCCTTGTGTATGTAAGAGAAACGGTAAGATTTTGTGTGGACTGGTACATTGTCCGTCGTTTTGATCTCGTGTTTCACTTTAGAAGTGAATGTAAGTTCATCGCCTGGTTACAAGTAGATATCTGAGAATTCATTGCATAATTTGGATAACAAGGTTTTTTCCTCATGATTAAGGTGTTGAGTTCGCAACAGAGAGTTTATGTTTCTTTTATCGTGTAGGAATTTGGATTCTGGATAAAAATGATGAAAATGATGCATTGAAAAAATTTCGTAATGATTTAAATCGAAAGAATGTACTGGTAATGGTTTGTCCATGGTTACACTAATAGTTGTATCTGTTTGATTTTTGATTTCGATTGGTGCAAATCCATCATTGGCAATTGTTAAAATTGCTAACTGGTATATTTTTGACAATTTTTTCTTGTGGGTTTACGGAAAAGCAAAAGTTGACTTCATCAGTTTGTCTATAATGAAATTTTATTTCTAGGTAGGGACCAATTAATATTTTATTTGTTAAATCAATATTAACGTTTAATCTCATTAGGTCATTAAGGCCTAGAATGCCATCAAAAAGAATAAAATCTACTTTTATATCAATACCAGAATCTGAAAATATTGCAATCATAGCTCGATAGTTTGCGCATCGACTTCCCGTAGCTGTTTTTATAACATTATGAGCACGATATATGCAGTGTGGGTAAATGTTTTCTACTATTACAGGGTTTAATATTGAACGTGTGCTACCTGTATCAATAAGAAGTTCTACGTTGGGATTTTTCATTTGAATGTACGGCAATGAATTACTTGAAGCATTTATTTCTATTAGGTCATGGGATTTTCTCGGCTTGTTTCTGGAAAATTTGCGTTTTCTTTTGAGTTTTGTTGGAATTCGTTAGAAAATTCAGGATTTTTGTTTGTATTGAAATAAGGTTGGTAGTCGTTAAAAGATGGATCCTCATAATAACCATACCCATCGTTAAGATTTGGAGTAAACTCCTCTTAATTTTCCTCAATTTATTTATTGTACAGTTCTTCAAATGTAAAGTTTGGAGTTTTTCTGGGTTCTAAATTTGTTCTATTAGAATTGAGCGAAGAGATCCTAGAAGTTATTGACATTGGTTCGGGTTTTGGTAATTGATTGGCTGGAATTGGATTTGGTTTGAAAACATTACGTGGGGCACCAAATACTTGTCTATTTGTAGGGTATCTTGGATTTGGCATTTGCCTAGGTTGAATATTCATAGGCTGAGAAGGCCATGAAGGTCTTGGTGTAAAGTTTTGATTAAAAATTTGCGGTCTGAAAAATTGCTGTTGTTGGAATTGGGGTTGATGTTGATAATATGGTCTTTGTGTAAATTTGTTACTGGTATGATTGTTAAAATTATTAGAATTTCGAGGTATGATCAAATTTGTTTTTTGTTTGTCTCGTTCATGAAAATTGTCATACAATTTTTCAAAATTTTCATTTTTTTTCACGTAAGCAATTGCGTCCTCTAGGGTTGTGGGTTTCTTTAAATACATATTATTTTGCAAGTTGCCAGTACAACCAGCTAAGAAACTATTTACAGCAGTTTTTTTTAATGATCAAATTGACAATTTTTTTGTAGTTTGCTTAAATTTTGGTCGTTACTTATACGTTGAATCACATTGCTAACAAGTAATTGCAACCTATTGCCAAAATTAATTAAGTTTTCGCCTTTAAAAGGTCGCACTCGTGTCAATTCCTGAACGAGGCAATCAATATCTCTCCTATCCGAAAAACATTGATCCAGCTCCATTCGGGGGCCAACCATAATTTCGGCTTTGCCGGTTAGCTTTTTTTGGACACATTGAAAGACGTGTTGTTTTAATTCGTTATCATTAAAAGTATTATATATTGTAAAAAAAATTCACATCTAATCAAAAATTTATTAAGTTGATTTATATCGCTGTCATATGGCTTAATGTTTTCTAATCTAGATTTGAACATGTCATATTTGAATTCAGACATAGTTACTTTTGTGTCTGATTCTGAATCAGAAAGTAATGGTAGGCTATTCAAAAGATCTCTTATAAGAATATCTGTGTCTACAATTAATTAATAATACTATGAAAACTGTTTATTATATTAAGATGAACAATCTAGATTGAGCAATATGAAAGAAATAAAATAAGCTACTTGTCTCCAATAGACTGAAATTAAAATTATTTTGTGTACGATACACTGGACCTAACTATCCCTATAAAGAAATCCTCAAACAAAGGGTTCAGAAAGGGGCAAAAAGTAATACAAAGCATGTACAGTTTTCTGTCTTTCTTCGTCCTTTCTCGATTCCAACTATTCGCCTGGATGGTCCTTGGTTGTTCTCGATGAATTGAAGGTGCTGGATAGTACTTTTTAGGGGTTGAAACCACCGGTAACTTTTCGACGTGATGCGAAACTTTCACTGTACTATCCTACTAACTGCGCCAATTATGTCAATCACCGAAAACTTCTTTTTTTTAAGTTTATTTTCTAATAATTACAAGTTATCTGAGAAGCGAATCAATATGGAATTAATATAATCTTAAACTAAGGTACAATGTAAACTAATTTGTGCTGAGCTGGTCCATGTGCCTACCGTGAGAAACATCTAGCGTCGGCAGATTCTGGCTATGGGAAACATCTTGCGTCGGCAGGTTCTGTGGAATTCATTACCTATACTTTGTGGCAATGACGTAACTTGCGCGTTTAGACTAGATCGCTGTTGGCAAATTTTAAAATGTCTGAAAATAATCAGTCATGACGAGATATACTAACTTCTACTCACATTTAGCCGGAATTTTATAATTTGCCTGAATTGTGTAACCCTTTTATTTCAATATGATAGCTAGGATTACTTTAAAGATTTTACAATCCCATAGCTCAGTGCAGACGGGAGGGTTCAAATTATCGATTATATTGTATTAATCTATTTAATTGTTGGATATTGGTACACCGTTTTCGGATAAAACTTAATGTTACGTATGTTCTTAACTATGAAAGAATGATCATATACATTTCTATAATCTGGGTTAATTTAATAGTGAAGTGAATGTCCTTACTTATGACTCAAAAAAAAAGAATGGTGGTATACGTCTACCAGTTCCTGTTGAGGATATGAAGGGTAACAAATACTATGTCTATGCTTATCTATGTATTTCTTATCTGGTCCACCTTCCAGGTCAGCATCCGTCAGGTAAACCGTTGCCAGCCGCTTCTACGGTTTGAATAGGACTTAAGGAACAGATTGATGTGATCCTACCAGCTTAGCGGTGTTGGGGATGAATATGACCAACTCCACAGGTGAGAAGGGTAAAGATAAAGAGGCCTATGAAGAAATAACCGGTTCAGGAATGTAAGAAGTAGTACGGTGTAAGAAAGGGACACTGTATCTAGGCGTGTTATAAATTCC
Organism: Crioceris asparagi; assembly: GCA_958507055.1. Lineage (NCBI taxonomy): Eukaryota > Metazoa > Arthropoda > Insecta > Coleoptera > Chrysomelidae > Crioceris > Crioceris asparagi. The sequence continues at coordinate 18,228,967 of OY293832.1, forward strand.
ACACATACCTGTGATGGTGGATGGCCTCGGTCTGGATGAAAATGATCTTCCCACGGGTTCCGTGAGGGTGAAAGGTCGAAGAAAAGGATTTTCCACAAGAAGTGTGTAGCCGGCTTCCACCACAAACTACGTTTCCTTCGCCAATGTATCGACTTTCACAATTTAGATAATATATCCGCAGAAATTGCGCTACGTTCTCTTCCAACCACGTGGACCAGAGAATCTATTCTATCTGAGGTTAAGATTTTAAATGCCGTCAGTCTCGTTTCTCACACGGAACTGTTGGTACCTGGGGGGGATCGATTGTCTCAAGACACGGAAGGGGAATGAGAAGGCCATCATGAATGATACTGGAGATGGAAGCAAATAATAGAGAAGTGTTCTTTCTCTTGAGAAGAAGAAGAATATGGAGCTGTGAAATAATTGGATATCTTCATAGAGGTCGCTGACTGGAAGGTAAGATCAGGGTGTTTTGCTGAATTTATTGAACTAATTATTTCCCTTTGTTCTAGGAGGCCCCTATTTCTTGGGTCTGAAGAACTTGATGTGAGATATATTCATATCGTGTGCTTATTTACAGTGCTTAAAATAAATATTATGTTCCTATCTAAGTCTTATTTCGAGCTTAACATTAAATAAATTAATACCTATATAAAAAAACAAAATGCGGTAAACAAAAGGAATATGAACGGTAACAACTCCCCCCTTACCAAAAAAAAAGTTTTTATTCTACCAAGAAAAACTTTCCTTGCGATCTACTTCCTTCCACCTCAATTTTGATCTTCCTCGTCCGTTAAGACATCAGGAGGATGCGCTTTCAAATCTTTTGCATGCCAAATTCCGACCTTAGTATCATTTTGGGTCTTAAGCTCATAGGACCATGGCGAGAGTACTTTTGAGATAACGAAGGGTCCAGAATATCTGTGAGCCAGCTTAGCTGTAAACTTCTTCGATGCATCAGACATAACGTAATTGCGCTTCCAAACATTCTGCCCCTCTGAGAATGTATCACGTCTCCTGCGTAAATTATATTGTTTGCTACTCTTCCCATAAGCTTTGCCCAGTCGTTGAGACACATCATGGAATACCCTTTCTAGAGCTCTAGACTTGTTTTCCGCATCAAATCCTTGAGTTGTTTGAGGTCTATGTTGATTACCTTTGTATTGGATTTCACGTCCAAAGTTGATGAAATTTGGGGTAAGTCCCGTTGACTCGTGCTTTGCTGATCTGATCGCCGATGCAACTTTGGGCAGATATCGGTCCCACAAGCGATGGTTGTCCGCTACGTATGCGGAAAGCATTGTCTTTATGACCCTATGGGTTCTCTCTACTGGGTTACTCTGAGGATGGTAGTTGGGAGTATAACGAATCTTTACTCCATACTCCTCTAACTTGGACTTGAAAACTGCGCTAGTGAACTGTTTGCCATTATCTGTGATTATACTTCTAGGAGCACCGAACAGTAAGATCACCTGATCCTCAAAAATCGAAGAAATTATCTTTCCAGTTGCTTTGCGTAGGGGAAAGAGAAGTGTAAATTTACTGAAACAGTCACAAACCGAAAATATAAAGGAGTAACCGGCCGTCGTTCGAGGTAGTGGACCTACAAGATCTATGCTCAATAACTGCCATGGTCGATCCAGTGTTGGAGTGAGGCTGAGCATTTGGCCAGCAGGCTTTTGCTGTTCTGACTTAGTCTGCAGACAGACTTTACAATGACGGATATATCTAGCTACATCTGACTTCATCTGGGGCCAATAGTACGTATTGGAGATGCGTCCAAACGTCTTGAGTATTCCTAGATGTCCACAGGTAGGCGGATCATGGTGAGTTTGGATTATCTCGGATCTTTTTTCTTTGGGTACCACCATGAGCCATCCTTCCCGCTCCTCCAATTCAGGATAAGTAACTTTACCCAGTTTTAACAACTTCCCATGCTCGATTCTCCAGAGTGGAAATTTTTCAGGCTCCTTTTGAATCCTTTCGACCATCTTATTGTACCACCTATCGCGGACTGGTCCTGTATCGACCACACTCATAACTGGCACCGAACGAGAAAGCGTATCGGCCACCACATGATCTTTTCCCTTGCGGTGTACAATATCAAAGTCATATTGCTGGATACGAACCGCCCATCTTGCAATCCTCCCGACGGGATCTTTGATACTGTACAACCATTTAAGCGAATAGTGGTCCGTAACCACGGTAAACCGAGTACCTTCGATATAGGGTCTCAACTTCTCGATCGCAAAAAGAACCGCGAGGCATTCCTTTTCTGTGGTGCTATATTTGCGTTCATTTCGGTTAAGGGAGCGGCTCAAGTAACAAATGACTTTTTCAGTCCCTTCTTGTACCTGTGACAGGATTGCACCCAAGCCATAGTCAGAGGCATCGCACTGTATAGTAAACGGTTTATCAAAGTCAGGGCAGGTTAAAATTGGGGCGGAGACTAGATGAGTTTTGATAGTACCCAGGGCTTCTTGACATTTTTCGTCCCAGTGAAACTTTCTATCTTTGCGTAGCAGGTCGGTCATTGGGGCAATCACTGTGGAGAAATCCTTAACAAATCTTCGATACCAGGATGCTAAACCCACAATACGTCTTACTTCCGAAACTGTTTTTGGTGCCGGAATGTTCACAATAGCCTCTACTTTTTCGGGATCCACCATCAGGCCCGATGCATTAACGACGTATCCCAAGTACTTTAGCTCGGACTTGCAAAAATTACACTTGTCTTCATTCAAAGTCAATCCTGCTTTGGTGATACGTCGGATTACTTCCGTCAAAACCTCTAGGTGCTTAGAAAAGGTAGGAGTACAGATTATTATGTCGTCCAAATAGACGAAAACAAATTGTTCCAGATCCACACCTACAACTCTATCTATGAAGCGCTGCCACGTTGCTGGAGCGTTATGAAGACCAAATGGCATCCTTTTAAATTGATACAGACCTCGAGTTGGTACAACGAATGCAGTTAATGGGCGAGACTCCTTTGCGACTGGTATCTGCCAGTATGCCGATTTAATGTCTAATGTAGTGAGGTATCTCGCGTCTCGTAACTTATCCAACGTGGAACTTATGAACGGAAGTGGATATGCGTCCGGTAAACTCACTTCGTTCAGCTTCTTATAGTTTACACAGAACCTATAAGTACCATCAGACTTTTTTACTAAGACAATTGGCGATGCCCATGGAGAGTCTGAGGGTTCAATTATATCATCTCGGAGCATTTTTTCCAGTTCGACATTAACATGCTTCTGGAGCGCCGGAGAAAGAGGATAATGCCGTTGCTTTATGGGTGGAGAGGTGGTTCGTATGACATGTTCGACTACTGTCGTAAGACCCAACCCAGTGACATTGTTTTTGAAAGTTTGCTTTATTAGGTCTGTCAACTGCTGTCGCTCCGAATCGGAGAGATTATCAATGGCCTGGATGGAGTTGACATGTACCTGTGAGATTGCATTATCTGGGGTAAATTCCCACTGACCTGAATACAAGTCAGGTATAATTCTCATCTCTTTCCAAAAATCTACGCCTAGGATTAAATAATGAGGCAGATTGGGTACAATCAAAATCGTAAATAGGCCGACTCGGTTTTGGAGTTGTATAGAAACAATAGTAGTTCCGATAACACTGCATGTGTCACCATTAGCTACTGTACAAAACTTTAAGGGTGAGTCCTTTAGAGGGCACGAATGTTTTAATAGATTCCATCCGGGACCACCTATTATGGTCTGAGAACATCCTGAATCCAACAAACCCATAAATTCGTGTCCATAAATTTTCACCCTCAAGTAAGGTCGACAATCATTCTTCGCATGTGCCAGAACATAATCAAGGATAGCAGTAGTCACGTCCAACTTGGCCGAATCTTTGGAAAGAGGTGTCTCCTGTCGACCTACAGGGGATCTCTCTGGCCGTTTTTTGAGCAGGAGGTACACTCTTTCACGGTAGTATTTGGCTTCCCACATTTGAAACAAAATAATCGGCGTTTTTTTTGACATTTTCGGAAACGATGACCGGCTTCCTGACAATTCCAACATATGTTGGTTGAAGGATGGGCCATAGTTTTGTCAGCTGTGCGATCTGTCTGGATAGGATGTGATAGAGTTGCCTGGATAGTTGATACTGCAACTGCAGTCGATCCCACCTTACGGTATGCTAATTCTGGTTCGAGCAGCTGTTTGAAATTTGCTGGGGGTGGACAGAAATTCTGAATCCTCGATGATGTATCTTCGATAGCACGCCCCAACCTCGACAAATCTGCTAGTGTTGTAACATGAAGAAGTGCCAGTTGAGATTGAATATGTGGTAACATATTCCTTCTAATCATTTTTACCCTATTATCCTCTGAGGGTTTATTGCCGCCTAGTCGGTTGAACAGGTTCTCCATCGTAGCAATATAACTGATCACCTTCTCCTTCGCACCCTGCGTTCTCTTCCGAATTTCTTCCCATAGATCATACTCGTAATCGTATGGTAGAAAGTCATCTCGCAGCTTCCCAACAAGTTGATCCCATGAAGAAAAGGTGTGAGTCCTCCACCAGAGTAAAGCTCCCTTAGTGAACAATTCAGATGCCGACCGTAAAAGTTGATCTGGACTAACGCCTCTGGAGATTCGCAACTCTTCAACCCGTTCTAGGAAAGTTGTAACACTGGATTCCCCGTCAAAGGATAGTTTCCATCTGGACACGTCGTAGTAGTAAGGATCATGAATTCGAGGTGCTGACTGAATAGGCGATACTTGCAAATTTCTCAATCTAGTTTCAAGATCTGGTGTAGAATTCATAGTGGCTAGTCTCTCTTGTCCAGTGTAATAACCTCTCGCATCCACTGGTAGTCTGGTCTGCCCCCTGCGTTCTGAAAACCTAACAGATGGGTGACTCCCCGACAGGTGATAGTTGTTAAATCCATTTGGGCCTCCTGACAAATCATGAACATCATTTTGCGAGATTTGCATCCTCGTTTGAAGAGTAGAAGTTGTCGTGGTTGAGTTTCTTAGTACCGCAGGTCGCCTTTGGGCTCCACTTATCATCGGATTCTCCAAACTCTGCCTTACAACCGTAACTCCTTCCAGATCCTGAATACTGGGTAATTGATCATTTTGACAAGGGCTGCGTGAGGTTGCCAAGTGTCTTTGCTCTATCTCACCTCCACCATTTTGATCTGATCCAACAAGTCCTGATGTCGATGCGTACACAACTTCAGGTATTAGTGGAATCGGTTCATCCATAAGAGAACGTCCAACATTTTCCCTGTCGAGTAGGTCAGCTTTCTCTTCGACCTTTCCCTTCTCTTCCAGGTGTAGATTATCGTGTAGTGTCCCCAATATATCTACCAATTCCATACAACGGCAAAATAAAGCATTTCTAAGGTATTCTTGAGCTTCATCTCCTTGAGGAATTCTGCGTAGTCTACCATAAACATGCGTAAGACGAGTAGAAATCCTTCTGTAATCATTGTCTCTGACTATTCTCTCAAAGGAATTGATTTCATCACTTAAGTCTGTCAGCTTATGATTACATATGTCTAGTTCTTCATCAGCTCGGAGATTCTCTGTCACTCCGGTAAATTGCGTGCCCTTATTTTCGCATCGGAGTGCTCCTCGCAAAGTAGTCCTGTTTTCTACTACGGTACGACGTATCGGCAAGCCTCTTACTAATAATTCATAAGAAATTTCATCACCCAGTAGGCGATTCACTTCCATCTCGAATTAAAGCAAGAATAAATACTAAATTTATCAACAAGCAAAAAGAATCCCAAAATTCAACCGTAATAATATAAGAAATTATAACAAACCCCCCCTTTTTCTCCAAAGGAAAGTCTAGGAGAGAAACCCTATAAAAAATAAAAAAGTGAACTCCAAAATAAAATTCAAACTATTCTTCAGAAATGCGGTAGGTATCAAAATTACTATTGCAAAAACAGTAAACAAAACTATTACACAAGAAAAAAACAAAATATCCTATGCTCCTTCCTCTCAAATATATAGATTATTTAGTGATTGCAACATGGATAAATTTTTGTATCAAATCAAAGACATATCTACAGATAAGAATTAAGTAAATTATTTAAAATATGTGCGTGAAGCGAATATTTTTCACTTTCTCGAGAAACTATCTTCAAAAGGAAATAAAAAGTTATGGGAACCAATTCCAATATGATATGAAAATTTCGATATTAATTATTCTCTACCACCATACTTCTTCACAAAATTCTAATAAAAATGACAATAAAATACCAACTTAACTAAGATTTAATTAAAAAAAAATTCCAGTACAACAATATCCAACCACGTTTTTGAACACGTTGGGCGCCATTTTGTAACCCTTTTATTTCAATATGATAGCTAGGATTACTTTAAAGATTTTACAATCCCATAGCTCAGTGCAGACGGGAGGGTTCAAATTATCGATTATATTGTATTAATCTATTTAATTGTTGGATATTGGTACACCGTTTTCGGATAAAACTTAATGTTACGTATGTTCTTAACTATGAAAGAATGATCATATACATTTCTATAATCTGGGTTAATTTAATAGTGAAGTGGATGTCCTTACTTATGACTCAAAAAAAAAGAATGGTGGTATACGTCTACCAGTTCCTGTTGAGGATATGAAGGGTAACAAATACTATGTCTATGCTTATCTATGTATTTCTTATCTGGTCCACCTTCCAGGTCAGCATCCGTCAGGTAAACCGTTGCCAGCCGCTTCTACGGTTTGAATAGGACTTAAGGAACAGATTGATGTGATCCTACCAGCTTAGCGGTGTTGGGGATGAATATGACCAACTCCACAGGTGAGAAGGGTAAAGATAAAGAGGCCTATGAAGAAATAACCGGTTCAGGAATGTAAGAAGTAGTACGGTGTAAGAAAGGGACACTGTATCTAGGCGTGTTATAAATTCCACACATACCTGTGATGGTGGATGGCCTCGGTCTGGATGAAAATGATCTTCCCACGGGTTCCGTGAGGGTGAAAGGTCGAAGAAAAGGATTTTCCACAAGAAGTGTGTAGCCGGCTTCCACCACAAACTACGTTTCCTTCGCCAATGTATCGACTTTCACAATTTAGATAATATATCCGCAGAAATTGCGCTACGTTCTCTTCCAACCACGTGGACCAGAGAATCTATTCTATCTGAGGTTAAGATTTTAAATGCCGTCAGTCTCGTTTCTCACACGGAACTGTTGGTACCTGGGGGGGATCGATTGTCTCAAGACACGGAAGGGGAATGAGAAGGCCATCATGAATGATACTGGAGATGGAAGCAAATAATAGAGAAGTGTTCTTTCTCTTGAGAAGAAGAAGAATATGGAGCTGTGAAATAATTGGATATCTTCATAGAGGTCGCTGACTGGAAGGTAAGATCAGGGTGTTTTGCTGAATTTATTGAACTAATTATTTCCCTTTGTTCTAGGAGGCCCCTATTTCTTGGGTCTGAAGAACTTGATGTGAGATATATTCATATCGTGTGCTTATTTACAGTGCTTAAAATAAATATTATGTTCCTATCTAAGTCTTATTTCGAGCTTAACATTAAATAAATTAATACCTATATAAAAAAACAAAATGCGGTAAACAAAAGGAATATGAACGGTAACAATTGGTATAGTCATAACGAAAATTAAACTGTTTACTCGCGTTTTAACGGCTTTTTATGACATCCCTAGACATTTTGTAAAAAGCCTAATTTTGCATTACGACTACGATATAGCCACTGACTGACGACTCCTTGGCTGATGTTCCACACCAGGTGGTGGGCTTGGTAACCTATTTAGCCCTGTATTTTTTGGTTCTTTTAGCATTCCAATTTTATAAGTAGACCAGTCCTACTTGAGAATATATTGCAATTTTAATTATCCAATGGATAGAATTAGACACATATAATGATAAATATTTGATCAAAACAAATGAACTTTGAAGAAAATAAAATGTATTTATTAATGAAATGCCTGTTTGCTAAACGAACATTTTAATAAAAGATATGAACAATAGTATTTTTATTTATTATACTTATACTTAGAAATTTTACAGGATAACAGATATGCTTTATTCTATATTAAATATAGGTCAGTTTAAATCGGTGTTTATTTCGCCGCGCAAAGTCATCTAGAACTTCTTTGGGATCTACAGCAATGTTTTTTGTACGTAGAGCAAAGCAAAGCGATGAAAAAGATATTTCGGTGGTACATGTGGTTATGGGCAAAATAGTTAGAATATGCAAGAGAGTTCTGATGTTTGGGAAAAATTCAGTTGTATGCATATAAGCTTCCAGTGCTGTAATGTTTTTGCATTCCATTGCTGGCACTGCTCAATTTTATTTTCCATATTTCTAATTCGCCGCGAAGTTCAACCACAGTTCCAGGTAAATCATACTCATATGGATTTCGATCAAGCCTTAAAATTATCGGATGCAGGTTACAGAATACCTATTTAGATTTAAGGACCGTTATTTTTTTAACGAGCCTTAAAAATTAACGTCTTGGTTACAGAATAGCCCCAATATTCTCGACTATGTTATAAGATTCCCACAAATCTATTCCTACAGCTTACAATCGGCGTGATAGAGACACAGTCAGGCTCAAGACGTTAACAACAATATTTAAACTGATAATAAATTCAAACTTCAGTATCGAAGAAAGTAAACCATTGATTTTTGTTGATGTCGAAGTGGAACAGTCAATTTGTTGTGTAAATTCTAAGAAGTCTATTACGGCTGGTAAAATCTGAGTAAACTCCAATATGGCATCGTGTTTCTCAACCCAGCGAGTTTCGCATATTTTTTTAATTTTATTTATCTTTGATTCTAAATTTAAATCCTTCACTTAATTTTGAAGAACTTTCATTCTTTTTGCTGAGTCTCTGGCAAATACTGAAATAGAATTGATGACACCCATAATGTTTCTGATTGATGGTAAGGAACAAGCCTTGCAAATTGCCAAATTCAACAATGACTTCGACAATGTAATGTGTAAAGTGCTTTGGGCTGTTTAGCAAGTATATGAGCCTGAACACCTCTAAATTTGCCGGACATGTTTGCTCTTCCATCATAGCCTTGTCCTCGTAAATCCATAATACTCAAACCGAAATTTTCAAGAATACTCTGGTATTGGCTAATTTTCCCGTTAGGTCATAAACGTTAACCAATCCCAAAAATGTTTCCTGTATTGTTAAGGAAGAAAGGTCTCAAAAAAGGCAGCAAAATGTGAGTTGTTTCTTAATAGATACGTCAGTTGTTTCGTCCACTAAAATACTATAATATTTTCCCTCTTTTATTGTCCGAACAATTTTATCCCGTATGACGTTAACGCATGATTTAATGATTTCATTTTGCGATGTCTTACTAATATAAGGAGATGATCAGCTAATATTTCATCAGTAGATGTTGGACATCTACGCAGATTTTTGTCAAATTTCGAAAATTGCCTTATTCGTTTTCGTTATCTGTAAGATAAGTTTTGGTGACCGCATAATATAACAGTTTTTATAATTGGAATGAGTTTATTCCTGTTTTTGGATACCTGATCCCTAACTTGCTCGTTTATCAGTAAGTGAACGTCCTTTGTAGCTCCTTCGAAATTCTTTAAGAAATTATCGGCTTTTAGACAATTATTCTTGTAATAATTTATTCCTACATGAGAATCAGTGTGCTCTAAGCATTTTTATATTTTACAAGCGGAGTAGACACGAATTTTGCCAACTTTTGATGTTCACCGCGCCCAGCCGTATCTTTACCAAATACAACGCATACATAACAATAACCCCCTTGGTTTTTGTGAATATAATATAACCACGCATAAGTTTCTAACCACTTGAATAGAAATTGTCAGTTTTTACCGTTTTGCCTAATAATGGGAAATTTATAGTCTCTGTCAGGTTTCCATAATTTTTTTAAAATACTATGTTTCTCAACATCTGTTAGGGGCACTTGTCTGTTGACAAAATTGCCAATGTCACGATGGTAAGCAACACTTACACTTGTGCTTTTGATGGAAGTTTCAACACTTACATCCAAGCACAGTAGTTTTGTTGAGTTATCTGCAACAATGACAGTATGTGCAATCTGTACCTCTTTGCCCTCTTCCCCTTCAGCTATTTCACTTTCTCCAATCGCAGCGGCAGTTATTGAAATCACCTTGGTCAGTTTGAAAACTGCTTATTAGAAAAAAAGTTCAGAATTATGTTATTATTAGAGGCGGAAATGTTTCTCTTCGGCATTGTTACATAGCTGCACTGCCCTTGTACAGTTCAGTACTTACATTTTACACTTAAATTTTGCGTATTCTGGAAATGAAATAATCAATAATTAATAACAATAAGTATAATATCCTCGCTAAGCGAGTTTATGTAAATCTCACATCTCACTTCTATTAAATAAAGCATGCTCCAAGGAACGTTTTTTGTTTTCTTAGAACAGTGAACACTGGAACAGAAACAGTGACGTGTGAAGTTTACAAATAATTCACGAGCACCAGCCAATTGACTTCTTCTTGGACGACGACTAGACTTGGCGTGACAGCCGACAGCTGAGCTGACATACATACGTTCTGTGTTCCGTCTCAGTGAAGGTTGTTAAAAATAGCGGAATTCATTCGTGTCGAATTCGAATTTTTATGTATGCGCTTAAATGACGGGGGGTCACGGGCCCCCTGTGAGCCTCTCCTGTATGCGCGCCTGCACTAGTGTTACTAAAAGAGGCTGAAAAAATAATTACATATTGAAGAAAATGTTTTGTAAATGTTAATATAATACTTTCTTACCTAAAATATGAATACAATCCTTGTCAAAACAATTTACGAATACAGAAACTCTAGAGTGGATGAGGCTCAGTACTTTCTATGTAATTGGATCATCACAGAATTTCTTAGGTGGCACTCCTCCTTCAAAAATATGGTATCTAGTGGTGATAATACATTCTTCATTGAATTGAAGATGTAGGTATATTTAGCTGTTTCCAGAAAACTCTGGTTCCGCAAGGTCTGTTTATGTTAAGCCCTCTTCTTGAGATTATCCCAGCAGTTTTTCAGAACTGACCACTCTCTAGGATGAGTTGTGTATACAGCATCAAATTTCTTGGCTATTCTCTGCCACTCCTCCGTTATGTTTCTCATTCTTACAGCAACCGTTTTTTTGCATTCAACAATGCTGAAATGTCTTTCTACCAACTCAAGCAAGACTGCTTTTTCGCTTGAGGTAAATACTGGGTCTCTTTTTCTCTTCGACATTTTACAATTCAAATGCTAGGAGACTCAAACAGATATGAATATTTACCGGTAAAAATAAAGAAGGTATTCAAAAATATTTTTAAAGTTACATTACAAAAATTACTAGACACTATGACTACTACTACTATTACTATGCACATATAAAACACAAACTAACGTAAGCGAAGGAAAATAAAAGACGGCTGCAAACTTAAAATAAAGTTTATATACATGTTTATTCGTAATTACTTCCTTATGACGATTTACTTGATCATGAAACAAATTTTAGAACCATAGGTAGTAAGAATAGAAGATTTCAGATACTGCAGAACATTCATTAAATGCTATTCTGTGTTTGACAGCTGGAGAGTACCTCCTACCTCCCTTGAGGCTACGACACTTGACAGAAACTTCGTTTTGGTAATCACGATCATAAAGTTGCTGGTGAAATCGATTTGATAGGAAACGGGATCAAAGTCGACATTTGAACTCGAACGTGCTGAACTTAGTTTTATGGAACTAAGTTTTCAAAGCAAATGGTGAAATCGGCACTTGAGCCTTCTGTAATTATTACAGAAAATTCATTCAAATTTTTCAGAAATAGCCAATCCGTTAAGCATGTTAACGCGTAAAGGCGTCAAATTCAAATGGTCAACAGAATGTCATCAAGCTTTCCAAACTTTAAAACTTTCCTTTTCTTCAATATCCAGATTTTGAAAAAGAAATTTATCATTTACACAGACGCATCTGATATGCTTGTGGAAAAGTACTTTGTCAAGATTTCGGAAGCAATGAACTACCGATAGCGTATCGCTCAAAGCGATTTACCAAAGGCGAAAGCTATAAAGCGACCATCTAAAAGGAATTAACAGCGATCCATTGGGCAATAACTCATTTCAAATGTTGCATGTATGGAAATAAATTTTTGGTCAAAACAGATCATCGAAACTTACTTGCATGAGAATGGAACTCGAAGAATTTGATTTCGACATATATATAAAAGGTAAAGATAACGTATTCTCCGATGCATTATCACGAATAATCATTGACGATCTTAAACAGCTGAATCAAACAACGGAAAAGATAAATGTCATCACTAGATCAAAGTCAAAACTCATTGACATCGGGCGTAGCACAAATTTAGTGAAGGATAGAGGAATCCCAGAATCTAAAATATACGAAAAATTATATAGTTTTGGATATACTTTCTTTAAAATTCCATTAGAAAAATGGTCAAAAATCTGAAAAAATTATCGTATCTTACAGCGAGCTCGCGGCGAGTTTACCAATAACCAATGGCAACATTCCACTAGTGGAGTGCTTATCTCTGATTGACAAAATGGCAGGTGAACATAAAATCGACAAAGTAAGAATATTTCAATATAGCGAAATATTTCAGGTGTATACACAAAATGAATTTAAGATGATAATAGAAAAGTTATTGAAACAGCAAGAGCTTATAGAAAAGTTCCACAATGATCCGTTGATAGGAGGACACTGCGGTCAAAAGAAGATAACTCAAACTACTAAAATCAACTTACCACTGGAAAAGAATTTCTCGGCAAATTGCAAGATTTACAGAGCAAGGTAAAAAATGGCAAATAAATAAAGTCAGAATTAAACACAAAGAACCTTTAGTAATTACGACCACCCCGGAGAAAGTGTTTTCAATAGTGAAATATGAAAATTACTCGAAGACTACTTCAACATTAATATATTAAATAAATTGTTACAAAAAACAGAGAAGGGACTTATTCCGACTTAAAGGAGTCATCATCAGCCTATAGATAATCACGTATTTGATTGAAATTTAAATGGTGTATAAAAATTGTACAAAAACTGAAAAATTTTAACAATTATCCTCTCGATAGAGAGGAAAAGTTAACGATTACACCATAATATTGAAATAACTGTAATTAAGTTCACATTTTTCAAATTTAAAGTAGAAATATGGGCACAAGTAAAAATTAAAATTAAAAGTAAATAGTAATAGTACACATAGACACTGTCAGCCTATTCAATAGATCAGAACACGGCAATATTTATGCGGTATTATATGTGAATTAACAAAATACGTAGCAGTAGCCCCAATCCCCAACAAGAAGACAAAAACCGTAGCCAAAGCGATGGTACCGCAATTTGCTCTGAAATAGGGTCCTATGACAGAGAAACGATAAGACCAGGGTACTGAATACATAAATGAGGTACTTAGAAATATCCTGACACCCAGCGCATATCACGATTTCACGCCATACGAGCTAGTATTCGCCAAAAAACTGCACTCTCAGAGGATGTTCAGAAAAACACAGTGGATCCCGTTTACAATATTGATAAAGTTAACTTAAGAAAATAGATTAGATACGTGGTATACAGGTCCCTATAAAGTTATAAAATAGACGAACCAAATAAAACAGTGATAGACGAAGAAGAAACAGAGAATGGTCCATAAGAATATAATTATTCGGTACAAAGGTAATCAGAATACTTAGAATAATGGTTGTTGTATCTGAATTTATTTTATAACTTATTTCAAGGACATTTAGAATAAGGACATATTATATAGTAATATAAAATGATAGAAAAGAAATATTTTCCGCGTGAACAAGAATAGAACTTTTGAGACGCTAATTTCATAATAAACGAAACAAGTGTAACTTGTTTCTTGTGTGAAAAGGATGGTGTACAGCGTCACAAGGGATCCAGTAAATAGTAACGCAATAAACTTGAAACATCTCGATGTAATCATGTAATGATCTAAAGTTCACCTTGTAATGAAAGGTCTATTCAACTTGCCATGGATCACGAATTGGAGTTTGTATAAACAAAGTATAGGTCGATCGTGGATCAACCTACGAAAACAATCCAACGATGACCATGGGCTGGTTGATAGAAGAAAGACAATTGTTGGCAAGGGGAGATTCGGAAATTCGGCCAGCTACTTATTACATCGAGTCGTTCATCAATTACGTTAATGTATAATGTTATTCGTGTGCATATAAACAACCATACTGTATACAAATTAATATGCAATAAACATTAGACAAAGTGAGTGTTGTTTTGTCTTTAAAATAAACGGAGACATTACAATTTCTCAACGTGCGTTTTGTTCTTCTGCTTCCACGAAAATGAGCAGCAGATGAAGCAGTCCCAGTTTCTCTTATCCGTCTATCTACTGCCACAAATGGCTTTCTACCGGGACCAACGCGGCCTGGATATTTCTGGGCATACATTCTCACAACTTTTTCAGAATTGCCTTGACATTCCTCTAATACCAAATGCATATCAGCATATTCAGAAAATTTGTAAGTTACCATTTCTTGTATTTGATTCTTAATAAGTGATAATAAATAATAACACTAGTTTTTCCTGATTAACTCTTGACGCATAAACCGAGTGACAAAAGCCTACTAGATCCAAAGAGTATATGCTAGTGAGGAATCTGATTAATAATTTGAGGTCATGTACTTGTAGGATTACATTTGAAATATTTCAAAAACGGAAGGCTCTAGAGACATGAATAACTTTTTAATGAAAAACCATATGGGGATTAATTATGAGTATACATTTTTATAATAATACAGGGTGCTCAAAAAATATAGATCAAAATGATTTGGTAACCCCGCTGTAATACGCCAATGGATAATCCAAATTTATCGAAATGACATGTGCTGATTCGTACTGATAAGCAACTAATACATGTCGATTTTATATTATAAGTTAATGTGAAAATATTAAAAAAATAGGTATTTAACACCGAAAAACGTTAGCTTTTCTTAATTTCTCGTCAAGATCTATACAATCCCCAATTTTCGGTACTTTATTCTGAAAGTCCCTGTATAAGCATCATTCATATCGGGTAATGAACTCCAATAGTCTCTGTAACTTGGAAGTTGCTTTATCCCCATCAGAATATTGAGCCCAATGAAAGTTTCAATTTCTTCTTTGATTGTAGGAATAAATTGCTTACCCGATTTTAATTTTTCTTATTGGGCATACAAGTTGGTCTGGTAAACGATTTGTTCTATTAGCAAATCTGTAAAAAAGAGTCTGAAGATGTTGCCTGGTGATTTTTCTTCCATATCCCGTACAAACTGGTACACCAGCATCTGAGTTATAGAATTGTTGAGGTTCTTCAATAGGATTATTTTTATTCCACATAGGAGGGATATATACAATCTCAGCTTTAGTGGACAATTTTCGAATTTCAGCGGATATAACAGAAAGAGGAATTTCACCCTCTGAAATATCTCCGTCCGAAAGATCCTCAATTGCAGTTAAGATGCCTTTGTAGTTGAGTTTTGTCGCCAGAATTGGCATAATCAAAATTGTCGATCGAATCGTCATCTGATGGAATGTCACAGATTGAATTAAGACCCCTGTTAATCTCATCCTCTAACTCTTCTCGAGTCATTCCTACCAAGCGAAAAGGTAAATTATCAATTTTATTCGCTATAGGATCTGGAATAAAAAAATACCTAAAATACAGATTAAGGAGAGTGATCTAATTAAAAACACCTAACTTGTACGGTGGTATACATATAGGACAAATTCAATTCTGCGAATCATATTGTCACCAGACAATTGTGTTTCACCACGATTTGTTCACTTATATGAAAATAAATAAGAGAAAAAGTTACAAACTCTTAACACTTCTGCCCTGTGGACCCCCTAGCTTTTGACAGTGGAGAAGGGATAGGTTCGCAAAATTATGAAGTTGCTGAAAAATTCCACGTGGTGAATACCACAGGGTCAGATGAACTAAATCTTGTAATGATCTTACGAGCTTAATCACCAAACACTACAAACTTGATACATATATTTAATAGAATGGCTTATTTATATAATAGTCACCTGTAAAATGAAAAAAAAGAAAGATATATTCTAAAATTACCCCACAATAAGAGTGAATAAATAAATAGTTCCAAAAGGTACATAAAAGAAAACAACAAAATCAAATCAAAAATAAGTAAAGAATCCAAAATTATTTGATACAAAATTTCAAATGCACTTATGGTGCTTTTGTTTCCTTAATTTTGGTTACAGTGAGATGTGAGATGTTCACGTGACGCCTGCGCTCTATATCTACTTAAGTTGATGTCACTAACCTAGTAATATGTCAAAACATTGCCAGAATGATTAGTCAAATAGTTACAAACTACAAATACTTGACTTATGATAAGGGTGATAAGAGTAGTTACAAAGAAATTCAAGCAATTATAACAACGTTCGCGAATACTGTTGCGTCTTTTACAAGGTATAGATGGTCTAGGTTTTCACGAGAAAATTGGATTCTTTCACTGTGGAAGCTCCGTTTGTGGTCCCCACAGAGCGGAGTGTCTTAGTTTTGAACAGCGATTGGAAAACACGGAGTACGAGTTCTGGAGACTGATGGTCTTCAGTTACCAGAATGAATAGGCCCAGTTTTGTCTTACGGAGAGAGGTATAGTTGTACTAAATACCTTATTTTGTTGCGGTCTGTCAATCCAACAAAGTAATTTTTAGGAGGCAACCTGTGGATGGAATCTCCAACTCCGGATAATCCTGTTGGTTGTGGAAAATATGGAATGAAACCGGATTATTTTCAAGAAGTGGGTGTGAATTGTGAGGAGAAAGTCCTGGATCCCTTTTCATAGCCTGGATATCTTAGGATGGACTTCTCCGAAGATGGTTACCATGAGGTTCGGGTTCCCAAGATGGCAGTGTCCTTCCAAACCAGTAGAATCACTGAAATTGATGATTTCTTCAGGACCACCTGGCCAGAATCTACAGATCCTAATCAGAAATCAACAATACAAAAGGTGAGATTTTATTTAATCCCCTCGCTTTGGGTAGCACTAACTGCACTTGATAAAAACTCACGTGCACTGACACTTTAGGAAGGTGTTACAGTCTATCTATTTTAGAGACCCACGGACAACTGTCGAAGTCGAGGAATTAGAGGACAAGAGAAAATAGAGGATACCCCCACTCTCAAAGACGTTTCCTAATCCCGGAGATAATCTTGGAAAAGATATAAGGCCATGAAGCATACATATTAAGGATTGAGAAGGAAATGCTTTTGGTAAATGTTTCTTTTGAAATTGGACCTATAAACAATTTTATTAATGATTTTATTTAATCAGGGATAATGGTGTTCAAAATGAGCATGCTGGAATATTGATTCTGGATCACAGAACCGGCAACACTGTTTTCTAGATCGCGAGGATCGTGGTAGGTGAAATGAACCGTAAATATAACCTTAGTATTTTGTATTCATAACAGATTATGGAAAATATACGATACAAAATTTATAACTATTTGTTTCTATTTTTTTTTTGGACCGTGACAAAATATCGGGTAAAATAAAAAATACATTTTGTTACATGACAATCGAGTTAACTTACCTTAAATGCTTTCACAGTCCCAAAGAACACTTCAAAATAAATACTTTCCAATAATATATTTTAGTAAACAAAACAAAACGTGCACCCGATGTTATTTTACAACACAACACTGATATCTTTTACCGCCTGCTAATATATTGCAGATGAATAAAGGCTTGATGCTCATACTGCTACGAAGTGATTTGCGTAGGGGTACGTCTAGACGAACTCTTTGCAGCTAGGAATAAATATTTTGAAATGTGGTACATCTAGAATACCACCATGTATCAAACACCATATAAGAAGTGGTACAATGCGTGTACCACTAGGCTGGAAAGAGTTAATAGTCTTTTCAAAACCATAGATTGTGCTAAACAAGTCTGAGTAGTTATCTCCTCCTGCCTGTGATCCTGTTTATTAATTGAAGAGTGCATCTTGCTTTTATGTGTTTGGAGTCGCGTTATTGAAATAAGAGTCGATTCATTCGATATTTGTTTCATTCTTTGAATTAGAGATGAAAGATTCCTAGCATCTTTGAAATTACTCTCTAGCAACTGTTTTATTTCAATCCAAGTTGCAGGATTCCTTGAATTTCTGCGGTTCTACTGCGCAGGATATTCTTTATATGTAAGTCAATGACCATCGTCCTATTTCATGGTTATTCTCCATTAAAGATCCTGGAAGTAGGTTAGCTCGATGAGAAAATGAACAATTCTTAGACAAGAGTCGTAAGGACATTGTTACTGTATTTTGTCAAAACAAATTAGAAGACTTGCATCAATAAATTATTGATGATATTTTTGAAAAAAATTCAGCGTTTCATATGAATTCAGTTTTTTATCTCTCTTTTAGCTATCCAAGGAGGTGAAATACCTAGAGGTGGTTATTGACAGAAAACTGACCTGGGGAAACTATCTGGACAGCAAGCTGGACAAAGCCAGTACAGCTCTTTGCAATGTCGAAGAGTTGTAGGTAAAAGCTGGGGCCTATCGCCAAAGGTCACCCTATGGTTGTACACAGCGGTGATAAGGCCCATGATATGCTACGGTTCAATAGTTTGGTGGCTACGCACCAAATTAAAAATTGAGAAGGACAGATTTGTGAGACTACAGAGATCTGTCTGTATCGCAGTCACTGGTGCCATGAGGACTACACCATCTGCTTCCCTAGAGGCGTTGTTGTGCCTGCCACCCCTACATTTATATCTGGAGGGGGCATCACTACTGACCGCCCTTCATTTGAAAGATGGTGGAACATTAAGGGTGCATAAGAGCGCGAAGAGTCATACAGCCATCCTGGAGGAGGGCTTCGCCAGAATACCACTCCCGAGGCCAGCTCATACCGCATTGCATTCCTATTCAGCAATTGCAAATAACTCGTTTGTTAAGAAGAAACAGACCCCCGCACTGTGCCGACAATAGACGTATACACTTATGGACCTAAGAAGAGGTACGTTACAGGTATGGGAATCTTCAGCTAAGACCTGCAACTATTACTACATCGACCGCTTGGGAAGTATGCTACCGTATTACAAACGGAATTAATGGCACTAGCTCGAGGGGCTAATGAGATCCGCATGAGCAAGGTGCGAGGCCAAGTAATAGCATCTTTACAGACAGCAAAGACGCCTTGAAGGCACTTGAAAGGGGCAGGTACGACGCGAGCACACGATGGAAATGAAAGCAATGATAAGGCGGACAAGCTGGCGGTACTCATCACACCGCACATCATGGCCAACCACATTAAAGAGGACACACACCTCAGACACTGTCAGGACTTCATCTTGTGCTATTTTTTCTCGCTGACTATTTTGCTTGGAGGATGACTTTGAGACCTAATTTATAAGGGGAAGGTCATCATCTGAAGAATCTATCTATACAAGTGGCTTGATCTAGATCTTTCGCCTTAGTTTGATTCATGGAATTGTCTAATGAAATACGAGTGCCGGGCTTTATGGTAAATTTCTTGCCTCTTTTTTAATTTTGTTTATTTATTTAATTAGAAATCCTAATACATTTGAGTCTAGCAAAAAAAGAAGAAAAAATCATAAATGTTTGAAATTATAACAGATTTATAAAAAAAATTGAAAAATTTGTAAGTCAGTACTTATGTTAAAAAAAATAATATACATACATACAATAATAACACATCCCAAGGATATTTTTTCACATTTAAAATACGTACGCTAACTATTACAGATAAAAGACGAAGGAGCTTATAATAGGTAGGAACTAGGTTTTACACATTTATTAGCTTTGGTTATTTTATATGTACATTCGTAATTGATTTTTAAAAATTTTAACAGACCTTGCAATTTTAACATTTGGGGGCAAGACATTAAATTTATTCAAGCCCTTAAAAAATAAAGAAATCATATTTGACCTATTTCTTGTTCTAGGTATGTGATAATTATTCCTATTTCTATTCAAATAACAATGAATTTGATTTATAAGCGTTAAAAATTCTTTAAAATATTGAGGTAGCATTCCTTCAATATGTTTATAGATAAAAGTCAGTCAAGAAATACAGCCTTCTCTTAACCGACATAAACTTTAAAATTTTTTGCATAACTCTAATAGGCACATATCTGTTACATTTTAGAATAATTATCATACCTCTGTTAAGTAAAATTTGCAGTGATTTAATATTTTTTAGAGACATGAGGTAAATCATACTGGCACAATAATCAAAATGTGGTTGTATTATACTTTTAAACACAGTTATTCTTGCATACATGTGTTTGGACGTTCTTGAGAAAAAGTAAAGTAAAAAGTTTTTTCCAATTTTTTTTCTTAATATACTTACAGTGTTTATTTAACGAAAGTGTATTATCTATTTGAACACCTAGGTATTTAATCTCATAAACCCATTTTATTTCTTGATTTTTAATTTTATATTATCTAAATTGTCAACCCTCTGCAGTTTTTGTTTGGTGCTTATAATCATCGCTTTTGTTTTTCCTACGTTTAATTTTAAGCTTATTTATTTTAACGTATTCATTCAATTCATCAACAAAATACTGAACCTTTGCCACTATATTATTAATAGGTTTTCCGCTACATGAACCCAACGTGTCATCTGCAAATTTATTAAGAAATTCAAACCCTTTGACAAAATCCATATCATTAATGTATATTACAAAAAGTAAACTTGCTAGAATGCTGCCCTGTGGAACTCCATAGTTATTTTATTTTTCAGATATTGTTTCACCTATTTTTGTTACCTGTTCCCTATCATCCAACATTTCCTCAAACCAGTTAAACACACTGCCACCAATACCATAATATTTTAATTTTTTCAGCAGGATAGTTCGATCTATTGTTAAAAAGACAGTTAAAAATGAAATAAGTGCAGTGTGAAACAACTCAACGAACACTTGGTGGAGCGGGATTGTGATGATTCCGGTAATAAAGCTACCCTCCAGAAACGGTTAAGGGACACTTTGATGGAAAATGAAGAAGATCCTGATATGTTCGAGTTCCACTTTCCAGAAGAACTGTTACTGAAAGAGATTAAGGAAGAAGTTTTTAGAATTCTTCAAGATGAAATTAAAGAAATTTCTAGAAATAATAATGAAACATTAGAAGAAGTAACCAGGATATTTGGGGTGCAATTCGATGAAGTCTCGAAAAAATTTTAAGAAATTTCAAGAACACTTGACATGACAGAGAAGAACATGGAGCTACTGCAACAAAAAATCAAGACATTGGAAACGGCAGTTAAAAATGGTACCTGCAGTGCAGAAAAAGACGAAAATGCGAGCCAGACTCTCAAATGCTAAGATATAGGGGTCTTAGCAGCAGGTAGTATGTGAGTTAAGCTGGCAAACTTTGATGGAAAGTGCTCCTGATCAACCTATCGAAAGCAATTTGAAGCAGTGGCAATGGCTAACCATTGGACCGAAGAACAGAAAGCTGTTTCCTTAACTGCCGCTTTACGAGGTGATACAGCAGACATCTTAAGGTCTATTCCGGCTGGCCAGGCAACTTATACGGCTCCTGAGATACTGGATCAGGAAAATATAAAAGACGGGTCCTTGTTATTAGGATAGAGGTGCATTCCAGATATTATACATAATCTTCAACTGGGCTGACGTGGGCCAGTTATGGCAGATGCAAAAGTCGTGAGAAATTCATTGTTAAGCGTATTTCAATAATTCCGTTAAAGGAAGTTTGGGCTTATAATTTATACAATGTACAAGTATAGAAATGAAATAAACGTTATATTACCTCTTGCTGTTTGATGAATTGATTTTTTTAGTAACAGTTTTCTTTGTCGCAGCAGGATCCACCTCCTTGCATTTCTTAACCAATACAACATATGCTTGATTTATCTTTACTCTGTTACTATATTCACTTGTTTTAAGTTTCCATAAGCATGGGAAATATCTGAACAGTCCGACATATTTCGCATAGATAGGTACCGGCCACATTCGCCAAAACAAACTGAGCTCATATCAACAGTTCCAGAACGAGCGAGTATCCACCCGTGCAAGTCAGACGACATAACGATCGTGTTATTGGAAAATAATGGGTGAACCTGTCACCTCTCCGTCTCCGTCTTAGTTCAGTTCAAGTAAAACGTTCGTTTTACAGTTTCCACATGAGGTTTTACTTCATCCGTTTTGAATGAACTGGCAAAACTTAAGGTAAAACGTTATGTATAGACCGGGCTTTAGAGTGCTGATGCGAGATAGGTTTGAACTCGTCTTGACGGCTTGGTACCTCCACACGAACCTAATAAATTTTTCTGTAGAACATCTATCCAAAAATTAGTTACCTCATAAAAAGTGGTTACCTGCAGTAAACGTACTTTAAATAGAGATGGGTAGGTATTCTAATACCGTGATTTTGTGGCGGTATTTTTTTGGAACGGAGCTTCGCGCTCCACAACAAAAGTAACCAGTTCCTAAGGAACTGGTTGCGCTGGAAACCATCATGTTGGCAAAGAGCGGTTTTTTTAAAAAATAACCTACATTAATGCTGTAAACTAAATTAAAAGTTTATTATGAAACTATTATATCATGCAGTCATGCAAAATCCTACTGTATTCTTTACTTACTTGTACCAAAATCGAATACTACTTTTCTATTTTTATGTTTCAATTGCAGTCAGACGGTGTTGCCTTGACATTTATGTTTGATCCCAAAATAGGTGAACAAAGACGAGGCACCAATGCTAAATTTAAAGTGTCACACTGAAATGATACGTTAGGCTATTTCCCTACATAGACCTCCAACTTAGCAGTGAAGAACATTTTGGCGTCGACCAAGGCATTTATTCTATTTACCGAGAGGGACGCCCCTCTGTTCTGTGAGAATTACGGGTTGACGGAATTCTTATTCTTATGAATCTAAACGAGGTCTAATTTACGCTGAATAGAAAGAACCTGTCTAATTTTTGTTTTTTGTTGATGCTTATTTCCTATTTTTCCTATTTTTTAGCTTTTCTAAATTTAGCTCCACTAAGTTTCTTCGTTTTAAAGACATTTTCACGTGTACCTAAGATTTCTATGTAATTGAGTACGTTAATTGTTAAAATGGCTAAGGAAACTAGAACTTACCCTCTAGTTCATAGTACAGAGGCGCAAGGCAGTATATACCGATTTACAAAGCGCTTTCCTGCCTGGCCTGGCACCATAGACATCTGAACACCTAGACCGAACATGTATCCAAAGGCGATCTGTTATTGTTAGAGAATTGTTCTGGTATTTTCCATGTGTAAGAGAGTGACAAAATTTTCCTATAGGAAATTTGGCAACAGTGTAGGCGGAGCCTAGATGAACCAGTGGAGTACCTTTTTAAGGGTAATAAATTCTGAAAAATGTTAATCTAGCGAAATAATTACCTGAAATATCAGGAAAAAATTTTGAACTCGTAATTAAACAACTGACTGGTTACTATTGGAAGTTTATAAAAATAGTATAGGCGTAAATTATTTATTAGTCAACCCTAATATTTAGTTAATAATTTGCGTATCTCCTTCATTATAATACTAATTTAAAAATGCATTATCATGGTCTGAATAAATTATTGTACCTTCTGGTGGAGAAAAAACATCAATCACGAATTCAAAAGATATATTGTTTGTTATAAAAAAATATATAATAATATAGAAAAAGTATTTACATATCATATTTACAAAAAAAAAACTATTTAGATACATAAACAATTTTACTCATATCTAGATAAGATCATTTTAGTGTTAAGGTCCTTAATCAATTTTGTTTCGAAAAATCCGGTTTTTTGTTATTTCATAATGGATTCTAAGTTGAAAATAGTTATTTAAAATTAATTTCAATAGTTGAACTGAATGTTCGCTCAAAAACTCATACATATGAGCAACAAAATTATTAAACACAGTAACTGGCATAATTTTCATTGCGTTAATCACTAGTGTTTGGACTAGGTTTTTAATCTTTCTATTAAATATATTTTTGGTAACGTGGAAAAACTTCTCAGCTGTCTTACATATTTGGACAATAAATTCACTAGCATTGACAAGTCTATCGTATCGCTTTCTTTCTTGTAGAAGGGAACTTGATGAATCACTCTCCAGCTAATAAAGGCATTTAGGGCAGTTAATACATTTTTTAAGTTCTTTCATGACAAACCCTGCTATATATCCTAAAATATCTTAGGAATATATGGTTAGATCTCAGGCATTAGACCCTAAATAATTTTCCAGAATATCGCTTTTTACTTTCTGTAGAAATTTATTTATTTATCTTATTTATTTAATGGTACATCTTACAAACATCAATTAAATTGATAACAAAAAGTAAGAGACTGAAATTGCTAAGACTAAAACTAAAACTGCAACCACAGTATCTACCTAAGTTACACTAAATACTACTACTACTAAATCTAATGACTGAACATTGTATTAGTATAGAGAAAAATAGAGCTTTAATCTGTTAACATCTATGTTGAATATGTCAATATTATACTTAATAATTAATATATTGCATTGTTGTTGCATTGAGGTTATCGGAGAATTTTTTGACATATCACAATGAAACGGACCTGAATTTCGTATTCTCAAACCAACCTTAGGAACATGAAAGTGTATGCTTTTAACAAAATTGCATGAATATTGTTCACATTATTCCAAATTTTCACCCTTTTTCTGTGATCAGTATTCGATTCATAGAACCACTGGATAATATAGGTATATGCTCTAAACTTGTGGCATTGCCAGTGTCTATTTCAGTTATCTCAGTATGAATTCCTAGTCTTTTGTAAGCAGCCTCATATTGTGGGGCAATTGGGTTATTATTGAAATCCCCCTATTTCTTATTGCTCCAAAAAAACAATTCCAAATGATTCTGAGAAAGCTTATATGTTGAAATATATTGTAAATATTGCTTTTCCCTGATGTATAGTTGATACATATTTTTTAGACTCTCCTTGCATATCAGAAAACCTAAAAACTCGTTTTTCTTGCACACTTGGTAATTGGTCTAGCTTTCAAAGTAAGACCTGTAATATATTTCTTCATCGTATCTATGCATGCAAAAAAGTTTGTTCTGTATCGGTTTTTTTATAGAAATATTTTGCATATATGTTCCTAGAATTGAAGATATCGAATAAATATGAAAATACAATAAAAAACAGGATGTTGCCGTGGAGTCCTAAAAATCTTTTATTTTCAAATCTTCCCTTAAGAGGCTATTAGCATCGCTAATACTTTTGCTAAGTGTTTGGGTGCTAAGCGAATCTTCATTTTTTCTTGCTCCCACTGAAGGTGCCCCATTCGAATTTTGGTTGGAGCGTGTAGTCCATCAATATTTTGATTGCTTACTAACTTTGTTATGTAGTTGCAATTGATGTCCTTGTTGTCTGCATCCTGAATAACTTGTTGGCTTCTTATACAGTTTCTTACCAGCTTAAGCATAAGACAGAAGTCGTGATATATATATATATATATATATATATATATATATATATATATATATATATATATATATATATATATGATGTTTATGAGGACTTTTTCTGAGGTGTGTTTTTCTTAGTATACGTTGATAAACAATTACATTATGAGTGGATGTATACACGAATTTTTCACGTAGATTAATCCCTTACAAAGATATGAAAAAATATATACTTAATGGATGTTGTCGGGACTTTTCCAAACAATTTTTGAATATATGTTTTTTTCGATATTTATGCATGCACATCTACATTTTGTTGATCCTTTAGTAAAATCATATTGTAAGATTCAGGACTAAATTTCCATAATTATAGGCATTTTCACTGTCTGAGAACCTGCAGTAAGTAATCCGGATTAAGAAGGTACCTCACTTTTTTTTCTTTTAGAGTCTTATTGTGTTCAATCATGTTGAGAACGCCATGATTCTGTATCTGTTAGTAATATTAGAAATGCCCTGTGCATTATCGTCCTTATAAACTATCCTGGAAGCGGGGGACGTCAATAAAAAAACTCTCTTGACGTTACATGCGCCTGAAGTATAAATCAAAGTGAACAACTTGTTGGAACTCATACATGGTTTATTAGTCCATTTCAAAATAGTTTAGTTGAATTTTGTACCAACAAAACTAATGCTGTCAGATAATGACTCGAATGAGATGAAAACAATGGCGTTAATTCCATTCAAACAATATCCAAATTTTTAGAAATTAAGTTTTTGTGATACTTGAGCAACCGTGATCGTAATTTAAACGCAAACCTAGAAACGTTGATCGAACCCTCTAAATGTCAAGTTTTGTAAACAGACAAATCTAATTCCTATTTATTCATACGACATTCTAAAGGCAGTTGTGTTCAAATAGTTACAGAACTTTGTACCTTTCGAATGCTTAGAATGTTAGGGTAAATAGTTATTTCATTATTAGACCAAACGCATCACTGGCGCATTTCACATGTGCATAGTTTCACGGATTGAATAATTTTATCTATTATTCTGTTATAAAATTAAATTAAATTAAAATTAAATAAATAATAAAAATAAATTAAAATAATTTTTTTTATTTTCTTTCAAATTGATAATATATTTTCTATATCAAACCTAATTTGCCAACTTATGCATATGAAACAAGTAATATGAAATAAGTAATAATAAAATATTAATTCAAATAATTTGATGCCTAGCAAAGAGATATGTCGATCTATTTTCCGAAAAGCAGGTTTCTGTTTTCTATATCAATTAACACATTATTAAGATTTTTGGTACCAGTGGCCTCATAGAGATGGTGCTGGAGCACATTATTGCTTCTTTAGAATTACCAGTACTGTCTATTTTGTTTGTCTAAGGACAAGGACTATAGGACTAAATACCAAACCTGGACTTTCTTCGAACGATCGAACAAGCTGTTAGAAAAAAACGAGGCTATGGCTATGAGTCTTCGACAGATACAATGTACCTACGCAATTGATGGAAGAAGTCTAAATGAGTATTCATTAATATCGAAGATAATCTACAACCCCAATACATCCGATCATAAATTTTTAATATTCACAAGTGTAATTCAAGGTGCTATGAGTTATAACAAAGAACATATTGTATGTTCTCTGGTTATAAGAAAATTAAAACAATATTCATTACGGTAACCCGAGAGTAAGATTTTATCGGAATGTATAGTGGTGTTCAGTAGATACTCAAATATACTCCGTTATCGCGAACAGTGTTTATAAGCTTAGGCAGTAGAAAAGATCATTAATAAAATAGTAAAATACTGCTCAATACACTTTGTCAAGTGAAATTAGAGTTATCGCATGCCTTATCCACCTTGATGTTAAATTTGACGTACTTACGGTACTTATTATTAACCCCACTTTTTTCAATAATAAAATACTAAATGTGTGTTGTGGTTGTGAGAACTTGAATGTAGATATGGAAAATCTTTTGAGAATACTTTCATATTAAATATGCAATTTTGGACAAGCGCTGATGACGAGCTTTACCTTTATTCATAAAAAATATTACAGGGGTATAAACAAATTAAACGAACACAAACGATAAAGAACTAATAAAAACAGATACAAATAAATAGCCAATGATTATAATTCGTTATAAGCTCTCTCATTATATATTTTATATACTCTAATTATAATTTAAACTTAAACACTTTTGATGCTTAACATAGATTGTATATATTATAATCTATGTAGTAATATTGACACAGAACACAGATAGATTAGATTTAATAAATGGTTATACCTGACAGATTCCTGGTATCGCTAGACAATTACCTACGGCCCAATCTGTTAAAATAAGGTATAGCAGTAAGAATAAGGTCGTCTCTTAAAGCAACATAAATCTAGCAAGCACTAACTTTAATATAGGCATAATAATAAAATAAGGCGCAAATTCGATTACATTTGCGCATGCTCAGACGTCTAATAAGACTAATAATAACTTTATTACTGCTAAACGCGTTTGCAATAACTTACTATTATCAAAACAAGTATCGAGTTAAATGTAACCTTGACAGATAATTTTTGTATCTGTAAAAAGTTACTTGGTACTTTCAGTACTATATAGTGTCAAGTTATTTTTTTTACTACTGCAAAAAGATACTTACTCGCGCATTTTTTTATTTTTATTGACCGACTTCCCAAAAGGAGGAGGTATACAATTCGATTGTGTGCTTTTTTTTTTTTTTTTTGGGTTTGTGCGCGCCTTTCATATAGTAAACGTACTCCGATTTTGATGATTTTTGATTCATTTGAAAGAGGAGGCTTGAGAAATGGTCCCATATTCATAAAAAAGAGAATCCGACATCTCGTTCCCTCCGAAAACCGCCCCCGAAGGGGGTGGAGGGGGCAAATTTTGTCGAAAATTGAAAATCTGCTTTGATATAATTACAGATAGGACAATATCCGGAAACGTTTAAATGGAACATTTTTTCAAAAGAGTAACGGTTTTCGACATAGAGACATTTTAAATTCTCAAATATACCTATTTTCGCTATGTGGAGAGGGCGATTTCTGTCGAAAATTGAAAATCTGTTTGCAGTACATGAAAGACATAATTATTTGTAGCAACATTTATACTGAACATTTTTCCCTTAGAGTTACGGTTTTCGAGTAAAATCGGTGTTAAAATGGTAACAACTAAAATATTCAAGCGTATTTCCGCAGCGATGTTCTGGGATCTCAATAATAACAACTACAAGCAAGGAATATACGTGGGTAATAGGATAAGTACTATCTTCTTTGGTATTAGTGAACGTTCAACGATTTTCGTGACTAATGTTACACTCAAAAGTGTGAAATAAATATTTTTTACAAAAAATTGGACCGACTTTATTAGTTGGTGCACTGAAAAGTATAAAATAATATTAATTCTATTGGGGCTGGTACTTGTGAAGTTGGTGCCAAAAGTTACCAATCTACCTGCAACTGCACAACTTCAGAAGTAACAGCACCAATAGAATTAATATTATTTTATACTTTTCAGTGCACCAACTAATAAAGTCGGTCCAATTTTTTGTAAAAAATATTTATATTATATACATATATGTATATAGAATTTCATTAACAATGCCGGACGTTTTGGTAACAGAAAGATAATATGTATGTACACGCGGTCGCGGTCTCTATAATTCATTCGTCGAAATAATAGTTTCAGTCAAAACTCTTTCTAATTAACTGAACTGATGAGGTCGTTGAAAATGTGATGTTTGAATCAACCGTTGTTGTTACATATTTGAGCACGGATACATTTCATTACTTTTCAATAAATACATTGCAATCTTATTTTTTAATACATGAAAAAAAAATCCTCAATTTATTTGTTATTTCTCTTATCACTTCGTTCCAGTTTATTTTTTTTTTAAATTTCGATATTTTGTTGTAAAACTGGTAAAAAATGCTGAATTTCTATAGTAAGGTAGTAACTACTCTAGATATAAGCAAAGGAGACTGTACCAGATTAATTACCCGATAAAGTGTTCTTCATATTATTGTTAGAGCTATTGCAAGAATTAGTAATATTTCTTGTATAGTAAAATACTCTTCAATTGAATCTGCTGTTTCACTTAGCCGGATATTAATTTCATATTTTTAGAAGCATTCTTCAGAGTTACATAAATTAGGTACATTTTTTAAAAAAACGGAAGGAAATACTACATGTTTGATGTTTTAAAAATTTATTTTGTAATATCTTTTGTATATTGAATACGTTTCTCAGTAAGTAAGTTGGAAATGGAGAGCAATATTTAAATAAGATAGCAACCGTTGAATAATGGAGAAAACTAGTTACAAGATTGTGTACGTTTCTATGAATTATCGAATGTCGTAGGGCTGGCTACTCTAGATTTGAACTTCATCTGATGAAATGTCTAAATAAAAGAAATGGTTACTAAAAAAAACTATTTGTTTCCTTTTATTACTAAATTCTTGAATCTATCAAACAATAATTGAAAATTTCGGTCACAAAATCCGAATTCATGTGCTTGTGTCACACAATAGAGAATATTTACTTATTTTTTACTGATTTGATTGGAAATCCATGCTTTGATGGTTGCAGGTTTGCGTGCACCTAAACATGGGTATTTGCTACATTTTTCTTGGATTTGTTTTAGGGATGGGAAGGTGTGCGTCCTTATGTTCTCTTCAAACAAATGCATTGCGACATTTTTCTCTACTCGACTCCAACGTTTCTTGGCTCCAACTGGACCATATGGGGAAGCTAAAATATTAATTTAAGATTCAACTGTTATAGATACTAAGATCTCTAAGTTATTATTATTCCATTGGATTCATGCGAAAGATCAACACTGGTTCAAATAATTTTTGAATTTGATGATCAAAAGTTTGGTAATTTAAAGGTTTCTTGTTGAGTTGATATCTAAACTAGAGCATTTTAACTAGAGATGGGATGATATTTTAATAGCGCAATTGAGCCGCGTAACAATAACCAAGTAGAATTTAGGAATTGGAGCAGTTAGGTACGACTGATGGTTCTCGTGTTTTTGTGTCACCGGTAATGTATATTTTTGGGTAACATAATGCGTTTATCAAGTTATTTTTATTTTCTTATAATTTAAAAAAATCTTCTATATTATCGTTCTTTCGGTCTTTCCGTACCGGAACTGTCAAATAGCGATCTCGACGAATGGCCAAAGTTACCGCCAATATAGGTTATTGAATCGCGGTATTTTTCTTGAACCGTCGCGAACGGGCAAAAACCAAACCAGTATTCTCATCTCTAATTTTAACTAAATTTAGGCAGCAACATGATATGAATCAAAATCTAAAATATTTATAGCTACCACAAGAATGGAACACATGGATTTTTCGCTAAATTCATTTTTAGAGTTGTGTGTTAGGTCTGTGTGACATAATCCTTCATTGATATTGATAAAAATCTCTACTGTTTGGATAGAAAATATAAAGCTATATAATTTGGTATGGTATGTAACAAAATCAAAAATTATACAGATGGCACATTATATAGTCTTATGAGAAATTTCAATCCACATATCTCGAGATTAATTATGGGTTAATTAAAAATAATCATAAAGTGAATCATACTTGAACGTTTCTTAGTTTTTCCACCATAAGATGAGCATTTCAGAGATCTGCGGTTTTTGGAAACATCATGATCAATTTTTGGTGTTCCAAGATCACCTGAAATAAAAAAACATATTATTCTTAGTGAATTGATCAATGGAAGACTTTTGATATGATATGTATCAAAACTTTCACTCACCAGATGAGCTGGCACAATCATCTTCAATTTGTTTGTTTGCTGAAACAATTACTGATATTACTGAAAATCTTAATCATCCTTAAAAATAGTATTCCTCAATAGTTATATCACATTAATAATATTGGCCGATAATCTAGTGAATTACCTGAATAATTATGTGACTCTGAAATTAATTCGTCTTCATTGTCTGATTCGGACTCTTCACTATTTTCCTCATCAGCCCCTTGTGCCAATTCAAACAGTCGAGACATTCGGAGTATTTCTCGACTCACTATAGGTTGACGATAATATTCGCGATGCACTTTATCAGCATGTCCCATAAATGTAGCGACATCAGCTACTTCATTTTCCGATAAATTGAGGTTTATACAATTTGTTGCGATGTGTTTCCGTAATGTTGTTCCTGTTAGTTTATGGGGAAATGCAACTCCAGACTCTTTCGCATATTTTCTCATCAAGACACATGCTCTCAAATAGTTGTATCTTGATTTATCATTCCCAGGAATACCGAACACGTAGCGATTAGTGTCAGAAACCTTCGCATCTTTTCGATGGTGTAAAATCATTCTTATACAATCGAAGAGATCGTTAGGTAGCAGAACAGGAACTGTTCGATTTAGTTTGCCCCGAATTGTAAAACGAACATATTTTTTAGCAAGATCTTTACTTTCTTTCGACATCTTCTTCATTTCAATTTCATCAACTCGCTGGTACTCCTCAAAGTCTTCTATGAAAACTCGCTCTATTTCTCCAGCCCGTCGACGATTGAAAAGCTGTACAGAGATTAAAGTACTTTGTGAAAGGCGAAGCCAAGCATCATATGAATATTCTCTGTCTAACAAGAATTTAGCTGCGTTCCTTTCATTTTTTAGGTAATAGTGTAATTTTTGTATGTCCGAGGCAGATGGCAGTTCAACTTTTCTTCTTCTTTTTTGTAGTGTCTGTGTTTCAGAAACAGGTTTATTAACTGATATACCTATATCTTCTACAAGTAGCTTGAGAAAATCTTCAGTTTTGCCTTTCTGAGTCGTATTTTCCCGTTTTATACAATCGAAAATGTAGAAATGGGCTACTTTCTTGAGTAAACAACCTATGGTATAGGCAGTTGAAGGTGCTCGATAAGTCTGACTTTTCGAATCGAAACCTGCTATTTCATGTATGGCCAATACTGTGTCATCATACATTTTGGGGTGGTATATGGATGAAAAATCAGTAACTTCTTCATTGATATTTTTCATAGCAGCTAAAAATCTACCAAGCAATCTCAAGTGAGATCGAATCATATCTTGCTGATGTTGGAGACTGGCATATTTAACACAAAGTTTATTTCCATATAAAATTACCAAACGATCATATCTAATAAGTCGAGTAATATCATCTTCCCGTAGGACTGGAAATATATTTTTTCTTAATTCGTCAGATGCTTCAGGGTGAATACGTCGCAATATCTTTCGACCCATCATTAACAATGTTCTGTTTTTACTTCCATCATTTGCAAAACACCTTTTTGCGTGATGTCTTATATTTGTTTTAGAAAAGAATCCCTTACATCTCTGACACACTTTATATTGGGATGCTGTCCTTGGAGCCTTAGCATTTGGCCTTCTACATACCATCAATTCTCCATCATTCACAAGGTTCTCAGTATTGTAGAAAAACATACAATTCTTTCTGATTTTGTCTATCATTATCAATCTTTCAGGATTTCCTTTGGGCAGAATAGCAAATTTTTTTACATCTGGTACATCTTTATGTTTATTTTCTAAGTGCCTCACAAACTTTGACTGCATTTTTCTACAATACATACAGAAAGATCTTCTCTGATTACTTTTACCAGCTAATGCTACAAACATATCTTTATCATCGCGTGAAGACTTCCCGGGAATATTGGCTGAAAAAGTCATTTCAAGAGAAGAATTATTTAGTGACTTATTCCTATTTGAGTGTCGTGAATTTCCAGTATCATTGAATTGGCCATAACTCGATATAGAAGAATTATCAGAATTATCATGGATAGAGGGTTGATAATCCGAATCATTGCCAGAGTTTTGAGAATCAGCTAAAAAATAAATCAAAAATAATTGTACTAGCTAAAATAAATCGAAATACATACTAAAATTGAGGTCCTCGCATTCATTTCCATTTGCCAATGTATTTTGTTCATCATGTGTATACTCTGTTGGAATACTATCTGATAATGAGTGTGTGATAGGCAAAATATTTATTGATGTTTCATTTAATCTTGACATATTTCCGTCATCACTTTCTACCTTGCTTCTTTTAGAGGAACTACCAGTGTCACATGGTGATTCATTGCAAGTTTTTTGGATATCTGATAAAAACAAAGAACAAATGAAAAACCCATGTATATTTTTTCAATTACGAAATTGTATGTTCATAATTGAAACCTTTATTACACTATGACTTTTTCCTGTATTTTATTCCGCTTATTTTGATGACTATTTGTTGATTGAATTTCTACAGAATTGGGGGCACTATTACACTTGGCTTTTTTAATGATTGTTGCAAGCAGTAATTACACCGATAGTCGGGCAAACTAATAGGCACGAAAAAAATCATAGTGTAATAAGGGTTCCTATATAAAATGTAAATTTTCACTTTCATTTTACCTAAAAGAAATTCACTATCGAGAATGTTCTCTTTTTACCCCTCTCTAAGGCATAATCACCCCATCCAAAACCTCAATGGGTACAATAGATTTGATCAATATCATATTTTTCGCATTCAATTGTTCTTTGAAATGAAAAAGATTATTATATAATTTAAGACAAACTAACCTTTATTATTTTCGAGATTTGTTGTGGCTTGTTGGCTGATTTGTAGTACTTCGCTACACTCATTCTGATCTGCTTCAGATTCAGCATTACATTTCAGACTTTCCAAAACCTTTATATCAGCTGTAAATTACAATTAGATTTAATGTACACTTCATGTAACAAGCTTTACTTTCGATTCTATCTAGGCGCAATTTTTAAATGATATTATCTCAAAATTCACTTTTCAACATCACATCACAACTTACCGTTTTGGGACAAGATCCGTGCTGGATAGCACCCATAGGTTTTATATCTTACAGTGCACCTTTCTCCTTGCACTTTCTTCAATTTATTTTTTTGGCATATGTGATGTATACCATCTTCGAAAACAACTAATGCATACATTATAGAAAATAACTCACAAATTATCCAAACATAGACGAACGCATAGACTAATAAAAAACGAACGAGACGTAGGAGCTACTTTGTTTGTCTATGGGAGATGGGAAGTACCGTGTGTGTACGCATACCGTTCATCAGTGGCAGTGTTGCCGATTTGGTTGGTGTAAAGCATAGACATCCAAACAACGATAATATAAACCTGATAGTCTATGTCATGTTTGGATGTCTACAATGTAAAGTAGAGGCTCTATATATATGATTTCACTGATATGGCAGCCAGGACACATAATGGCGGGGCGATAATACTCATATATATGTATAGAGCTCTAGTCCAAATTCAGGGTTTATTATTCAAATGATGCTTTTATTTCAGTTGTTTTACGTGTGATATTTGATTCGGTGGTGATTTTTAGAGCTGTTTACGGTTGATGAAACTTGTTTGATTATTACTGAGACTTACACGATTGAAACAGTAATCACACTTTTCAATATACGAATTGATATAACTTATAAGTTTAATTTTATTTAACGTTCACAGTGTTCACTTTAGTACAAATACACAAAAAGTCTTGGCAATTAGTGTAACCACCATAAAAAATGGATAAATGATAATGAAACCTGAATTACACCAACCGAATTTGGTGGTGTAACATTATGACTAAACAATTCTATTGAATCCCCTATTATTATTAGTGAATATCAATAAAATAATGTTTATTGATATGACATACCTAGTAACACTATGTATCTGTATCAAAATAATTATTGATCAATTTATTCTGGGAGCTTTCATGAGGTATAATTTTAACTATCATTAATCCAATGTGCTGGTCACTACCAACAGCATGTAGGAAGTCGGAGTAAGCGACCATCGTTATTCCTTTTTTTTGTTGATTATATGATTTGGTGGCTTGGGCAACATGAACGTAAATAGCATTGACCCCTAACCATAGGATAGACACCACAAACTTATTCTAATCGCAATCATACATGTTTCCCTTGTGTTAACAAACAATACTACGCCATTGCCATATTGACAGAAAGTTTTAATATACGAGAAATTAAGAAATGCTAAATTACATTTTCTGGTAAACCTTCCCGTTAACGTTCTACAGGGTGATAAAGTGAAAGTAAATTTGGGTTGGATACTCGATACAATGTGTATCGTGGTTGTATAGATCTTGTAGAACAAGAGCTCTATATATACCTATATATTCGAGGGTTCAGAAGCCAATCAGTGTAAGTCAATATTTCCACATTTCATCAAAATTATTTCTACAGGGTGTTGCCAATTTAGTTTTAATTTTCATGTTATTTTTATGATTGTTATCAATAAATAAATAATATACTTTCTTCTAATGTACCTTCATTTCTTTAAACCCTTTTTTAAATGATCCAATTATCTCAATTTGATTGCTTATTGACTTGCACAAATTGGCTCCTGAACCCTCAATATATATATATGAGAATATGAGTATTATCGCCCTGTCATCTTGTACCCTAGCTGTCATGTCAGTGGTATAGGTTACGAATGTGAAGATACGTAAACAAGAAAGTATTTATCATATATATAATATATACTACTAATATGACAGCTAGCAGCCAGATTACACGATGGCGGGGCGATAAAACTCATACTCATATATATATAGCTCTAGTAGAACGTTAACGGAAAGGATTACCGAAAAATGTTATTTAGCATTTCTCAATTTCTTGTCAAGATCTGTACAATCATGGTACTTTATTCTGAAACACCCTGTATAAGTTTGTGACGCTTTCACGCGAAAACTACTTAACAGATCATGAACATTTGTGCTCATATTCTTGGCGGCATTAGAAGTAACATAGGATATAATTTATTTCTATGAAACAGGTTATGTGTAAAAAATCGTTTCAAAATTTTCTTTCTTTGCCTGCGCTGCTAAAATGGTTTAAGACAATACGATACAATAATAGTAAGGATGAACTGATGAATTGTAGGCCTAAAAAGCTAAAAAAATAAGGGGTATATCTATATCTTACAGCTTAGCTATAAAAGGAGTTTCTATATTTACTGAACGAAGCTGGGTTCTCAGTTTTCCGATATCAACGAATCGGGCTGAGGTTACTAATAACTAGTAGCGTTTAACACGTTTTACAGACAGCACGCTATATTAGCCACGGGAATAGTGGTTAGGTGCCTCTTTTTAAAGGTAGACTTTGCCCATATGCAAAGAGTATATAGGGGAAATATGCCATATGTACCTTCTCTGGTATAGACAGTATAGATAAATGAAAATATTTTGTGAGTCAAATTGTCAAATGTCATCTATAGGAGAACGTTGTAACCACGGTCGTATAATATATAATGTCCACTTGAAAAAGTGTCACACTTAGTGAAGGCGTTTTTCGTAGTTCAAAATTTGGCTGCATGCAGCGCTGTAATTTAGTGTCGATGACAGTTTTGAAAATGATTCTTGATGTCTACTGAATTGAATTGAAATTAATTTCACTCTCACTTTCAAATTATTCAATCTGACGTTGCTTATGTAACATTTTCTCTTTTAAGATCTATTTTTCAATTCAATAATAATATATCTGCTGCGGATTTTATACTATTGGTTAATAATTTGCTGAATATCCATGAAGTATATCAGGATCAGATAAACAGACAATTTCAGTTCCAATGTAAGTTCTAAATACTTTCCATAAATCAGATTTAAATTCAAGACAAATTTCAGCTGACTGGCTCTTGTTTCGATAGTTGTGTGGCCTCCAGAAAATAGCCATTCATTTTATAGGTTGGTACACAAACAGTGAGTCCAGAAAGTGGTTAATATAAACGATACGAACGAGTGTAAATTTGTTCGCGACAAATTTCAGCTATCTACAATCATCCATCTGCTGCTCATTGCATACTACTGAATGGTGTAATAACTGAGTAACGCTTTTACTCTATGAGTCTCAAGGTAACTACAAATTCAGAGAATATTTATTTATTAAAATTGTGTATTTTCCAGAAAATCCTCGACTTTCTTCATATAGGTATATGTACATGGTGTTGCAAAATTTTTATTTTCATTATTCTATGCTACTGATACTTTTTCTATAATAGTTGATAGGGCTAAAATACAATATATGTCCATTTGTTTTTGAATTTGTTTATCCGAAATTCTACTGAGCTCGTCCATATTATCTGTACTTGGATGGAAATCACCAAAAATAGTTGGAGCCGGATAATCGACAGCGCTGGAAGAGAGCCTGCAAGAATTATTGATTAGACTGAATTGAACAAAAATATGCTGACTTCTGCAATAACATTTTCGCTCGAGTCATGTTTTACATATTTCCTGACAAAATATTTTTCAACGAAGTGCTTTTCGCAAATGTAATACGAAGATTTTAACTCCACTAAGCAGGAATAGCGGATTTCCAAGCTTGCAATCTTTTGAAATCATTTGGCATTTTAAAAATCTAAACCTTCCTCACCCCACTGTCATTGGACTTACACTCCGGAATAAAAATGATCTTCCCATATTATGAATCTTCATATAATAATTTGATAAAGTCACCACAAAAAACAAGATAATATACTGATAAAATTAAACGACTGAATTATCCTGAGATTGATTTCAATTTTAAATACCCGCAGCCACTGACACATTGACACTCGACACTAGCGACTAGCGCCACATCCAAAATGGCTATAATAGAACCTAAAAGCAGCTTCAATATCCATGACAATTTCTGCTACCCAAACTCGTGGTGTTGTAAGACCTCATTCTAAGACCGTGGTTGTAACTAATCCTACGTACACGTCAACATGTTCTTCAACCGTAGAACGAATGACAGAAGAGGTTCATTTGTACATCCTTATAAGACCACACTATACATGCGTGCGTTCTATGCTCCAAACAATACGCTACATTAGTGTGACGTCAGATCGTGTGGTAGGTCAGGGATCTGGATCCAAACAAGTTATTGTTGCCATTTGGTTTGCTATAGAGTGCTTTTTATATCGTAGATTACGGAGGTTTTAAAAAATTGTTAACATTAGGAGTATCTTGAGAGTTAATATAAAGGTCAATATTATATAAATTCATTCCCAGTTTCCATCAGTCTGCTTTGACTGCTATATAATTCGTTGTTTTCATATAAATATAGGTTAGGTTAACATTTTATTTCATTATTTTTGTCAGTCAAATGTTATGCAAAAATGAGTGATTGATTTTATTATCCATATTACATAAGAATGCATACCTTGAATTGCTTACAATTGCCAATTTACAATAAAACAAAAAAATTTCACGATCACCTTATTGTATCTAAATGGGAAAATTCAGTTGTTTGGATCCAATTACCTGACTTAACCTAGCATAATACGTCATCACTAATGGAGCGTATTGTCAAGAGGAAGATACTTGATCTTTACTAATCTATATCAATAGAGAGTTTTTGGTCAGTCACTTTAAAAGTCAAATTTCGTTATAGTTGTGGTTAACTTTGTGGTTAATAACCATAACTTTCTTCGCAAATCATAGAGTTTTTGGTCACATAATGTAAGGAGCTGTCACAATTGTTCTTAAACTTTTAGGATATAACCTTAAAATTTTGGTTTTGGAAATGCTGCACTATTTTATCTTTTTTAGCAATAAATATTAATATTTATCCAAAAAGTTTTATAAACTGGTCGTAGGATGAAAACATAAACAGAAATCCCAATGTCAAAACTGTCAAATAACGATAAGCACTCCTTAATAAACATACCGCAACACTTCCGTAAATAACCACCTCCGTTATGCTTAATAAAAACAACGGTGTGACAGGTTGCTACTGCGCCGACTTCGTATAACGATAACCATTACTTTCATGACCAATGTGCTGACCAAAAACTCTATTATCTCTAAATTTGAAATTTTTAGTCTTGCTTATGATTTTAGTAAAATACTGAATTTAGTTTGTTCAGATATGTAGTTTGAGTTTTTTCATTATTATTGTCTGTTAACTTGTTTAAGGTTATTAGGCATATTATGTAGGTATATAATAAATAGATGCATCATAACAAAGTTATAATTTCTATTTTATTGATAAACTGATTTAAATATATTGGTAATCTTAATAACAGGAATTCGGTGATTTGAAAGTGACACCTTCAAGACTATTTCGAAATAAAAGTATATACCTATTTGCCCAATTGAAGTATTCATTCAGAAGATACAGGTGTTTTTGTTATTGATTATTATTATAATAACTACCTGGTGGACTAAAGTTATTTTTATCAATCAAGCTATCGATAATCATACGGGTTAGCGACTTCCACATGCTCTTGCAATTCCAATGATTAATATTAGCTAAAAGTATATGAATTAAATTTTACAGTTCAGCAGTTTAGCATTGAAATTTTCCTTTGCTATTTTTGCTAACAAATCAGATGCCTTATTGACAACCTGCCATTTTTAACGTCATCTACTCGTATTATCGGATATCTGACCATTAGTAGGTAACTATATTCCTGAACATAAACGTCTGCTGTCACTGTTCAACTTCTGAATTGGAAACTGCTTTATCGACCTCAAATATCTTTTTACCACGTTGATAAATATCATTGTGGAAGTATAAATAGTATAGTAATAACTGATGATTGCCATCTAGTTGGGAAAAACTAACTATTCATATGGGTTGGCTGTACCGAAATTAATAAACATGTGTTTATTATATTTCTTTGGATCGCTGTGTAGGGGTTAAGGGTAACGCTTGTCATCTTGTCAAAAGTTATCAACTTTATTGACGATTATCCTGGGCTCAGCGTTGTTGTTGATTTCAATTATTTATAATGAGAACTTATTCTTAACGAGAAAGAATGGATGATACGACCTACTAACTCACCTTCACCTCCACCACCTCACCTTGATATCAAATACAGAATGACGTAACCAAACTATAATAAAATTCTCAAGACTTGGATAATAATAATAATACTATTAGTGTAGACAGTTTCGAACGAAGGCAATGCTTTTTAGGAATAAAATAGGTATTGTATAAAACGGAACTCATCGTAAAGTAGATAGATCCGAAATTCAATACATGAATATTTCATGTGCTCATCACGTCCTCATAAACACCAACGGGCCTGATAAACGATTCATTTGGACAAGGCCCACATAAATCTCAAAATCATTTTGTCCCATTATATTACTGAAAGTCATGAATATTATCTCAGGTGGAGTGAATGACATAATTGAAACTCTTCCCTTTTCAACATGAACAACCTTTCAAGATATTATCTTGAATTATGGAATATAGTGACTAAAGTTTACCTTTCAGTTCCAAATAATTTCATGAACTTAAGATAATAACTTCGAGAAAGTGAAAGAAAAACATAACTGATAATCATAATAAAATACTTCACACTCAAAATCTACTATAGTCCTAATAAGCACCAAGTGTCCTGATAAACTACGACAATCTAGAAAAGGTCTGCATAAGCACCACTAGACAAAAAAATAGTATATTACGTTACTAGGGAGAGAAATGATTCCAAACAACCAGAACCGTTTTCTAATTATGCTCCGATTACATTCAAAGTTGGTATCTAGGGTTATCGTGTTGGAGATTATGATTCATTTGTAAAAATTGAAAAATTTGAGTCAGAAATTGATATTACAGTGGAAGAGATGAAGAATCTGTTAGAGGTAGAGAGAAGACTTTCGGCACCACCTTCAGAATTACCAGTACCAATAGAGAGTATACTATTTTCTGATTTTCCGTGCATATTGCATGAAGTGGGTCCTTATTCTTGTAAAAAAAATATTTCAATTTTTTTAATGGCAACAAATGTAAACGAAATTCTTATAAGATTTATGGAAAAAGATATTAACATTTTTAAGTGGTCAATTAATCTCATTGTTGATCGTTGAAATCTGTAACTCGGAAACACTGAAGTTTTTTGAAATATGTCCAATTCAAACATTTTCAAAAATAAGCTTCTGTATCATCTTACCAAAAAAATGCAATTTTCAAGAAAAATTGTCCCCACCCTCCTTTGGGGAAAGTTTTAGGGGAGAAGGGGATCTTAGATTTTGAAAAGTTTTATATGGGATCATCTCTCGGCGCAACTATATCAAATGACATCAGAATCATAAAAAATAGGGAACGTTCACTATCCAAAAAGCCCGAACATCCATAAAAAAGAAAAAAGCCACACATACAATACAATTGTATACCTCCTCCATATATGAAGTCGGTCAAAAAATCAATAATTATTTTATTTTCGCGGCAAGCTTTTGATTCTGTTACTTATAGAATAATATAGGCTTAACAAATAAAAGTATATGGATTTTTTTTCAGTGCGTGTGTATATGATAATTGTCTTTAAGATTTTTTTTTATTTATTTATTTTTTGATTCATTATTTAATTGAACTCATAAAATCCGGCATATTATTGGTTTCTCAAAAAAATATTGATTATCTCCGACCGACCTCAAAAACCCACATGGGCATCGGATTCTATAACTTGTTGCCATATTAGAGCAACCATCTTGAATTCATGAGCTTTGACAAAGAAATTATGATTTCTCAAATACCAATTACAAACTCATAGTAATGTCATTCAATAACGTCCCAATAAACTACAAAAAAATGGAGATTGAAGGGGCTTATCAGGACAGTCCTACTATAATACATTAATAATAAACTACTGTCAGGTCAGTCCCCTTATACACCAAGTGTCCCGGTAAACTACCATTCTTCTGAAAAAAGGTCTTCAGAAGCACCCTTTGATATATATATATATATATATATATATATATATATATATATATATATATATATATATATATATATATATATCATCGTTCGTGATCGGATGCATAAAAATTATTTTTAATTTCATTGGGTCTTTAAAATCTGCTCCCAGTGTCTCTGCCATATTAAAATTTGGTACATTTAGGTGTTCCATCAAATGTCAGAGAAGTTATTATTATGCCAGTCGCCAGGTACATTCCAAGACGCATTTATGCTAACTACAAGAAATACTAAAGTCTCTCTAGCTTCTGGAAGAGTATCTCCATCCAGATTTGTTCCAATATCTACATAGCCAGTAAATTTTTGACCAGTTCACTGTACCTAAAACCTGATATAGATTTCATCCATAACCAGATTACAAAGCAATGGACCAGATGAATGTTTTTGTTTTAAACTTAGAGCAGTAAGCACTTCAGTTGTGATACCCGGGCTTCCATCTAGAGACTTATACAAAATTTCGAAATAGTTCCTGGATTTGGTAAAGTTTTGTTGAAGGTATTTCGTACAAAATTATAAACCTTCGGTCAATAAAATGACAATGTCAATGCAAATGACCACAGACTAGGATTATATTTTTGTTCAGTTAGGCCCTTTTGCAATATTTCAAACATATCTTCAGCAGGTCCTAAGAGCGAAGCCTGTAAAAATATGATTAGATACGTAAATCTATGTAATGTATATGTGCAAAATTAATACCTTTTAAGAAGAAAAAAACACAAAGTCGTCTCCACCATTTATTGATGAGTTAAGATGACATATTAATGAGACATGTTTCGGGCATTTAAACACCCATTATCAATCAAGGTTATGGAAAAAAAACACATACCAGAATCATAGTTAAATAAATAAATTAAAAAATCATTGATTTCAACTAATTCTACCCATTATCTATGTCAAAAAATAAAATAAAACATAACTGCTATAAAAAACTAAACATAACTTCTACATAAAAAATAAAAAGAAAAAAAAATAAATTCTACTTAGTTACGTCTACATTTTCTTTTCGTTGAACCCGAACGGTGAACTACAACAATACTTGTTCACCTCTCTAGATTCCCGCACTTCTGACAGTGGACACGGAGCCGAAGGATGGCAACGCAATGAGGCCATCTTCAGTTGTAAAATACAATGTACTGGTGAAGGATTAGAGGTTGGTTTTTCATTAAACAGTAGTTGTTTCTCAATAATACACAGTCACGAAAAAGGAAAAAATAAAAATTCACACCATTAGTTTTATTTATTAGTGTCACCTGCGACTACTAAAAGTAGTTGCCTAATTTATTTTTTTCAAATATGTCCTGCAGGACATGATTATTCAGCAAAACCACTATGATACAACGTTCATCAGAGGTCGGAAAATGAAAACACATGCTAATGAATCAGAATGTTTATTATTGTTAATATATTCGTCGATCAGAGATCAGTCTCCTTATATACACTTTATTTACATATAACTATTTATTTATACAAAATACAACTTATCATCATTACGTTACATACAACACACGACCACTTGTTTTGGAGGATCATACTCGACTCGTTGTCGTGGTCGAGCGCGCATGCGCTTCTGAGTAATATAAATGTACCTTATATTCTAATACGCCTCCTTACATTTATATCTAATTATAATATTCTACTTTAATTTCAGTAATCGTCTCAAATCTTTAAATCTTACTCGCCCTAGAGCCTTGGTTAAAATATCTGCTAAATTATTTTCAGAACTGACTTTAACTATGTCTATTATACCATTAACATAATTTTCATTTATAAAATGATAATGTACTTCAATGTACTTTGATCTCTTGGTAAAATTCCCAAATTTCGTAATACTAATTGCACCAGAATTGTCTTCGAATACATTAATCGGTTTTTCTAATTTAACATTAAAATCACTTAATAAATCTTTAATTAACAATATTTCGCTTACTGCTTCAGACATTTCAACGTACTCAGCAGCTGTTGACGACTTTGTTACGCTTCCCTGTTTCCTCGATTTCCAATGAATTACATTGTCGAATAATTTAACAATATATCCACTTGTAGATTTTCTATCTACGCAATCTCCTGCCCAGTCAGCATCCACATAACACTCAAGGATATCTGCATTAACATTTCTCTTAAATCTTAATTTCAAATCTTTAGTTAAGTATAAATATTTCAAAACTCTCAAGGCATA
This sequence comes from Crioceris asparagi, assembly GCA_958507055.1. Classification (NCBI taxonomy): domain Eukaryota; kingdom Metazoa; phylum Arthropoda; class Insecta; order Coleoptera; family Chrysomelidae; genus Crioceris; species Crioceris asparagi. The sequence goes on from OY293832.1 coordinate 18,273,358, forward strand.
CTTATAGTGCGTCTCATTAAAACAATTTTGGTAACGACTTAAATAATTAACACTGTAACTTATATCTAATCTTGTTCCTGAACTTACATATAAAAGTGCTCCTATCAAATTTCTGTATTTTACATTTTCATTAATTTCCTCTGCAGGTTCTAATTTTAAATTTTGCTCTATTGGAGTCTCATACAATTTTGCATGTTCAATTTGATACTTTCTGGCTAACGATTCAATGAACTTCTCTTGATCTAATGACATTTCATGTTTCATTTCATCATATTCAATATTAATACCTAAATACGTACTTATCTTCCCTAAATCTTTCATTTGAAATCTTTCTTTTAACAAACTTTTGATACAATCTAAATTTGGTCTTTTCTTACAACAAATTAACAGATCATCCACAAATATAATTAAATAAATAATCTCATCCTTTTCTTTTAACATATATAAACAATAGTCATATTTGCTTCTTATAAAACCTAGTTTATTTAAATAGTCATCGAGGCATTCATACCACATTCGTGGACTCTCACGCAATCCATACAATGTTTTATTTAACATACATACTCTTTCAGTTCCATCCTCATAACCCACAGGTTGTTTAACAAATGCTTTCGATTTAACATTCCCGTTTAAAAACGCTGTTTCTACATCCATTTGATCTATTAACAAACCATTTTGGCAACAATATGACAATAATATTTTTAACGTCTGATTCCTAGCAACAGGAGAATAAATATCCTCTAATACATTTGTTTGTTGGTAACCTCTTACTATCCTTGCTTTACAAACATTTTCGCTTTTCTTTGTATAGATCCATTTCAAGTCTAATACTTTTTCATTCTTTGGCTTTTCAACTAACTGCCACGTTTTATTTTTCTTTAAACTATTCACTTCTTTATTCATAGCATCAATCCAAAAACAAGATTCATTACTATCAATTGCCTCTTCAAAACTTACAGGACTATCGGCACTACAATAATTTACATAAATACAACCGTGATATACATAATTATCATCAAATCTACTTGGCCTGTTGATATTTCTTTCAGACTTTCTTGTTTCATTTATAGTTTCTGAATTCTGCTTTCCTTTATCATTTAAATTTTCAATCATTTTGTTTTCAACATTTTGATTCAAATTCTCATCTTCTAAATCACTATCATTTGAATCTATATAGTTAACATCCTCTTCAATAACATTAACATGTCTCGCTACAATAACTCTATTTCCAATCAAAACTCTATACCGTGTTACATCATAACCAATTAAAATCCCTAAATCAGCTTTTCTATCCCATCTAGAATTTCTTTTGCTTTCAGGGACCCTAACAAAAACTTTACTTCCATAAAGTTTCAAATATTTTGTATCTGGCTTCTCATTAAATAATATCTCATGAGGAGATTTGTTTCTTTCAATTGTGTTAGCTATAACTCTATTTTTCAAATAAGCTGCAGCGCATACTACTTCAGGCTAGTATCTCTTTTCTAATTTAGCTTCGGCTAATAAACACCTAGCACTATCCATAATTGTCCTATTGTATCTTTCCGCAGTACCATTCAATTCATGTACATACGGTGGACATGGCTCTACTTCAATTCCCTTTTCTCTAAATAACCTATACATATTTTTATTTAAATATTCGGTGCCATTATCACATCTGAGTTTCTTGATTTTTTTTCTGTTTTGTTCTCAATTAAATTTATATATTCAACAAACTTATCATATACTTCATCTTTAGACTTATTAGTATAAATTTTAGCAAGTTTACTGTAATCGTCGATAAAAGTAATAAAATACTTTTTCCCTTTATATCCTTCAGAATGAGGTCCATTTACATCTGTGTGTACTATTTCTAAGATCTCTCTGGCCCTTTTCCTATTATTATCAAATGGTATATTGTGCATTTTATTCTCAATACATGTAACACATTTAACAAAATCTAACTCTATTTCTCTAGGTAAACCTACCAATACATCATTTTTGCACATAGTATCTAGATATTTAAAATTTACATGACCTAACGTCCTATGCCATTTTTCTTTTAATAATATTTTATTATTATCTTTCCTTACTACGTTAGACTCGATATTTTTATCTATAGGGTCATTTCGCCTGTTCGCGTCCATTTAGGGCAGTTGGCAAGTTTGAAGGAGAAAATAAAAATGTCCAAGCACTAATTTCAACGAAAAGTTTATGTAATGTGTTTTTTTTTTCAAATAGACAAACTTCAGAATTAGGCGATTTACCCAGTTTGCGTCCATAAAATCCAATTTGCGTCCACCCGCTGGACCACTTGGCGTCCACCAGCTTAGAAGAGGAAATAAGGGGTGATATTTTTATAATGTAAAGAGAGATTTGATTTTAATAATTTATTTATTAAAGATTTATACTTATTTAAAAATCAACAAATCAACATTATTAAATCACTATGCAGAAAATAAAAATATTCTTCTAAACATTGATAGATCTTAAAATTTGAAAAGAAAAACAAAACGGTACAATAATTTGGTCTTATCCTAAATCTTAATAATTATGAGACTAGGTATGATTATTATGGCTCTAGAATTTTAATTATTGACACAAGTCACATTCAAAAGACTTATCTTTGGCCTCTAAATAACTTAATCCTACTAATCGCGTGCATTTCAGATGATACCATCTAATACATTTGTCACAGCCAATATTTTTCTCATCGTCGTCCTCTACATCTGAAATTAGTATATCGTCACATTCAGAACATTTCACTCGTTCCTCGGCTGGTAAATTTTCTTTTTCAATTTCCAAATCTACAGTGTTCTTTGTGACTTCTTGAAGAGGAGATATTCTCTTTTTTCGTTTCGGAGCAGTCTTACGAACCGTTTGAGAGTGTTTTGAAGTTTTTTTCTGTTCTTGCTTTTCTATTCGTTCTAACTTTCTTTTTCGTATTGCTTCCTGCTTTTCGTTCTTGGTCTGCTCTTTATCTTCATAATACTTTCTCCATGCAGCAGAAGATATGGCTGCTGGAGTTCTTTGATTATCTTTTCTTGCTTTATTAGAGATTTCAGGCAGCATCAGATGATTTTTAAATGGATCAGATGTTTTCTTTTGTTTTTGTGTTAATTCTCCAACAACTGCTGGAGCTTGTGGTACTCGAGGAGGTAGCGATACAACTGATGCTGTATACATTGAAGAAGTCAAAGGCGGTTCTAGAGTTTGTTCCTTGGTAAGACTTTCTTTTTCAACACTAGACATAGTGGGCGATGATGCAATATCTTCAAATGGTAGAATTAATACGTCGTCTAAGGACACAACAGAACCGACGTCGAGGTAACTGCCAGAAAGATGTAACGTCGAAAGGGACAAGTCAGGAAACGAATAGTTTTTGTTGGTATCGAGAGTTGAATTATCTGGATTTATCACGTCAAGTTGAGCATATGTTAGATTTCTATTGCTGGTGGTTATTTCTGGTGTGCAAGTCTTGTCTAATGGTTTTGGTGGTGAATGTATTAGGGCTGATACTGTTTGAACCTGTACAATGGGATCTGAGTTAGCTTGATCATTTTCGTTTTCGGTTTCTTCGTGAAATGAAGAGATCGAGATTTCTTTCAATAGGACTAAAAATAGTACTATTTTTTTCTACTGAATGTTCCATATTATGTGACTTCTCAGATTCAGTTTCGATAGAAATCTCTGCAAATCCTACTTCTGCAGGGAGAGACTTTTTCAAACTATTGACTGCTTTCGTAATAATTCGAATGTCAATATTTTTTTGTTTTAGTGTCGGCTTCAGGTGTTTTAAAACTTTTTTAAAGCTTTTAATGTCCGAGTGGGTAACATCTTGTGAATGTTGACCAACGGCCTGTACATTCTCCAAAGTATTTCTTACACATTTAGTGTAATCTGGACTATTTGGATCGAATGGGTAAAGACCACATCGCTTAAACCCACTTTTGATGTTGTCGGATATGTTAGGATGTTTTAATGCGACATTTAACAATGCGCAAAAGTTTGTTTTTGTGACGGCAGAATTAAAATTTTCTGGATTTGATAGGAATGCGCGGACTGTAGATTTCCATTATGTTTTTACCGGTGCAAATACGCTAACGTCAGCTGGCTGTAAAATATGGGTGTTGTTGGGCGGAAGGGCATACAAAATAATTTGCATTTGTTCACATGTCATACTTAGCATTAAGGACATATGCGATTTATGCCCATCTACCAGCAGAAGCACGGGTTTTTTAATGTTATTATCCACTATCCAATTGTGAAACTCGTTGGTGATATATTCAAAGAATACTTCTCCTCTCATCCACCCCGTTTCCGATCTGCCTAAGCACCAATCTTTGGGCATACTATTCACTACAGCTTTTGGTGGTCTAATGTATGGAAACACAATACAAGGTGGACATACATCTCCATTTGCATTAAATGTTAATAATACCGTTATGTTTTCTTTTTCGTTACTTGGTTTTACTTGGTATAAGTTTTTGAACCCTCTTGGGCCTAAAACTTTTCCTGTTTTTGGACAAAGAGCAAAACCACTTTCGTCCCCATTAAAAATTCTTCTCGGATCACTCAAAATATCTTTCTGTTGTATACCGTCCAAGTATTCATCTAATTCCTTAAACCACAATCTGATTGACTCTTCTGTGACTTGGGCTCTAGCTTTATTAATGCCCTCCGCATTTTTAAGTGAGATTTCTTTATTTCTGGCCAAAAATTTTTCAAACCATTTTTGACCTGGGCGATCATCTTTAAATTTATTTTTGAATCCCCCTTCTCGTATAACTTTCTGAACAGTATCCAACAATTCATGTTTTTTCACTGGAAATCCACATTTGGAAATGTTAAGAAGCCATTGAACTACCTTTTTTTCACCATCTACTCCTAGCGCAGGTTCAGGGCCCGGTTTCTTTACTCCATCTGGTCTGCGCCCACTGATTTTGTCCAATATTGTGGTCTTGGGAATAGCATATTCTTTGCATATTTGTCTTACCGATTTTTTCTTCTCTCCAATTTCATCCAACGCTTTCCTTAAATCTTCTTCTGTGTATGTTCTCTTTTCCTTCTTCTTTCTTATCGTCGAAGAACTCATCTTAAATAGAAACATATAAGAATCAAAGAAATTAATCATTTCATTAAAAGTTGAATAGGTAATAAACTAATAGTCATAATCAAAAATGTATCTACATTTCGTATTCAAACAAATCAATTGTAGGGAATTAATTAAAAAAATGGACGCGATTTGTTTTTGTTATTATTCCCTGTAGGTATTGTTTGCGTCCATTGCGGACGCAAAGTGCACGTTTTATAAATTCGGTGTAGTAATTCGCGTCCACCTTATTTTAACTGTTAACTTGAAAAAAAATAAGCAAATAAATAATTAATATAATTCTTTTTATCATTATCAATGTCTAAAAATAGCTATGTATCCAAAATTCACATAAAACAATAAAATACTTACCTTCAAACGCACCGCTGCCCACTATTTTTCTCTCATAAACTCACGTGTCCACGCTCTCTAGATGAACATCCGTCACTAACTATTTTTTCTACACAGGACTGGTTGGACACACGGAACTTTTGTCTATGTGTGTTTGCCTCTTATATATTGAGGTACTGGCGGGAACGACTTTTCGACCTATCGGTGTGTTAGTATACTTAATTTCGAGAGTTTTCATAGGGAGATCCGTCAAATGGACGCGAATTGGGCGATGGACGCGAAAAGGCGAACTTACCCTATAACTTGTCATTTCATAAATCTTGTTTTTCTTACACGCAATTGCAATCAATCTATTATTTTTATCAAAAACTTTAGCATTATCTCCAATTGCGACTACTTTGTTTTTATCAGTCACTCTGGCAAAACTAATCAAATTTCTATCCATTTCTTTAACTAAGAAAACATTTTCCATTTCAACCTCAATTTCTTTGTCAAAAACTTTAAATTTACTTTTTACACATCCTACTTTGATTGCATTCAAACTTCTACCATCACATACTTTTACTTTAATCGGTTCGTTTAATGTTACTGAATCATAGAAATAATCTTCATTATTTATTACATGGTCCGTACACCCACTATCTAGAATCCAATCAATTCTATTTACATTACCGTTCGCATGATACGCAGAAATAACCTGTACTATCGCGTTAAATGCTGCTCCGTCGCTCCTGTTCTGTTGTCCTTGGCTGTCGCGGCCGCCTCTAGCGCCACTGCCGCGCTGCGCGTAACTGCTGCCGCCACGCCATTGTGAGTAGGCGCTGTGGTGGGCGACTTCCTCGGCCGCCTCCTCGCTGTGTCGCGCGACCTCCTCGTCGCTGTGACATGCCTTGATTACGAGAATCTTTGTTCGTTGGACAATCGTATTTAAAATGTCCTACACCACCACACACATAGCATGTCTTTTTATTTCCTTCTTTTTTCTTGTCTAACACAAAAGCACTAGATTGAGAACTTCCACTATCACCATTTCTTTTCTTGAATTCTAATTCCAATTTTGATTTTACAAATTCCACTGTTTTGTCCTTTTCCGGCAATGCATCTACAATATCGATTATATGCGATACACTTTCTGGTAGTGCTAATAAAAAATAATTTAATTTGTCTTCCTTTGTTACATTTTCTCCTGCATTTTTCAGTTCGTTGACAAGTTTCTCAAAATTATTATAAAAGTCTGTCGGGTTTTCACTTTCTTCCATTTTCACGTCGAGTAACTTTCTTTTACACAACAATTTTACTGCACTACTTTTAACCAAATAATTCTTGTCCAATTTGTCAATCATTTGCTTGGCACTTTCTTCTGAAATAATCAATTCTAATTGCGTATTTTTCATACTGTTCACAATATAATTTTTTGCTCTTATTGCTTTATTCCTCCACTCATTTTCCGTTATTGATGTCGGTCTCTCTCTATTTTCAATAACTTCGTTACACTCCTTTAATTCCAAGAATAACTAATTTATATTTCCATTTGTCATAGTGTGTGCCGTCAAACACTTGTAACGTGAATCCTTTGTTCTCTGAGGCCGCCATATTTGTTTTAACGGTTTATATCATATCTCTTGATTATTTTCAAACAACACCAGCAAAACCACGGACTGCTACCATGTTAATATATTCGTCGATCAGAGATCAGTCTCCTTATATACACTTTATTTACATATAACTATTTATTTATACAAAATACAACTTATCATCATTACGTTACATACAAAACACGACCACTTGTTTTGGAGGATCATACTTGACTCGTTTTCGTGGTCGAGCGCGCATGCGCTTTTGAGTAATATAAATGTAACTTATATTCTAATAATTATTTATAATAATAGTGTTACATTCTGTATGTTTCATTCATGATAATTAGGAAATCATTTTTTCTTTAGAATGACAGTGGCATTTATTGCATGTACTGCAAAACCATTTTGTTCGGTGAGGTTGAGCAGCCATGCTATACACAGCACATCCACTTGTGTACTATAAGTTGGCATGTGTAGGGCATTGCCTTTTCTCATTACCGGGGCAATATACGGCTTTTATCGTCGTCCGATTTTCTGCCGCGAGTGCTCTTTTTGATTGTTCCAATCAGCCCCCTTGCAAACAGTAATCGAAAGTATTGCAATGTAAGTATCTCAGAATTTGGATTTTTTTCGGGACAAGATAAAAGTGTTTACAATAGTGACACCAACAAAATGGAAAAATAGTCCGTGATACCATTTTTTGGACTGCGGTCAATACTGTCGAATGACTTCAACATTAGGGTGGGTCGAAAAAAATCAATATTTTATTTTCTAGTCGTAATACCTCGAAAAAGTTGCTAAATCGCTAAGACCAAAAAGGGGTAAAAATATAAAAGATATCGGTATCGTTAAATTTACGATTTTTAATGTCATAGTTAAAAATCTCATCTACGAGACACTAAGGAATTGATATTTAAAGAATGATATTGTATGTTAATATCTTCCTGATGGGCATGAGCTGCAAATATTGCGAAAAATTGTTGAAAACCTGAAAAAGTTAGGAAAGGTAATATATATATATATATATATATATATATATATATATATATATATATATAACATAGCTTCAACATTAAATTGATGTTTTATTCATTGAATACAGAGTAGATATATGCCTTATGAACTCATTACATGTCCGTGTTAGTTTGAGATATGGTTTATTATCAAAGGCTGGCGTCGTTGATCTTGACTTAATAGTAGTTATTATAAAGCCATCTCGAGCTTCAGCTCCGCATACCTTTGCAGAAGCTTCGGTCACTAACTTCACGCATCTTTCTACTTCTTGGGTGTGGACTGGCAGCTTCTTTGATAAGACATCCCACTTCGAAACTTCTTCTGTTTTGATCTAAGTTTTTATTTCATCATCTGTAAAATCTTTTAAAAGAGGCGGGGAAGATAGTTCGCAGTTTGTCCAGTCAATTAATTCCGTGCATTCTGTTGCGAAAAAGTTCATATTTTGTGCCACGTATGTACGAAATTTGTTTCTCTTTTCGTCCTTTTCTATTGCCTTTATAATACGGTGGAGGCCCAGTTTCTCTCGATAACAGGGTCCACTATAGCTTTTTGTTCATCTTCAAGGTACCTTGAGGTTGTATTAGATTGGTACACAAGCCTAGGGCCGTCAGGGATATGTTTGTTTTTTTAGGCTAAACCACATTGGCATATATGCCTTCAAAATGAACATTACTTTTTTCTTGACTAATATAGAGTCTTAGTGTACGGTTAGCTGTTGTTAGCCACCTGGAGTGAGACAAAGGTCCTGTATCCCGGATTGCTAAATCTTCTTGATATTTGCCATATTTCATTGCTATTCATTGCTGTTCAGCAAATATTTCTGATCCTTACTGAGTACTTTTTAATCAATACTTTTGAACTGTACTACTGGCAGATACATAAGTGCAATTCAATACGGCGAATTAGTAGTAGTAGTAGAAATTTATTAACTCTTTCGCAATTACAGAAGTAGATATAGCAAGTCATACAATAAAAGGAATAACGTAATACATACATAACAATATGTTTAACATTTAGACGGGTTACCGATCTGTAGGCGACTCGAAATCGTCGATGGATTAAAACGTGTATTCCAGCAGAAACCTTCTTAAGTTTATTTTTTAATTCTTTAATAGAATTAAAGTGTTTAAGACGAGAAGGTAATTTATTGTATAGATCGGAGCCAGCATAGCAGGGAGATTTTCTGTAACTTATGTGGTTATATTTGCATAAATATATTTTGTCTGAGTTTCTAGTTGCGTAGTTGTGTAGATCGCAATTCTTTTGAAATATACTAACCTTTTCAAATATATAAGTTAACAATCTGAAAATGTATATTGATGGTAATGTTAAAATACCTTCATTTTTAAATATACCTACTGCGGCAGCTATCTCTAGGACCCATATTGAAAATTATCCGGATGATTTTATGTGACAAATATTCTAGAGCACTCGGTGGATTGTTCCCAAGCAGTAATATTTTGATTTATTATCGAGAATACATGTGCGTAGTATACTGTGACCATAGCATGGACTGGAAAATCATTTCTGAATGACTAAATGGCAAAATAGGATTTGTTTATTTTTTACAAATTCGGTCTACTTCGTCTACGAGATTAAAATTGCTATCAATAGCCATACCAAGGAATTTAGTACTTGTTGCTGCATTTATTATTATATTTTGGTCGTCAATATTTGTGGTAATAGCAGATTGATCATTTTTCTGGCGCCGTAAGAGAAGTGCGCTCAGATAGATTTCTCAAAGTTCAAGGTGAGACTGTTTCGATCGCACCATGGTTTAAAATATGTCACTATATTTTTAACTATAGTCCTCACTTGTTCCTTTGTTAGTGCAGACACAACTATGGTAGTCTCGTCAGCATAAATAAATATGCCTTCTTAGTTCCTGCGATATTCTGCTAGGTCGTTAATATATAGCAAAAATAGGAGGGGACCTAAAATTCCACCTTGAGGTGTTCCAAAGTTATTATTAAATGTGTCAGACTTGACGTTATTAACTGCTACAAAAAATGTACGATTTGTAGAATAGGTCCACTAGTTTACAGGATCTCGCGTATACCGGCAGCGTCCAGCTTTACACGAGACAGATCAAAAAATATACCACATGTCAATAGATTATTATCAATTCTGTTATGAATTGTCTTTACAAATGCGGCTACAGCAGTTTATTTGTTGTTTATTTGTAATGTAATTTGTTTTCTATAAATAAGGGTATATACTCGAAACCAGTTGATTTGTTATTTTTGAAACTATTTACTATATCAATGGTTTCAGTGTCCATGACGGCAACGAAGAGAGAGGACTTGAAAGGTGTATTTCTTGATAGCGCACAAGTATTTATTAAGCTCTACTTTGGGATTATTGCTTTAACAGAATCTACAAGAAATGCTGCAAAGCCATTTCCGATGACTCTATTACCTATAAACTGCCGTCCATTATGCTCAAGCGTTTGTGGGTTGAGTGGGCGATGATTTTTTCACATTTTTTTATTTACAAATAGGCGAGAATACAAAGGCGAAAATTTGCTTCAAATGTACGTGTAGTTGGAATATAGTGATAAAATATTATGTATGCATAGTATTTTCTAGAAGGCGTTATGTCATATTCGAATAAATGCCGCTCTAAAATCCTTCAATTCACTGAGACATTCAAACAACATCGTTATGACTGCGTCTTGTGACGTAATAAGTTATCTGATCGTCATATTCCTCAGTTGCCAATTTTACTATTTTCCGAAAATTCTGAGGAAATATGTTATTCAGCTTCACCGTATGAATAAACAGAAAATGTGTCAGCATGTATTGCATTGAAATCATGACTTCGTATTTGATATGTTTTCTTGATTTAGTTATTATTGAATAATATGTATGTACACAGTGCTAGTCATTATTTTTTCGGTCTGTTCACAATGTAAATAAAAATCCAGAATAACGCTTGGCAACGCTGCAAAACATTATTCTGCTGATAACCTGCAACCTTTTCACACCGATATCATGATATAAAAACAATGGTATGACGAGAGTTATGGGAGCCACAACGCTGACGACATGAAAAGTCATCGTACACTCTCACACTGAAAGTGCTGACACTGTGTGACCGCCCGATGAAACTTTTGCCAGCTTATTATGTCATAAATTGTATATTATAAATATATGTTAATTAGATTTAAGATTTATTCTGTTCTTTGATTTCTTGCTTGTAATAAAACTTTTTAAAAACTTTTCATTGACCGAAAACCATTATTCGAGGCGCATCCATGAGCATCTAGCTCCTCCCACATTTTTCCAGTGACGTCACGACCATCGAATATAGTAGTGTATTTAAGCCGTATCTAAGGGTGCGGTTATTTGGAGCTGCGATAAACGATTTGAGCGACGATAAGAGCAGTGATGAGAGCGGGGTAAATTTAACTTCGTTGGTATCCGTTTATATTAGAGCTTGGACAATCGATTCGACAGAAGATCTGTGGGTACAAATTCCAATATATTTTTCTTAAAATGAGTGATTCTGACGAAGAAATACTGCTGTCTTCAAGTGCTGTCAAATATTATATTGCCAAAAGTTCAGAAAAAACTCAAATTCGCTGCACATCCCATAAACACTCAGAGGGACGTATTTGGAGAATTACATCATCTTTATAGATAATTGAGGCAACATCCTGAAAAGTTTATGGAGTATATGAGAATGAAGATACAAACCTTTGATTATCTATCACATCTCTTTACATTTTTGATCCCAGAATGCTGGTCTTATAAATATTTCGCTAATTGGTATGTTGATATTCATATCGAACAACGCGAAAAAAACACACTGAACAATTGTCGTCGCTCTGATCGTTGCTCGTTCTTTAAGCCTCGCTCTGACAAAAACACGTGCATAGTAATAAATTAAATCATTCTCTTCGCTACGCTAGTATTGCCGCTCTTATCGTTTATCGCAACTACAGCATAAACGCACAAGTCAGGTGACAGATCCGAAGGTTCTCGAATACACGTGCAGTACTCGAACATGTAACCTTCTCTTGTTCACGTCCAGTGGTGGCTTTAGTGGTTAAAAATGCGCGAACGTTACCAAACTGAGCTCAAAACGTAGCATACCGTTGTATGTGTATCGTGACCTATATTCAATATTCATAATATCCCGAGATTGCAAGTTCAAGATCTGTTTGTAATTAAATTTCTGTAGTTTATAATTGGTTATTTGTTTTGAGTGGATCATTCTCAACTAGTTGATTTAAATAACGTGTATCAGAGATGGAGCAAGGATTCGTAAAAGCAACAAAATCTTCCTGTTGTTGATTCCACCATGGTGGTAGAATTTTTAAATTCCAATTCAGACTTTCGATCTGCTAAAATGAGAAATGTAAAATCCAGTCGGTAAGATTATTTATTGATTTATTTCTCAGCAAGCGAGTACTTTAATCCTTTTCTTTATTTACAGAGCTAGTAGAGAATCTTATGGAGATTAAGCAATCGGTTATGTTCAAGTAAAGAGAATTCGCAAAAACTGTATTGTTAAATGTAAGATAACTCCCGAGCATAAAGTTCGAGATAAACCATACAGGACTGAAGCTGAAATCAATGAAGCAGAAGAAACTGTAGTATATTGTAAATGTCTGGATTGTCCAGCTTCGAAAGTTGAGTGAGTGACAAGAATTGTCATATGGGATTATGCTTACTATTTGTTTGAAATTTTTAGTTGGATGTAAACACAGTGTACCATTTATGTTATGGCTACATCGTAGACCAGAAGCACCATCTTTAACCTCCGTTGAATGCTACTGGAAAGTGTCCAAATTATCCAAAGTAGGAACCACTACAAAATTTATGACACTTTGGGAATTAGCATCAAAAAGTGTTCCATCCCTCCCAGATATTGTACCAGATACATTTCTGTAAAAAGTTTTGGAAGAAGGGAAGAAACGTGGAAGCCAGGGTTCATTATTTCTGCAAGAATTCAATGCTGATATAGTTTCGAAAACATCTATTCATAAATTGATTTTATTATATAAAAGGTATTCATCTGACTTGTCTACTGGAGGATTCACAGACTTCATTGAGCAAAATATCGAAATAGGTGATTGTAAATCTGTGCAAGAAGTAACCATTAATCAAAATAAATTATCAGCTTGGTATGAAGTTCGCTATGGCAGAATAACTGCTTCGAAGCAGGCATCAAAATGCACAACATTTCCAGGTAGTCTGGTGGAGGTATTTTAGGAGGAGGAAAATAATAGGTACACCAGCAATAGCTCGGGGAAAAACTTTGGAATACAAAGTTTTGAAAAAATTGATGCAGGATAAAAACATAAAAATTGAAAATTGTGGAATATTTCTCAGCAGACATTATCCATTTTATGGTGCTTCACCAGATGGATTGCCTGAAACCCATGTATTTGAGGTGAAGTGTCCTTTCAAAGAAAAAACATTTTCTAACTACCTTTATCGTTGCAGATGGGAAAATGTGTAATAAACCATATGCTCATATTCAATTGAAAATGTTGATGACGAAGAGAAGTAAGGGCTATTTTTGTGTAGCTTCACCTGATTTTGAGACTACTGGCTGTTTTCAAGTAATATAAGTGAACTATGATCCCCGGTGGTCTAGTTGGTAAAACGTTGGACTTCTAACCGAGAGGTTGTAGGTTCGAGCCCAACTAGGTCAAGGACTTTTTCCATTCATGAAAATTTCTTAAAAAATTCCGGGGGTAGAAGGATCGCTATAAAATGGCAAAAACTAGCGGTCGACATCATTTGTCCCTTACCAACCCGCATTGAGGCAGCGTGGTAAGGTACGCCTCAAAAACCCTCTGATCTGGTAGAATGGTATTTCTCTTAGATACATATCGGTGGTTCGGAGTCCACCTTAAGCTGTGATTTTTACTCATTCAATAAAATTATGAAATATTTCCTTTTTTTATCTACTGGCTATGTATTCATTGTTGATAATGAAATTGGATTCAAATACAATCCACAAATCATTGCATTTCAGAAAAAAATATAGAATAGTGACCATTTATGAATTATTATTTTTATTGTCCCAAACATTTGTCCAAAAAAAAAATGATAAAATTCTTCGATTTTAGTGTTCCTCATTCTCTCCTACTAAAAACACGTTTGTATTCTCTTTGGGAATGATAAAGAAATGAAATCACAAGAATTGTAATAGTAATGTTTATTTAAAGGATTGAAAAAAACGTGGTACGTGTGAAATGATGAGTAAACATTGAAAGCATTGTATGTGATGATGTGAGGAGTTTTTATAACGAGCCGTAGGCCAGTTATGAAATCCCTAATGTAAAAAAGAGGCTTTATATTTGAGTTGTATACATGATTTTTTTCAATATTTGTATTGTTAGTATAAAAATTTAAATACCCTTTTTTATTGATAGAGACATACCTACCAGGGATTTGAACAACATCCTTTTTTGCACACCATCGCGCCGTGCAGAAAAAAAATGTAAAAAATACCGTACTTTTGACATTCAAAAGTAATAAAAAATGACACATTTTTCAAGTAAGTATTGGAAAAAAGTAATATTAATTAAATATCTAACATAATTAATAAATACTATATAATAAAAGAACACGATTAAAACCTTCACCACACTAACTCACTTCAAACCTTTTTATCAATTAAAGTTATCATCATCATGGAATATAATGCTTACGATATCATTAATGGGTAAAAAATTGCAAGTAGCATATTAAATAGTATAATAGCATAGAAAATAAGAAGAGAATTAAAAATAGTAGGCTCACAGTAAACAGAAATGTAAATATATTACAGTCATATGGAAGTGAAAAATTGCAATTAACATATTAAAAAATATTTTAATACAAAAAAATAGCAGGATCAGCAACATTCACAAATGTATGGTTTTGACAAATAGTTTCCCTACAAAACAATTTTTACTGTATTATAGGATTGTGTACATTTTATTTAACCCTAGAGTGCTTACATAAAATATACACCTCCCAAAAAAATATCGAAATTGGTAATATAAATAAAATATTTTACAGTATTAGAACAAAAAACTTTTATTTCAAACATTTTAAACACATTTCCACTCTATGGTCGTTACAAACTGCTTTGGAACATTTTCCACAGGCAGTTTTGTTTTTTCTGTCATGTGTTCTTGCACATAAAAAATACCGCTTCTGTTTTAAAAGTTTTTTTGGAGGTTGTCCTTCAGGTGTAGTATCTTCTTTCACACCAATTATATTTCTAATAGATGATGCTAAATCAATAGGGAATAGGCCATGTGGGGTTTCACCAAAGTAAATCCAAGATAGAATAAAAATGTTCGGCAAGTACTGTTTTTTCTACTGCCTTTTACAATTTGGTATATCACGTCGCAGTTTATTCCTGCGTGATCCAGCATTCCATAAAAAAACCGTAGTGGCCATCTAAGCCTTTTTCTGGAGACAGATGAAGTGTGCATAATTTGGTCAAATGAATCCACTCCTCCTTTTGTCGAGTTGTTGAAGTTAATGATTTCAGGTTTGTTATTTTCGTCAATTACCTTTCCGCTGTGCATGCTGGATAATGATAATACTGACTTAATTTTTTTCGGGGTGTAAGAAATCAATGTTTTTTTATTACTAAATGGGAACTGAGAATTACCTTCTTTTTTTTCTCTATTTGGGAGGAAATATGGAAGAATATCTCGCTTGTTTTTTCTAAGGGTACCTACAACAGTCAGAATAAATTCATTCAACATTTTGTTGGTTAATGGGATAGATGTAAACCAATTATCCATTGTTATATTCCTCCCTGTTCCATGGATGCTCTCAGTCAAATTTCTCACATAATAATCTGGCACAGGTTCTTTATCCGATCTATTTATTTCTCCAATATAAGGAATAACGCTCACCGTATAGAAGGTGTGTAAGTCACACATTGTCATTATTTTGAGCCCATACTTATCAGGTTTTCTCTAAATCCCAAAAGCTGCTCATCAATAGTACAAAAACTATGGGGCGTATAATTTTTAGTACAGTTTGAAATAAATCGTTCCCATATAGTACGTATAGGAGCAAATTTGTCTTGACGATCTTTGTTTTGTTTATCGTCAAATCTTAGACAGGACACTAAAAACCTAAACCTGGTTTCACTCATTATACAGCGATATATTTCTGGACCGATCTTTGACCACGTTTCTTTAGAATTCTGATGATTATCTTTTTTTTTGGCCTGCGATGAATAGTAAACCAAATAATGCCATAATTTCAATGCTATCGGTTTCATTTAGAAAACGACAATCTTTGAAATATTTATGTCTTTGTCTACTTATTTCTTGATTAGTGTATAAAACGATAGCAATTATAATTTCATCACTAAAGAATAGTTTCCTGAAATCCAAGATAGTTGTTATATTCGTGGCATCGTTTTTCGGGCCTGGCAGTCGAAAGACAATATTTCTCTGTGGAGTACGAGTACGACTTGGTGGTTTGGTGGTTCAACAGACATGCTGTAGCCATTTTTGCCTCTGAACTTTTTTGGTTGATCAGGGACTCTTTCACTATCTAATTGTTCAGCTTCGTTCTCTCTATTGTCATCTGTAATATTCCCTCTGTTTTCATATTCCTCTTCTTAGATAGATAAAATGCTATCTGTATCTGTTTGTACAGACACATTATCTTCAAAATCTGTATCTCCATTGTCAGAATCATATTGGCTTCCAAGTTCCTCATTTCATCTTAGCAAAGTTTCCTCAAATTTTGCCTCACCTTGCGAAACAGCCATCAAAAGTTTTTTATCTATACTATTTTAAACAACACTTAATGCTTACTTGGGGTTACACGTCACCCCGATCGCGACGGTACTCACACCTCATTAAAATAAACAGCACTGCCAGATGCGTTATAAATAGAATATCTGGACATAGACACATAGCAGAAAACACACGGTTGCCAGTGTTACGGTTTTTTAATAACTACCAATTAAAATTTTGCTGGGGTTACTGGTCTCCCCAGTAAGCACTCTAGGGTTAAACAAATGAAAATATAGTTGAACTTATATTTACATATTTCTCTATCAATTCAACTATAAAATATGTGTTTTCCGGCAATCCTAGATAAAATCAGCATTTTTCTATCACAATATGACTTGATGATTTTCTCATATCATGTATCAGACTGGATACATTGCTTGATTCCGACCAATTTCCTGAATTTGAAGATTTAGCAATTAAGTTAGTTATGGAGGACTCTGAAGAACTCAATGATTGATTTGAAATGGACTCTTGATTTCTGTGAAACTGTGCAGATAGGGTTTGTTCTGCATGAACGTACACATATCGAAGTTCCTACGCAAATGTTCCTCCTTTTGGGTTTCAAATTAACATGAACCTTCTTATCAAATATGTTTTTGAATGTTCAGGTTCGTACGTGACTTGAGTGTCGGTTTCACGTTCTCCTGAGAAACATTGTTCGAAAGATTGATTCATTGGAACTTAAAAAAAATTTCCTGACGTGGAATCAATTCGCTTTATTGTCAAGCAGTCTTCAGGACTAATTATTATACTAGTTTCTGCAGAGGACGGTCTATCAAAGTCAAATTTTCTCTTAACTTTATCTCCCAACTTCTAAAGAGTATAAGATCTTTTCTTGGGTGTTGACAGCAACACACCATTTCATTCTACTACCTATTTACTCTATGATTCTACTGTCTTCTTTGATAGGAACCATAATGAAAAGTTTGTTTATATTACTTTGTTCACTGGTATTGGAGCATGATGGAACAAAACACTTTTTAACAGTCACTTCCATTTGAAAACTTTGAAGCAACGGTAATAGCACAGATAATTATTATCAATAATTTTATTGTATGTTGTGAAATAGTACATTAAACGCAGGAAATGAACCGAACATAACATTCAAAACAAAGCAAATACAAAGAACGTTCGGTCATCAATATCATCTGTCAATAATCAAAAGTTTAGTGAGCGACAATGCCAGAATACTCTCCATTGATCTCTTCGAGTGCTAAGCATTGATTGATGATTAATTTAGGCGCTTATTGAAAAGCACTATAATATTTTCTAGATTCTTTTTTATCATCATGCAAACATGAGTTCCTCGTCATGCTTGGTTAATTAATCGGATCATTTTGATTATTGATCCCTGTTAGATTTTGGATTGCCATCTACATTTGAATAAATCGAATCAACAACGTTGGCATAGTTTTCTATCTCACATGCCCTCACTAATTAAATCAATTCTCTATCGCTCTCGGAGAGAGTGGCCCAGTTTCCACAGTATTCAAACAAGGACATTTTTTTGGGAATTTATTATAGAAAAATTACTTCGAAAAACAAATTGAAAAAAATCGAACCACTTTCCTAATCGTTCTGAAACACGTGGCATTTTTTTTAAATATTAGTGACCTCACTCATTGCCAAGCCGTCTTCATTTTGTTGTCAGGGCTGTTAATTGAATTGGAAAAATAGTTCTGCTTTTCGTATATTATTTGTGAAAATAATGAATTCTTCTTAAGTTTATATTCATCGCTGTTCGATGTTTTTCTAAGCCATTTTGTGAATTTCAAGTTGGATATTTTTTATAAAGCTGTGGAGAGTATTTAATCATTCTTGATCGAAAGGATGTATTGAATGCGTAAGTTAGATCATCCTAGAAAGTATTAAACATTTCATAGACTGACACGAATACGCTGTAGTGTATGGTAATTTTACTCAATATAAACTTAATCTCGGATATGGCTAATTCATTGATTAAATGACCTTTTCATTATTGGACTACCCTACTCAGCTGACTCCCGGTCTATTTCCCATCTTAACATTTGAGATAGCTGGATCAAATACCGTTATATTGTGAGATTTAAAGTCAAGATTGGTTATGATATGATCAATAGATGACTTGGTAATTGAGTTACCATATTTTCCTATTCGAGTCGCCACAGATATGTGAGAATTTAATTGAAGACTTTCTAATTAGTCAGAGAAATATGTCAGTTGGGTTGAATTCTTAAAACCGTCTATGTTTAAATCCCCGCAAATAATTATCTGTCTATATTTCTTGCTAACTCGTTTTAAAACTTCGGAGAAACAATGAAAAAATACATTCCTGTTACCACAGGGAGATTTATACACTCATAATATGCAACAATAATTGTCTAAAGCTATTCAACCACATTCAAAAGATTGTTCAACATTAAAATTTGTTAAGAAGTCTATATTTCTACTCTTACCTAAGATACTGTCCTTTACAAAGATGGCAACACCGCCATGTGTCATGCAACTCTTAGCCCCTCTGCACACGGAGCTACTGAAAAGGAACTGATTAGTGACACGAATTACAAAATAGTTTATTTTGAGTCACTCCCTGTGTAATCAAATGGGACACCGCACACGGCGCTACTGATTGCGGACTCGTTTGGGACTCACAGAAATTGATTTGTAACCAGTCCTCTGGAGACTCGCTTGTCGGATCGCCTAGTGATTACAGTTTCTAGTTTCTCGAGATGAGTGACCAACATATCAACCTGTTGCTGGCGGGGAAGGTCGAAAAACATTCAATTTTGTATAATTTTCATCTTCCTGACTACTCAAGGAGGCATGAGACGGAGAAGGCGTGGAATGAATTAGGAAAAGACGTAAAATTGACAGGTATGTTCAAATACAGTAAATACTTATCGAATACATAATAGAGTATGGAATAAATTCAATATTTATTAACGGAATTTCGTAGAGCTCATCATTCTGATTTCAGATTGTAGCACAAAAGTGTGATACATCTAAGGGTGCACGATATAAAAAGTAAATTAACGTGCCCGAGGAAATTCCGCTAAAATTCATCGTTATAGAAATATTGAATTTATTACACGCCGTTTCTGGTAGTAGGAATTTTTAAAAAAATCTGAAATTTTGACATGATGTAGGTAAAGGTAAAGCGAGATTACCTACCTCCTCGATTTTCATGGGAAAAGCGTGAACAATTATAGATAATAGTTCTATTCTTATTAAATAAAGAATTTGGAAATTGTGCTTTGCGCATTCAATTTGGCTACATAAATATGTGAATAGATCCAATCAACAGGTACTACTTACTAGGTCACGTTTTTCTACCGCCACGGCAGAGAAGCTTATGGAGTTAGGAAATAGTTGGCTAAATAGCCTCTGAGATCACCTGCACGAGAGTTGTTGTTTATGATTAGCTGTTATGGGAGAGGCTGCCTTATGACGTGGTCATCTGCACTTACATGAACAGGTGCATTGGAGTCCTACTCGTTTTCTCACAAAATTGTGAAGAACGCAAGAAGCTTTGATGACTGCTGCCAGTCAGGATCTCGAATGCGGATAGGGCCGTTCAAAACAGCAAACTTCTCGCACGCCATCCCAAAAGAGCATCCTATTGTTTTCCTTCCTCGGCTCAATATATAGTTAAATATCCTTTTCACATTATCCAATACTCTCGATGGGTAGGGTCTCATGAGATATCGTGACAATGGGAACGCTTCCTCACCAACGAAGTAATAGGGAAAGTGTCTACCACTTGCATCGTATTTCAGTCGAGAAGGAGGAGGAATCCCAAGTCCGTCGTATTGGATCCAATGTCTCATTGCTGATGCACAGAATATACCCCATCGTTGTTTCTACCAGCATAACCCGTCTGTCTCAATCATTGTGAAATTACCATTGGCATCGCAGCAGGCCATTAGCACTACTGAATGAAAAGATTTGTAGTTGTAATTACTAGAGCCAGAGTTCGGAAACTTCCCAATACGTACATGTTTTCCATCGATGGCACCTATGCAGTTTTCTAAATTCCAGAGGGAGTCAAATCTATCCGCTATGTGTATCCACTCCTCCCTTGTTGGAACAACCATATAGTTCGAATTAAGTACATCCCAAATCAGCCGATTTGGATCCACCAACTGTGGACTCTCCTCTAGTGAAGTAGACAGCAATCGATGAAAATGTTCCACCAATTCCCAAATATCTGTAATCAAACGATAATAAACGACTGTAAAGACGATCCAAGTTGGTAGGAACATAATTTTTGTTTAAATCTGATATAATTTTTATTATGATATGTATGTCATCACATTATTGTCATTAATTGGTGTTTTAAATTTTATTTTGTTTTCAGCTGCTGAATGCTAAGAGCGATGGAAAAACATAAGAGCGGTTTTCGTCACACATATGAAACCCCCAATGAGTGGCTCAGGTACAAAAAAGAAAAACGCGTATTATCTATCCGATGCACTGCAATTCACTGTTCCTTACATGAAGGCACTGAGGAAATCTGTCGCAGCCACCTCTGGAGGAGAAACGAGAACTTTACGAAAAGCATGGAAGCATAATTATGGAGGACGATGAGCTACTACCAGGAACTTCTTTACCATAACCATGCTCACTACCGCCTCCAACGTCGTCATCATGCAGTTTCACTTCAACGGCTGTATTTCCACAGCATTTAGATCACCAATCCGAGCCAATCAGATGTCATATAACAAAGAAGAAACGTGCTGTGAAGAACGACGATGTGGACAAAGCTTTCGTAGAATATTTGGAGCGTAATAAAGCGATTTCATCAGCCAAAAGTTATCAGTTGGCTACAGAGCCCAGAGAAGAAGCGTTAAAAATGTTCCTTCTCAGCATGCTTCCAGATCTTATGAAAATGAATGATCAAGAGGTGAGACAGTTCAAGCGGAAGACCTTGGGTGCTGTGGATGAAATACTGTCAGCCAAACCTACTCGCCCTCCCTCCTCGTGCCCATCAACAAGTAATTCTTCTTTTTCTACTGAGATGTCTCCACCTAATTATGGCGGACTCAGAGACTACACTACACTAGAGACCACCGTTTCACCACTCGCAGCTCACTATTCAACAGAATTTCAACTAGATACTTAGCATAATATCGAATAAATTCGATATTGTCAAATAGAACAACATTTATTATTTGTTTCTACTTTTTTGATAAATATATTCATTGTTTCTAACCTGAGCGTGATTATTAGCCGTTCCTCAGTTTTCACGGACTCTCTCATGCTGGTGTTCTGCTTCTGGATGGCACGGGAAACCAACTTCACAAGCTCCAAATAATTTTCTTTGGTCATTCTGTAGAATGCTAGGCATTTCGCATCAGAAATTTCGAACTGTTAAGCAGCCACAAACAACCGGTTCTGAAAGTTATTTTCAAGGTAAGGTTGTACCCAAAACCCTCTTGCTATTCTTCTTCTCCTTCTGAGGTAGTCAAGACACCACTGAGTCTGTAACTAGTCAGTAACCCGAGTTACCAACTGGTTTAGTTTCCTAACAGTAGCTGCCTGTGCAGAGGGGCTTAACGTAGTAGGCAACTAAGCTGTAACCCATAATGCTTGCAGGTATTCCATCCGGCGTTATCCAGTGTTCGGTGCAGCACATCACAATAGGGTTGTACTTATCCGTAAATATATATAACATGTTGATTTTATTGGATAGACTCTGTCGACTGTGCTGAGAATATTTACTGGAGTTGCGTCTTCTACGAAAAAGATGCTCACTGATTTCCACTCTCTTGGGCCAACTGTCAGGCTTGAATAAGGCATCGCTTAGTTCGGCATCAGCTGTAATTCTGAATGAATTTGAACCTGTTATATTATTTTCGTAAAGGGTACAGGCAAATTCGTGTCCAGGAAATTTTGTTTCTAGATAATTTTGCATCTTATCTTATATTTCGTTGCGTAGATCCAAACTTTATCCTTGGAGGATACTTCTGCATGCTCACCATTATCACCAACCATTTTTTTTTCAGGGTGACTTTTTGTTTGATGAGTATTTTTGTTCATGCTTTCAATTTCGTTTATTTTTAATATTGATTGGGCATCGAGCAATGCAGAGGACAATTTATTTATTTATTTATTTAAACCAGATTACATGTACATATTTGTTTACAATAATATTATAATATTAGATTTTTATTGAAGCATGAATCTATATAGTTCAACTTATGGTCCTATAGAAACAAAAAAAAAGGTGTTTGTGCATAGGTATGGTTATATGTATGCAAGCGTGACAAAGAAATTAAATCATATTGAACTAAAACTAAACAAGACTATAATAATATTATAGTTAGTTAGAAGAGAGAAAAGATAATTTTGAGTAAACTAAATGGTTCGTTCAAGATAAAGCGTTTTTAGCAATTTCTTAATAATGTGGTTAAGCAATTCTATCTCACATGTATCTTGGTAATTACCTCGTAGTTATCAATAATTCAGTGTAACAGTTTCTTTTTAACAACTTTTTTTATTACTTGTGTTAAAGGACTTTAGGTGTACTGGCAGGGACTTATATAACTTGAGCGAGGTGATGAAGCTGCTTTTAAAATAAACGGTTTTATGGATCATTGGTAATAATTAGTCTTTTTTCCTAGTTATACTTGTTGATGTATTGTAATTTTTTTGAGTATTCTAGTGGTATCATTTTTTAATATTACTTTTGATATTCATTTTTGTAAGAATAACAGTTTATCTAGTGAATTGTCATAGGCACCACCCGGAGCGATAATGTCTTAAGAGGCAATGCAGTTGAAAAGAGCATGATATATTACAGTAGTATCTTAGATAGTTTGGCATGGACAAAAAGTAAGTACCTTGTGTTTTTAGTAATACCTATATGTCATGTGTAGGTCCCATTTCATGGATTGGTCAAAGATGACACCAAGATATTTCGCACAAGCCACTCTCTGTAAGCTTATATTATTTATTTTTACATTAATTTCAGTGGGTACACTATCTTTATATAGGCCAAATGTTATGAAGACTGTTTTGCTTATGTTAACTGATAGTTGATTTGCACATAGCCAATTGAGTACAATATTCAGATGTGCATTTATTTCTTCCTCAGAAAGTTTCCAACTTCTACCAGTTGATGCAACAACAGTATTATCTGCGTATGATGATATTGGCCTATCAGGTAGTAGGTGAAGTAAATCGTTAATGTAGATTATGAAAAAGATTAGACCTAATATCGTTCCTTGTGGAAAGCCAATCTTTATTAACTTATCGAAGCTGTGTGCCATTGATTTTTACCGATTGTTTACAGTTAGTTAAATAATAATAATAATAATAATAATAATACATTTATTTTCCATAAGAAAAGACAGTTACAAACCTTATTGGAATAGTCATGATGTATAAAACTAACTTAAAAACTAGACAGTACTACATAGTCACTTATTTTATATAAACATTTATCTATTAGAAAGGATTTTAATTTGTATTTGAATGAGTTCAAACTAGCACAGTCTTTTATCTCAGCTGGCAGTTTGTTAAATAACTTAATGCCTAAACAACTCGTGAAGTCCAAAAATACTTTTCGTTTACCAAACGGTACTTGTAATCGGTCTTTTTGCCTTGTATTTAAATTGTGATTTACAAGTAAAAAGTTGCTTCTGTTTTTAAAAACTGCTGGAGATGAGAAGACATCAAGCATTCCAGTGAAGAAGTCAAGTCTAGGTCGGTTATGGTAAACCAAATGAAGATGGCATGATTAAGATCAAGGAGGCTAAGCCTCTTAATAAAGAAATTCTCTATTGAACAGCAGTAGGTAGTTTGCTATATCTGACAATGGGAACACGACCAGATATTGCTTACGTAGTAAGTTTGGTGTCGAGTAAGCTAGACAATCCCACAGAGACTGATTGGAAAATCGTACAGAAGACACTGAGGTATCTTAAAGGTACCGTTGGACATGCTATTGCTTACAACAATGGAAATAACAGCAGTCTAATGGTGTTTAGTGATGCAGATAACAGCGGATGTGTGGAAACACGCAGGTCTCACACAGGCGTGGTTTCTTTCTTTGGTGCAGGTGTTATTACGTGGCGAAGCAAGTTACAGGAGGCCATGGCAGCGGCTGATGCCACAAAAGACCTAATATGGTTAAACCGCTTGTTCAACGAGATAGCATCAATGTTTCTTTGCCAATTCTGCAAATTGACAACCAAAACAATTAAATACATCAAAAATCCGACGTTTCAGGCACGAACAAAGCCTATCGACCGAAGATCCAAGTTTGTCCAAGATGTTACTGGGAATAACAGCAGTCAACTTGAAGTGAAAGACTATATCATGCTCGAAGGAGGCTGTTATAAATCGAGCATAAGATACGTTTGTTTTATATTCATTCTTTGAATGTGACATCATGTTTTTACGTTTAATGTCAAATAAATATAATTACTCTCGTTTTTCTGCCTAAATTCAATTATGCCAACAGTAGTTTATGTTATCTCAAATACAAGTACCTAATAATTCTCAAATACAATTAAAACATTGTTGAATCAAAGTGGAAATGGTGTATATTATGAAATTATTATTCTGTAACTTACCTATAGGATAGCATTCGTTTTGTTACTTTCTGAGGACTTGCAGAAAGATTAATATAAAAGTATATAATTGATGGAAGTAACACAAGGATCCGATTCAATCCAACCACTTACCCATGACAAAATAATCAGAATTCAGATTCCAATTTAACTAATACTATATGCAAAAGCTATTACTGCCTAGAATATTGGGTATAGGATCAATTCTCAAATAGGTGAGACATAAATACGAGAACCATTATATTTTTATTTACTTTTAATGTTTAAATATAATAAGTTTTTCCGACTGAAGTAACCTAAAAATAGAATAGTTTCTCTTAAGACGTAAAATTCAAAAAAGGTTCTGATACTTACCTATAAAATTCTCACTTGAGAAAACTTACAACAAATAACAATTTATAACAAAGCACAAGAGGTTATAGGTTATAGTTGAACATAAACAAACACATACATACACAATACACATAAACACACAACACACGTCGTATGGCGAGACCACGTGACATCATCGACTGTCAACTGTTATCGTTCACAAGGATCTTCACCTATCGCACTAAAGAGACCTCCTGGATAACTTTTTGACAGAACACCAAAAGATGACGACACAGAACAATCTTTTTAATTGCGGACTGGCATCAAATGACATATCGCCATGTATAAGTATATCCTCTCTGGCATCGTCATCGAGAGAACGTGGTAAAGATAAGAAAACCGTCGCGTGCGGGATTCTTAGAATATAGAACAACAGGAAGGAGCATAAGACCAGATGAACGTGACGGGAATGGAGGTTGCATATGGCGTCCGTTTGTTTTGGCCGGCAGGGGCGTAGCATATTTTTGTATAATAATAAATCGTATAGGTATTATTATTTTAAGAGAGATAATGCCTACAGCTGGTGTTGCAAACTAAAACTACCTAATAAGTTATTACCATTACCGTGAGCAGTATACTATTCACGAAAATTGTCCGTACCCCCTTATCTCTGAAAGTACTAATCAAAATGTTTGGAAAAATTACAAAATAGAGAGCTAAACTCAAAGTTATCAAAAAACCTATTTGAAAATCTTAAGTATAGTACCTACTTGACCATTTTTTAAATAATTCTACAGATAAAAAGAGTATTAGTAATTATGCAATGTAGATTTCAATCTAGAAATAAATCAATTGTTCTTAAAAATAAACCAAGTGAAGGGCTAAAAATAACTATAACATATACTGAATATAACCATATTTATTGACCTTTAAACAAAATTAGTTTAGTGTACATATTTCGAATTTTTTCAGGTGTTACAACATTTTTGCAAATAAAATGTATACGTGTGGTAACGTAAGAAATACAAATAGATTTAATTAACAAAACCTTGTGATTTTCCAATGGAGTTTTATCATGGGCAATCATATTTTCAAAAACATTTCTACCAATAAAATATTTTAAAACTTTCAAAGACACCTCTTCTTTACAAACTTTTTTATTGCGTTTTTGTACATGCCTTAAAAATATTTCAAAGCACCTCTGGATTTATGTTCTACCAGAGAATTTAAAAAGTCCTCTCTTTCTCCAAACAGTTTTGAAACACAGTGCTCACATTGCAGTTTGCGTCCCAGTTTAAATGAAACGAAACCTGCAATGTAAGTTATCACTTCTAAACTATAAGAAGATAACGAATCATAATTGAGTGCGTAGCTGTGTTCATTTAAAATATTGTTGAAGATGGAATCATCCTGTATATTATCTTCAATTTCTGTCCGATTTGCTACTGACTCGTTGATAATTTGTAAAGGTGGTTTGGTTCCCGAACTTACATTCAAAATATTAATGTCTTCAAGAGGGATACAATTTCCAACGCCACCTTCCCTCACTTCTGCTTGAATTAATATTTTTTATAAGCGGAAGTGAATTGCCTACAGGTGGGGTTATTATTGTATCCTCCTTGAGATCTAACTGTTCCAAAGAACAACTCAATGTGGTCTTGGTTAAGTTTACAGGTAGGAATGAATTTCAAATTTTCCTTGATAATATATTCTTCGTACATACCTAACACAACATTAAGTCCCAATAATAAGCCCATAAAACCCGACTTTCTCTGAGACTCTAGCACAGGAGTCCCATCATTACATTTCAGATTATTTATATAAGTTCCAAACTCCATTACAAGTAATTTTATATCTTCTATATTATGTGGACATAGAGCTTGTCTAAAACCACAATCAGAAATTTTGTGGGAATTCAAAATATCAAAAGCGTTATTCGTCAATAAAATAAATTTTGCAGTTGGACCACAGTTCTCAAATTGCTTTAACTGTAACTTGTCTTTACTATAAAATAATGCCTCCGATACCGAACTGCTAAGCAGTTGAGTTGCTAGTTTCACTTTCATCTTCTGCTTAAAGAAGTTAATATGTTGTTTTCTTAATTTAGTTCCAAGATGTAGTCCCTCTCTTTCCTGTAAATTATTAAATTCTTCTACAAATTCAAAATCAATTAATCCACCATCAATATCTATAAATTTTCTTTTTTTACCAAAACAATTTCTTACTAGCTTTATCATGTGGGCCGGATCGGGTAACAAAAAATATTTACAATTTTGAAATGAAAACTCAGATATTTTGTTTGCCTTATTAAATTTGGAGTTCAATAAATTGCACATGCTAAAATTAGCCGCACATCCGTCAAAAGTAATATTGCTGACGGTAACTCCTACGCCTTTCAATAATATTAGAGCCTGTTTTACAAAAGAAGCTTTTTGTTGGCTATTAATACCTGCAATACAAAAATAACCTATGGGTATTTTCCATGGTTCAATGATGCAGACTAACATGAATACCAGAACCTCAGTAGCTAAATCCATAGAGTCACCTTGCAAACCACTACCACAATTTGCATACCCATAATATTCACTACCAACATATTCCAAATGCTTTCTTATTGCCATCTCATCAAAAACCAAAGAACAAATAAGTTTTTTTTATCATTTTGAGTTTTAAGGTTTAAAAAATCAAAAGCATCTGAAGTGAACCCAGGCTTTGCATCTACTGAGGCATACCACTTGGCTTATGTCTTAGGATGAGGTAAACAATTTTCAAATTTTTTTTAACTTTTCTATTTTCAGATTTTTTCAAGAGCCTTTCGATAATTTCTTTGTTTTTCCCAAAATGTTGAATTATAACATTTTTATGCTCTTCTAATAAAATATTCTTATCTCTCAACTGCAATGTTAATGCTTTTAATGAACATATTTGTTTTTTCTGTCTCCAATTAATCTTCTGTAACTTATGAATTTTTTGGCTCTTCAAATTATTACTAACAATTAGATCACTAATCTTACGCTTTAATTTTTTTTTACGGGGTGTGTCTTCTAACTCTGGAAATGGCAAGTCAGCAGAAAGTGTGGGAGTCTGTTCTCTCACCGAAGGTCTAGGGACAGATGAAGTTTCAGGCATAGATGAAGGTCCTGGTATCTGTAGTGGTATCTTAATCGGGTCTGCTATGTTCGTTTCCAGATAGGTTATGGGTCTGGTTACTACTGGATTGAATGTTCTAGCCTACAATAATTTACCAAGCTTTTAATAGTCATTTGTCATATTTAAATTCCATTTTGTTTAGTTGTTAACATTAGCAACCAAGCAAGGCGCAAGGGAAAGTGGAGAACAAAGAGAAGTCTAGCTCATTCTATGGATTATGCTTAAACGTGCTCTATTTAAATTAGAATACTAAAGAGAGAAGTACCGAAGTAGTCACTGGTCACAAGAGATGGCTCAGATATTTTTAGGGGACCCACAGTCTAAGTCAATGGGTTAGTTCAAGAGGACTGCATATTAGGAGAGATAACTCTCCTAATATACAGTCTTCTACCCTTAGAATATAGAACAACTTCTACCTTTGCCCATTTGCATACATTTTTCGAAATTTGCCTACAGAATTCCACAGAATGCTTGTGGCCAGATTCAACTCCTCTTTTCTACTTCGTGGGTTAGTTCATAAAATTTACTCTAATGACAAATGTAACAGGTAGTGCATTCATCCATCATGTCAAATTATTCATACAACAAAACCAAAACTACTAAAGGGATGAAAAATGGTTATCAAAATATCTAACTTACATATTTTAAACGTTCCACTGCAATTGTTGGAATAGCATTTGGTAGTAGTCTCACTTTAATCTTGGATGTTCGATCAAAACAATTTTCAGCAAAATAATAGGAACATAAAACACTACTCCTTTTTGGAACAAATTCGGGGTTTTTCATAAACTGAATCCATGCTGCCCTCCTCTTTTCATCTTTAGGAAAGCTAGAACAATGATTTATCTTAACATCTTGAAATTAAAAAGATAGTAATTGACAACTTTAAATACAATAAAGCATAATTGAGTAATAGTTTTTCCCTAAATGAGTTATTCTTCTTATGACAGGCATTTGTCTGCAAAATAACCTGATACAATATTAATCCCCAACACGTAATAATAAAAACCAATTAGGCATAAGTTTACCCCCCCCGCAAAGCTCTTTGGTGACGCCAGTGCACAGCGCCAAGGCATATTTGATTTGTTGGTTAACCTCAATTCCATATTTCTTTTAAATAAGTTCAACAGATTACCAAATTAAAATTAAGCTGGTTGTCTCTGATTAAGCATTTAAAACACTTACCTGTGAAATGAAACACTAAATTTTTTTGTTTTGGTGTCAAGGAACAACCACAAGATGCACAACTAACCATATTAATTGTCTTTATTCCGCTAATACAATCAGTTTATAATATATAGTCAATAGAAAATAGTCAATTCTATGGCTATTTCTTTCTACACAAACTACACAAAAATAACTTTTCACACTCAAAACTGGAACATCCACTTTGTCTGTTTACAACGTTCGACAGAGAAATAGCAAATCAATGACTCATACTTGGTAGTTCAAGATGGCCGTCTTTGTCGCGCTTAGTAGTAGTGGGTACGGTGCGATACCCTCCTTCCTGTTGTTCTATATTCTAAGGCGGGATTAGAACCAGTGAGATTCAATAGAAGTCACAAAATTGGGTTTCCAAAAACACCAGAAATCCCCAGATTTCAAATATTTGGAAAACACCATAAAATCACCATATAATTTAAGTCAATTTGAACAGTTAATATATTTCACATTCTGAATACAAATAAATTAAATATATGCTATAAGCTAAAACAAAATTAAATAATTTATATTCCGAATACAAAAATAAATTATATTCTATACGGCTAAACAAAATTAAATACTTTACATTCTGATTACAAAAATAAAATATATGCTATAGGGAGAAACAAAATTAAATACTTTACATTCTGAATACAAAAATAAAATACATGTTATAAGGAAAAACAAAATCAAATACTTCATGATCTGAATAAAAAATAAAATATATGCTATAAAAAAATACCTTATATTGTGAATACAATAATAAATTATTTTCTATAAGGGAGAACAACATTAAATAGTTTACCTATATTAAAAATTAGTTTGGACGATAGGTTATAATAACGGTTTTATTTCCTTAACCACGGATTTAGGGGGCATTGTGTAGAAAGTTTAGTTATTCAAACATATTAGAACGTCTTGTACTTCATCGTTATCAGCCCCACTAAGATTACTGTAACTTTCTTTGGTGCCAACCAATTTTAGGACACTTTCTGGCAGTTCATAATTATGACAACATCTACCATTGCGTTTTAATCCAAAACGAATATTTAAAATATTGTTGAGCATTAACAAATTCATTCTGTTTCTCATTTTATTTTTTACGATGTTCATCGTGCTGAATACGCGTTCTACATCAGCATTCGAATGGGGTAAACATAGAATTCTTAATGCTAAATTTAGCAAATCAGAAAAAGGATTTTCACCTGGAGCATCCCTAAAATTTGAAACTTCCACCCAGAACAATTCTGTTTCAGTTTCTTGCCATGGTATCAAGTGTATGGAGTGCCACTGATTTTCAATCTGAGTAATGGTCTGTGAGTTTGTAGAAAACTGACATGCAATATCAGATATAGACTGCTCATTGGGTTTTAAAGTTTCCTGAATTGAAAACATATTAATTTTCTCTAAAATAGTCAAATTATCTGGAAGTCTGCTTTTTAATTTTTTAGCTAATTCTATAAGAAATTGTATTAACCGTGACTTCAGTTGCTCTTTCTACTGACCAATAATATTAGCTTTTGTGCAGCGAAACGAAAAACCTAAATAAGGATTGGGATCTAAATAATCTTCAAATTTGTCCTCAAATATATTAATGCGGGCTGTGGGAAGTACTATTTTTGATACCACAAATTTGTATAAATTTTTCTGATCTGTAAACAATTTTGTTACATCTGCAGAAGATGACTCAAAACTTTTGTTTGTTTTTTGAACTACTGTGACTATCGATAACAAGAAACTGAGGTAAACTCTATTTTTCTCATCTTTGTACATGCAATGTAAAGTTTCAGCATTATAGCAATGTTCCTTAAGCCGTACTAAATCAAAGTGTGCTGGCTCTATTGATATCCACCTCGTATCTGCCATTTTCATAATTTTGAGGGGTTTTTCACCATCGCTTATAACCTTATAGATTTTTTGGTAATTAAGCTGTCTAAGTGACGAATGAGCAAACCAATTGTAAGTCTCTTTTATGAGATATTCTATATTTCGTGGCAACGTTCTTTCGCTTCCTTTTGAAATAGATAACTGAAGACTATGACACACGCATCTCACTAAAACTAAATTCGGTACATATTCCTACAACTTAGCATATTTAATTTGCATTTTACTAGCAACTCTTTTATTGCATGTACTATACATTCAGCGGTTCCATCCTCAATATGCGTAAGACTCAAAAACGTACAATTTTTTCCGTTTAGAGCTAAAATAGCGTATAACTACACCTAACATTTTCAAAACAGCAACATCAGTTGACTCATCTATGATTAAGCTAAAAATAAGAATTTCCCACATCATTTAATACATCTTCTAAAAAATGTGGACCTATCACATTTATTATTAAACTAGAACACTTGGTTCTATGGACATGGACATCCAAATTAAGGTCTCCGTGGAGGTCACTTAAGTGATCTATACATGCTATTGAAGTATGCATCGCTGAATACATGCACAATTGAGCTTCTTTCCTTTTACCAAATGTAATTTCATTTACAGGTTTAAAAGTTATTTTTTGCTGCCGCGAGCATGAGAACGGTGCTGCTGCAGATTTATGCTTTGCTCGGTTTGCGTGTTTTTTAAGATCACCAAACCTGGCATTGATAAAGCATTTGCAATATTTGCAAAATGCTTTTTTTACATCTTCGGTACATGGCTGCATCCAACTCTGTAGTTCAGGGACTTTCTCCCATTCTTTTCTATACTTTTGGGAATATTGTGGTGGCACTAAAAGTAAAACTCATACATATGCAATAGAACTGTATGCTGTTAAATCTAAAATTACTTACTTGTTCTTGTACAATACTATTAGAAGTCTTAGAAGTACCACAAAATCCCAAAACATGCGTTTCAAAATGAATCCAGAATCCAGAAATAAACAAAACGAACCATAGATAAAATCTTGTTTAAGGATAGGATAAAATATTTCAATCAACGTCATCAACGAACTAACGACAGAGACTGAATTGACAGGACAGTAACCAGAAATCATAAAACAAGCACGGCGCACAGCCCAGCAAAAATTATGGCAAGCAAGGGCAAGCGCTCTTCTATGTGCTGTGCTCTGTACAGTCACACGTCACTACAAGAATATTCCTAATATAATATATCTGCAAAGTATTGGGTGAAACACTCGGAAACACGTAATTTAACTAAAATTAGAAAACTCCAGAAATCCCCATCATGTCTGTTAAAAAACACCATACTTTAGACGCGTCGCAAATGATATTCAAAAAGCACAATCAGCTTTACAAAAACACTAGATCTGGTGAAAAAATCACCAAGTTGGCAACGCTGATTAGAACTTGTGTGTTTGGTGACGCTGGCTACGCTAGAGAAAAAATCATTAAAATCTAATCAAGAACAACGGAGATATTGATATTTTGGTGAATTGGATATTGAAATGATTGCAATGTCCAATGTTCTCATCGTCTCGTCTTCCCTAGCGTAGCAACAGTAATGTGGAGTGGGAAATCTCTGAAAAGTGTCAATTACCTCAGCTTGCCAGTAAACAGACAACGGCGTTCGCAGGTGGGTAGAGTCTGTGGAACTTATCATTCTGACACATTTGAATTCATTGCATTTATATTAACAATATTTTTTTTTGTTACTTTGCTTGTAATCTGCAACTAATTTTCGGCAACTTCTTCGTCATATGTCGGTAGCAATTTATCGCTGCCGGACGTGTGAGGGCTTGTTGGAAAGGATTTTGAGTGTCTTCAACGCTGTGGGCCTTATGGCACTTGGCCCTTCTGGCACTTAAGGCCCTTAAGGTCCTACTTGACCCTTCAGGTCCCATTGACCTTTCAG
The DNA here is from genome assembly GCA_958507055.1 of Crioceris asparagi. Lineage (NCBI taxonomy): Eukaryota > Metazoa > Arthropoda > Insecta > Coleoptera > Chrysomelidae > Crioceris > Crioceris asparagi. The sequence goes on from OY293832.1 coordinate 18,307,174, forward strand.
GTTCTATTGACCCTTTTTTCCCTTTTCCCTTCTGGTCACATTGGCCCTTTTGGCTCTTTTTTCCACAAACTACTGTCGCTGCGGCTGTGCTATTTATGTAAAATGGCGTCGGTCGGGTCGGTTAGTTCTGCGGTTGCTCCCGCTAAAATTTGCCGCCGTTGCAAGACTATGCCGATTAATTGTGTGTGAAAAATGCAATTCCGTATTTCATCCTGGATGCCTGAAATATCTCAAAGGTATCGTAATTATTGACAAATCACGTGTAATTTGCAGTGAATACAAAGGTGACAAAGATTCGGAAGAGTCGATACAGACAATAGAGAAAGATTCATTTTGTGATAGTGACAGGTCCCATACAGTAATAGAGAATGTGAACGAAATTTCAGCTGAAAAAATTGAAATTAAGTATCTCAAAGAACTTCTGCTTCAAAAAGATTTGTTAATTAATAATCCAAATGAACAAATTTTCTTGTTACAAGAACTGGCGAAGGTCAAAGGACTCAAGGATGGTATGGAACCCCTATTGACATCAAACGCAAAACCTGTTGAAACTGAAAAATCTACAGTTGAGACACATACATACTCTAACACAAAGAAGAAACGCAAGTCAAACCCAAATATTTCTTCTGTAGCAGGGAAGGAAGCGCCTAGACCGGCCGAAACTGCCCACAACAAAGCCGCGTCTTTGTCGGCCACAGCTGTTGCTGAGGCACATACATCACTGAACACGACGTATGCGCAGCTGACGAGACCAGAAATCGCCGCCGAAAGTGACGAAATAAACAATGCCGTCAAGAGTCAGCAAAAAACGGCTGAGCAGCCAAAACAAAGCCGGAATATTCCTGATAGGGAATGGAAAACAGTGGCGCCTAAGAAACCCAACAAAACAATGTCCAGACCGGTGGTGGGAAGTCGGGAACTGGAGCCTTCGAATGGTTTAAGAGCTGCTTTTAAGTGTGCTTTTGCCCATGTGTACCTGTACCGTCCACGACAGACGAACAGATCATCTTATACCTGAAACCTAAATTTGGTGAGGTATCAGATGTAAAACTGATCGTAAAGTATCCCGTTCATTACTCATCTTTTAAGGTAGGAGTGTTTAAATGCAACTATGAAGCACTGCTTAGCCCGGAGCTATGGCCGAGTGATGCTTTGATTAAAGAGTTTTTTTACCTTCGACAACGCAAACAAGTGCGGAAATAGTGTTGCGCGAATCCCCAGTAAGTGGGCATAAATCTGAGAACGATACGTTTAGCGTGTTCCATGTTAATGTTCAGTGTCTGTCGAATAAAATTGACGATGTTTCTATGGTTTCAAATTTAAATAATTTTAAAATTTTTTGTTTTTCTGAGCACTGGCTTGACAAAAACTCAATCAAATGCATAAATATCCATAATTATATATTAGTTACCTCGTATTGCAGGGACGTAAACAGACATGGCGGGGTTGCCATTTACGCCCACATGTATGTTGTTTGTAAATCTGTAGATCTTGAAGCGTTCTGTGATGCTGTAAATGCGGAGTTTTGCGGCATTAGTGTGAGATCTATGAATATTCTCATTGTCTCAGTGTATAGTCCCTGCTTGGGTAATTTTGATAGTTTTCTTGGAGCTCTTGAGGGGCTGCTGCAGTCGGCCTGCCAAAGGTACAATAATATTGTAATGTTGGGAGACTTTAATATCAATTTTAACATTGCCTCTGCCAACCGAAGGAATCTGTACTTGTTATTGAACTCCTTCGGGATAACAGTGAATATTTCTGACAACACGAGGGTGACCTCGTCCTCTGCGTCTTGTATAGACAATGTGTTAACAAACGTAAAAAGCATCAATTTTAAAACGTATGTTACCGATCCGTGTCTGTCAGACCACTATGCGCATGTAATAGAGATGATTTTTGATGTTCCTTCTGAGAAGAAAAAATGTATATTCAAAAGGAATGTAATTACAAATACTATAATTAGAGTTCTTATCCATCTTAGAGAGATCGAATGGGATGTTTTCACCGGGCGAGAGGATAATCCCGACCACTAGATTAATCAGTATATTTCAAAATGGTATAAATAAAGTGTTCCGTACAAAAAGGTGGATACAAGTAAATCGCAAATCTCGTGGTTTAATTCAGACCTGCGGGACATGCGGAAGTTTATCAGTACTCTAAAAGTCGTCGCTCACAGCAAAAATAACCATGCCCTTAATGAACTTTACAAAACACTTCAGAAAGAATACAGGAAATGTTAATCAGTTCAAAAAACAGACTTATAATAAAATTCTAACGAACTCAAACAATAAAGTTAGAGATAGCTGGAAAATCATAAACTCTGAACGAAATGTAACAGCAATTAAAAAAACAAATACGAATCTCAGCGCGGAGGAATTAGTTATTTTTTTCCCAAATATTGCTAAAAATATTGTGAATAATTTGCTTCAAAATTCTCAGTGGGCAAGCGTATTTTTTTTAAATATTAAAAAAACATTGAGATCTTTTGAATTGAGACCAGCGACCGAACATGAGGTGTTTAACTCTATCATGTCAAAAAATTTCTCATTCGAACGATGCATATGAGATGAACAGTTACATTCTTAAGAAATATGTGCGTTATGTGGTCTTTCCCATGACTATAATCATAAATGCATGTTTTAGTACATGAATTTTTCCCAGTTCCTTAAAAAATCTCCTGTGGTACCGATTCACAAGAAAGGTGATGAAAATGTCACCGATAACTTTAGGCCAATAGCATTAGTGCTGGTTATTGGCAAAGTCATAGAAAAAATATTGAAGTACAGGATATACGAGTATTTTGAGAGCAACTCACACAGTTCCATTTTTGCTAGGGCCGGTCCACTACGGCAGCCATTATGGAACTGATCGAGACCGTAGTCATGGGCCTTGAAGAGGGTGTACGCACCATGGCTGCAATATGCGACCTCTCAAAGGCCTTCGACTGCATCTCGCATAACATACTCCTCGAAAGGTTGGAGCTTTATGGTCTTAGGGGTCATGTACTTTCCTTGATCGAATCATATTTATCGGACAGAGTTCAGGCAGTGAAGTTAAACAATACTGTTTCCAATTTCACAACCGTAGAACGAGGGGTGCCCCAAGGCTCGGTTCTGGGCCCCCTATTATTTATAATCTATATAAATGATTTGCGTAGTCATCTGCTCCCCGAGAAATCTATTTTTTTTCGCTGATGATAACTATAGTATGCTCAAATAAAGATACTAACCTTTTGATTAAACAAACTGAAGATACGCTGCTGAAGGCTGAGATGTTGTTTTTGGCGAATGCTGTTAAGCTCAATCCAGACAAAACAACTACTATAGCGTTCTTTCTCTCAACGGGCGAAGTACAAACAGTTAAATTACTTGGTGTAACTGTTGACAGTTCCTTAAAATGGTCCCATCATGTTAATTTAATTGGGGGTAAGTTAGCTACTGTCATATTTATGACAACTGAAAAAATGTTCAGGCCAGAAAACATTACTAAATACGTATCACGCGCTCTTTGGTTCATACTTGTCCAACGGAATATTACTGTGGGGCAACTGCAGCACCTCCCCCAGTGTTTTCAGGCTGCAAAAGACGGCTGTCAGGGTCATCAGTGGAGCTGGATATCGAGAAAACTGTCGCCCTTACTCTTTATTAAATTTTTTTAAAGATTTCCATAATTTCAATACCAGATTTGCTGACAGGTTAAGACCTAACTTGTTTAGGCTGACGACTTATGTGAAGAACCATCTTGATCTACGGCTTTATAATGTGCTACCTAGCAACTTCAAAAACCTATCAAAAATGCTTTTGCAAACAATTTAAAAAATGTTATGGTAAGCCAGTGCTTCTATTCTGTGAACGAATACTTCGAATTTATCAATTTATTGTAAAAACTTACACGATATTTTAATACTTTTATTTTATACTCTTATTATGTAACATTTGACAATGATTGACGTGCCGAAACACCTGTATTGCTTCTGTGTAATGTTTTGTGTAAACTGACGAATAAAGGTATATTATACATATATATATATATATATATATATATATATATATATATATATATATATATATATATATATATATATATATATATAATTAAATAAATGAGGAGCTATCCGTACCAGATGACCATATTAGAATATGAATAATAATTTCACGCCTAGCTGGTAAATTGAACCTACATTTCGTAGGGTGCCGCAATAAGAACGAGGTTTGTCGTCTACATATTGCGTTTGTGTGCATTTTTTCCACTATACTGCTCAATCAGATTGATTACCAAACATACCAGATATATATCTGGGAGACTGATGCTATGTTTGGTAATCAATCTGATTGAGCAGTATAGTGGAAAAAATGCACACAAACGCAATATGTAGACGACAAACCTCGTTCTTATTGCGGCACCCTACGAAATGTAGGTTCAATTTACCAGCTAGGCGTGAAATTATTATTTATATATATATATATATATATATATATATATATATATATATATATATATATACTAGCAAACCCGGCGAACTCCGTTTCGCCACCAGATGGCTTCGTTTTATGTAACATTTCGTTTGGTGATTAAAAGATGAAAAGGAAAAATTTTATTTCATTTCACAACAGTAAAGAATTCATTTCGATTACAAAAATGAAGTGTTATTTAGTTGAACTTCTCTAAGTAAATGAAAGTGAATCCAAAGTAAATACTGAATCGAAGCGTTATACGTGTCCGCAAATTATCCGTTTCATTGAAGTTCTCTTTGGTAAACCACATTTTTTGTTTTTTGGTCTGACGTTTACACAAACAAAGCGGAAAAACTCGTGAACACGCAACGTATAACTGCCCATGTGAAAAACAATGATTTTATAAATTTATCCCGCAAACACTAAGCGATTGGCCTTGCGACTTGTTAATTGTCATTGCGAACGCAAGGCGAACTGGAAATTGCAATCGTCAAACGGAAGATCAGTCGGAATCATTGGTATTCGAGGAATACATACATTTTCACCTACGTACTTTCCGTTAATAATGGTTGCCTCAATCAAATTCGGCATAAGTCTTTTTACCGAAAGTCGAGTACCGCAAAGTCGCGGTGGATTCAAATTACGCAATATCATAATAACTGTACCAACTTTGAGTTGCAAGTTATGTGGTGGAAATCCTGGTAATTCCAGAGAGTTCAAAAACTCCGTTGGATAATTTACTATATCATCGGGATTTGTTATGGAATCAACGGATTTGTATGTCACCAAATCGCCAGCAATTTTTGATTGAATGGTGAAATTCAGTGCGTGTACATCATTATTCTTTGCGGCAAGAATTGCTCGTTGACTTAACCAAGCATAATTCTGATAATTTTCACTAATGTTTGGGAAAACATTTTCAATAAGAGCTAATTGAGAGTCTACAAATCGGCAAAAGTTGTTGGTAAGAGTAATTAATCCAGATGTCGCATCAACTGGGACTTTTCCATTTCCAACAGCTAACAATTGTTTGGAAAATTGTGCAGCACTTTGATCATTTTGAAGTTGAACTCTCATATTAGTGGTTAGCGATAATGTTTTTACGTTATTCCATAAAGGTGATGCCTTCAGGCAAGCATTCAATTCATCTGCAGGCGTTCCACGCGGAATTACTGGCAACGTCTGCCTGAAATCGCCTGCCAACAATATCATCAAGCCGCCAAAGATGTTGTTATTTCGCCGAAGATCCTTCAGTGTGAAGTTAAGTGCTTCAAGTGATTTCTTATGTGCCATTGTGCACTCATCCCAAACAATGAGCTTGCATTGCATCAACAATTTTCCCATTGCACTGGATCGGGAAATATTGCATGTTGGAGTATCAATTGTGTTTAAATTGAGTGGCAACTTAAGCGCAGAATGTGCAGTACGACCGCCATCTAGAAGAGTCGCCGCAATTCCAGATGATGCTAACGCCAAAGCTATGTCACATCTTGATCGAATAGTGGCCAAAATCAATGAAATGACAAATGTTTTCCCTGTTCCTCCAAGTGCGTCCAGGAAGAATAGACCACCAGTATTATTGTCCACCGCTTGCATTGATGTTTCGTATACTTGTTTTTGCTGTTCATTCAGCAACGGCACATTATTTCGAACGAATTCCTGCAATGTATCAACATTGTATTGCAGCTCTCGATTTAATTCTTGGTTGAATGCATCGTGCATCGATCGATTTGGCGCAATCATTCCTACTTCAATCAGTAGCTTGTTTGCAATAGTCAAGCATTGATCCTCAATCAGAATCAATCCTTCATTGGAGATTTCATCGGTTATTTGGATGTCAGGATTATTCGTTTGAATGTGCAAGCGATGCAAGATATCTTCACATATGTCGTCTTTTTATTTGTTCCATAACTGAATTGGTTGTGAAGGAAAACATGTGGTGATGATAATTGCGAACAGCGTTCGTATTTGGTACGCATTTGATGGAACAACTGAATCCGCAAGTGTTAAATCCCAATGAGAATCGTTTTCCAGCAAACCCAATAGTTGACATGCTTCTCGATATGTTTGGCATTGGTGGCCATTCACAGTTTTCAAATGCGCAAATGATTTTGGTCCACGTACATTTACCAACAGCAGTCGCAAATAAAAACATTCATCATTTCTAGGATGAACAGTATACATGCGACCTGGTGCATCAGTGGAAAACACCTGTGGCCAATCTGGAACTGGGATTCCTTGTTTGCCACGTTGGAATTTCTTTGTTGATTGATTCCAAGTGTAATACTTGGTCATTTCAATGTACATCAGCGTCGCTGCGAATGGATCTGCTTCACACATTGCAAAGAAGCTAGTCAATGTTGTCGATGGTGGTCTCTCAGCTCGTTGTGCTGCATTAGCCTCAGTGAAGTAAACTCTTTGGCCATTTTCCAAATGCACTGCTAAATGTACAACTGTGGGATATCTTTCATGACTTTGAAATGACAATAATCGCCACAGTGCTTCATTAGTACTGACGTATCTGCCCATTTGAAAGTTGCTGATTTCGTCATTCGCATTTTCCGACGCAATACCAAACACAGCCATGTCGCTGCCTTTTGTGACTTATTTGATTGATTTGGCCGAATGAAAACTGTCGACGTTTGCATGTGTTTCGAAAATTCGTGATAGCAGCGGGCCATATGGTACAATGAATTCATTTCCGATCTCAATCCCTTGATTTTGAACTTTAACTTTGATAGTTCGACCATTATCTTCTTTTGAACGCCGACGATAAACTGAATAACCATCGTTCCCTGTGACTCAGCAACTAACGGTCGCGGATATCGTTTTGTGCACTTCCATCAGCCATGCAAGGCAATAATGGATTTAATGCACCGCACGGTCCATGCACTATCTGTGTCGTCACAATGTCGTGTAGATGGGGATCAATGACTGGATCAGGAATTTCAGCTGATATGATGTCATCCACTTCATTTGAATGTAATTTGTTCAGCAACCAAATTAGAATATGAGCATGGGGTAGTCCATGCTTCTGCCATTCCACCGAGTACATATAACAACGTGTGTCACAAAAAACTCGATACTTAGTAAGCACATCCATCATAACCTTGAGTTTTTGCTGAAATACTCTGGCGATTATGTCATGGCGATCTTGCGGTTTTTGGCCCGGTTCCAACTCACGTTCAATTTCCGTCCACTTTGGATTGCATGTGAACGTAATAAATAAATCCGGAGTTCCATAATTTCGCACGTACGTTATAGCGTCTTGAGCGTATTCATGCATGTGGCGTGGGCTTCCGATATAAGATGATGGGAGAATCGTCAGACGTCCAATATTCTGAACATCACCATCTGAATGAATAGCATCACGCAAGTGTATATAGTCCTTAGATCGTAGCTTTGCCTGATTGAATCGGATGAACGCTAAACGTTCGGTCTCGACTTTGACATACATGTCGACAGCGAATTGCTGGAATAGCCGACGGCATTCTCCTCACGTGTACGAATCATCATACGATACGCATAGTAATTCATTGCGCTTAGATTTTTATTCGTTGATACGCCTGAAAATGCAAAATTAAATGAATTGTTAATGGAAACCAATAATAGCAATAATTAGTGTGTGAAAATTGTACCTGTAATTGGATTGACCATCTTCAACGTGATGTCGTATCCGTCTTGCCCTTGCCAATAAATGATTGGATATTGTAACGCATCGTACAAACGATGTGTCTCGTTTACACGATGCATGATATTGCTTCTTCGCTGAACGACAATGTCTCGCGATTTAGTTGGATCGCCAACAATAATTGCAGCAACATCATTAACGGTGGGTGCATTGAATCTTCGCACATGTTCACCTGTTGGGGTACAATCCGCTTTTATGACAAATTTGTGCGTATCCGATGGCATTCGTTCGAATGCTGTTTTGAACATATTAACCACAGCATTATTAGCGTGAAAAAATGCTTGCAACTGTTCAATAATTCGTCTCTTTAACTGTTGTGTTCCCTGTATATTGCACCGCACATTCAGCTGATCCACCATGGACGAAATGAAATATATTTGCAGAAATTGATGCGGTTCATCTGGTGTTGGCACCATTGAACCATGCAAATGATATATTTGTCCTTATATCTGTAATTGCAAACAGTCATTTGTTGAAGAATACGGTGTAACTTCTAATCGTGTGATGGTGTAGTGTGTGGTGTATATGTGTTGCAATTCATTGTGTTGGTGTGACTGATTGGTTATGTGTGTTGTATCTTTTACCTTGCAAGTCGGCATGAAGCCGCCTTCTCGAATGATATTAGCTCCAAAGGAAGTCATGCGAAAGCAGTTATTGTATTCAAGGATGTGTTGAAGAAAATGGCTGGAATCGGGATCACTTCCATCGAACAATGGTTTCAGTGGCTGTGGTGGTGTAAGTAATGGATCCAGTTTGACTTTTCCACTTGCGCAGCACAATCCAGCCGTTTCTCTTTTGAACTTTAACGCATTGCAATATCGGCATATAGTCGTCATTGGTCCAATATCTAAATTTTCATCATCACTGTAGTTCGCAGTGGGATCATATTGGAATGCCAAGCGATTGTATGATGCCATTGATCTTCGTGTGCTCACGCGTTGTCTCAATCGGGCATTTTCTCTTATTATATTTTGTCTTTCTTCGCTTAAGTTCTGTGAATACACTTGTTGCTGGCTTGCATGTCTTCTGCTGCGGCCGATGTTCGCACGTCGTCCTCTAGGCATTTTGGACTATGGACAGAGTGGTGAATTTAACCTCAAATGCACGATCCACATAATTTACACAGTTCAACTTACCACCTTAAAGACAAATGCCTGCTGTTGAAATTGAATGAAAATTTGCACAATACACGTGATTGATTTGATGGTTTCCAATTGAAATGTTAGGAAACGAATAACTTATTTTTTTTACTTTTTTTTCACAATTTCACAGTGAACATAATACCGGTTTGTCACATGAAATTAACTGAGCAGAGAACAATGAGTAGCTGTCAAACAAAGTTCACGCACCGGCGCCATCTACTTAAAATATTGGTTTGTAGTACATGCTATGTATCAGAGATGGCGCTGTATGTGAAAAAAGATTTTCCCGCTTTTCTGTTGAAATTTTTCCTGAATTTTCTTTGCTATAAACCTCACGGAGCCCGAGACCTTTCCAACGAATGCAAAACCGTGGAAATCGGTTCGTGCGTTCTGGAGTTATAGCGTCAGGAAGGAAAACCCGACTTATTTTTATATAGTAGATATATAATATATAATTATACCGATAAGCAGCTGTCGATTGTCGATTAGTGCACAGAATAGATCTCCAGGTTCAAGGGCTATAGAATAAAACACCTTTGTTTATATGTCTTGTTTTTACACTTGTTAAAAGAATTTTTAATCCTTCCTTTTGTACGTTTTTCTTTGTTCATTGGTTTAGTTTACTTAGCAGAACTTCGAGTTTGTTGATAGGAAATCTAAACTACCTACATTTCATTAAATATGCTAATAAAAATTCACGTTTATTAGTTTGTTTTACTTCCTTGCAACCAACCTACATATTAACTGGACTACTGGACGTCATAATTATGTTTAGCAGAGTATTGCAAGAAGGAGAGCCAATGAAGTTATTGAAAAAGATGGCCTGCTATAAAGAGGTGACTCGAACTATGAATTGTTCCCGGATTCTATACGGAAACATGTATGACAGCTACATTATGTGTTAATAGTGATATAAATTATTTCTATGTACAGGTCTGTGGGTGGTTCATAACAACTTTTAACCCGCATAAATTGTTGTTTTGCTTTTCGTTAAAATGCAGCACAACGAAAGCACGATCAAATACATATAAGAAAAATTGAATTTTCCATCTTTAACGGGGGGCTGAGAGTCAAGCTTCCCCCCCCACATTTGTAACACCCATAAAATTATTTTGCGTTTTCGAATTTTGTTTTGCTTTACTGGCACAATGCAGCACAATGCGAGCACAATCGGATACACTTAGGAAAATATAAATTTTCCAACTTTAACGGCGGGCTGATACACAAGTTAGCAGTCCATCAAAAATATACATAGATATAGGCTTTATTAAGCAGCACATTTCAAGATCCGCAAGAGTATCTACATTCTTACCACATTAGATCTAGATGTGCCTGATACTGCTACATCTTGATATGATTCCGTGAAAATATCGTACCGAAAAATAGAAAACTAGATCAATATTCCATATCAGTTAGCTCCTTTTGGTTCTTCTGACTTCCCCCTGTACCCGTTGCCGTTGCCTCTACATGTAGCCTTGCCGTCCTTCTCAGATTACTTTTAAAATCATTTATTTCCTGGAATAGATAGCAATTATTTTTACAATATAAAACATGTGTAATGCAAACAGCCCTAGCAATATGCTAGCAGCTCGTGGACTGATAGATAAGAAAACCTAGATACATCTCACTAAAATTAATTCAAGATTTAGGTACTTACTTCTTTCTACTTTGTTACGTTTTTCTTTGCTCCATCCAGATTGTTTAAAGCTTGCATCAGCTCAATCCATTTACTTTTTACATGAGCTAACTCTGATGGAATTATTTCATTACCCAATATAATCATATTATTCTTAAAGTAACTATACATTCTTTTTGACATTCCTTCATTCGCAATCCTTGTGTCGGTTTATCTACTAAACGTAAAATCGAATGTAGGAACCTAGGTAGAAATATATTGAAGATCAAGAAATTTACCTCAACAAAGTAACAGTAAGACCAAAAAACCTATTTCACATATTTGATCATAACACACACTTGAACGGCGTGTTCCATGGCTCGTAGAAGCAGATTTATGGGATGCCATTAAATATTGAATTTTAACGTATGCCTTAAATATTGAGCTTACAGAATACCAATTTAAGTTAAAGCCACAAAATATTAACGTCTGATAAATTTTAACTATTGACTTACAAAATAGCCGCAATGATTAAAAATAGTCTCACTTTAAATATTCACCAGAACTCTATTCCAATCAAAATATGTTGTTGAACATAAAATTTTATATTATGAGCACAAATGAAAATAATTTTTAAAATTATATTTTATTTGCTCATTCCATTTTTGGCTCGTCAATGTTTTATTCGAGCATTAACAGTTTAGTATGTTTTCATATTTATATGAAGTAGTTCGTGAGTTAAGAATTCTAATCCTTAAAATCACTTAAAATTTTAAATTACTTAAATCATAACATTACAAAGTAATAATAATTATACCATAAGTTTAGAAGACGATATTACTATTTTTGAAACAAAATTCTGACAAAAAGAATAACTGATAACAGATTTATAAATAACCAAAATTGACATTTTATAAAGTTGTACAATATTAATCTTTGTCCCACAAACAAAACAAATTGTTCTGATGGATAAAATAACTTCTCATCTGCTGACCTCTCCCTTAACAAAATATAAAAATTGTGCAAATCATTAGCGGTTGACACTGTATCTTTCTCACAAATGTCGCATTGTATCTTCTCAAACAACCTTCTCAAAATAAAACCACTGACATACGCTACAGACAAAATGATTGAACTTCCCAATGCAATATCATTTGCAAAATCTTTAGGTACTTCCATGCGTACAGTTTTGGGTTGCTCTTCATTTGATGGAATCTTCCACTTATAAAAATGACCTGATATTGGACAGCAACTTGTGGTCATCTTCCTCACAGTCAGTTCAAGCGAAGTCCACCAGGACTTTGCTCGCTTGTCAAACAATTAAATATTTGCGTCTTCAGACTGCTGGTGAATTGTGGAACTGTGGGGTTGTCATTGCAGCCCCATCCGCCTCAAATAGATCCGAAAAGATTCTCTAATGAATCTTAATTCACTGAGCCGCATCCTAAGGGACTTTACTACATTAATAATTATGCCTCAAATAAAACTAATATTTTACTGGGAAACATCAAAATTCAGTGCTGACAGAATTTGCAAAATTTTATAAATGAGTGAGGATTGAAGAACTAAAATAAATTACTATACTTGAAAAAACACAAATGTATACCCACAAAGTTTAAAATAATAGGGAGTAACGGTTACGTACGTAAACTAAATAACTGTGCGCATGCGTGCGTACGTTAAGAGTTCATCTAAAAATTAAGATGAAGCAGTTGTTTACTGTTGTGAACGTAGACGTGACACTTGACGTAGCATTTGAATTTAATCTTAACATTACCTTCTTTTTTTATTTTATTGTGCGTTTGTTTACTTGTTACGTATAATTAATTAAAAAGTATTCTCTTTATTGAGTTATCCAGGGAGGAGCTTTGTAGCAAGCATGTAAATATGCATATACTAGGTTTTATATGTTTTTTCTAATTAACTTTCAACTTCGTAGAATGGAAAATATTCTTGAAGCTGCTGTACTTGAAGACGATGAGATGGATAACGATGATATGGATGAACAAATTCTACTTCATATTTTTAATGATAATTTAGGAAACAGAGCAGATCTCTATCGTCGATTCAACTTTGAGAATCTCACGAATATTGAGGCTAAAACTTATTTTAGATTCAAAAAAGATGACATTCCTAGACTACGTATTGTCTTGAACATTCCAGAGGTTATTAGAACTGATAAAATCATATCACTAAATGGTAGAATATTTAGACTGAAAACTTTTTTTTTAGATTTGTAACTCTTATATTTTGTAGGTACTGCTGCCCTGTGCATTTTGTTAAGAAGATTGGCCTAACCAAATAGGCTTGTTGATTTAGAAATACTTTTTGGGTATTCGTACAGGGCACTTTCTAGTATTATTACTAAAGTCGTTGAAATAATTATTGAAAATAAGGGTGTTTTGCTGCAAAATCTGGGTAATAATCCATGGCTTAGTCAAAAAAAGTTGCAGCAGTATTCACATGTAAGTGTTACGTTAATTCTTATATATGGACAGCTTATGTGATTAAATTAATATATTATTTATAATCTTTATAATGTAATAGAGTATTCATTAGGTATATTGTTTTTTTAAGTTAATGCAAGAAATAAAAAAAAATTAGTCTTTGGGAGTAGGTAAAAAAATGTTTGAGTTATTTTTATTATTTCACCTATATACTGCTACTTTTTGCCGGACTCTTTATTCAATATGCATATTCTTGAAATTTTAGGCCATAGCTGAAAAAGGAGCTCCTATCAACAATACATGGGCATTTATTGATGGAACCGTTAGACCAATCTGTCATCCATCAGTAAATCAACAGTTTTATTACTCAGGCTACAAAAAAGTGCTCTGCGTCAAATACCAGTCTCTTTTATGTCCTATAATAATAAGCCTTAAAGGGGCCTATCCTGGTCACCGTCATGATGCCGGAATATTTCGAGAATCTGGGCTATATGAGGAGTTGGAGCAACATATGGTTTTAGATAATGAACAATTTGTTATTTTCGGAGACCAAGGATATATCTTACGGGAATTGTTGATCAGACAGACCATACAGCCAATTCCAAATTGCTGGAAATCTGCAACGTCAATAACGGCAATTTCAATAATATTATGAGTAGTTTAAGGGTTGCAGTTGAATGGGGATTTGCGAAAGTCATACAAGAATTCGCATTTTTGGACTTCAAGAAAAACCAAAAATTGCTATTGCAAGAAGTGGGTACAATGTACCATGCGGCTGTGCTTCTCACTAATTGCCATACTTGCTTATATGGCAGCCAGCAGTCAAGGTCGCCATTGTTAGAAATATATTTACAAAACTAATATATACTGTGATTTTATTATTATACATGTTTAATAAATATACAAGTTTTTACAAAAGAAGCTCCTGTGTATTATATTTTTACATTCTTGGAATTTTGTTGTTTCTACACCTATTTCTAGTAGTTTTTTGATATATTCTCATAAGATAGAAAAGTTCAGAGTTAAGCAATTTCTGTTTAATTGTTTCATTTTCTACGAAGGACCTATCTTTGAAAGAAAAGTTGAATAAGAATACATATGTATAAATATTTTTATTCGTCAATCATTACATGAACTTAAAATAACAAAAATAAACAATATAACAAAACTTAATACGATGTGAAAAACAGTCTTATATAGGAACATTTGAATTAGCTTAACTCTAAAAATAATAAATATTGGCTCCACTAAAGAAGAATATATATTAAGCAAAACAAAAATGGAGACTAAATAAAACCTAATTGAACGAAAAAAAAGAACAGCTATGTTTAAAACAGAAACAATAATAAAGATTCGTTCAAAGACATTTACTTTAACGCAAGTCATGTTCGAAAAAGAACAATACTAAAGAATATATCTTAAAGAAAAAACCTTGTTCCAAAAATGTATAATAATATAGAATAGTTTAAAAAATCTAATGGAAAAGCCATGTTTAAGAAAGGAACCATAAAAAGACTAGTTCATAAAATTTAACTTAATGATATAACCATGGTTCAAGAAGGAACTATAATAAGGACTAGTTCAATATGATAACAGCCAAGTTCTGACCGAGAAACATTTCAAATAAAAGAGCTCATTCCTAACAATATTACAATCTAGTTCAAAACATTAACCTTAAAACTATTAGTTTTTACCTAGCTATCTCTTCTTAAAATTAATTTTATTATCTCTTGCTGATTCGACAGCAAATCCATTTCCCTTTTAATTCTTTTTTCCTCCATTTGGAGTCTTCTCTCTTCAATCTCCATTCTTTTTTCACTTTCTTTTTGTCCAGCTCAAATTTTTTTTCTTCCAAATTTTGTTTCTTTTGTAGATTTATTTCTTTTTGTTTCAAATCATATTGTTGCTGAGATTTTTTTCCAAGTATTGTATTGTACAATATTTAAAATTCGTTTGCTTTCTTCTTCGATTTGGAGCTAAAACCATGATACGAAAATTTAAGCCCAACAGAAGGAAAACTAAGTTAAACAATTTACCTTCATGAATGTGGCCATTATATATTTTTAAATAGGTATAGTAAATAAATCTGTTTAACTTGAAGCAAGGTAAACTATCTTTGTTAATTATTTAAAATTAATATAAATACAGAACAATTGGTAATGGAGTAACTCATCTTAAATTATCGAATTTATATTAAGTGTAAATAGGTATAACTCACACAAAATATTTTCTTGAGGGAATTTTCTCTTTTTCCCTATTGAAGATTTAGTTGCTTTCTCATCACCTCCTTTGTCTGTTTCTTCTGTTATTATATCAGTATTTTCTTTGACATTTTCTACTGTATATTCTATGATACAGTCTGGAAAATCTTGCTTCTCAGATTCAGCAAATGTATCTATTTTAAAAAATATAATAATGTTATTACTACAATTTTTTGTAATTACCTAATAATAATTAAACTTTCCTTAACCAGTATCCAATATTTCAAAAGAAATAGTACAACTAGTAAAATTTTACCTACCATTTTGATGAGAACTGGTTGTCAAGGAGGCACTGATGCATAGCTCTCTCATTTCAAAGCCTTTCATATATGATGTTTCATTGAGCTTATTTTGTATCTTATTCCCTTTATTTTTAATGTATTCCTTAATCAGTTCATCTATTTGTTGTAATAGATCATCCAACTCGGTTACAACGATTTCTATGCCCGATCTAAAATAAAATCAAGTATAAGATAAAGATGGGGCTTTCTATGGAGAAGCCTATATAATTTTATTGTGCAAGTAGATTATGGAAAATATTTGAAGTCTGTGTAGGTATACTCCTACTTGTTTTTGTATGGGTAACACTTTTGTTACCGTTTCTCTTCAGTTCCTACTCAATAATACTCAGATGCATAATCAAACATATCACAAATAACAATTTTAAAATACCATCTTCTAACGATATTGTAGGTGTATTTAATCTTTGCCTAAGTTCTTACCGACTAGTTCAAATAAAGACTTTTGTATGAAATACAATATAATAGCAAATTGGACTCAAAATGTAAATGTAGGTTTTGAAATCATCAAGCCTTCCTTCTAACGCCTTATTTTTTTTCAGAGTTTTTTTTTAACCAAATTTTGGATTCTATCTTGAAGCGTTCTCACGCTCTCTGATTTTCCAGTTATTTGGATCATATTTACTTGTATAGTCGCCCATCTAGAAGGGTCTTCATGTGGATTCTGTCCCAGAACTTCACGAGCCAAATGAATATCGAATGGTTCCGTAAATCGAAATCGGCTTCCCGAATTCATATTATATGATTAGTGACTATATATATTGACAAATAGTGAGTACTAAAATAATACACTGAAAACTTTTGTTATAGTAATGACGAGATTGAAGAACAAAAACATAAATAAATGTTATTTTTTTATCTCTGATGTCATTTGTCAGTTTTATTTCAAAATATAAGACAAATGTCATGTCAAAATTGGAAAATATATTCCTCACACAGCATTCACTCGGTGGTCATTCGGATAACGTTACGTGCAATTTCTTGCTCTCGTGGAATCACGTGAGATAACGTACTCCCGTAAGCCTCAAATCAACGTAAACGCAATAAGTGTGCAACTGCGCATGCTTAGCTGTCAATTCCTTACGCACGTAAAAATTTTTGGTCGCACTTCAACTCTCTAATAGTTTACTTATAACGTGATAATACACCTACTGTAAAATCTTGTACATTAGTTTAGTATTCTTTACTTCTTCACTGGTAAAAGCATGAAATCCGGCTTCTCGAGCGGTTGCGCCAACAGGTTAGCGGGCTCTCTCGCTGCTCGTTCCTGTTGTAGAAGAGACCGTCCTTTGAACCTTTTTCTTCTTACTACTTCTTCTGTATGGTGAGGGATGAAATCCGGCTTCTCGAGCGGTTGCGCCAATAGGTTAGCTTGCTCACTGGCTATGTGCTCCTATTGTAGAAGATCGTCCACTACACCCTTAATTTTCTTCTATTATTACTTCTGGGCTGGTTCACACTTGAAAATTACGAATCACCGTCGATTGTATTCTGTTCTACCAACGTTGAGTGATCCTACTGATTACGCCAATTTGTTATATTTCACTTTTGGAAATCTTGTTCTTGAAAAAATTATAAATTTTCGGTAGTGAAGTTATCTTAATGAATCCCCTCTCTAGTTGAAAAAAAGTATTTATACAATATTAAATGCTTACTCAGAAAAATGCTCTGAATATTCTAGAATAATATAATATGTCCTTAGTTACTAATAACCAGATTAAATTACATAAAATAATAAAAATAAGAAAAACAAATAACAATGTCCCTTTGTTCACATTTTGACCAATGGACCAGAAGTCTACTTGGCGATATGTCGATACTTTATACATATAGAGAAAAAGCTCTGACAGGTCGATATTTGATTTTTATTTTGTACTTTTTATCCCCTCCACCATCCAAATTATGACGTCATCATTTATTTTTTTAAATGAGAAGGCCATAATTTTATATAATGAATAGAGAGCTGGCTGTTTTCTGAGTTCAAAAACACCAAACACATGGATATTAACATGAAGAAGTACAATTTGAATCGGAGACCTTGGAAACAACTAATAACTTCTTAGTTGCCACTGCGGTTTCATAGTTGCCACTTCGAAAATTAATCTGCACATCCAAGAAATTGATTATTTTGTTCTCGTGCTCCTCGATGGTAAACGAAGGCCTGAATATTTTTCGGATCTCTCTTTTAGGGTCATCAGGTCATCACGACTATTGATAACTACAAAGCAATCATCGACGTATCTGCAGTATAAACATGGTTTTTGAGTTTCGTCCTTTAATACATAGTTCTCAACGTGACTCATATAAAATTTGTCAAAAGTGACACCAAGAGGAGAGCCCATGGCAACTCCGTCGATTTGTTGATATAACGATCCATCTATAAGTCTGAACAAAGATTCAGTGGTACATGCTGTATAGAAGAAAAGCTGCTTCCACAATATATATATATATATAAATGATCAATTAACGACGCTTTTTTATAAATTTGATATGTTTAACACCAAAGAATGCGTCCAGGTGAGGCAACAATGATGACTAAGCCAATATGTTTAGAAATTTATTTTTTGATGCGGAATTTTCGGTGACAGTTTTCACCTTCATCAGCGCCTGAAGAGATTAACAAAAGTAATTGTATGGAATGTGTTTAAATATAGGTATGATTAACTTACATAAAAATGTATTCTTATGGACCTGAATTAAGTAAAAAATCGACCTTCATAACATATAGAAATAATAAACATTATGTATTAGATAAAAGTACCGACTTATAGTATATTAGTAGGCCCAAATGGGGTCTCAAATTCCAAAACTTACATGATTTCGATAAAGAAATTAGCATCAGCAAAAAATCGCCTCGTTTTCCTTTTCGAATGTAGAAGAAATAATATAGTACCTCGATTTCTCCAACATGGCACGGAAAGGATTCTAAGGATCCCTGAAAACATAGATAGAAATAATGCACGGAAAATGTCAGATCTAAGAAATTTAATGACAAAACGCATATTAAATGTTACAATAAATGACACAAATAAGAAAATCAAGAACTTAGAAACCTCATTGAGGCTGGCGGGCAGTTTCTTGGAAGAAAACCTCCCACCGCACATTTTCTTAGAGTTCACACGCAGACAGGATGTACGATACAAAGCTCTATTCAAAAAAATTAAACAAAAAAATATCAACAACCTTAACCTACTAAGAGATCCACTAGTGTCTTGTACAACAGCAAACAGCTCTTCTTGGTTGGTAAATAGAACAGACGTGATTATTCCTAATGAGGTGAAGGCTTTTCTATCTCTTGGCCATAAGTTTTCTTTACCTGTAACGGTTAAAGATATCAACATATACACTTACCTTGCAGATATAGAGTATTGCATTAAAAGAATACCACCAGAATCCCAAGACTTACAACGTACCATCATAACGAACAAGATTACTAATCACATCAAAAACAACAAATATGTCATCAGTCCCTCTTTTGCAGTCGAACAGAAGACAAAAAGATTCCTAAAAGATAATCCAAATGTCATAGTTACAAAGGCAGATAAAGGTAACACAACGGTAGTCATGAATAAAGCAGAGTACTTACTCAAATCAGAACAATTGCTATGTGATGAGGAATTCTACAAAAAAATCAATCGAGATTTGACACCTTCGGTAGAAAAAGAGACTAATTTGAGGATAAAAAAGCTCTATGATGCCAAGCATATTCCACTTGATATGAAAAAAGATCTAACTGGATACAAGGGCATTGCACCAAAGTACTACGGATTACCAAAAATCCACAAAGATGGTTGTCCCTTACGTCCCATCATCTCGTGCAAAAAGGCCCCAACACAGCCATTAGCTGGTTTTTTGGCAGGCATATTAGATGTTTCATTCGCCTCCTATAACTCTTTCAGAGTTAAAGACTCTTTTGAATTTGCAGAAAAGATAAATAATTTGCAATTACCGCCCAACTATGAATTGGTGAGCTTTGATGTTAATTCCCTCTTCACCAACATACCTTTGGAATTGGTTGTATCCATTATATCAGATAACTACCATCTTATTGAACCAAACACTACGATTCAAAAAAATATGTTTATTGAGCTAATTACCTTCTTATACAACAACACTTACTTTTGTTTTCAATCCCAGTTTTATCGACAAATCAAAGGAGCTCCAATGGGAGGGGCGATCTCACCATCATTGGCAGAAATTACAATGAACTCCTTACTTCATTACTGCAAACAACAAGTGGACTTCGACTTTCCGTTTATCTACCAATACGTTGATGACCTCATATGCGCTGTTCCTGAAAATAAGATCGATTACACATTGAACATATTTAACTCATACAATTCAAATCTTGTCTTTACGTATGAATCGGAAACTGACAGAGGAGTACCCTTCTTGGACACACGTGTAATTAGACATGGAGACAACACCATTAGACTAGATTGGTACACGAAGAAAACCTACTCTGGGAGATACATACCGTTCCATTCTTACCATCCTTACGAACAAAAAGTGAATATCATTCTGGGTCTAAAAACAGAATTTTAAAAATTTGTCACCCTTCTTACACGGAAAAAAACCTAAAACTATTATATGGGATACTAAAATCTAACTATTATCCTAAAAAATTACTTACGAAGTTATTGTTTGGCCAATCTCCGCACCTTCCAAGACCTCCAAGACACCCCCTCACAGATGCCCCAGTGGAAGTAACTTACGCAAAGTTACCGTTCATCGTGGGTTTAACACCCCAGATAACAGGCATGCTACGAAAGTACAACATTGTAGTATCGTCCACAACCCACAACAGACTGAGTAAATATTTCACAAATCTTAAAGACAAGGTTCCTACCCTGTCAAAATCAGACACAGTTTACTCTATCAAGTGTGGCGGATGTGAGAAGGTGTACATCGGGGAATCGTGCCAAAAATTATCCAAACGTATCGCTCTCCACAAAAGTGACACAGTGCATAAACCAACAATAACAGCACTCAGCCAACACGTCAACTCAACATCACATATCATTGACTATGGAAGTGTTAAGGTCCTTGAACAGGTAAACAACCTGTTCAAAAGAAAATTCGTTGAAATGTGTTACATCAATGCTTGTTCAGCTTCAATGAATTTCAAGAAAGACGTAACAGGTGTGAGTTCCATCTACACATACCTCCTATGCCAGGATATAACAACAAGGAAGCCCCCTTGGCCTATGTAATGTTTTGGGTGTCGTAATGTTGACTATTTGTATATTTGTTTATGTTTTCACGATAGGTTAAGAATTTTTGAGACAATGACAACACAGTCTCTCTTCTTCTTCTTTTGTTGTTTATTTAGTAAATCTGTAATATGTCAATCATTAGTCAGTTTGTCGCGTTGTCCGTGTTGTATGGTATCTTTTATTGTTTAATGTTCCAACCGTCTAATCGTTCTATTCTATAAGTCGGTACTTTTATCTAATACATAATGTTTATTATTTCTATATGTTATGAAGGTCGATTTTTTACTTAATTCAGGTCCATAAGAATACATTTTTATGTAAGTTAATCATACCTATATTTAAACACATTCCATACAATTACTTTTGTTAATCTCTTCAGGCGCTGATGAAGGTGAAAACTGTCACCGAAAATTCCGCATCAAAAAATAAATTTCTAAACATATTGGCTTAGTCATCATTGTTGCCTCACCTGGACGCATTCTTTGGTGTTAAACATATCAAATTTATATATATATATATATATATATATATGTTTGTGGAGATTCTTGAGCTTGTGGATTATATTTCTTTGGAAGTTTCTTGGGTTTTAGGCTCTTCTGTGAAAAATACTGTATATGTTGATTTGTTTCTTTATTCCATTATAAAAAATAAAAATAAAAAACCATTTCAGTGGTACATCAAAACGTTTCGACTTTACATAACATAAGTCTTCTTCAGTTGATTAAAAACTATGGATATGAGAAAAAGGTAATTAGTATACTATTTTACAAGTGTTTGAGAAGGAGAATTAATACAACTTACCTAAAACATTGCAATTCGAAAAACGTGAAATAAAAATTGATTTCTTGATAAAAGTTATGAAATTTATTGATGCATAGTTTTGGTTATTATATTTTCCGTTTTTTTTACGGTTTTCATTTTGTTCTTTGCTTTTTTGAAACACTAATAGATGTAGACTTTTTTGATGTCTTTGTAACTTTCGCGATTGGAAAAATGTGACCGGATTTTGGTTACCGGAAAACTGTTTGGTTAGTTAGGAGAATTTTTCTTTTTTTTCCGAGAAATGATTTTTGACATTTTGTTTATATTGTTTTGCGTCTGACTTGGAACGGGTATTTTGGTTATAATCTATTTTTGAAAATATATTTTATAGTATATTGTGAATAATATTTAGTCTATTTTTATCAGTTTTATAGTTTATTGTGTTTTGTTTTTTCTTTATGTAGATAGTTTCTAGAATTACCCGTTTATATGTATTTTGTTCGGTAGTTAGAATTTTGGTTTCCTCATAATTGAAAGTATGTTTCTTTTCTTCTTCGTGATTCGTTAATGCGGTTTTATTTTTTTTGTCATATTTATGGCCCTTAATGCGATTTATAAGGTGTTGGCTTGTTTGTCCAATATATGTGTTATTGCAGTTATTGCATGGGATTTCATAAACGCTGTGGGTAAATTTATTTTTTTCCTCTTTGGATTTTAATTTGCTATGTGTTTTTTTTTAGAAGATTGTGAGCTTTATGACTAACCGGAATGTTATGTTTTTCGAAAACTTTTTGTATGCTCTTAGATAAGTTCTTTATATATGGGATTGTGAGGTATTTTTGGTTGTTATTTTTATGTCTTCTTGAGATTTTGTGTGTATTGTATGTTGCATGTATTTTGGTATTAAATATTGAATTAATAAGTTTAATAGGGTAGTTGTTCTGTGTTAGAATTGATTTTGCTTTAATAATAGATTCTTCGCGAAATTCTGGATCTGAGAGTTTAATTGATCTGTCTGCAAGACTACTGATTACAGATTTTTTTTGGGATAGTGGGTGTTCTGAATTGAAATGTAGATATCTACCTGACCACGTTTCTTTAGTGTACCATTTTGTGTGTATATTGTTTTTGTTATGTATTAGTGTTAAATCTAGAAAATTAATTGTATTGTTTTTTTCAGTTTCTATTGTAAACTTTATTTTATTGTGATATGAGTGGAAAAGATCTAGTATATAGTTTTCTTTGTCTTTGGGAATGGTAGTCAGACAATCATCAACATATCTAAAGAAAAATGGTGTTGGAAAATCTAATTTAGGTAAGATTTCATTTTCAAGGTCTTCAAGGACTAGTTGTGCGATGCAACTTGAAATGGATGAACCCATGGCGCAACCATAGATCTGTTGATAGAATTCTTCATTGTATTTAAAGTATGTTTTACTGAGTGTTAGTTTAATTGCTTCTTTAAATTCTGTTTTAGAGATATCCGTGTATTGTTTTATGTCGTTCCATTTTTTGTCGATAATTTTTAGAGCTAAGTCTGTTGGAATATTTGTGTAAAGGGATACAACATCAAGTGATATTATGATGTGGTTATGGGGAATGACGATGTTTTTAATTTTCTTTTCAAAATGCCAGGAATCTTTAATGTATGATTCAGATTTATTTATTATATTATTTAAAATTTCTTTCAAGTATTTGGAAAGTTTACTAAAGGGTGATTGTATAGATGAGACTATTGGTCTTAGTGGGGTTCCTGCTTTGTGGAGTTTTGGTTGGCCGTATATTTTCGGTGGTAATGAGTTGTGTATTATTAGTTTATTAGCTGTTAAAGGTGAGATTAGTTGTAGTTCTTTCCATTTTTTAATTATATCGTTATTGATTGCTTGATATCTGTTTGTAGGGTCGGATTTTATTTTTTTATATGATGATGTGTCGGATAATAATTCATTCATTTTGTTATTGTATGTATCAGTGTTCATTATTACGGTTTTATTTGTTTTATTTGGTTTTAGTATTAAGAGGTTTGGGTTATTTTTTAAGAAAATTTTGGTTTGTTTATATTCATTTATGAGTTTTCTTTGGATGTATTCTTGTTTTTGGTTAGAGTTTCTGTAATTTGTTTTTTGGTGGTTATCACTTGATGTTGTATCCCTTTACAAAAATATTCCAACAGACTTAGCCCTAAAAATTATCGACAAAAAATGGAACGACATAAAACAATACACAGATATCTCTAAAACAGAATTTAAAGAAGCAATTAAACTAACACTCAGTAAAACATACTTTAAATACAATGAAGAATTCTATCAACAGATCTATGGTTGCGCCATGGGTTCATCCATTTCAAGTTGCATCGCACAACTAGTCCTTGAAGACCTTGAAAATGAAATCTTACCTAAATTAGATTTTCCAATACCATTTTTCTTTAGATATGTTGATGATTGTCTGACTACCATTCCCAAAGACAAAGAAAACTATATACTAGATCTTTTCCACTCATATCACAATAAAATAAAGTTTACAATAGAAACTGAAAAAAACAATACAATTAATTTTCTAGATTTAACACTAATACATAACAAAAACAATATACACACAAAATGGTACACTAAAGAAACGTGGTCAGGTAGATATCTACATTTCAATTCAGAACACCCACTATCCCAAAAAAAATCTGTAATCAGTAGTCTTGCAGACAGATCAATTAAACTCTCAGACCCAGAATTTCGCGAAGAATCTATTATTAAAGCAAAATCAATTCTAACACAGAACAACTACCCTATTAAACTTATTAATTCAATATTTAATACCAAAATACATGCAACATACAATACACACAAAATCTCAAGAAGACATAAAAATAACAACCAAAAATACCTCGCAATCCCATATATAAAGAACTTATCTAAGAGCATACAAAAAGTTTTCGAAAAACATAACATTCCGGTTAGTCATAAAGCTCACAATCTTCTAAAAAAAACACATAGCAAATTAAAATCCAAAGAGGAAAAAAATAAAATTACCCACAGCGTTTATGAAATCCCATGCAATAACTGCAATAACACATATATTGGACAAACTAGCCAACACCTTATAAATCGCATTAAGGGCCATAAATATGACAAAAAAAAATAAAACCGCATTAACGAATCACGAAGAAGAAAAGAAACATACTTTCAATTATGAGGAAACCAAAATTCTAACTACCGAACAAAATACATATAAACGGGTAATTCTAGAAACTATCTACATAAAGAAAAAACAAAACACAATAAACTATAAAACGGATAAAAATAGACTAAATATTATTTACAACAATATACTATAAAATATATTTTCAAAAATAGGTTATAACCAAAATACCCGTTCCAAGTCAGACGCAAAACAATATAAACAAAATGTCAAAAATCATTTCTCGGAAAAAAAAGAAAAATTCTCCTAACCAAACAGTTTTCCGGTAACCAAAATCCGGTCACATTTTTCCAATCGCAAAAGTTACAAAGACATCAAAAAAGTCTACATCTATTAGTGTTTCAAAAAAGCAAAGAACAAAATGAAAACCGTAAAAAAACGGAAAATATAATAACCAAAACTATGCATCAATAAATTTCATAATTTTTATCAAGAAATCAATTTTTATTTCACGTTTTTCGAATTGCAATGTTTTAGGAAAGTTGTATTAATTCTCCTTCTCAAACACTTGTAAAATAGTATACTAATTACCTTTTTCTCATATCCATAGTTTTTAATCAACTGAAGAAGACTTATGTTATGTAAAGTCGAAACGTTTTGATGTACCACTGAAATGGTTTTTTATTTTTATTTTTTATAATCGAATAAAGAAACAAATCAACATATACAGTATTTTTAACAGAAGAGCCTAAAACCCAAGAAACTTCCAAAGAAATATAATCCACAAGCTCAAGAATCTCCACGAAACACATATAGACAAGCATGGGTGAGAATATGCATTTCAATTTTAACCACATATCAAGAATCTATGGAAATCAACCAATCTATTACATGAGAAACTCTATCAAATTACATAAAAAATTGTCCAATTTTAAGAACAGGCGAATTTTTCTCCTCAGATGTAGAGCTGAAAAAATTTTTCCTAAATTTCTCAATTTGAATTTAAACCATATAAATTTCTTTTCTGTTAACCTAAAAGGTAAGTTCGAAAACCAAATCTTACACATTTTCAAGACAAGCTTATTAAATATACTCATCACCGATACGATTGCACACATAAGCATACTTTCGAAAGAAATAGCTTTTTTAATAGAGAAACTTAAAAAACTAATCCCTACTAACACCCGCAACTCCTTCCTTCAATATCAAAATAAAAAACTCGATGTCCTTTTCAACAAAACAAAAACAAGAAACATAAGAAAATTTGACAAACTCAAAAAACATCTACAAAATAACACAACAATAAACATACCGGATACATGGATTGAAAACATCTCTGATACCAATATACCAGAATACGCAAAAAATATACTTAGTCTCGGTCCTAATTTTGCTATGCCTATAGAAAATAAAAAAGAAATACCTATACCAGAAATAATAGCAAATATAGAATTATCAATAAAAGATCTACCAATTCCTAATCAAGATGAAATTAGAGCTACCTGTTGCAATATTTTGATTAACCACCAAAAAACAAATTACAGAAACTCTAATCAAAAACAAGAATACATCCAAAGAAAACTCATAAATGAATATAAACAAACCAAAATTTTCTTAAAAAATAACCCAAACCTCTTAATACTAAAACCAGATAAAACAAATAAAACCGTAATAATGAACACTGATACATACAATAACAAAATGAATGAATTATTATCCGACACATCAACATATAAAAAAATAAAATCCGACCCTACAAACAGATATCAAACAATCAATAACGATCTAATTAAAAAATGGAAAGAACTACAACTAATCTCACCTTTAACAGCTAATAAACTAATAATACACAACTCATTACCACCGAAAATATACGGCCAACCAAAACTCCACAAAGCAGGAACCCCACTAAGACCAATAGTCTTATCTATACAATCACCCTTTAGTAAACTTTCTAAATACTTGAAAGAAATTTTAAATAATATAATAAATAAATCTGAATCATACATTAAAGATTCCTGGCATTTTAAAAAGAAAATTAAAAACATCGTCATTCCCCATAACCACAACATAATATCACTTGATGTTGTATCCCTTTACACAAATATTCCAACAGACAGCTCGAAAAATTATCGACAAAAAATGGAACGACATAAAACAATACACAGATATCTCTAAAACAGAATTTAAAGAAGCAATTAAACTAACACTCAGTAAAATATACTTTAAATACAATGAAGAATTCTATCAACAGATATATGGTTGCGCCATGGGTTCATCCATTTCAAGTTGCATCGCACAACTAGTCCTTGAAGACCTTGAAAATGAAATCTTACCTAAATTAGATTTTCCAACACCATTTTTCTTTAGATATGTTGATGATTGTCTGACTACCATTCCCAAAGACAAAGAAAACTATATACTAGATCTTTTCCACTCATATCACAATAAAATAAAGTTTACAATAGAAACTGAAAAAAACAATACAATTAATTTTCTAGATTTAACACTAATACATAACAAAAACCATATACACACAAAATGGTACACTAAAGAAACGTGGTCAGGTAGATATCTACATTTCAATTCAGAACACCCACTATCCCAAAAAAAATCTGTAATCAGTAGTCTTGCAGACAGATCAATTAAACTCTCAGACCCAGAATTTCGCGAAGAATCTATTATTAAAGCAAAATCAATTCTAACACAGAACAACTACCCTATTAAACTTATTAATTCAATATTTAATACCAAAATACATGCAACATACAATACACACAAAATCTCAAGAAGACATAAAAATAACAACCAAAAATACCTCACAATCCCATATATAAAGAACTTATCTAAGAGCATACAAAAAGTTTTCGAAAAACATAACATTCCGGTTAGTCATAAAGCTCACAATCTTCTAAAAAAAACACATAGAAAATTAAAATCCAAAGAGGAAAAAAATAAAATTACCCACAGCGTTTATGAAATCCCATGCAATAACTGCAATAACACATATATTGGACAAACAAGCCAACACCTTATAAATCGCATTAAGGGCCATAAATATGACAAAAAAAATAAAACCGCATTAACGAATCACGAAGAAGAAAAGAAACATACTTTCAATTATGAGGAAACCAAAATTCTAACTACCGAACAAAATACATATAAACGGGTAATTCTAGAAACTATCTACATAAAGAAAAAACAAAACACAATAAACTATAAAACTGATAAAAATAGACTAAATATTATCTACAACAATATACTATAAAATATATTTTCAAAAATAGGTTATAACCAAAATACCCGTTCCAAGTCAGACGCAAAACAATATAAACAAAATGTCAAAAATCATTTCTCGGAAAAAAAAGAAAAATTCTCCTAACTAACCAAACAGTTTTCCGGTAACCAAAATCCGGTCACATTTTTCCAATCGCAAAAGCTACAAAGATATCAAAAAAGTCTACATCTATTAGTGTTTCAAAAAAGCAAAGAACAAAATGAAAACCGTAAAAAAAACGGAAAATATAATAACCAAAACTATGCATCAATAAATTTCATAATTTTTATCAAGAAATCAATTTTTATTTCACGTTTTTCGAATTGCAATGTTTTAGGTAAGTTGTATTAATTCTCCTTCTCAAACACTTGTAAAATAGTATACTAATTACCTTTTTCTCATATCCATAGTTTTTAATCAACTGAAGAAGACTTATGTTATGTAAAGTCGAAACGTTTTGATGTACCTCTGAAATGGTTTTTTATTTTTTAGTTCATTAATGAATGAGATATAAAATATATAAATAGGATGAAGCTCTACACCTTTATGCTTTTATTTATTCGGATACAACCACCCACTAGAAGCGGATCACGTGATTTCAAGCTTGTTAGCTTTCATCAGCGCCACATAAGTGGAAGCTGTATCCAACTATACAAAAGCAACTGGAAGTAGTCAAAAACTTTGAGACATTATCTACCAGTGGGACACAATTCGCGCCACCTAGGTATTGAGAGCAAAATTACGTTTAACGTAAGTATATAATAATTAAAGAAATCTATTAGTTCATTAATGAATGAGATATAAAATATATAAATAGGATGAAGCTCTACACCTTTATGCTTTTATTTAGTCGGATACAACCACCCACTAGAAGCGGATCACGTGATTTCAAGCTTGTTAGCTTTCATCAGCGCCACATAAGTGGAAGCTGTATCCAGAGTAAGTTAAAGTATATATTCTTTCAAAACACAAAATCACAATGAAGACAAAACAATGTTTAATGTAGCCTCTAAAAAAATGTTATTCTAACAGAAAATTAAATATTGCAGTCACCCTATTAAACATTTGGATATCATCTAGTATATTTATATTATTTTATTTATTTAATATATATTCTTCCAAAAATTTTATCACAATAAAAAGTAATAAAAGAAACTATTTGAACAAATTAAACACAGCCATATTCCTAACGAAGTTATACTTATGTCATGTGATACAAAGAAAATAATTATTCTGATAGTATTGGGTAATAAACAGCTTGAAAAAAAATATTTCTAGTTTTTCTTAAAAGTTCATAATATAATTGCATTGTTCTATATTTTGAACACTACGAAATTGAGAATAAAACTAATATAAATTCTTAAGAAATAAATAAGTATATGTAATAGAATGAGCTATTCAAATTAACTAAACATAGTCTTATTTATAATAAGAGTTGTTGCAAACTTAAACAATAAGGGATTGAAAGAAAATATTCTTACTAAAAAAATAATCTAGTATAGTAATAAGAGTTAGTCAGTATCTGAATCATTTATCTGTTTTTTGTATATAAGTTCTGTACAAACACTTTGATTTTTTCCAGTCCTTGTTTTGAAATGTTTCGGAATGCTCATTTCTCAGCTGTTCACATTCATGTCTCTTCGGAGGTTTTCTTTCTTCCAAATGTTTTTTGAAAAATTGTTTCACGATTTTTTTTTTGAGCGATTGTCCAAGCTACCAATGTTCTTTTCTTACCCTTCTTATCTCTCACATTAGTTCTACCTATTGTACTCGGTGTATCCTTATTTTCCATTTTCTGGTCATCTATATTATCTGCAACTTCAGAGTTGCTATGAAGATATGGTATCTGATCTCTCAAGACAATTTCATCTTCACTATCAGGATCTTCACAGTTGTCACCTCTATCAAGTAAATCTTCATCAATATTGACATCGATTTCATCGAGAGTTTTACCTCTGTATTCTTTAAGAGACCCACCTTCGAGCAGCGAAAGTAATTTTGAAATCTTGGCAGTCTGATGCACATCATCTGGAAGTCTATACGTATTTTTGTGTACACCAATAGTATGTCCCATAAATGCTGCCAGCTGATCCACTTCTGTTTCTTTTAGAGAAAATAATTGTGAAAGTGTTGCTAAATGTTTTCGTAATCGGGTACAAGTGATTGATGAAGGATTTTTAGCACCACTTGAACGAGCATATTTCTCTAAAACTTTGTAGCCCGTCAAAGTTGTCTGAAGGCCTGGTTTACCAAATAGATAAGGATTTTTTTTATCAATGAAATTTGATCGCACAAATAAGACTACTCTAATATGGTCCTGCATATCTGCACTGAATAACACAGCAACTCCTCTTCCCCTTTTACTCCGGATTACAATTCTTTTGAAACTTTTCATTAATAGTTTTTCTGTGGATGATACAACTGAGTCAAACTCTTCATAATCAGTGTTTTTATTTGTTCCATAATTAGTATAAGAATATACTGAAATTCTTTGGAGTTCCCCTGGCCTTTTTCTATTAAGCAGAATAACCCTACAATATATCGTTTCCAATAATGTTATGTATGCTTCCTTATTATTGGGATCTAGGGCTAACAGATCCACTGCTTCTTTAGCTTTTTCAATTAAATGTTGTTTCAATATTTTCAAATCGTCTGCGAGAGGCACTATTGTAATTTTATTCCACTTTTTCATATTAAGATCACTCCCTGCTTGACTTGATATTTCAAATCTCCAATTAGTATTTATTAGATGAATCATATTTTTTAGTCTTATTTCTTCTTCTGCTGTTGAGATAGATACAATTGTTTTTGTTAAATGCAGCGAGAGTGCAATTTCGCAGCACTGTTTGTGTGATGTTCCGATATTCATTGCATAGGTAGGAGCATTGTACAATTCCTCATTCTCATCGTACTTTGAGACTTTTTTCGTTGCCTCAATAATTGCATCAAAATATTGCGGTTGCAATGCTTGAAACAAATTACCAATATTTGGATCTCCCTCTTTTAAGATCAGTAACAATCGAGAAAGCTCTCTCATTTTTCTAGAAGTGACATTAATGAAGTGTCTTTCCCTATGTGTTTTCAGATAACGAGCTCCAAAACAACATATAAGTGGATCTTTCTTAGCTTCTAAGCTGATTTTATCGGGTCTCATTCGGAAAAACACTTGTTCCTTTAATTGTTTATCGACGCGACCATTAGTATTTTTGGCTAAAATATTTTGACCTTCAGCTTGTGCTCGATTCTCGTTTTTATTTGCAGTACACTTTTTCCGATGTCGGTATAAAAGCTTGGCCGAGTAGAAACCACGACTTTCCGAACAAGGTATGGAGTTTTGATTTTTTAACAGAGGGGATCTCACTGGCTTGACTGCACCAGTCATATTTTTTATATAATTGCCTTTTTTCTCAAATTACTGATTAAGTCATTCTTTCTTTGGACTTTGGTTTGAGTACCATTATTTTCTCAACTTCGAGTTCATAAGGATGAATCCTCTGAACATGTCTAGCAAAATTGAGTACTTCATTCTCACAAAAATAGCAAAAATCCGGCTTGCTTATTCTTTTTGTTTGCTTATTGCGAGAGGCACGACTCACCATTGAGGATTTTCTCCCTGTTATTTGCTTCGAAGAATCTTCGGTGGAAGATATATTTTCCAACATGTTAAGATCCTTCTTTATAAGAATTTTAGGTACATCTTCAGTATTTAGTGTAACATCTGTGCAAATCTCGTCAACATTATTTCCGTCTTCATCTACAAAACATTTGATTGCAGAAGTTGAAAGGTTGTTACTTAAATTCATAGAAGAATTGTAGATTGTATTATTCGAAGAATTAGCTTCAGATAAACTTCTTGATGAATCAGAAAATATAGATCTCAAATAAGGTTTTTTTCTCTGATACTGAAACAATAACGAATTATTATTGAAATATATTTGAAAGCAGTAACGAAAAATACATACATCTGCCAAGGGGTTGTATGATGGATCCTTATCAGAATCATCAAATGGAGAATCTGGCTGTAAGGAAGGTTTTATGATCACTATATAATATATTTGTAATATATAAGGGAATTACCACACTATTGATTTGATTTCTATTCTATGCAGAATAAGTTTTGGCTAAATCATAAGAATCAGGCGGAGTATAAATCTAAAATACAATTAGTTCAATGAATTTTCATGTTAAGTAATTTGTAAGTCTTACCTCCACCTCCGAAAAATTTCCACTAGGTGGTGTACTTGATATATCTAGATCACCCTATAAATCAAATAATCTAGTTGAGTGGTTCATAAACAAAATTAAAATACGTGCGATAGATCATTGGATTCCGTACAAAAGTTAGAAAAAGTTTGAAACTCCAATATAACAATTGTCAATGGTTTTGCAACAGCAATAGATCTATAGATATCTACTCTTCGATAAAATAAATATTACAATTTAATTATTTTTATCTAACTGATCAATAAACGATAGATATCAATATTCTCTATAAATTATAACATTTTAGTGATCAAATTCAATTCCATTAGCATAAATTCAAGGGATCAAGGCAACTGCAGGCGCACTAATACTAGTTGAAGTCTTAGTATGGATGTGAGCTAACTAACAATAAGTGTTTCCGAAGAGGACGGAGTCAGCAGTTTATTATATTATTATATTTGAAAAAGAATATAAATGGAGTCGATTTGACCTAGTAGCACAGTTTTTTCTGAGAAATACTCTCAGGTCACTTGAAAATGAGGTAGAAGATCGACGGGATTGCATTATCCAATTTTGATTATTTATATTACTTTTCAGCATAAAAGGAATTTCATAAGTGACACAATATTTTCAGTATTTGACAAAACGCTGATGTTCCTGATTTTTGTCCGAATGTCTTCATACGATATATATTAATATGATTCTTGTTTAAATTATTTGTTGATAATAAAAATTTTCAGATAAATAGGCGCTGAGCAAATATGTATATATATATATATATCTTGTATACATGATTAATACTTTTTAATAATTTTACAAATTATTTATTATTAAATCAAATTTAGAAAAATAGATGATGGACAAACATGAACGAACTACCTAACAGATCCAGATATATTTTCTAGACATCATTAAAATAATAATTGAATAAATGATAAATGAAATAAACTTTTAAGAGAACTAACAAAATCATTTTATTTATAAGAAGTTATAGTTTAAATTCAGATTCACCAAAAATACCACCACTCAAAGATTGTTTTCGAAGTAATAAGTTTTATCAATTCTTATGTTGGATAGTCAGTAACGAGGAGTTGACTCAATGACAATAATTATTATTAACATGCGTGTGTGAATCTTCAAAACATATGCTAGCTATTGCAATAATATTCGCCACAAAGTTTTCATTTAGAGAAAGTACGACAACTTGAATAATTGAAATAGAAAAAAATTATCATAGGAGTGATTCGCGCGGTAATTTTTCTCTCTAATTTTCCTGAGTATATCAACAATTAGGTATATAATAACTATAATAGAAAACTTTTACCTTATTCTGCTGTATGTTATTTGATGAACTGGCGCAGTTAAAAGAATTATCCCTTTCAATTACGACTCTCAAAGGTGAAAGAGGTACATTACACATCCTATGCTTAAAAACATTAATATTTTCTGTGTTGTTCTGCAATATCATCTTATCATTATCAACAATAAACAGTATTGAGAAAAGCAACTACCTTTGATTGAGCTAAGGCTATTATTTCACTTGTTCTTCGGCTGTACATGTTTGCAAACTCAACTAGATCACTCAAAGGTTGTAGATATAAGAGAGAGAGAGAGAGAGAAATGCGTTATTGTCGAAAAAATATAAATTTTGTAGACAAAGCAAAATAAAAATATCAAAATCAAACACTACAAAACAAGACAAAGGCAAAACTAAAAATTAAATTAAAATTAAATAAATTTATATAATATAAAACAAAAATATAAAAATATAAAGATGTAAAAATATAAGATAGTAAGTATCAGAATGAAACCTACAGCTGTATATTCGGTTAGAAAGTAAGTTAACATACAGCTGTAAATTCAGTCAGAAGGTAAACACTAACTAAATCACAAAACAAAAACAAATTTTGTACAAACAATAAACCAGTGCGTGAGCTGAGCAGAAACGTGCCTTAGTGAAAGAAGTCGTTAACTGCATAAAAGGCATTATCCTAGGTAGTAGGTATTTAATTGAATCTGGGATAAGCCGTTATAGATTTAATTTTGTGTGACAGATGATTTTACATTACAAAAGACCCTTAGGATATCAAACATCAAATAATATTCACTAAACCAGTGGGTGTAAGAAGCTTAATATTAAGTATTAACAATTTTTAACAAAAAATTCGCTTACTGCATAAAAGGCTCTCTCCAGTAAGTATGATTTCAAAACCTTTCGAAATTCAGGAAAACATCTTATGGATTTGATTTCAAATGGTAGATGATTGTGCATTTTTTTTGCATTGTACAGTATAGAGCTTTTAACCAACTCTGAGCGAGGGGTTGGCAGATAAAGATCATGCTCCGTGTTTCTAAGCGGATAGTTGTGAGATGGCCTCTCTGGAATAGAAGATACGTGCTTGCGGATTAAGGATACAGATTCAAATATGAATAGGGACGGAAGAGTTAATATTTTAAATTTTTTAAAGTAATCCTGGCAGTGAGTCCTACTGCTAAGTCTCAGTGAATACCGAACAGCTCTCTTCTGCAGTTTAAAAATACGTTCAAATTGAGTTGCACAACACGTACCCCAGAATGGAAGGGCGTATCGGAGATGCGACTCAAAAATGGCATAATAGACTGTTCTAGAAGTAGACAAGTTGAGCTCCTTGGAAACTGATCTCAGCGCAAAGCAGGCAGAACTTAACCTTTTAGATAAAGCATCGATGTGCAAGTCCCATTTTAAGCGGTTGTCTACAATAAGCCCCAAGAATTTCACAGATTCAACGGCCTCAATAGTGGTGTTATTAAGTACAAAAGATTGCAATGTACTTTTATATGATAAAACTTTTGTTTTAGAAACATTGAGGCATAGGAGATTTGAATCGCACCAAGATTTAATCGTGACTAAGTCTCTAGATACAGTCCTATGAAGTGTCGTAATATCCGGGTTGCTCCACGTGAAACTAGTATCATCCGCAAAGAGGCAGATTTTACCGCTAATGTTAAGACTAGCAATGTCGTTGATAAAAAGCAGAAACAAAATAGGGCCCAGTACTGAACCTTGAGGCACTCCATATTCAATTGGTTTGCAAGAAGACATCGACGTATCAACCCTCACAATCTGTGTCCTGCTGTTGAGATACGACTTAAACCATTCGAGGGACACTCCTCTGAAACCGTAGTACTCCAATTTATTAGTTAATATATTATGATCTACGCAATCAAAAGCCTTAGAGAAATCACAGAAAATTGTTGCTATAGAGTGATGGTTGATCAGGTTTGAGTATACATTATTAAAGAGGGAAAACATGGCATCATCTGTGCATTTGTTACTTAAAAATCCAAATTGATAGGTAGAGAGTATATTATATTTAAAAAGAAAAGATAGAAGCCTTTTTTTAACCAATCTTTCGATGATCTTTGATAATGTGGGAAGGAGTGCAATTGGGCGATAGTTCGAAGCTTGATCTTTATCTCCTCCTTTATGCAGAGGAACAATTATTGCCGTCTTAAGACAGTTTGGAAAAACTCCATTTTGGAATGATTTGTTAATTAAAGTAATAAAATGATTCAATGTGCATTCCGGCAGGTTCGAGCACATTTTCAGAGTAAGCCCATCAGCCCCAGATGAAGATTTGTTTTTAATGTCATTAATTGTACTGTTAAGCTCTGCTAATACTACGGGTGTAAAGAAGAAACTGTGTAAATTCATATTAGCCTTAGGGAGAAATGAGAGGGGGTCATCGGAAGGAGTTATGGTGTTCTTTAAATGTTTTGCTACATCTACAAAGTAATTATTTAGGTTCTCGGGTGAAATAGAGATTGTGTTAGATGGTGAGGTCTTATTTCTTAAGTCATTCACAATAAACCACATTTCTTTAGCAACATTACCGGAATTGGCCAGCCTCCTATTATAATAAATGTCCTTGGCAGCTTTTATAGTCTTATGATAGATTTTTCTGTAACGTTTTACGTAATCATGGTAGAAGACGCTGTCCGATGATTTTTTTATGTAGGATAGTGAGCGCATGTTCTTTGCAGATGTACGTAAGCCTTTAGTAGACCAGGGTTTATGTTGTTTGATTTTTAGAGGCCTAAGAGGAAAGGATTTGAATGCCAAGTTAGATAATGTTTTTATAAATCTCGGAAATTCGATATTGACATCGTCAGATAGGACAAACCAGTCTGTTGTTAGACATAGGTGCTTGAAATTACGAAAATTTTTATCAGAAAAAATACGGCATAATTTGCGCGAAGCATTTTTGCACTTATATTTAGCCGAAAATTTTGTTAGTATTGCTTCATGATCCGAGAAACCTGAATTAAGGACAGTACAGTCAACGAATTTTGGATCGAAGGATGATACGACATAGTCTATAGTACTAGAACTAGTTTTAGTTATTCTGGTTGGTGAGTTAACATGCATGATTATGCCAAAAGAGTCGAAAATGGACTGAAGAGATTCTTGAGCAATATAATACATGCTACTGATATTCATAACCTAGTACTTCATAAACAAGCGATGGCGCAAATGGGATCCAGAAAATAACGGTTTTAACGTATTTTTGAACTTATTACAATTCTTTTCAATGCCAAACAGAGGCGGGCTGAGCAAAATTGTATTATACAGTGTTAGATATTTACTCACATAAAATTACTTTTGCTATTCTAATAAGTCAAAAATTAAAATTATTAGTAAATAATGTATCAGTAGAATACAGTTTGAAGTAATTACTATCTATACGAATATAGATGAATGGTTGTAAAAGTCTCAATCCGAATTCAAATTATCTTTAAATTGAAAATGTTTTTTTTGATACTAAAATTATTGTTATCTTGAAGCTTCTCTTTGTTATATATAATTTGTCAATAATTATTCTATTTACTTTACATTAACAAAAATTTTTTTCAGATTTAATCGCAAAGACTTATTCTTGTTAAATTCTTTGAGTTTAAACTATTAGTTTATCCAATAATTTGAGAGTTTTCAAATTGTAAGTGATCAGGTACTATTTTCTCAAGTTCCAGAAAAATATTTGAAATAAACAAAACTTTTTTTGTTAACAAAGTTTGAAGGTTAAGACATAATTCATTGGAATATCAGATGAAAAATGAGCGGGATAAAACTTTCTTATTAACTTCCCAGAGGAAGTTATAGTAATGGGTCCGATTTTGAAAATCTGTAATTTTGCATATTTTCGCGGTTTGAAGGTTGCAAAATCCGAATCATACCTTTTTGATGTGATTTCTGTGTGTGTGTACGTATGTGCGTTTGTGTGTATGTACGTTCGGATTTTTTCGCCTCGATTATCTCGCGAACCAGTTGTAACCTTGATACGTGACTAGGCTTATTCGACGCGTAATCACGTAATTAAGATCTGAAAGAGTTTTTAGCAGGATTTTTTGAGCCGTTTTTTGGAATGAATAAAAAAACTTCTGGGAAGTTAGTCGTGTGGACTGCAAAGGTCGCACTCACACGACTTCTGTACTGTAGGACAGGCCCACTGGTTATTAGTAATGTGCTATTTTATACTTTTCAGTACATCATCTAATGAGGTTAGTTCTAGATTATTTGAAGTGCTATTTGTTGAAGAATTTTTTGAGATAATCTGAAATCGAGTAGTTATAATGCCGTTTCTTGGCTCAGAGGGATAAATTATTTTCTATAATACCTAGCTGCTCTAATAGAATAGAGATTATTTGTTCAAAGTCAAATACTATAATATTATTCTATTTATGAACAGCAGTTATTGTCAATACATAAATCTTCTAACATAGTAATTAAAATCAAAATTTTCAGTCAAAATGATTAAAGTTAAATTGTCTTATTTGAAACCCTACTTTAGGAGATTAATGAAGACGAAAATTACTGATAATAGTACTTGTTGGAATAATGAAATACTTTACGAACTAGAGTGGCATAATCAGATATTACCGTGATCTATATGGATATCATTTTTGTCACGACACTTCGAAGTAGGTGTCATAAAAAATATTTTATAATGTTGCTTTAAGTAATTCTTAAACAAGATTGAATATATCTAGAATTAATCTTGTTAAGAGAAACAACACCCAATTAGGGCTCGAAGCCTGTCTTCAAGGATTGCGAATCATGGTAGTTCAAAAATCCTATCCTCATCCATACATTCATGTACATACTAACGTAACATGTTTCAATTGAATCCGACGTTGCCAAATGGAGGACGTCACATTGTGTACAATCTTTGAAATATATACATATTGTATATATCTGTACAAATATTGGAGCGCCACCAGACGATATTTTGTCGAACTAAAATTATTGAACTCGTTTCACTCAACATACGTTATGGCTTCCGATCGCCGAAATTGAAAACTTTTATATTTCAGAAACCTTTCAGGGTAATACAATATTTTTTATATTGTCATATAGTAACCGATTAGATGCGTAGATGGAGATGATGGCGACCAATAAAACCTAAATTCAAATAAGATATAGACGAAAAACATTGTGACGTCCTATATACGGATTGAGTATTGTACAGGACGCCACAATGAATGATAGCATGCAGAAATATGGACGGAGCATTGGTAGCAGGATATATATATATATATATATATATATATATATATATATACTGTGGGAAAAATTTAGTTGGAACAGAATTTAACCTAATATATCTTTTTAAGTTTCAAGTCGATTACAATAAAATTTGGACACAGTGCGAATTCGTCAATTCTTGAACGACTGCTGTTATTTTGTATAAGGATAACACTACAGGGCCGGATCTAGAGCTTAGTTTATTTTGCAATGCTATTTTTGTCGTTGCAATAATAAGCGGTTGTAATTATTAAAAATGGTTTGAGCTCAATCTGATCGTCATTCGCAATCCTCGTGTCGGTTTATTTTCCATATTAGGTACCTACTAAGCGTAAAACCGAATCTAGCTAGAAATATATTGAAATTCCAGAAATTTACCACAATAAAATAACGGCAATACCAAAAAGCTAGGTTATATTTATAATTCAAAAACAGAACTATTTCACATATGTGATTATAATACATACTTGAACGGCGTGTTCCGTGGCTCCGAGAAGCAGATTTATCGGATGCCTTAAAATATTAAATTTTAACGGATGCCTTAAATATTGAGCTTACAGAATACCAATTTACGTTAAAAGCATAAACTATTAACGTCCGATAAATTTTAACGATTGACTTACAGAATAGCCCCAATAATGTCAGTATTATTTTATTCAAGTTAGCCATTGAATACCTTGTCAATATCATGTTTTTGAAATGGTCTTAAAATTTGCGAAATGATAATAATCATAAATATAAAATAAAAAGTAAAACATCTTCATCATGAATACATCATTTATTATGACCAGTAAAGATTATTTATGAATAAAAATAAACTTATTTTACAAACATTCGTTGTGGATATGACTCCCTTCACTATTGACGACGGCTTGCAACCTTCGCACTGACCTATGGCGTTGTTTACAATTTCCTAAGAAACTTCCTCCCAGAAGAACAAGATTCTTTGTTTTAATTCTTCAACATTGTGAATAACAACATTTTCATGAACCTTGGCTTCTAATCGGCTTCAAATAGTATAATCCATTGGATTTAAATCCGGGCTGTTGAGCGGCCACAAACTTGGTTCAATAAAATCAGAGCAATTCTCCTAAGGTATCAAATGGTTGCTCTAGAAGTATGCGACGGAGCGCCGTCTTGTTGAAAAGTGTTAGTCGTCCGAAATCATTTTCATTTCGGGAAGAAACGTCGCTAAAATGTCCGTTTGGTAAACATTTGTATTTATTTTTACTCCTGCTAGCTCAAAAATAATTCTAGTTTTTCCGTGCATTGATATTCCTAGAGAAACCATAATAGAATAGGCAAATTGTGGCCTTGGCACAAGTAAGGAAGCAAGTGGAATTTCAGATTTTTTTTGGACATCGAAGTATACACAGTTATTTTGTGGATTCTTTGGCTGACACAAGGAAAATAGTTGTTCGTCTGTAAACTATATTTTTCCTATTTGTTCTCTTGTTCGAAATCTCTTTAGTAATGCTTGGCATCTATCAAACCTTTTATTTTTGACATAAAGTGTAAGTTTTTGACAATAAATCTTTTTGAAGGGTAAGTCAAGGTTCAGCGTTTTGAAAAATTTGTCGTACTTATTCGATATTGAATTGACTCCTGCCTCTTCTTTTTCTTCCTCGTCCAGGCTTCATCATCAAAGAACCGTTCATTAGGTTTAAATGCTTCAAAAAGTAGCTCACTGCACTAATACGCCAATTACGATTCGGAAACATTTTAACTAATTTCCTTGCACCATAATTGTTTTCGTGCAAAGCTTCCATCAAAATATTATCTGGATTTGGCAAACCCATATTTTAATGAATTGAAATTGAATTGAATTGAAAACATGACATTAACAAGGTAGTCAATGGCTAACATATAAATAAAATAATAGGACATTATGATGTCATGCAGTTGACATTGCGTTATGCTGCCTTCTAACAAAAATGAAAAAATAAGGAATATTTTTGATTTCGTTAGTATTATTTTATTCTTATGTGGTGTGAATATGTCAAATGGTCAGATTGAGCTCAAAACATGTTCAATAATTATAACCGCTTATTATTACAACGACAAAAATTGCACTGCAATATAAATTAAGCTCTAGATCCTGCCCTGTAGTGTCATCCTTATATGAACTAAAAGAAGTCGTTCAAGAATTGACAAATTCGTACTGTGCGACAAAATTATCAGTAGAACATGTAAAATGTTTAAACCTATCCACAGTTACCACCGATGACAAGACCAGTTTAGAAGACAATCAACAAATTTACTTCAATTTGGAAAAGTTGAGGCTGTGAGAACTCTTTCAAAGCCTATAACAGGTGACGAAGATACGGAGGTAAATATCTTGGCTCACTTTGGTCTCACCCACAAAGTTCTATTCGAGCAGCTGTGGTGGATTTGGGCATAAGTTTCAGGTCAATTCAAAGAGTTTTGAGGAAATATCATTTTCATGATATCAAGTTCACACTTGTTCAAGATCTGCACCTTCAAGATCCCATAGAGAGAGTAAACTTATGTTAGGTGATTCGACTCAGAATCTTACATCGAAATTTTTAAATAATTTTTGACACATATCCATGGCAACACAAACATCATAATGTGCTTAGTTTGAACCATGGCCGTCTTGTTTTTCTTCAAGTTGGCCATAACTTCAATAAATTGAATTGCCGGTACTTTTGGAATAACTAAAAAACTATTAGATTTAGGTATAGGGACATGTATTATCAATTTGTAGAAAAGTTTGTTGTCCATTGAATCAAACCAATCAAAATAACAAAGTTTTTGCATCTTCCAATACATGCGGATATTTAATAAATTTGGAAGTACTTGCTGAACAAAATTTATAAATAATCAGGTACAGGCATCCTTTAGCTTTAATTTGAATTAAAATTTAATCATCTTACTGTTTTAAAATAGAATTTATAGTCATTTCGCTAAATGTATTTTAGCTGTCAAAATTTAAATTAATATCTTTTAACTCACAAAGTATAAGAGATAAGTATGGTGGTATCTTAATAAAAAATATTCAGATTTATTGGGACAATCCGAATATGCAAAAATATATAGGGTGTTCCATTTAAAATAACAAAGTAGATACCAACTACCTGTATAACACGAAGTAACAGATAACTGAAAATATTTCAGGTGAATAGATCCCAACCTGTTATGCTGATGCACAAAATTTCAGATTTTTATCTTACTCGGTTTTCCATAAACTTCGAATGGACGGTCACCTTGAATCACCCTATATATATATATATATATATATATATATATATATATATATATATATATATATATATATATATATATATATATATATTTCGCAAGCCAATACAGACGGACTCACTCATCCACAACACATCATACCACCCCTTTTCCCATGAAATCGACTAGTGTATCGTTACCACTTAGCCCTGTATAATTCCAAAAAGAAACAGCAATAATAAAACAACTTGCCGTTGCAAATGGTTATGGCCCACAACATATTGATAAATTAATAATTAAAGAACAAAACAAAATAATACAAAATACTGTATACTTAGATAAGGGGTATTCACAATGTATTGTAACGACGTAAATGGTATTCAAAATAACACGTGCTAATTAGACAAATCGTGAGTGACGACCCAAGCAATCATGCTATTTGTCGAGTGTTAAATCAATAGTTGAGTCGATGGTCGCCAGGTGGCTCCGTTGTGGACAATCAGGATCACTACTTTTTTGTTTATTTCTAGTATTTCCTTAAGCTTTCGTATAGTTATGCCCAAGATTAGTGGAAAGGTAGACCTGATTAATTATTTAGTGGACAGTTGTGTCACTGAATTGATTAATTGTGATGATGAAGACCTGCTGGTGGGTGAAAGAGAAGTTCAAATTTTGGATGATTTTATATCTGACGTATCTGTGGCCCTTGCACATAGATATAGTGTTCCCTTTGAACCAGGATCAGTGGTGGCTTCCAACGAACTGTGGGTTAAAGTTTTACCCAACTTGGATGAGGAAAGATTCAAACAATTAGTAAGAGTAAATAGACTTCAGTTTGACATGATATTGCAAGAAATAAGATATGATCCCCTTTTCACTAGCCATCACTCTTCAAAGCAGTTTCCCGTTGAGTACCAACTATCCCTTTGCCTCTACAGGTTAGGCAGCTCTGGTGAAGGGGCTTCTTTGGCTAAGATAGCGAGGTTGTTTGGATGTGGTGATGGAGGCACCATTAACAACATCACTAAGAGGGTGCTACTGGCTATTCTGAGGAAGAATGATAAATACATTTCTTGGCCCGATGAGGAAGAACGCCGGGACATAATAGCTAACACATTTCACGAGCTCCCCCATTGCTTAGGTTACTTAGATGGTGTCGAAATTCCTTTGGCGGAGAAACCGCTCATTGACCCTGATTCCTATTACTCAAGAAAACAGCAATACGCTTTGAAAGCACAGGCTGTTTGTGATTACAGGCTCAGAATTCGGCACATTGTTATAGGCTATCCAGGGAGCGTACATGATTCAAGAATAATCAATAATAGTTCTTTGTGTACTAAAGAGCACCATTTTTTTTCTGGAATGCAGTATATAGCTGCTGACAGTGCATATGGACTAAGAAACACCGTGATGACTCCTTTTAAGGGAACGGAAAATGTGACCCACAGACAAAAAACATTTAATAAAGTGTTAAGTAAATATAGGGTGAGAATAGAGCATACCTTTGGGATTTTGAAGGAACGATTTAACAGTTTGAAAGAGCTAAAAATTAAGATTCATAATACAGAAAGTATCCAATTCGCGTGCCAATGGTTTAACTCGTGTTGTATTATGCACAACATGCTAGTTAATAATGCTGATGAAGCTGCTTGTGAGTATCAATTAGAGGAAGGAAACAGTGAAGAAAATAATTCAAATATATCTTCAGAAGAAGACAGGGCAGCAGTAAACAAAAGAAATGCTCTTGTACAATTAATTTGAATTGAATTTGCTAAAAATCTACACACAACACAAGTTTATATTTAAAGTTTATTATAAACTGAATAATAAAAGACATGTATGTATAGTAAACTTGAAAATAAAATTATATTATTGAAACTTGTATTTTAGGTCCAATTCATACTTCTTTATTTCTACTTCCTTCTCAATCCTAAAGCGATCCAATTCATTTTTTCTCTCAATTTCCAATTCTGCCAACCTGGATTGTTCCCTCCATTTTTCTATTTCAAACTGAAGCCTAGATTTTTCTAATTCTAAGTGCTGTGTTTTTATTTCTGCCTCTTTGGAGGCCACCTGGGACTCCAGCTCCAGTCTCTTGTCATCAATTTTTCTCTGTTCCTTGCTAATCTCAGACAATTGAGCCACTCTAGCTTCTTGTA
The DNA here is from genome assembly GCA_958507055.1 of Crioceris asparagi. Lineage (NCBI taxonomy): Eukaryota > Metazoa > Arthropoda > Insecta > Coleoptera > Chrysomelidae > Crioceris > Crioceris asparagi. The sequence continues at coordinate 18,351,595 of OY293832.1, forward strand.
CCTGCGCAAGGTAAGTAACGGAGTTGTGCTTAGTACTTGCAGAAGATCTTCTTCTAGGAGTATCAGATGAGGAAGGTTTGTTGCTCAATTTTTTGATGAACTGTTGTGCATCTACACTTTCTTCCTGATTTTGTGCCGTACCGTTTTCATCACTTTTTACATATTCAATTGTCACATCCGGTAGTTGCACTACTGATGATGGCTCACCACTAGACAATGCTTCCTGGTTCTCTGGGACACCACTGTCGGAAATATGTAATGGATGAATGCTAAATTTTGATCCAAATATTTCATCCAATATTTTAAAATCAGGGCACAATTTTAGAATATATCCCTGAATAGTTTCCTCCTTGTCTTCATCAGTTAAGCCAGCGCCCGTGCCATTGCGCCAGTCAATAGCATCTTGGTACTTCTTCCTTAGGTTTCTCATTTTGTCCCTCAATCCACACCACTCATAACCTTCTAGTATTGGTTCTCTTTCAATGATCTTTCGGTAGAAAATCTGTGCAGTCGGTTTCTGCAATAAGTAAAAACAAAAAAATAATAGCTTGCAGTTCAAATAGTTACTGAGAGTATGATATCAAAAGTAGGTACATTGTTCATATACTTCATTGATTTTCTCATTGTCTATGGCACAAGATATTTCAAATTCTTCTACTAAAGATGTACATCGTTTCAAAAATATCACATCCCAGACTTAGGCAAGTTGGAATGCTGTTTTCGATTAGATAACTACCAATTATATATGATGTCAGTTGAACCTTTATAAATGCTGGTAAATATCTGAACAATAATTTAGATAAAAACACTTTACTTACCTCAAACGAGTTTTTTGAAAAAAGTACACATTGAAGAAGTACTTCTAAGTCTGCCTTAGTCCACTTTTTATTTGGTTTTGCCCTCATCCTTCTCTTTTTAGTAGGTAGAGCGGACATTTCTAGACAATCCTTACCATAGTCCATATTCAAAATTTATATGATTGTAGAGTCATGTAAGTAATTGCGGTTTGGAAATTTCGAAAGTATTTGCGGTTAGGATTCATTCGATCGACATATGACAGCTGAGGCTGTCACGGCCAAATACGACGTTCCCAAATAGCACGTTTCAAATAGCAGACTCCTGGGTCCGTTATTTGGTATCGTCGTATCGATTGTAAATCTGTCGCTAATACGGGACCTGATTTTACCAAATAGCACGGATAACACGAATAACATATGTTAAACTAAGATCGTGAATACCCCTATAATCATGAAATTCAATCAAATAACATAACCAAATTTGTTACAACCACCTTTACAGGCTCTACCTCATATAAATTCGCGAATCCTTAAGAATTATTTTCTGGTCTCTTTGACTAGATCGAACTCCATACAGAAAATCCTGTTCAATAATAAAGACAAATTAGACATTCTTAGCAAATCAGGCATATACAAATTTACCTGTGGTTCATGCCCGTCTATATACCTATATATTGGACGAACCTATCGCAATTTTAAAAAACGTATAACAGTTAACAGAGCACACCAAATTCAAACACCGCAACAACACAGGCTTCTCCCAATTTTCGGAACATGTTCTATCGTCCAAACACACCTGTGATGAAGACTCTGGTCTAAAAGTACTGCACTATGTTATTAAAGGAAATAATCTTATTATGTTGGAACAACTTAAAATCATGAGATACAATCATACTCACCGCAACATTTTGATAAATTCACAAATCAATTTCGCCATTCCAACTATTTTTTCTCTATTTGTTGTAAACCCCAAAATCCTGCAACGAGGATAAATTAATTGGTTGAATCGAGTTGACTGATTACAGCTGGGATTAAAGTTAATAGAGAAAAAACAACATTTGAAGTTTGAAGTGACGCCACTTTCTAACCCTAACTGTCTACTGTCTCAACAACAATCAAGGCCATGTGACTTTGTGTCAATCATAGAACACAAACAACCAAATATTATAAATTTACTAAGGAAACAGTAAAATCTTCAAGTATCAATTTGCCTTTAGCTGCCCATTATTAGATGTCACTTTATACAACTTATACATCATATATTTTGATTGTCATAATCAAATTTTTTTATATACTAGTCAGTTTTTAATATGTGTGTGTTCATTTTAATCTTTATTCAATAACTTTACACTTTTTTTAACTTTACAAACTTATTTATATACATATCACTATACAAATAATTTTATACATGTGTTTAGTGATAGTCTTTTTGTTGACAACTACATGTTGATTGTAAGTTTTCAAACACATTTTCCCATTCTACTAACATAATAAAATCATTGCATATCGCCTTCAGCATGGCCGCCTGATGATGGAGTTTTAATTTATTAATGAATTAATAATCTCTACACGATCTGACTTATTTTAAAAGTTATAAAAGTAGATCGTGGCCTAGCAGACCCACCTAACATTATTTGAGTCATAACTGATATTGAAAACAGTATGTACCAGGTGGGAACAACAACTAATGGAATAATAAAATTTTGGTTCAGCAGACCGGATTTAAAAAAGCTACATCCGTCTTTGTTACAAAGCAAATTTATTTCATTACAGGAAGCTGTTGCAGTGTGAAATGTGAAACCAATATAGTTTGTTTCACGAATGCTGGCTATTGCCTGTAATCATCCAGGAGATACGTACATCACGCTATACGTCTCATCGCATCTCATTATGATGAAATTCTCTACTACTTTTGTCGATCTAAGCTACGACATCGGTATTTCAAACTTATCTCCTTCAATACAATGATAAAAAGCTGCACTTATGCCCGAAGGCAATGCAATCTTTAATTCATAGGCATCACAAAATCAATGTGACATTTCAGATAATTCAGATGCATAAATTTTTATTTCATAACTCAAGCAATAAATTTGTATTTTGTGTCTCTGAATTATTGTTTATAAAAAATCTTTTATATTATTTGCTTACTTTATCAATCAATTTTTTTTTCTCTATTTGTATGAATTTCCCTGAAGCATATAAAAATATTGAAATACCACACCCTATCGCGAAATCGTTTTGCCACTGATTCACACCCGTCACTTGAATTGATCCATTTTTTGTGTTGCCAAGGCAGATGCCAATATTCGTGAAACAAACTATAAATGCCAATGTTATAAGTTATAAGGCAAAGCTTCAATGCAATACTAGATGTCATAAAAGTGGTCCTTGTGTTGATAAGTAGATATTGTACCATTATAATCAAGAATAATGTTACAAATGGGTAGTAAATGTTTTCTGTTTCAATTATTTTTGAAGCTTGACTGCTTGTTTTGTGTTTATCTAATATATCTTTTATAGTAAGACCAAAAAAACACGAAGTCTTCTCCACAGTTTATTATTAAGGATTAATTACTGATGAGACATGTTTCGAGATTGTACAATCTCATTTTCAATCGAAATATAGAAAGTTCAGTAACAAATTAAAGTGAAAAATTATGTAGTTAAGATACAAAATGGTGGATAGTGTACTTACATGGAGATGAAAATATGAAAAATTTAAGAGAAGAAAAACATTATGTAAACGATCCCAAAACCAGTACAATAATTGAAATTAACATATATATACTTGAAAAATAAAATAAATAAATTATCAATTTATGAAATTAAAAAATTAAAAATAGTAAAATAAAGTCACATTCTAAAAAATAAAAAATAAAATACGAAATTCTACGTCACGTCACATTGTCCGAGTATGAGTGTTCGTGCCCGGTGACTACATATTGGTCAGCTGATGGTAAAAGAGATATATTTCTGGTTGGGGATCGTTTAAATAGTTTTTCAATTACATGTAACTAGAGCCATCTAATGTTGGATAGTGAATATTTTGAAGTTTAATAAAGAGAAAGATAATTTAAATAGTAGAATACTGTAATATTTGACATAGAATTATAGACAAAAGGTTAGGAGAAGCACAACAACAAAATAAAATGTTTATAAACAAGTTCAAAAGTTTAAGGAGTTGAAAAACTGTATGCTGTCAAAGTTGCTTTGTTTTGTGATATAGTTCGTGGGTTGTTATTGTTGGAATTGATCTCGAAAATCTCAAGAATGTTCAACAACCGGCCTTTTGGAGCATGGTGTAATATTTTAACATCATTGTTGATATTGAAGGTGTGTTTATTATTGATTACATGATTTGCGAAAGAACAAAGATTTATATTTATCTATTATTTTAGCGTGTTCATCTATTCTAATACTTATTTTTCTGCCAGTTTGACCTATGTATTTGGCTGGGCAATCAGAACAAGAGATCTCTTAAACTCCGGATGTATCAAGAGGGTTGACCTGGTCTTTAACATGGACCAACATCCTATAAATTGTGTTATGGGTGGAGAAGCATACTTTTAGTTCCTGGTTATGGTGTTGGAAAATGTTTCGGATTTCTTGTGAAGCTTTGCCGATGTAAGGTAATGAGCAGAACTTAGTTGATATAGTAGGTGCAATTAAGTTCCTGTTTATGTGTTTTGTCAAGTGTCTGTGATATATTCTATCTATGAATTGAATAGGGTAGTCATTGTTGGTGCCAATTTGTTTAATGATGTTGAGTTCCTTGTTAAAATTTCTTACACTCATCGGGATGGAGAACAGTCTATGAAAAAGTGCGTTGAAGGAGCTCAGTTTATGTGATATCGGGTGACAAGAATAATAGGGGATGATGTTGTCTGTATATGTTGGTTTTCTATAAATTGAGAAAATCAAATTATTATCTGTTTTAGTTATCATAATATCCAAGAAAGGTAGGCGATTATTATCTTCTATTTCCATTGTGAAGGAGATAGCTGGGTGTAGCGAGTTCAAGAATGTTAAAAGTAAGTTTAGTTGGGTTAAGCTACCATCGAAAAGCACTAAACAATCGTCTACATATCTGTAGTAGAAAAGAATCTTATCATAGTGAATGAAATCCTGGAACTTTGTTTCCAAATTGTTCATAAAAATTTCAGCCAACAACGGAGATAGGTTACTCCCCATAGCTAGACCCGTTGATTGAGCGCAAATTTCATTGTTGAATTTAAAGAAGTTTTGTTTCAGGACCGTGTCCAAAAGATGGCAAATATTGACGCAATGTTGAAAGTTAATGCCTGATTCAAAGAGGAGGTTCCTAACTAGTTGAATACAATCATCTGGTGGGATACTAGGGAAGAGATTAACTGCATCGAATGATACTAGAATAGAATTATCTGGTATGACAACGTTTGAAATTTTATTAATTAAATCTTTGGTGTTTTTTATGGAATAACGGTTATGGAATTCGGTTAAGTCTCTAATTAGTTTGTTAAGCCATGAAGATAATTTCGATGTGGGTGAGTTACAATAGGAATCAACAGGTCTAATAGGAATACCTGTTTTGTGAATTTTTGGTAAGCCATATAATAAGGGTGTGGACGGGTTCATGGGGATTAGTCTATCTTTATTAGATTCGAAGTATATGATGGTAGTTTTACACCTGTCTAATATATTTGGTTGTAGGATCAGAATCTAATTTTTGGAAGCAGTCCGAGGACAGGAAGTTGATGACTTTGCTCACATAGTCCGGCCGATCCAGGATAACAAGACAATTACCTTTATCTGCTTTTGAAATTACTCAATTGTTATGTTTGACTTTATTTGTAATATGATTCATAATAAATCTCAGCTTCTTATCCTCATAATTATATGTAATGTTTGAATTAAAAGTGAAATTCCTGTTTAACACACGTGCAATATCACTTCTGATTAAATCTTTGTTGTTGAAATTTAAGGTCTGAATTATTTTTTCACTCTCTATGGCAAGTAGTTGAAAATCTTTTCTATCTTTGGGTTTATGTATGTTAAATTTTAAGCCTAAGTTAAGAACTTTCAATTCACGTTCACTAAAGGTCGTTGAGGATTTGTTCATCACTCTCTGATGGAAAGTGTTATCCGAGAACTTGTTAGTTGTATGATTAGATTGATATAAATTAGAGTTTAACATGGATAGCTTGTTTATTAACTTTTGGTGCTTCTCCTTACCTTTATGTTCAATGTAGTCCAAGAGGTTTCTATGAAGTACATCCAGTTCCAAGAAGTCCAGGGTAGATGCCAATTTCAAATGGAGCCATTTGAGATGGATGTTGATGGTGTTGATTTTGTGGTATAATGATTTAACTTCTTGTTTGATTCACGTCGTGGTACCAATGCGGATGGCTTTTTTAGCTGCTGGAGTGGTAATCCTGGATTGGAGGGAGATGTACTTGGGGGTGAGTCCTTTCCTGAGGCATTCATTATTAAACCATATGTCCAGGGAACATGTTTTCCGTCTTAATAACAGAACTTTGTATTGTCGGACTAGTATTGCTCGACTAGCATCTTGATAATGGTTGTAGAAGTCCATTCTCGAAGGGGAGTGAAATGGTAAGACCAAAAAAACACGAAGTCTTCTCCATAGATTATTATTAAGGATTAATTACTGATGAGACATGTTTCGAGATTGTACAATCTCATTTTCAATCGAAATATAGAAAGTTCTGTAACAAATTAAAGTGAAAAATTATGTAGTTAAGATACAAAATGGTGGATAGTAATGTTAAACTCTAATTTATCTCAATCTAATCATACAACTAACAAGTTCTCGGATCACACTTTCCATCAGAGAGTGATGAACAAATCCTCAACGACCTTTAGTGAACGTGAATTGAAAGTTCTTAACTTAGGCTTAAAATTTAACATACATAAACCCAAAGATAGAAAAGATTTTCAACTACTTGCCATAGAGAGTGAAAAAATAATTCAGACCTTAAATTTCAACAACAAAGATTTAATCAGAAGTGATATTGCACGTGTGTTAAACAGGAATTTCACTTTTAATTCAAACATTACATATAATAATGAGGATAAGAAGCTGAGATTTATTATGAATCATGTTACAAATAGAGTCAAACATAACAATTTAGTAATTTCAAAAGCAGATAAAGGTTTTGTCTTGTTATCCTGGATGGGCCGGACTATGTGAGCAAAGTCATCAACTTCCTGTCCTCGGACTGCTTCCAAAAATTAGATTCTGATCCTACAACCAAATATATTAGACAGGTGTAAAACTACCATCATATACTTCGAATCTAATAAAGATAGACTAATCCCCATGAACCCGTCCACACCCTTATTATATGGCTTACCAAAAATTCACAAAACAGGTATTCCTATTAGACCTGTTGATTCCTATTGTAACTCACCCACATCGAAATTATCTTCATGGCTTAACAAACTAATTAGAGACTTAACCGAATTCCATAACCGTTATTCCATAAAAAACACCAAAGATTTAATTAATAAAATTTCAAACGTTGTCATACCAGATAATTCTATTCTAGTATCATTCGATGCAGTTAATCTCTTCCCTAGTATCCCACCAGATGATTGTATTCAACTAGTTAGGAACCTCCTCTTTGAATCAGGCATACTTTCAACATTGCGTCAATATTTGCCATCTTTTGGACACGGTCCTGAAACAAAACTTCTTTAAATTCAACAATGAAATTTGCGCTCAATCAACGGGTCTAGCTATGGGGAGTAACCTATCTCCGTTGTTGGCTGAAATTTTTATGAACAATTTGGAAACAAAGTTCCAGGATTTCATTCACTATGATAAGATTCTTTTCTACTACAGATATGTAGACGATTGTTTAGTGCTTTTCGATGGTAGCTTAACCCAACTAAACTTACTTTTAACATTCTTGAACTCGCTACACCCAGCTATCTCCTTCACAATGGAAATAGAAGATAATAATCGCCTACCTTTCTTGGATATTATGATAACTAAAACAGATAATAATTTGATTTTATCAATTTATAGAAAACCAACATATACAGACAACATCATCCCCTATTATTCTTGTCACCCGATATCACATAAACTGAGCTCCTTCAACGCACTTTTTCATAGACTGTTCTCCATCCCGATGAGTGTAAGAAATTTTAACAAGGAACTCAACATCATTAAACAAATTGGCACCAACAATGACTACCCTATTCAATTCATAGATAGAATATATCACAGACACTTGACAAAACACATAAACAGGAACTTAATTGTACCTACTATATCAACTAAGTTCTGCTCATTACCTTACATCGGCAAAGCTTCACAAGAAATCCGAAACATTTTCCAACACCATAACCAGGAACTAAAAGTATGCTTCTCCACCCATAACACAATTTATAGGATGTTGGTCCATGTTAAAGACCAGGTCAACCCTCTTGATACATCCGGAGTTTACGAGATCTCTTGTTCTGATTGCCCAGCCAAATACATAGGTCAAACTGGCAGAAAAATAAGTATTAGAATAGATGAACACGCTAAAATAATAGATAAATATAAATCTTTGTTCTTTCGCAAATCATGTAATCAATAATAAACACACCTTCAATATCAACAATGATGTTAAAATATTACACCATGCTCCAAAAGGCCGGTTGTTGAACATTCTTGAGATTTTCGAGATCAATTCCAACAATAACAACCCACGAACTATATCACTTAATGAACAAAGCAACTTTGACTGCATACAGTTTTTCAACTCCTTGAACTTTTGAACTTGTTTATAAACATTTTATTTTGTTGTTGTGCTTCTCCTAACCTTTTGTCTATAATTCTATGTCAAATATTACAGTATTCTACTATTTAAATTATCTTTCTCTTTATTAAACTTCAAAATATTCACTATCCAACATTAGATGGCTCTAGTTACATGTAATTGAAAAACTATTTAAACGATCCCCAACCAGAAATATATCTCTTTTACCATCAGCTGACCAATATGTAGTCACCGGGCACGAACACTCATACTCGGACAATGTGACGTGACGTAGAATTTCGTATTTTATTTTTTATTTTTTAGAATGTGACTTTATTTCACTATTTTTAATTTTTTAATTTCATAACTTGATAATTTATTTATTTTATTTCTCAAGTATATATATATATGTTAATTTCAATTATTGTACTGGTTTTGGGATCGTTTACATTATGTTTTTCTTCTCTTAAATTTTTCATATTTTCATCTCCATGTGAGTATACTATCCACCATTTTGTATCTTAACTACATAATTTTTCACTTTAATTTGTTACTGAACTTTCTATATTTCGATTGAAAATGAGATTGTACAATCTTGAAACATGTCTCATCAGTAATTAATCCTTAATAATAAACTGTGGAGAAGACTTCGTGTTTTTTTGGTATTACCATTTCACTCCACTTCGAGAATGGACTTCTACAACCATTATCTTTTATAGTATTAATAAAAAAAAAGAGTTAATTTTTTTTCGTAATATTTTTTTATGAGGTATATAAAACGAAGTAGTTAATAAATAAAATTTAAAAAGAATGCGCGGATTTTTCACAAAACGCCGACCTCTAAAATAAGGCAGATTGTGTATAGATTATTAATTCACAATATGACGGTAAGTCTTCGGCATTTTGTGAAAAGTCGCGGCCGATAGCGTAATAATATTTCTCAACACTATATGCCGGCGTTTCATGAAATGCCTAGGCTTTTCACGAAAAGACGGATTTCACCATAAGACTACGACACATGTATATATATAAATATAAATATATCAGATAAGAAGTAACGCTGCACTACGTGATTAACATTTACATTTACATCAACGTTTCGACATAATACATGTCTTCATCAGGATGCTATAATATTAATTCTATAAGTATAAATACATAGAGATATAATAATTCTTACCAAAACTGTGAGGGTATTGAAAATTGACAAATTTAGAAAAACATCAGGACATACATATCAATAATAATATTTGGACTGCTTGTTTATAAATTATATGTTAAAGATCTTCATTTCAATAGCAGCTACGAAATAATTTTGAAATATTCTGTCAAAGGACTAATTATTTATTTATGTCAGTTATTTTCAATTTAAAGTTTCATTTGTTTAAATTATACTAATACTGGGAGATTGTACAAATATAATATGTTTGCAGGTGTATATTTATGTGATATAGCTATTCTCTGTTATGTTATACAAAATATTTTTTTTAAATACAGTTTATCTCCTATCTAATATGAATCAGATGGACGGATGATTGTTATTAATTTTTAAATTTATTAAATAAGAATAAATATTACTTATATTATTTATATCTGTTCTATGATTCATAGTGTCATTATTTTTTGACATATGGAACATCTCTAGGAATGATCTTTTTCGAAGATTAGGTTCAATTTCTAGAATTTTAGGATTATCATAGTTAGCTAAATGTGTTGTTTGACGACAATGCTCGGCTAAGGCACATTTTTTGTTGGGGTTATTAAAATCACTTTTGTGTTGAATAATTCGTTTTTTAAGTTGTTGAGAGGTTTGACCTATGTACACTAAACTACATGAGCTACAAGGTATTTGGTAAATGACATCTTTTTGTTTATCTAATGGAATATCATCTTTTAGTTTGCTGCGTATTCTTTTTAGCTATTCTAATATTATCATTTTTCATTAAGTTTATCAGCTTATTAGTTAGATCTCCTACTTGTGGTAAAGATACATAATTTATATTTAGTCACAAATTTCATCCAACACGCAATCCATGACAATTCTGGCTATAATTGGACTCAGAGTTGATCCCATAGGACATCCAAATTTTTGTTTATATAACTTTGCATTAAATGTAGAAAAATTAGAATCAAAAATGAATTTAATCACTATCAGGAAGTCTTCTTTTGATATGTTAGTATGTAGCGTAATTGTTTGCCACATTTTTTCAATAATCTCAATTGCCAAATTCATTGAGTCTTCCCAGGCTTTGAGATACTGGGCCAGAACTAACATCAAATTGGCAAGCTGGAGAAACGGAAGGATTTTCTTACATCAATGTAATAAATATGGACTACAACCTCCCCACATCACAAATAGCATCAAAGGACTATTCAACACCATTTTTAATACAACCTCTATAACAAGAGCCATAAAGAAAAATTTACAGGTGATTAACATTTTTGTAAAATTTGAAATCAGATGTACTGTTGAAAGAATCACCGAGTTAGAAAGAGAGTTATCTAGTAAGTGGCAGTTCCTTGAGGGCTCTCTTCCTAATCATATCTTACGTGAATTCAAACGAAGAAATAATATTACTTATAACAGAAAATTTAATATCATAAAACGTGATAACCTTAGTAAATTTAATAAACTAATTGAAGAACAAGAAAAAAAGATTATAACACATGATTCATGGTGTAAAAATGTTAGCAACACAAGAATACCATCGAATGTAAAAAAAAATCTATCTTTAGGACCTAAATTTAGTTTATAATTTCCAAACCATGTTCTTCCCATACAGAGGTTACTAGCTGATACTGATTACATCATTAATAAACAGCCAAATCATATTAACAAAGAATTTTTAAGAGCACACTCAACTCATCTAATAACAAATTATTATTTAGGAAATCCGAATTATAACAAATACATCTACAATGTATTTCTTGAAACTAAAAAATTCTTAAGAGAACATCCAAATATTATGATCACGCAATCAGATAAAGGTAATGTCAGAGTTATAATATCAAAACAGGATTATATAAGGTTAGCCAATAACATAATTGAAGACAAAAAATATTACAAAGAGTTAAATAGAGATCCTACATTAACATTACAAGGAAAAGCAAACTCTATTGTAAAGAAACTATCAAATAGAAGTTTTATAACTGAAATAGAAGCAAAATCACTTTATGAATACAATTCTTCTCCAGCAAGATTTTATGGTTTACCTAAAGAACACAAACCAGAACTCAGTCTCAGACCAATTATTTCATGTATAAATACTCCAACCTCAAAAATTTCTACATTCATTGCTAAAATTTTATCTAATTCAGTTAATAACAATAATAGATACTATATTCGAGATTCTTTTGAGTTTGCTGAAAAATTTAATAATTTTCAATTACCTGCAAATTACGATCTTGTCAGCTTTGATGTAAAATCTCTTTACAGCAATATTCCCATGAATTTGGCAATTGAGATTATTGAAAAAATGTGGCAAACAATTACGCCACATACTAACATATCAAAAGAAGACTTCCTGATAGTGATTAAATTTTTGATTCCAATTTTTTTACATTTAATGCAAAGTTATGTAAACAAATATTTGGATGTCCTATGGGATCAACTCTGAGTCCAATTATAGTCAGAATTGTCATGGATTACGTGTTGGATGAAATTTGTGACTTACTACCTTTCGAACTTCCTTCTATTAAAAAATAAGTAGATGATATAGTGACAGCAGTGCCACAAGATCAATTGGATTTCACACTAAACTGTTTCAATGGCTATAACCAACATATTTAATTTACCAAAGAAACAGAAAATAACAACTCCATTCCTTTTTTGGACACCAGAATTATCAGACTAAATGATAATAAAATAATCCTAGATTATTAGAAAACCAATGTCATCAAATAGGTTCATACATTACCATTCCAATCATCCAATGAAACAAAAAATTAACTTGAATAAATGAAATATGAAAAAAAGAGTATCATTTCTCATCCAACATTATTAAATGACAATATAAAAAAAACTTCTGATGATATTTCAAGAGAATGGCTATCCTAGTATTCTAATTAATAAAATTCTTCATAATATACCTAACAGACAAGTCCTTCAAAATTCACCAAATAGATCAGAACTAAATATAAATTATGTATCTTTACCACAAGTAGTAGTTCTAACTAATAAGCTGATAAACTTAATGCAAAATGATAATATTAGAATAGCTAAAAAGAATACGCTCACTGTTAGAAAATTATTCAGCAAACTAAAAGATGATATTCCATTAGATAAACAAAAAGATGTCATTTACCAAATACCTTGTAGCTCATGTAGTTTAGTGTACATAGGTCAAACCTCTCAACAACTTAAAAAACTAATTATTCAACACAAAAGTGATTTTAATAATCCTAACAAAAAATGTGTCTTAGCCGAGCATTGTCGTCAAACAACACATTTAGCTAACTATGATAATCCTAAAATTCTAGAAATTGAACCTAATCTTCGAAAAAGATCATTTCTAGAGATGTTCCATATATCAAAAAATAATGACACTATGAATCATAGAACAGATATAAATAATATAAGTAATATTTATTCTTATTTAATAAATTTAAAAATTAACAACAATCATCCGTCCATCTGATTCATATTAGATAGGAGATAAACTGTATTTAAAAAAAATATTTTGTATAACATAACAGAGAATAGCTATATCAGATAAATATACACCTGCAAACATATTATATTTATACAATCTCCCAGTATTAGTATAATTTAAACAAATGAAACTTTACATTGATAAAACTGACATAAATAAATAAGTAGTCCTTTGACAGAATATTTCAAAATTATTTCGTAGCTGCTATTGAAATGAAGATCTTTAACATATCTTAATATATATAAATCTCGTGTCACAATGTTTGTCCTCAATGGACTCCTAAACCACTCAACCGATTATAATAAAATTCGCACACCATGTGCACTTCGATCCAACTTGAGAGATAGGATAGTTTAAATCTCAAATTATAGTCGCATTTTTAATTTATTGCTAATTATTTGTCTGTTATTATTTGACAGTCACAATTATCTGTTAACTCCAAATGATTCTAGCAGATGTCGATACCTTTCGAATGGGTTGAGTAAGTAATCAATAGATGGCGCTGTTATGGTAAATCTACGAACGTGTCATATAAGCTACATTTTAACAGCATAATTACCACGTGTTGTTGACGCTATAAAATTAATTAAATTTATTTTGTAGTGAACGAAATACCGTATAATTCAATTATTTCCACTTTTTAAATGAATCAGGACAGCAGAAGGTCATGCACAAGAATCTCAAGAACAGTGTAACGAACGTCTTCAAGAGAATATCATAAGAACAAGAGCAGCAGGAGAACGAGACATAGCCACAGTAGGAGCACAGGAACAATAATTTCAATTTATACATGTAAGTAATATCACATAGTTTTATAAAAGTTAATTGGCACAAAGCTCCCCACACTTTTTCAATAATTGTACAAAAATTTTTATATTATTTTTATTTAACTTCTATTGAAAATTATTTTGCACTTATTATTTCAATGTGCTATGATAACATGTTTTTCAGTTCCTCTTTCTAATATTTAAACGATTAAATTATTATTTTCAATTAAATGCCACCGAAAAAATCTAACCTCAACAACGCGAGCAGCAAAGGGTCATGACGCAAACGTGTTGAAAGAGCTCAGCAATTACCAGAACAAATCGAAACAAGAAATGCAGCTCAAAGAATCAGGAATGCAGAAAGTCGTGCACAAGAATCTCAAGAACAGCGTGACGAACGTCTGTAACAGAATATTACGAGAACAAGAGCGGCACGAGAACGAAACATAGCTACAGTACGAGTACTAGATCGACAAAGGCAACGGATCAGCCGCTCATTAACACGTGCATCATTCGTTCGGCTTGCCTTTGAATATGCACCAGATATTAACTACTCAGCGCATTCAAAAATTGCTATCGGTGGAATGGATAAAGTATGTCAATATTGTCAGGCATTGAAATTTCGGAATGAAGCAGCCGGCATGTGCTGCGCATCAGGAAAAGTTGTGCTGTCGCCTCTACCCGCTCCGCCGGAGCTTTTATTATCCCTTCTTACTGGCAATTCAGATGATTCCAAATTATTTTTGCGTAAGATACGCAAATTTAATTCTTGCTTCCAAATGACGTCATTTGGGGCAACTAAAATTTGCGATCGTGCATCCGATGGACGTAATTTTGAAACTACATTCAAAATTCAAGGCCAGGTGTACCATACCTGATAACAATCCGAAATTTCTTCAAATTTATTTTATGGGCGATTGTGACGAGCGCGTGACGACTCGGTGCCTGTATAATTTTATTGAACAAGCAGAGGAAAGAGCAATTGTGATATAATTGGAAAATTTTTTAGAAGATCACAATCAACTAATTCAATTGATCAAAAGAGTTTCGCCACGACTGCAAAATGACAATTATCAAATCGTCATAAAAGCCGACAAAGTACCATTAGGTGAACATGCTGGTAGATTCAACGCTCCAACTGTTGATGAGGTTGCTGTTATCATGGTTGGTGATCCAGTTGACAAAAGATCTATAAAAATTACACGGCGAGACAACACTGTCAGTACGATTTCGGATCTACACCGTTCATATGACGCATTACAATATCCATTGATAGTTTGGCAAGGACAAGATGAATATCACCTTAATATCAAACAGTATGATCCAAATACCGGTAAATTTGACAATTATCTATTTACTTTCTTACTGTATGTATAGATTTTAATTTCGTATTGCATTTTATTTTTTATTTTTTTAGGTGATTACAGAAATAATAAAGTTAGCTCAATGAACTACTACGCACACCGAATAATGGTTAGACAACATCAAGACAATTATATCCTTCGATATCGTCAGCTGTTCCATCAATACATTGTTGATATGTATGCTAAGGTCGAAAGCGAACGCTTGCGATTCCTTCGATTCAACCAGGCAAAACTACGATCGGAAGAATATATTCACTTACGAGATGCTGTTGCTGGAAACATCGATGGAAATTTAAATCCCAATGACATCGGTAATGCTTTCATTTTACCTTCAAGCTACATCGGCAGTCCACGGAACATGCAGGAATACATGCAAGATGCGATGACTTACGTACGTCATTACGGCCGACCGGATTTATTTATTACATTCACATGTAATCCGAATTGGGAAGAGATACAAACTTTACTATTGCCAGGACAACAAGCCATTCATCGTCATGATTTAAATGCACGTGTGTTTAAACAAAAATTGAAATCCTTAATTGATTTTATTGTTAAATATTCAATTTTTGGTATCACACGTTGTTGGCTGTATACGATAGAGTGGCAAAAGCGAGGTTTGCCTCATGCCCACATTTTGGTTTGGCTTAAAGATAGAATCCGTCCTGAAGAAATCGATCAAATAATTTCAGCCGAAATTCCAGACCCATTAATTGATCAAGAATTATTTGATATTGTCACCAATCACATGATCCATGGGCCATGCGGTGCTTTCAACATGACGTCACCGTGCATGGAAAATGGAAAATGTAAAAAAAACTTCCCAAAGCCGCATACGAATGACACGATCACGATATTGATGGTTATCCAATGTATCGCCGCAGAAGTACTGAGAATGGTGGCCACACATTTACAATGCGACTGTCGAACTTTCCAAATCAAGTTGAGTTTGATAATCAGTGGGTGGTACCATACGCACCACTACTTTCAAAAACTTACAAAGCTCATATCAATGTTGAGCTTTGCAGTTCTGCTAAATCAATTAAGTATATTTGTAACTATGTAAACAAAGGCAGTGATTTGGCCATATTTGAAGTACAAAACATAAATAAAAATGACGAAATAGCACGATACCAAATGGGCAGATACATTAGCAGCAATGAAGCTATTTGGCATATTCTCAGCTTTCCCATCCACGAAAGAGATCCTGCTGTCCAACATCTGGCAATACATCTTGAAAACGGTCAACGTGTATACTTCACTGAAGAAAATGTTCTCCAAAGAGCGTTCGAAGCTCCGAAAACGACTTTAACTGAATTTTTTACATTGTGTCAAAAACTTGATGTTTTTGGCCAATTCGCGAAGACATTGGTGTATAGTGATGTTCCACGTTATTTCACATGGAACAAATCCAGTAAAAAATGGGAGCCACGGAAACAAGGAAAACCACATCCTTCCATTACAGGCATATTCAAAGCTAAGACATTGGGGAGACTTTACACGGTACATTCAAAGCAACGTGAGTGCTTCTATTTACGTTTGTTATTGGTGAATGTTCCCGGACCAACGTCTTTTGAATTTTTACGAACAGTTAATGGTCGAGTATTCAATACATACTAGGATGCATGTCGTGAACTGCAATTGCTAGAAGACGATAACCATTGGGACTTAACGCTTGCTGATGCTGCGTTGACATCAACACCGAATAACATTCGTCAGTTGTTTGCAATTATTTTGACGACATGTTATCCCTCGCAAGCACAAACTTTGTGGGAAAAATATAAAAATTGTATAACAGAAGACATCTTGCACCGAATTAGACAAACAAATCAATGCCAAAACATAGATTATACACCAGAGATGTACAATGAAGCATTGGTCTTGATCGAGGATTTATGTGTTCTTATTTCAAATTTACCACTTAATCATCATGGTATGACATCACCTAATCGTCCAGCCACCGACTTAGTCAATACCGATTTACAACGAGAAAATCAATATGACCATGGAAGTTTAGCAACAATTATCATGAACAGTGAACCATTACTGACAGCAGAACAAAAAATTATTTATGATCGGATTATGCTGGCTGTTGCTGCTGAACAAGGCGGTTTTTTTTTTCTTGGATGCACCTGGTGGAACCGGTAAAACATTTTTAATATCGTTGATTCTTGTCAAAATACGGTCGCAACAAAAAATCGCATTAGCAGTAGCATCGTCAGGCATTGCGGCTACTTTACTGGATGGTGGGCGAACAGCACATTCAACATTCAAGCTGCCATTGGACGTTCATAATAAACCAGATGCAATGTGTAACATCAAAAAGAATAGTGGAATAGCTGCAGTGTTGCGGAAGAGTTCTATAATAATTTGGGATGAGTGCACAATGGCACACAAATATTCACTTGAAGCATTAAACAGAACTATGCAAGATTTAAACAGCAATAATAAACTTTTCGGTGGTGCTATCTTACTTTTGTCTGGTGACTTCCGGCAGACCTTACCGGTTATACCTCGCTCTACTTTCGCGGATGAGATTAATGCATGTTTGAAACAATCATTCTTATGGCGAAGTGTTGAAACACTTCGATTGACCATAAATATGCGAGTACAATTGCAAAATGATCCATCAGCACAAATATTTTCCGAACAACTACTAGATATTGGGAACGGTAAAATAGCACTGCAACCAAATACGCAATGCAATAAACTACCAGACAATTTTTGCACTGTTGTTCAGGATAAAAATGAATTGATTCAGAGTATTTTTCCGGATATACAGAATAATTATTTGAATCATGAATGGCTTAGTCAACGGGCGATTTTGGCAGCCAAAAACGTTGATTTTGACGAAATTAACTTCCAGATACAACAGTTGTTACCAGGCGATCTGATGTCTTTTAAATCAATCGATACTGTTGTTGATGAAAATGAAAGTGTAAATTTTCCGATTGAATTTTTAAATTCATTAGATATCCCTGGAATGCCACCACATAATCTTCGATTAAAGGTTGGTTCCCCTATTATTCTCCTCCGTAATTTGAATCCACCTCAATTATGTAACGGTACGCGTTTGGTCATCAAAAAGATCACCGGAAACATTCTTGAAGCAACCATTTTGGCTGGGAAGTTTAAAGGAAAGGTGGTCCTGCTGCCACGTATTCCGATGATACCATCAGATTCTACCATACCCTTCAAAAGGCTACAGTTTCCAATTCGTTTAGCTTTCGCCATGTCTATAAATAAATCTCAAGTTCAGACAATGTCCATTTGTGGTTTAGATTTGGAAAATCCATGTTTTTCTCATGGGCAACTATATGTTGCGTGTTCACGTGTTGGGAAACCGTCGAATCTATTTGTGTTAGCTAAAGACAGGTTAACCAAAAACATTGTGCACCGATTGGTGTTAAATTAAATTGAAATTGAAAGTATTTATAATTCAAAAAAATAGATATTAATGTTTACAAGTTTAAGACTGTCTGCCTTGCCTACCTCATTCATGAGTTTAAGCGTCACATGTTATTTACTGTATTATACTGTAATATACTTATATTTGTTATAAAATTAAATGGAAATAATAAATCTGATAAATTTTTATTTTGTACCTATTGATTTCTGCTTAATATCAAGTGTAAGAACATTTTAATTAATTGTGTTCAACGTACTTCCCCTTCAAATCTCAATCCAGTGAATTTGTATACCAACATCAACATTTTCGTCTTTGTTCGTAAATAATTTCATTGTACTAAAGGGTTATAGTAGTAGAAAGTCAAATAAGGAGATCACCATATTTTTTTACAAATACTATCTGTGTGAAAAAGCATAGTGGACTCCGTGACTGATGTTCTCTTATTATTCCTCTTAGATTGTTTACTATAATGTAATATAATAAAAACTTTAGCCACAGCAACGCGTGGCCGGGTCAGCTAGTAATTTATAAACAAGCAGTCCAAATATTATTATTGATATGTATGGCCTGATGTTTTTCTAAATTTGTCAATTTTTAATACCCTCACAGTTTTGGTAAGAATTATTATATTTCTATGTATTTATACTTATAGAATTAATATTATAGCATCCTGATGAAGACATGTATTATGTCGAAACGTTGATGTAAAATATAGAGTTTACAAAATTGGCCAATTTTTGCTGTTTTTCCCGTTATATCTACTAAAAAAAATATAGATATATAATATATATATATATATATATATATATATATATATATATATATATATATATATATATATACCGGGGGTCCCACTAAGGTCAGCGAGTTAGGATAATAGGGAAACCGTGAACCTTACGACTTCGGGAGAAAAAATCACAATGAAATCGGCAAAAAGAAATTCAGCAAAAATATTTTCAAGCTTCTAAAATAGCCGCTAGGTGGCGTAATTACTATGGTATAAATTAAATTTAACTTTTTCTCAAAAAATCGATATATTAACGTAATGTTTTAGTACCGTTTTAGTTTCCGTATTTTTGATTATAAGGGTGGGGGGAGCTGGGAGACAGTTCTTTCTTAAACCACTGTAATTTCCTAGACGCATTATCCTAATTTAACGATTTTAGTCTTGTTTGAAAGATTTTTAGATTCAACGCTTATTTCAAAAATAATGTCGGATGTGTTCGCAAATTCACACTTTACTCATAGAGGGCGCTGAATAACCAATTTTCAGTTTTGTGTGTTTTTGTAAAAAAAATAAATAGCACCATACATTTTTCTCTTATTGGTATTGAAAGCCATATAAATAGCAACAGTTTGGCGAAAACCGCTTCTCGTTATCTTTACTCGTTTTTGAATTATTGTAAAATGTAATCTCAACTGAAGCAAACATACTGACATACAGATTAGAAAGAAAATAAATAAAAAATGTTTTTCTGTTTTTGTTGGAAAATAGCACATCGGAAATACCAGCACATAGTTGTTATCATTACTTGTTGCTATGAGCAGTGGCGTGCGGTGGAATCGTAAGTAAGAGAAGCACCACAGTACACATTTACAAACACTCTTTTTACTCAATTGTCCAACATTTTCAATGTTCCCGACAGCCGAAACTGACGGTAGTTTCATGTCCATATCCGTATTATTAAAATTATTAATTCACTCAAATAATTATTTTTATGTTTTATTTTACGTTGTTATTAATTCACTAATATTGCTTAAATAGATAATTATGTTTTTTTTCTGTTTTTTCCTCGATCAAATAACCGTTTGTTTCTATGGCCCCAATTAATTATTTATCAAGAATTAATTTTACGCTAACTTAATAACGAATAAAAGTAATCTAGTGCTCTATCGGCAAAGTAAAATTCCGCCTCTATCAACAATTTTAGGGATATTATGATTAAAGTACCTGAAGGAATAGTCAATCAGTACTAACCTAACCTAACCTAACTGAATAAGCAATAAGTAACTTATATCTTTAAATAGGTATTCTTTTTATTAAACATTTAAAGTCGCATCTACCTAATGGTTATTAGCAACGGAAAAAACAGTATTTATGGTAAATTCAGGTTAAAATATGTCTTAAGCAAATACAATTTATACAATACAATTAATTAATTATAGCTTATAGAATAAATCAATGTATTTTAGATAGTCGGTTAGGTTTTGAACTTCACACGTTTGGCACAATATTGTTGAGATGTCCTGTGGGATGTTGTGTGTTCGTCTCGAGCAACCAAATAATGGACAGTCCAATAAGAGATGTTTCACACTAAGCTGTGTGTTGCAGTGTTCGCACATTGGGTTGTTATTATTATTAATGAGATGTTCATAGGTGAGCCTAGTATGACCAAGTCGGAGGCGGGTAATAATTACTTGGGTACGTCTATTATTTGATTTTGGTATAATTTATTTCATATCTGGTTTGATTGTTCTTAATTTCTGTGTGCCATTCATTCTGCTATTTATCCATGAGAGTCCGTTTAAAGTAGGCTTTCACATCCGATGATGTACACTGCATGAATGATTCGGCGTTCTCGTTAGTTGCTGCTTCACGTGCACTTTTGTCAGCCTCTTCGTTTCCCTTGATACCAATATGTGAAGGTATCCAAATCAATTCTACCGTTTTTTTATTCTTTTTTATGCGATCCAGTTGATTCTTTATCATTTGTGTATATTTTCTGAATTGTTTGGATGGAACTTAGCGAGTCAGTTAAGATGAGGAATTTATCTTTTCCTGTATGATTATTGAGCAAGTGTTTGAGCGCCTGGTATATCGCAAATAATTCAGCTGTAAATGTACTACAGAGAAAGGAGAGTTTGTACTGACATATATTTGAGGACACAAGAGTCGATCCGACTCCTTCGCTGGTTTTGGAGGCATCTGTGAAAATTTTGTCTGCATCACTGTAAGAAATGGTCAGTTTATCTTCAAGTGCATTATATATTATATTTGGGTTGGTGTCGAGCTTATTATATTTTGTTAGATTAGTATTACAAAAAGGTACCTCTATTGCCCATGGAGGTGGGTGATCAATAACATCTGGCAGTATATCTGGGAAGGTTATAAGGTCTTCTGTTATCATTCTTATTCTATCGTAAAAAGGTCTATTGTATTGAGGCTTAGACCTGAAGTGTGATTGATATTTAGTTTTGAATTTATTATCATATAAAGGTTTTCTATTATTTGCAGCTATTGAAGAGGCATATGACAAGCTTAATAATGTTCGTCTAGTGTGTAATGAAGGTTATCCAGGTTCACTGTAAAGGCTTTCGACGGGGGTTAATTGCTTGGTTGTGAATGGTGTCGAGAGGTTTTAGAGTCGCTGCAGATGCTGGAGCATAAGCGACAGCACCGTAATCAATCTTCGATCTGATGAGACTTCTGTATAGAAGTGGAAGCATAGTCTGATCTGATCCCCAGTTTTTGTTCGCTATTTTTTTGAGTATATTCAGTTGTTTGTGGCAGTAGTGTACTAGGTTGGATATGTGTTCTTTCCAGCTCAATTTTTGATCAAATATCATTCCTAGAAATTTAGCTGAAGACTTGAGGTCAATTCTTTGCTGATATAGATGGAGCTGTGAATAATAGTGCGTGTCAATAGTACTGAATATAACAGCATGTGTTTTTGGTACGGAGAACTCAAACCCTGTTGTATCAGACCAATTTTCCAAGGTTCCTAGGAATTTCTGTAGCATATTTTTCATCGTGTTCAAATTTTTACCTTTCGTAAACACTACAAGATCATCTGCGTAGAGTCTTGCTTTCATAGGTTTTCCAGACCATTTAAAATATCATTGATAGCTATCACAAATAGTGTAGGACTAATTACTGACCCTCGCGGTACTCCATAGATACCGTTCACTCTGACTTCGAATGATCTGTTGCTGAGATTTTTCTTATGAATGCAAAGTATTTACCTCTTATATTAAGTGATTCCAGTTTTTTTCATAATATTATATTAGTAGATAAGCTAGGAGAGTTCTGGAAAGGAAGTCACAGTAAGCATGCCTTATTTTTCAAAGGGGTCCCGAATAATGTAATGGCGTGTGGGAAGTGGGCGTGCTGGATATTTTTTCAACGGGGTTTCAAATGTTACGTTAGATTCCTACTTTTCATGAGCGCCATCTAGCGGAGAGGGGATAAGTAACTGCATTTAGATTCCTACTTTTCATGAGCGCCATTTAGCGGAGAGGGATTATTTAATTATTTTAAAGCTGAGGAAAAAAGTTCGCTATCGAACCCACAACCACACACTCCAACACGCTAACAAGCTAGACGTTTTCCAAGCCTGTCATCTCAATTACCCATGTGAATGCGAGAAATGAAACAAAATATGATTAGCGGCGGCGCGTGCGCACTTACATCAGATAAGACGAGAGCTCATAAATTGAAATGTTGTCGATGTGTTAACATCGATGTCGACAACGCTTCGACGTAAGCAAAGGCGATAAGCCTTTTGGGTCATCATCGTTTCAAGAAAACGATTCCCAAAATCGTCTTCTGCCGAAAATTTGATGGCGATTCAGTTTTTGATTCGTTTAAATCGGCCAAGAAATAGCGAAGATTTGATTTTCGTATAGAATATATATACGAGTTGAATTGCAGATTATGCTTATTCGATACAATGTCAACAGCATCATCACAACAAGATTCCTCAGAAGAAGAACAATATTGTTGCATTAAGAAATGTTTTCAAATACCAGAAAGCCAAGTTGACGGTCGAGCATGTAAACGATGTAACTCTTTCGGATACTGCATGTATGATTGCCAATCGAGAGATAAATATAAGATGATGCGATGTCTAATAGCTTTCATTTTGTGTCTACGTATTAGAGAAGAAATACAGTAGAAGATGGCTAAATTGAAGGCATCGTTTATACTTTTATACAATATAATTGGAAACATGTTGTACGTAGATATACCACCAAATGTAATCGAAGCAGGAATTTGTTTCAACGATCAACAATGTATAGCAATGAGAAAAATAACCGTGAACGATGGACAGATGCATGTATTCTCTACCGAAATTCCAGAGCGAGAAACCAAGTTTAAAATTCGATTGGTTTTCTACCCAAATAGAACATGGGGAGATACTGGAATGTTTCATCTACCATCAGAAGAAACTACCAAAAGAAATATATCCTACGACGATGGTGACGAAGAGGAATCCTCAACTTCGTTTGAGAGCAGCAGCAGGAGCGAAGAGAATTCCGAAATTAAATCGCCAAAATTAGATACTACCAATTCATCTATGATATCATATATAAATTTTTCCATATATTTAATGATGCTTATTATGTATATATTTTAAATCGAAAATAAAAATGAATTGATATGGATTTGTTTATTCAATTTTCCCAAACCGCAAGAAACCGCCGTTGTATGATAAGTCTAATTAAAAATATCGCTATCAGAAAAAAAAGTTGGTTTTCAGAAGAAGTGAGATTAATCAACAGGAAACAATATCCGCTTGAAATGAGGTTTGTTGCAACAAAAGAATGCATGTGCAGCACCATGTTATCATTTTCCTATGAATTCGTAGTCGAAAAAAAATATAAATAGCAAAGAAAACCTTTAGGAGCTCATTGCTCATTCCAGTGCCACAGCAGTAGAAGCAGCAGCCTTCATAAGTTAACTTGTACTTTCTCTTCCCTCAACCAACCTTCAATAGTAAGTATTACAGTATTATTTTTTCTCACTCTCTCTACATATACTTTTCCTCTTTACATATCAATTTAAAAAATGATGCTTTTATTTATATTGTTACAGATGGCCTTTTTACAACCACTCAATAAAGCTACCATCATCGAACAAAAGTCTTGCACCAAAATCAGCGATCTCCAAATTGATACGAAGTATCGAATCATAGGTGCAAAGGCAGTCGGCAGCAAGTTTGGCGAAACTATCTTGCTAGAGCTGGAGGAAACTGTAGTGTTCCTTCCAAAGCGGGTATTTGAAAGCTATCTACCACACCTAGACGAAATCGGGAGTGAAAAATACTCCCTAGTTTTCCCGGAACAGGTGCCGACTGGGAAGGCAAACCTTGCTGCATCATTCGAAATATTGGAAAATTAAGTGTCTTTTTGAATATTTTTATGATGGAGAAAATCAGCGTTATTAAAAAAATCTGATAATTTAGTTGTAGCTATAAGAAAATTACGAAACATTTTATTTGATAAATTCACTAGTGTAGACGAAAGAGTTTGGTTGAATAGGTCAAAACGATATATAGGACTGTGTAATAGGGAAATGAAAAATACAGACTTACCCATCGGAATTAGGAGAAAACTACAGACAAACATTGGACATTTCAATACTTTTAAAATTTAATTAAAACCCGTAAAGAAATTAGAGGTGGTAGCATCATCGGACTTAAACGTAAACAAAGGGTTCAGTGGAGGGATATAACATCGAGTTTTGTGAGTCGAATTCAGACGGGAATATTTAATCATGCTCATATTGACTTGGAACAATTCTTGGCAGATTGTTTCAACATCTTGAAACTAAAACTTGCTAAAAACCTTAAAAAAACATGTAATTATTAAAGTCAACACAACTTTCTGCGGCGAATTCATAAAGATTTCGAAACATGATGATGGCGAAGTTTTAGATTTAAAATACTTTAATACAAAAAATTCAATTGTGGATGGCTCGACGGACGTGCAACGCTGGTTCATTGATAATGTTTATAGCAAAATTCAAAATGAAATGAGTGAATTTCAAGAACGTGATAGCGGTTGGGCTTTGAAGAAAATAATTTCATTAGAAGTTAATATTAACAAAGTTGAAGTTGGAAACGGTTCATCTTTCATCAGACTACCACAACAAATCACCAATAAGCATGCATGTTTGAATATTCAAAATGACGATACAGCCTGTTTTTATTGGTCGGTTGTTACAGCGTTACATCCTGCAAAAGGAATGGTATCGAGAACCTCATCATACCCTCACTACAAAACAGTTTTGAAAACTCAAAATCTAGATGCACCGATGTCGTTACACCATATTGCAAAATTTGAGAAAGCAAACGATATTTCTGTAAATGTTTACGCGTTAGAGTTGAATGTAGTTAAAGAAAAATCATTTTATAATGTAGTGCCAGCTAGATTAACATCCAATAAATTAGATAAACATGTGAATTTACTTTTGATTCAAAATAAATATTTTCCAAAATTGAATGATTATGATGCTCCTCCCATTGATGATAATGAGAATGAGACTGTAGATATTAAATTCCATTATTGTCTCATTAAATGTTCATCGCGATTAATATCACATCAGATTAATAGACATAATGGAAAAAAAATCATTTGCGATCGATGTCTCAATTATTTCCAACGTAAAGAAAAATTAGAGGAACATCAAACGCTTTGCTCTCAATTAAATCATTGTAAAATTTCATTTCCAAAATTTAATCATGTAGAATTTAAAAACTTCTCTTACAAACAAACAACTCCTTTCGTTATTTATGCAGATTTTGAGTGTCAATTAGAGAATGTAAATGATTTAGTATCTTCTAAAACAGCCAAATATCAAAGACATACACCATACAGCGCTGGTTATTATGTCAAATGCTCATATGATGATTCTTTGTCATTTTTCAATAGCTATCGAGGTTCAGATTGCATGGACTGGTTTGCAAATGAAATATCCAACATTGCGGAGATTGTTCAATCAAAAATTAAAACAATCACACTGATGACTGAAAATCCTAGCAAGTGTAATGCAATATCATGTCATATTTGCGAGAGAAAATTCATGAAAAAAGACATCATTGTACGTGATCATGATCATTTTACTGGAAAGTTCGGAGGATTTGCACACCAATCCTGCAATCTCAATTTTCGAAAATTGTTTGTGGTACCCATCATTTTCCACAATTTGTCCGGCTACGATAGTCATTTTATGATTAAACAATTGAGTAGAAAGGGATGCATGAGCATACTGCCAATTAATATGGAAAAATATATTTCATTCACTCTTTCTGATGATAAAACAAACATAAAATTTAGATTTATAGACTCTTTTCGCTTTCTCGGTACATCATTAGACAAATTGGCTTCAATAATGGATCGACAAGACTTATAAATATATATATATATATAAAATTATGAAACTGGAGTTCAATGAATTGAACGAAGAGGCATTCACTTTTCTCACCAAAAAAGGAGTATTTCCCTATGATTATGTTAATTGTTTGGAAAAACTTGAGGAAACTGAATTACCTGCGAAAGAACACTTTTACAATAAACTCAACGACGAAGATATATCTGATGGGCAGTATGCTCTTGCTCAATGCGTATGGGAAGTTTACAAAATTTCTAATTTGGGGGTATACTCTGATCTCTATTTAAAGACAGACGTTTTGTTGTTGGCTGATGTGTTTGAGAATTTTCGACAAAAATGTTTAGCAACCTACGAGTTAGATCCAGCTTTGTACTATATCATGCCTGGATACACTTGGAACGCGATGTTAAAGTTCACTCAATGTAAACTGGAATTACTGAATGATGTAGATAAAATCATGTTTATAGAAAAGGGGATTCGAGGCGGTATTTCGGTTTGTAGCGGTAGATATTCGGAAGCCAACAACAAATACATGCTGGAATATGATTTCACAAAACCATCGAATTATATAATGTATTTAGATGTTAATAATTTATATGGGTGAGCAATGTCGGAATTTCTTCCTTACGGCGGGTTTTCGTGGCTGGAAGATGTGGAAAATTTTGGTTGTAACAGCTATCCCAGACGATGCACCTGAGGATATATGCTACAAGTGGATCTGGAATATCCTCACAACTTACACCGTCAGCATAAAGATTTTCCATTCGCTGCCGAACACCGCATACCACCCGGTTCAAAATTACCAAAATTAATGACAACTCTTTATAATAAAAAAGAATATGTTATACACTATAGAAATTTGAAACAATGTTTGGCAAATGGTTTCAAAGTCATGAAAATACATAAAATTTTGAAATTTAAGCAGTCAGCGTGGCTGCGATCCTACATTGTGCTAAACACTACTTTGAGGACCGCAGCCAAGAACGAATTTGAGCAGAACTTATTCAAACTTATGAACCATGCGGTGTTTGGCAAAACTATGGAAAATATCCGTAAGCATAGGGTTGTTAAACTAGTAAGATCCTGGGAGGGGCGCTACGGAGCGAGAAATTTAATTGCAAGTCCACAATTCCAGAACCGAACAATTTTCGATGAAAACTTTGTAGCTATCGAATTACAGAAAACCGAAGTTATATTCAACAAACCGCTGTATGTTGGAATGGCTATTTTAGATCTATCAAAATTATGCATGTATAATTTTCATTATGATTTTATGCTACCCAAATTAGGTATTGAAAAATGTAAACTTTTATACATGGACACTGATAGTTTCATTTATGAACTGTTGTGTAGTGATGCATATGAAGAAGTTATAAAGGCTAATATCTCTAAATTTGATACATCAGATTATAATGTTGCAAACATCTATAAAATACCTTTGGTCAATAAGAAAAAGTTGGGTTTAATGAAGGATGAAGCAAATGGTAAAATAATCACTCATTTTATTGGTTTGCGTTCTAAAATGTATACATTCAAAGTTCAGGGGGGTAAAGTAGTCAACAAATCTAAGGGAGTGAAATATAATGTTGTAAAAAATAAGATTACTTTTGATGATTATTTCAATTGCTTGAAGGAATTTAATCAAAAATCGACGAGTCAGCGTTGCATCCGTTCATATGCACACAATGTTTTTAGTATAGAACATTCAAAAATTGCTCTAAGTCCGTACGATGATAAACGATTTCTAATTCCAAACTCTTTCGATACATTACCGTGGGGTCATCATGATGTTCAATAAAAAAAATTCTGTTTTAGGTGTAAATGATGACATCACCAGCGCAACTGAAGGCTTTATGTAAAAAAAGCATTTGCGAAAATGTTACTAGTATTTTACGTTTTAGTAACTATTGTCTTTATACGTATGCACTACCTTGGATAGTCGTTGAAGAAATTTTTAAAAATTTCGCTTATTACCGTTGGAATAATATTTGGAAAATTGCCGAAGTTGCCAAAGTATCATTAATATGTTTAGAAAATATTCTATATGAAACAGAAATTGATATGACTATAACGAGGAGTGCAATTTTAAATAAATATGATTGGACAGAAGAATATAGCGAAAATCAGTATTGCGTGTGGGTTCATTTCTATAAAGTTGACGAACTAAATTTAATATTATGTGATTATAATGTTTTGGAATTTATAAAGATATCATGAAGTCGTATAATAAAAATATAATCGCGATTCGCGAACATTACCATTTGAATTACAAAACCGAAGGTTTATCTAAATTATATCAGAATAAAAATTATTGGTGTCAAAATGATTTCAAAGAATTATTATTTGTATTAAAAGAAAAGAGTGAGTGTGATTATGATTTACATAATGCTGGGTGCATAAGATTTCAAAATTTATATTAAAATGTGTACAGGTACTCCACTCATAGAATATTCAAAAAGATTTTTTAACTTTAAGTATTCTTCTTGATTTCAAAATTTATATTAAAATGTTTCAAAAGATTTTCTTATATTTACCTTATTTTTTATATTAATAAAAACATATATAGACATAATGTGTTTTATTTATCACAATATTTTTTTAATGGTTCTCACACATGAGATGATTGGACATTCTCTACACAACCTTAATCCTAAAGCACTAATGTACAACAAGCTCTCTACACGAAGATGATAAATTAGCGGTTCAAGCATATGGTTTCAGAGGCGGACTCCTATTCCCTTCAGCAGTTATATATTTCTCCAAGAATGATACTTCAAATACAACGAATTTCAACGCAAACTCATCCAAGTGGGGAAATTTAATTGGAATATGTTTGGTGGACATTGTCCTAGCAGTGGACTCTTGCAAGAATTGAAAGCTTTGCTTTCCAAAGTAACTTGTTTTTTTTATGAATGAGATTGTTTTTTTCCATATATTTAATAAAAAACACTATTTTACTACTATGTTATTTTATTTTCTATGTAAAAATTCTGCACAATATCTGAACTATAATAAAAGAGATTTTCCCTTAAAGCATTAGTATATAGACAATCGATTGAGGATGCTTCACAAAAAAGTAGGTCTAAAACACTCATATTTCCATTACATAACCAACTTCTAATAATATCAAATAAATTTCGATAAAATTCGTTGAAATTGATGGATTCCAACATGGCAAGTCGATCCGAAATCACATGCTGTACATCTAAAATGCCAGCAATATCTTCTTCGTACAGGTTCATGTTGACATTGAACTTGGAAACAGACACGATGTTCAAGTAGCTGCCATACTGATATTGAACGTTTTTCACAAAGTCTCCACATTTTGCCACTAGAGGGTCCATAGCAGCACGATCTTTGTTGTCTTCGACATTTTGATGTATTTCTTGTAAGAAGGCGATGATTGAAGCCCACTCGTAAGTTGTGAATGAAATTTCCCAAGGCGTAAACAACCTTCGCTTCAGAATAACGCATGCACTAAAGTCTCTTGTAGGACTCAGACCACATCGCACCTCATAGTTACTTGGTTGCGGTAGAGGAAAAGTCATCAAAAGTAATGGTTTTTCGGTTTGAGCTCTAGTTTCGAACATGGTTAAAGCTCTGTCGTCGACCCCATCGTCATACTCTCGTTGGGCAGCATCTTCGTATTGATCTAGAATTCGATCGACGGCTTGGAGAGTTTCTTCATCACTATAATCATTTCCTCGCATACTGTCGTCAGACATACTTTCACATCAACTAACAAACATTTTCCAAATCACACGTTATTTATATTCGAAAATCACGTGACATCATTTTTGCTTGTTTCTAGTTTTACATGTATTTAAATGGGAAAACGGGTCACATTTGCAGAAAGTGGTAAAAATGCATTGTTTCTTATGTGAAACACGCACAAATCGTTGAGTTTGGGGAGCCTTTTAGATCGAATCACACAATTGCGTCTTTTCCTATCCATCTGTTGTGTTTCTTATCTAACCCAAGCCATTTCACATACAATTTATTTCCTTTCTTCCTGATTACCTTTTCCACGAGATAGATGTTGGGATTTGAGGTTTTCTGCAATTCTTCTTCGTAGAAAGCCCCACTGACTTTTACTCCATGCATATCTTCCAACAAATATGTAACGGGGTTGGTTATCTTGACAGTGACAATTTTAAATAGTTCTGTCGTCCAATTGGGAGTGTATCCTTTTTCGAAAAGGTGTTTAGTCTTACTCAAGCGGACAATGTCGCCGACTTTTAATTTTCTCGGACCAATAATCTTCAAGTGCGCGTACGCTTTATCGAGAATGAGCTTTTCGTTGGATTTATTAACTTGCGATGGTTTGTAACCAGTCTTGCTGTGACGTGTATCATTGTAGGCTTTTGTAATGCTAGATAATATGTCTATCCATTTGTAGGTCCCATTCAAACTAAAGTATTTGAAAAGTTTTTCTTTCAACGTTCTGATTACTCGTTCTGCTATTGCAGCTTTCTTGACGCTGTACGTATTATAGTGGTTGATGTTATGTTTTTTCATAAGTTCTTGGAATTTGCTATTATAAAATTCCTTTCCCTGGTCCGTCTGTAAATTTTTTGGGCAACGTTTCATGTGTATCAAAATGTCTGTAAATACTTTAGTTATTTCCTCACCTGTTTTCGTTTTCAATGGACGAGTCCATACGTACTTGGAGAAACAATCAATTATGATCATAATCAATTTAAAATTTCGATTTTGTCCAGCATACTGACGCATTTCGGCCAGATCCATTTGCCATAAATCATCCAAACCTTTGATGATTGTACGTCGTCGGGGGTATGTTTTACGAGCAGGTTTATGCAACTCGTTGACAATTTGAACCTTTTCTTTCGAAGTCATTACTGCGAATGATTGTGTAAAAAATCTTAATTTTTCTTTTTGATGAGTTGCTCAAAATTTTTTATGGATGCTTGGATTTTTTTTATACTTATATTCAAATTAAATCACGTGCCATCATTGTTTTATCTTAATTTTTCTTTTGATGAGTTGCTCTAAATTTGTTATGGATGCTTGGATTTTTTTTATGCTTATATTCAAATTTGTAATATCCAGTCCTAATAAAATACCTTTCTATTGATGTAACCACTTCCATATCTAAATCTGATAGATTAAAAGTTATTGAACAATTTCCGATTTTTCAACAATTATTTTGTATTACCTTAACTTTGGAACGCATCAAAACGGTAACCATAGTTACCACTTATTTATATCAGCGTCAAAGTGTAAGATTAGAAATTGTCTCATTCATAGTTTTTTTATTAAAATTAATCACAATCATGAATCAAGAATACACATATGCCGATCTGCACAACCTTTTTGCAATTTATGGAGAGTGCAATAGGATTGTTCACGAGAACATGCAGGACGTTTAACGCCCGAAATCCGAATTTGCCGCCGATGACTGCAAGGAAATTTTGCCGGATTCAAGATAATTTTGTTCAATATGGCCAATAAAATGCTCCATAAAATCGTATTCTTCCGATTTCCGCTGATGAAGCAACACAAATTACCGTATTGGCTTACTTTTACGGAAACCCTCAAGCGTTGATTCGAAGCGCTGAACACGACTTACGTGTTGCAAGATCGTCAATTCAAAGAATTTTAAAACAGCACAACATGCATGACTTTAAGTTCACACAAGTTCAACATCTACACCCCCAAGATGGTCCTAGAAGAGTAGAATTTTGCGAAATGTTTCTTCTAAAAAACCAAGAAGACGAAAACTATGAAAAAAATAATTTGGACAGATTAAGCCAAATTTTCGCGCGAAGGAATCTTTAATTCAAAAAGTAATCATTTCTGGGCAGACGCAAACCCACATTTGACGAAAGAACAGAAGTTTCAAGTTAAATTCAGTTTCAACGTTTTTGCTCTTATAAAAGACAACGCACTTAAGTTTTATATTTACGAAGAAGTGCTGGACAGCGAAAAATATCTTGAAATATTGCACACCATCGTTACAGACTTTGTAGATGACTTGCCAATTAGCGAAGCCATAAGCTGCTGGTATCAGCTTGACGGAGCACCAGCTCATTGCAGCCATGAAGTTACCGAAGAACTTTATGAAATGTTTGAGGACAGGGGGCTTCGGCGCTTGGGTCCCTGGAATTGGGCACCAAGGTCACCAGATCTAACGCCCCTAGATTTTCATTTGTGGGGGGTCATAAAAGAAAAAGTTTATAATAAACGTCCTCCAGTGCAATCGACAGAAGACCTGAGAAATCGGGTACAAAATGCTTTTGCAGATCTAGACCCTGCAGAAATAAGAAATGCAACATCTAGTGTGGAATCAAGACTTATTGCATGTTCAGAAGTAAATGGGGGGCACTTTGAACACTTGTAAATTTACATTTAAAGTATTGTTATGTTTTTTTTGAATAGGTTATTGATTAATATTTTTTGTGTAGATTATTAAATTTGTTATTGTTTTAGTATTCTTTCGTTTTTTAATACATACTGTAGCATGCCAAAGTTAAGATAATTAAAATATTTTTTGAAAAAATCTGAAATTGTTCGATAACTTTTAAGATATCAGATTTAATTGCATTGCTTCATCAGCGGAAATCGGAAGAATACGATTTTATGAAGCATTTTATTGGCCATATTGAACAAAATTATCTTGAATCCGGCAAAATTTCCTTGCAGTCATCGGCGGCAAATTCGGATTTCGGGCGTTAAACGTCCTGCATGTTCTCGTGACAATCCTATTGCACTCTCCATAAATTGCAAAAAGGTTGAGCAGATCGGCATTTGTGTATTCTTGATTCATGATTGTGATTAATTTCAATAAAAAAACTATGAATGAGACAATTTCTAATCTTACACTTTGACACTGATATAAATAAGTGGTATCTATGGTTACCGTTTTGATGCGTTCCAAAGTTAAGTTAATACAAAATAATTGTTGAAAAATCGGAAATTGTTCAATAACTTTTAATCTATCAGCTTTAGATATGTAAGTGGTTACATCAATAGAAAGGTATTTTAATTTTGAACACGCTAGTGCAACAAAATACAGGGTGTTCTATTTGAAATAAGAAAGTTATTAACGTTAGAAATTAAGTTATCTTTACATCGATTTTTCTCTAATAATTTCTCAGGAAATTAAGAAAAATCATAATGAAATCTTTAAAACAATGTGCAGAGATTCCAAAAATTCAAACTCCATGTTTATCAAGCAAATAACAAAAAAGTTATGATATATTTTCGATCAACTCGCATTTGTCGATTTTTAACGAATAAAATTAAATAACTCTAAAACTATTAACTTTAAGTATAGGGAAAGGTATATCCATTTTACTCAAAATTTTGTGTAGAATTCAAAAATCTATTAAAATATGAGGTATCCCATTTGAAATAACAAAGTTGTTATTACTTCCGGCAAAACCGGAAGTGATTTTTTTATGAAAATATTTTCCAAAGATAGTTTAAAATGTCTAATAAAAGCCATAAAATTTTCAGATCGATAGCTTTTGTCATTCTCCAGAAATTTCTAATAGGCCATGACCGTGGGACACCCTATATATATATATATATATATATATATATATATATATATATATATATATATACTTCGATTGGAAAAGGTATAAAACGGCTTCTGCAGTCTTGGATGTGGAAATAAGAGTAACTGTTTTTTCTAGTCTAGCTTTCGATCAGGATTACTTAAATTTTACAAATTATGAAATTACAATGTAAACATGAAAAATATATGGTACTTACGAAGTTGAGATTTAATTAAACATTAAATATTTTGAAATAGAAATTATCATCAGTAACAATAATCGTACGTATCACTTTAAAAATGTTCAGAATAAATAATGTAAAATAAATTTAGAGACTAGAAAACTTTTGAAAATTTAAATTGCAATACTGAAATTTTGACATAATTTATAATAATTTATGTATTATTTTGAATAAATTGCAGTAAATAAGTGTACTTTATACTTCATCAATGTCTTTTTTTGAATTTAATGTATTAGGTTCTTTTGCTATATGAGACATCTCAAGAAATAATCTTTTCATAGGATTTATTTCTTTATCTAAGATCCTGACATCGTCAAAATTAATTTCGTGTTTGGATTCTACTGCATGTTTTCCTAAAGTACAAGTGGATTTTTTTAGCCTTATATCACTTTTGTGTGATGTAGTAGAAGCATCTACTTATTTCTCCTATATATTTTTTATTACAACTGCTACAAGGTATACTATAAATTACATTAGAGTTATTTAATATGTGATCTTTATCTTTCAATTATAGAATTGTCATTTCTTCGTATAACTCGAGTATCTAAAAAAGGAGTTATACGAATAAATGACAATTCTATAATTACTTCCTGGCAGTTGAAATCTGGTTCTTCGGGTAGATTTTTTCATGATCAGTCTTACCATCCGGCAAAACAAAAAACCCACTTGATTTTAGAAATGAAAAACAGAACAAAATTTAAAAATTCTATATGATAAATTCATAATTTGCGAATATCCACGAAATTTACTCGTCTTTACTTTTTAATAGAACATCTATAGAACATAATAATAATGCTGATAATCAGTTCATCAATTATTTTTCTGTCCCGTTTATACATATAAGCAGTCATAAAATAAAAAAATACTCTTTCTAAGTATACTAATATTAAACTATACATATTAACAAACAAATCATTATTTTCAAAATTGAAAGAAAAAGATAAAAAATCTACTCTAATGTAATTTATAGTATACCTTGTAGGGTACCTTGTGTAGTTGTGATAAAAAATATATAGGAGAAACAAGTAGATGCTTGAAAGACCGTATTACATCACACAAAAGTGATATAAGGCTAAAAAAATCCACTTGTACTATAGCAAAACATGCAGTAGAATCCTAACACGAAATTAATTTTGACGATGTCATCATCTTAGATAAGGAAATAAATCTTATGAAAAGATTATTTCTTGAGATGTCTCATATAGCAAAAGAACCTAATACATTAAATTCAAAAAAATAAATTGATGGCTTAAGTATAATGTACACTTATTTACTGTAATTTAATCAAACTAATACATAAATTACTATTAATACCTTGTATGAATCTGTTTCATGACTATTTAGATTTCAATCAAATAAATTTGTCAACTCAATATTATGTCAAAATTTCAGTATTACAATTTAAATTTTCAAAAGTTTTCTAGTCTCTAGATTTATTTTACATTATTTATTCTGAACATTTTTAAAGTGATACGTACGATTATTGTTACTGATGATAATTTCTATTCCAAAATATTTAATGTTTAATTAAATCTCAACTTCGTAGGTACCATATATGTTTCATGTTTACATTGTAGTTTCATAATTTGTATAATTTAAGTAATCCTGATGAAGAATCAATAAAGATTCGAAAGCTAGACTAGAAAAAAGAGTTATTCTTATTGCCATATCCAAGACTGCGGAAGCCGTTTTATACCTTTTCCAATCGAAGTATATTCTAGCCAATCGTTAATAAATTTCCTATATATATATATATATATATATATATATATATATATATATATGTGTGTGCGTGTGTGTGTGTTGCGTATTGTTTTGGGACACTATTTTTTTATCTTATGGGAAATTGACTCAAGCATAAATTATATTTTTTGTATACAACGTTTATATTAGGGACTTTAGTATTGAAAGTAAGACTTCGGGACATGTCTTGAAATAATATGATGCGTTTATCGTATTTTTCAGAGTCAAGTCCCCGAAAAATACTTTAGCGTGTTTGTCTCTGAATCATGTTTCGGATACATCCTTCTATATAATGATTATATTGTGACTTCCTGCGATCTAAAGTATACAACAAGGTCATTCATGTCTCTGAAGGATACAATATTCTTACATAATGTAGGTATACCTACTTGATGAATATTCTTATATGAAATTGTCTTGCAAAAATGCACTGCTTTCAATGGAATAAGATTTTATTATTCTCATCCTGAATACTATTACCAAGATTTTTTTTAAATCAGTTCCATTATGAAATGTCTGGTATTCAATCTATATCCAAATCGAATGAAACTGATCAAAAAATGTAATTTTTTGTTATATACTCGTAATTTCAGAAGCAGAAACTTTAATTATATTTTCCATTGAATTTCTAATAAAATATACCTTTTCATCTGTATTATAATCTATTTTTCATCTGAAAATTGTCTGTGAAGAATACTTTCTCTATAAAAATTGAATATTGTCCCCAAAGAGTACTTATTATAAAAAAAATGTTTTCGATAGATACTTTGAAAGTACAGGATTAGCTGTAACAAATACGGTGCTCACAATTACAGTACATTTGATATTATTTCTTTTTTATTAACTTATATCGAGGTAATTTATTTTAATGTAGAAAAAGAGCAAATTTCATAATCTATTCAAATAATTTCTTTTTCAATAAACAATTTTGTTTAAGATGTATCTTTCTAACATACATCCTTCTATACATATAATGATTATTTTGTGACTTCCTGCGATCTAAGGTATAGAACAAGGTCATGTCTCTGAAACATACAGTACACTTACATTATGTATACCTACTTGATATTCTTATATGAAAATGTCTTGAAGAAATGCACTGCTTTAAATGGAACAAGATTTCATTGTTCTCATCCTGAATACTATTATCAAGAATTTTTTTTTGAATCAGTTCCATTATGAAATTTCTGGTTTTTAATCTATGTCCAAACCGAATGAAACTGATCAAAAATTGTCAGTTTTTATTATAAACTCGTAATTTCAAAAGCAGAAACTTCAGTTATATTTTCCATTGCATGTCTAAGAAAATATAACTATTCATCTGTATTATAAGCTATATTTCATCTGAAAAAATTGTCCGTGAAGAATACTTTCTCTAAAAAAATTGTGCACAATCAATACAATGAATACTGTCCCCAAAGAGTGCTTATTATAAAAAATATGTATTCGATAAATACTTTGAATGTACAGGATTCGCTGCAAGAAATACGTTGCTCATAATTAAAATACATTGCAAATTATTTATTTATCAAGATAATTTATTGATTTGTAGAAAAAAAACAAAGCACATAATCTATTCAAATATTTCCTTCTTTAATAAAAAAAAATGTTTAAGATGTATTCTATAATCTCAATTATTCAACTAACAAATTATTAATTTCTTGATAACTCTATTTCTCACAAGAAAAATATTTTTATAATTGCTTATTCTTATAGAAAGTGACTTGAGGATTATAATAAAAGTGATTTCTATAAAACTTATACTGTAGAATACCTCGACAACTATAGACTCTTTATGGTTATATTCATCTCTCAGTTGTTTAAGTGTCTAATAATGGAAAGGAAATGTGTTCATTCTTATAGGCGTTATATTGATTAGCAACTTTATTATAAATATATTTACAATTTTTAGCAGCTCTTTTCAAATTGAATAAGAGGGCTCTAAGAACTATGTTTCTTTGAAACGTTTTTAAGTAAAAACGTTTTAAGAAAGCATTTGTTTTTCAATATTTAACAGGGAAAGTTTAGTTTTATAGATTTTTTTTCCCTAGCATTCGAAGAAAACTTGAATATAAGTACAATTTTCTTTTTTAAATCAATAAAAATTCAAGCACGTTTAGTAGGTATGCAACCCAAGGTCCCAAAATAAACATACAGTCGAATTATGTACCTACCCCTTGTTTTGCAAGTCTGACAATAAAAAACAATAAATGAAATCCCCTCAATAAGAGTCTTTTTCATCTAAAATAATATTTTTTTAACAAATGGTGAGAATCGGATTTAAGAGGATATTTGTCGGCCAGAAATAAGTTGAGAAAATTTATATTTTTATTGGTAGGTTTATTGAAATCATGAAATTCAACATTTAAAAAGCACCTTATACAGAAAATCAAATAGAATATACAGAAAAAATAATAAACACATCAATTTATGAAAAATATTTTTGTGAAATTAAAATATATTGTGTCAGTAAATTAAACATTTGTTTCAAAACAGTGGTATAGGAATCTCGTATTAAATAATATCATTAGCAAACTAGAAAACAGTATACAGTCTTTCTTTCGTTATATATTCCTATTCATCCTATATTTACATTAATAGCTTTAAGAATATCACAAAAAAATAGGAGCTGCAAAAATTTTATAAGAAGAAACATTATTTAATGCTACGATGTGAACAAAACATTTTAATTTTGTAATAATTTAGATGAATACCTTCACGAATTCAGATATGGTCTCGAAGTTTTCATAAATCCAAATCTGAACTGATTTACACTATAGAACTGTTCATATCTGACGAGATATGATAGGGCGTTTCAAATTTGATCAGCCTCAAATGAATTTAATTGGAGCAAAATCTTTTTATAACTGGATTTGTTCTATATCATATTACAAACAGATTTGATGACATCTGAACACGTTTCCACGGACATATTAAATGTCTCCTAGTATATCAAGTAGCTTCTATTTCTAAAAAATGACGTTGAATCTATCTTTGGAATGACACTTTTTTAGCGTAATAAGCTTTTTGTCTGTTAACGCATCGTCTTTGGTTGTCAATACACGACTTCAGTTGTTGTGGCGTCCTGTTGCGGAGTGCATCGTATTTGCTGCATACAGCTTTACACTCATGTAATGAAGGCAATTTATTTAGTGTAGATAAATTCCCAAAATGCTCGTTGATTGCAGTTTTTTTCATTTTCATTCCATTTTTTCTGAGAGTTTTTCCAAATGGTGAAGCTGGAAGTATTTTTATTATTTTTATTGTGCTTAGAAAATTAAGAAACTTACTGCATCTTTTGGAATTATTTGTTGATGTAGTCGCAGAAATGTCTTCATCCAGAGTATTTTTTGAACACTAAGATGATTTTCATCATTTTCGTCGGCGCTATTCTCCTCGTCCGAGGAATCACTATTTTCATTATGATCGCTTTCACCATCTTCTTCGACATTTAAACCAATAGCGGATGCAAGCATGCCAGAAACCGTCGTAACTTCTGTCAATGGTACAGGAACTCGATAAATGCTTTTGTGAATCTCTTTACTATGACCCATAAAGTGAGCCAAGCGATCAACGTCACTCTCTTTTACATTTAAAAAATCTGTGTACGTTGTGATATGTTTACGTAGCTAAGTACCACGT
This sequence comes from Crioceris asparagi, assembly GCA_958507055.1. Taxonomy (NCBI): domain Eukaryota; kingdom Metazoa; phylum Arthropoda; class Insecta; order Coleoptera; family Chrysomelidae; genus Crioceris; species Crioceris asparagi. The sequence continues at coordinate 18,391,597 of OY293832.1, forward strand.
AATGTACTTGGAACCACCGCATTGCAATAGTTTGCGAATTGGCGCATTAAGGGACATGCCCTCACATACTTTTTTGACGATCCAGTGGGCTTAGCAAAGAGATATTCTTTGTCAGAGCAGACACCAGCCTCAGTTCTGTAATTTAAAAGAATTTCAATACGTTTGATATCGTAAGGACTCAGCAATATAGAAACTTCTCGACCAAGTTTACCTCGGAGTATTAACCTTTCGAATTTTTTGGTAAAATTTATGGATGTTTCTGAAAGGTTATGATACTGAGTTGTATCAAAGAGATCGGCCAATGTCTGTTTATTTGTGTAATTAACCACTTTTAATCTTTCTGATTCGCCTGCTCTGCGGCGATTGAAAATTTAATTTGATACCAGTGTGCAACTGGTGCAACCAACTGTCCTCATCGCTTGTACAAGATTGTCGAAATTTTCAGCTTTGAAAATGTTTTTGAACTCTTCAAACTCATTACTAATAGCTAATAATGCTAATTTCATTTTACCCATCAAACGAAGCTGTACAGGAATGTGGTCGTGTTGATGCACTTATGAATATTTTTCGCACAGTTTGTTACTCATTTTTATAATTAACTCATTATATCTGATGCATTTAATGACGTTATCATCTCCTAGAATGGGAAATACTTCATTTCTTAACTTTGGTGAGGCAACAGCATGAAGATATTCACATATTTGGCGACCCTTTGACAAAATATTTTTTGCTCCTTTAATATGGGACGAATTGCATCTACGGACATGAAAACGGATAGTAGTTTTTGGCGAAGAAGGCCTTACACGATGGACAGGCTACATAATCATCTGCTATTTTTTGTGACTTTTTTGAACGCCGTCTAGAAGTTATTATAATACCAGTATTATATTTCTCGTTTATATTATGCAAGTGATCTCCATTTTTTCTTAATTTTTCGATTGCACATCTCCTTTCAGAATGGTTTATAGGAAGATGTCTAAAGTCCTTCACTGCTCGTTCATTTTTGTGCTTTAATAAAAGATGTCGGACGAATTTAGTTTGCAAAGTTTTGCAAAATATGAAAAAATGTTTTTTCGCCATTCCTTTACCAGTAGCAGCAACAGGAACCGTAATTTTTCGAATATCCACTGGACAAAAATCTCGTGAATGTGAAAAGTCTGACATTGATGACGCTACTTTGGTTTTCGAGACTCCCAAATTTGCAGCACTGGAATCGGTTTTATACGTTAAATCGTTTTGACTAGAATTATCAGTTGATTTTGTACCATTTTCTGAGTGTTCATTATTATTAAGTTCTCGCTTAATCCACTGTTGTAGCCTGCAGATACGTTTTCATAATTGTCAACTTCATTTTGAGCATGAATAATAGGTATATCCATGTCTTCTATGTTGAGTTGATTTCTGGGTGGGATGGGTGTCGAAAAAGCAATCAAAAGAATCATATAAATTTTGCGTATCCAGTTGAGTTGCAATGGTCTCTTTTGTGATAATTGTCTCCAAATAATCATTAAGATATGCTGTAGAATCTGAAAAAATTATATTTTATGAAAATCTTATAGATATAAGGTATTAAAGTTTACTGTGAGGTTAGCAACCGATTTTTCAAAAGTTCCTGGTAGATATTAAATAGTTCTAGAATACATTGCATGAGATATCAGTGGATCTAACAAATTTCATGAGAAAATAGAAAATACCAAACTGAGGGTAGCAACCACTTTTGCTATAATTGAACATACCATTGGAGTTCCTGTTAGTTATGAAATAATTCTAGATTAATTTGCAAAAAAAAAAATATATCGAATTAAGTGAAACATAAAAATACAAAAATGAGGGTAGGAATCACTTTAAATATATATTCCACATTACATTACCCATTTTGCAAAAAATATAAAGTTTATTCTCTTAACTAAACCAAATTGTACTTATAAGGCTCTATCAAATATCCTTATAACAAATTGAAACAAAATATTAATAAATTTCCACTTATATATTAAATACATGAATACATGACAATTGTTTCAACACACTGTGTCTTTATCAAATGTGATTCTAAACTCTCAGTTTATAATCACATATATAAGTGGAAATTTATTAATATTTTGTTTCAATTTATCATGGATTTCCATCAAGTATCAGCCAATACAATTTTGTTATCTTTATAACACACACTTGAAGTCGTTAATCCCAAGATATTCAATTAAAACTAAATCGTGTAAACATTTTTCTTCGACTTTTTGTCCGACTTCAATAAAAATGATTTTTTAACGCGCCTATTGCGCGTTACTTAACGTGCTACCGATTTCGATTAATGTTTTTTCATTGGACAGAGGAGTGCTGTATCCGGAATTTAAATAAAAAACAACACAAAATTTTCAAAAACTGAAAATTTTTAATAACAAAATTAATTATACAGATCATTTCCAGCAACGTTTAAATTGTATTTTTGTTCATAATAATCAAAGGTTTTCAAGTCATGGCTGCGTTAAACAATTTTAATAGTAATAAAGCACTCAAAAATGTGAAATAAATATATTTCTTACAAAAATGGCACCGACTTTATTAGTTGATGCACTGAAAAATTCTAATTTTAAAACCAGACATAGCACCAATCTCAAAAGTACCAGCGTCAATAGAATTAAATTTATTTTGAGTTTCCCATCATAGACTAGTAGACATTTTCGTCGAATTAGATAAATATTCCAAGAAAACGAGATTGTTGAAAAACAAAAAAACAAAAAATCCCAAAAAGTGTTTTATTCCATGCTAAAAATTATCTGTAGGTATTGTATTTTATATGATAGTGTAGAGCCTCGAATCCCTTACTAGTACTATCTGGTATCGCTAAAAGAAATATTTTTGCAAATTATTTTTTGACCGACTTCAAAAAATAATTTGTATGTTGTATGTTTGCTTTTTTATCATTTTTAATATATGGCTATACCTACTTGCGTTTTGCATAGTAATCGTTCTCCGGTTTAGGTGCAAGAACTTTTGGAACTGATGCCTACAACAACTAACTAAAACTGCACAACTTCTAAATTTTGAAGTTGTCCAATTGTAGTTTGATAAAAGGCTTTCAGAACCAACTTCAAAGTACCAGCACCAATAGAATTAATATTATTTTGTATTTTTCAGTGCATCTACTAATAAAGTCGGTCCAATTTTTTGTGATTTTTTCTGTAAAACAAATTTTGTCAAATTTTTCAGAAATTTGTAAAATGTTTGTACTCTAGAACTTTCACTATTTTCACGAGATTTGAAAGAGCTATTTAAATTTTACCCGATGTACTCTAGAACTATATATGGGGAACTCTGATGACATATTCTATTCTGACAAAATCGGTTTCGAACATCACAGGATTTTTGTTAAATAAAAAACGTGAGAAATAATGTTGGATATTAAATCAGGTAAATAATCATTTAGATTTCTCAAGAGCAATTTATTGCCAAAACGATTTGGTAAAGATGATAGATTCGAAGCTTGTTGACCTCTGAAATGACTATGAATCAAAAAGGTTTCCAAATATGTACAATGTACATGTCCTTGAATGGAATTATTGATCATTTGAGTTTTCTCAAAAATCATATGAGAAAAACAAAATGAAATTTTCTTATATGCAGTGTGAAGGCCACTTGAGTATAGAATAAAATTATTTTTGGCCTTATTTTAGAAAGTTATGAAAAACGCCGAACATGTCGACATTTGCATTCAACTAGATGTTCTTTGAACAAAAATTTAAATATTGAGGATGTTCCACGTAAGTCCAGCACAGCAGATATACTTTTTTGTCAATGGAACACCCTGTATCAATTCATATTTTCGAAAACTCCTTGATAAGCTGACTTCATCAAACTATAATATGTATGGCCTATATGAATAAATATAGGGTGAAATTTTGAAATTATTTATAATATAGACCATACATGTTATAGTTCATTGAAGTCAGCTCATAAACGACATATCAAAAATATAAAATGATAGAGAGTGTTCTATTGATAAAAAGTGTATCGGCTGTGCTGGACTTTACCTATGATGTGCGTATAATGTCAGCATTATATTTCGCTCCACCGGGATATTCCACAATGCAATTATTTCCTTTAATCTTTGTTATCCTTTTGGAGGACATAACTGCGAACTCTTCATTGTCAAATACTAGAGAAAACATTCTGAAAATTAAACAGACATTCATTAGTATTTTCACTATAATTTACTTCTCAAATAAATCTATTCAAAAGACATGAAATAATACTTTTTCTAGAAAATTTGATTTCTATAGGCATGATAAACGTTGTCCTCAAAAAACACTCATCTTGTAAAATATGTGATCAAACAGTACCTTAACAGATGTCCACAAAAAATACTATGTCTGAGAAAGTTTTTATCTGATAGTAAATACCTACTGCATATGAATGAAAATGTCTAAAGTAACACTTTGCTTTTCATTACAGCATTCAGTTGTTTTCATTTTAATTGCTCATATCCAGATAATTTATATTCTGCATACCTACCTTAAAATTTTCACTTGAAGACACAAAAATATCTAAACTTGTTTTTCACACATCATCAACTCGACTCCTAGACAAAGATTAGCGAGCAACACTTAATATTTATTAACAATAATTGATTTGTCCAATAATGTTATACACTGCAAATGGGACTTTGAAATCAATATAATCGACCAGAGAACATTGGGGCGTTTGGCGGGATACGGGATATAGCTTATAGACAGAGCCGTTACAACAAACTCGTAAACGCGCTAGCTAAGTTATCGGCAGCGTATTTATCCATAGATCAGACAATAGCAATTCGCATGGAACAATGGTTATCTAATGCCGTCAGAAGCTAATTTTCGCGAAACGCCCCCATTATAATTTCAAACTCTTCTTACAAAATATAAAATATGCTTGTATTTTATAGATACTCTTAATGATTACTTCGAAAATTGTCCTCAAAAATAGAGAGTCTAGTCCCTGAAAAATACCTTAGCTTGTAACTTAGTTTGTCCCTGAATAATACATAACTACTCCGACCTTCTGCGATACTAATTATGTAGAACAAGATCATGGCTATGAACAATACAATACATTTGTAAAATCCACAAAAATGGAAAAACACTTTTAACTAAAATTTGTACTTGATAGATATTTTTATTATATGAATGTGTATGTAATAAATACATTGCTTTTTAAGGAACAAGATTTAATTGTTTTCATCGTGATTATTAATATCAAGATTAGTGTAGGTACATATGAATTGAATTGTTAATTGTTACATTTTGATGAAGACGAATTTAAAATAAAATGTTGAAATCTTTAATATTCAATCCGCTTTAAAACGGGATCAAATTGTTCAAATATGGGTATTTTTTATTGTATGTGCAGGGCGGGGTACATTATTGTCCGCTGTCTCTGTAAATAAAACTATGTGATATCATGTGTGTTTTAGTGCCTAGATAAAGAATCGCCGTATGCACACTCTAAAATTACTTTAAACTCTACAGGGTGCTGAAAAAATATGCATATCAAAGTTTATATGTTTTTAAATGCAACATCGTATATTATGATTATATTGTGACTTCCTGCAATCTAAAGTATAGAGCAAGGTCATGCCTCTGAAGGATACAATATATACAGTGATCAAAAAACATCTGGAAAAATACTCTTTCTCAATGTAAAACTACTTGATAAACATTCTTATGTGGAAATATCTTGAAGAAATGCACAGCTTTCAATGGAGGAAGATTTTATTGTTCTCATCCGGATTACTATTATCAAGTTTTTTTTTAATCAGTATGAAATGTCTAGTATTTAATCCATGTTTTAACTGAATGAAACTGATTAGAAAATTGTTATTTTTTATTATATACTCGTAATCTCAAAAGCAGAAACCTTAATTATATTTTCCATTGCCTTTCTAAGAAAATATAACTTTTCTTCTGTATTATAACCTATATTTCATCTGAAAATTGTCTGTGAAGTATACTTCCTCTGAAATATTTGTGCCCAATCAATACACTGAATATTATCCTCAAAGAGTACTTATTATAAAAAAATGTATTCGATTAATACTTTGAATGTATGGGATTGGCTGCAACAAATACGTTGCGCAAAATTGCAGTACATTTAATATTATTTCTTTTATATTAACTTATTTCGGAATAGTTCATTTTATTGAAGAAAAAGAACTAACCAACACCAACAGAATTAAGATTTTTATGATATTTTTAGTACAATAACCGATGAAGTTGATTATTTCATTTTAATATTTATTCTACAGTTATCAATGAGTGGTATAAAAGAGTTTTATGATAGAATCAACCACAAAAAACAAAGGGTTTTTTCATGACTTCTCGCATAGGTTACGACTCTATTTGGATGAGAAAATGGATATTTCATTTTTGAAAATAATGCTTTTGTATCCATCATAACATCACTAATAACAAGAAGCACAAAAAACGCATATCATACGAGTTAACTGCTTAGAAGGATTCGAAAAAGTTTTGTAGATAAATGTTCTTGTTTTTAAAACACAAATGTTCTTGAAAAATATTGGGCTTAGGAGTTTAGGTACACTGGAACCATAATACAGATGAAGGAGAATAAAATACTTTGTAGGAATAGATACGTAAGAAAATACAGGGTTTATTTGAAATAACGAAGTTTTTCAATTTAGAAAACTGAAATTTTCCAAGCGCTTTTTTCCAACATCCTGTATGACTTTTCACCTTGAAATATGAAGGAGGGTGTTTTTCCAATATTCTTCCGGAAAATCAAAGCTATTTTTTAAGTTCTATATAAATAACTAGGTATAGTAAGCAGATTTTTTCCTTCATACGATAGAAATTAACAAGGATATCCCCTATAAAAAAATTACTTTGAAATGTATTTTCTGTATTGAACGGCCTGTATAGTTTGGAATAGATATAGAATTCAATTATATTTTCCATTACAATTTTTCAAAGATTATAGTTATCTGTATTATAGCAAATATTTTACTTGAGAATTATCTGCGAAGGACACTTCGTCTGGAAAAGTAAAGATTCCTTTATTATCAAAAATTGAACTCGATAAATACTTGGAAAGTGAGGGAAAGGCAGCGACAAATATGTTGCTTACAATGATAGCAGATTTAATTATTTTTAATTTGGTTATTTAAACCGTATTCATTATTACAAGATGTATCTTGGACAATATCATTCTCAACCTACTTTTTATAATCCATATATATTATCCAATAAATCTATACTGAAAAATCTTTGTTCCTCCGATCGAACAGAATGGGAATGGAATGAACAACTAAATAAAATAACCTATTATTTATTGCTGAAACGCCAGTATAGTAAACACCTGCGTGATGGCGCACAAGCCGGTAATATGAGTCGAATTCTAGAATGTTTTTTTTAGTAATGTGCAGTCACTTATTTTTGGTGGAGACAGATCCATTACATGTCCTCAAGTTTCTGTTGAAGAAAAATTGCCAAAGTAGGGAGAGCCTGCGTTCTACACATTGACCTAGATCACTACGTAGCCAAATTCAAAATCACTTCTCTTTCTTCTCATGAGGAATTGGTCTACGCTATTAACATTGATTACTAGACTTTTTAAATACTAAGCAAGATTAGCCATGTTTTTTTAGCATATGAACATACTTGCTGTTTTCAACATGATCTCAAAATCAGATTCTTGATTTTCTTTGTCACTAAATAAATTTGTCCCTAATCAATACATTGACTATTGCCCCAAAGAGTACTTTATCATAAAATTTACTCGATAAATACTTTGAATGTATGGGAATGGCTACAATAAATACGATGCTTACAATGATTGTAGATAGTCGCATACTTATTATTTTATAAAGGTTCAAATATTATATTTAAAAAAATAATTTTGTTAAAGTCTTGACCAATTATTTCACATAGATCCCATTGAGGATTGTTTAGCTCAAAATTGTTTTTAATTTTTTTTTTTCAAAAATGTTGGCAAAGAATTCTTGGTGTTTAAAATTTTTCCTTGATCAGACTTTTAATCTAAGTTTACGGCTTGAAAAAAATTTCTGATGGAGAATTAAACGACTAATGCACTTCATAAGTATATTTGTGAAATAACAAATCAGAATATATTCTCGGAATCAGTAAATTAAACATTTGTTTAAGTAAAGGAAATCATAGACTGAATCGAGAACTTTATCTGAGTCTTATAATGAATAAATTTCGATAAACTGGGGCACATTCATACAAATATATTACGTTAAATTTATACCATATTGATAACATTGAGAATTGACTGCAAAAGATACTTTCTCCCCTTGATAAATACTTATAAAAATATAAATATTTACGAAAGGTACTGTCAAAACTGAAAAAAATTTAGATAATAATTGGGTGTCTACCTATTTTAAAATTATTTGTAAATGAGCTATTTCTGATTTAGCTATTAGGTATATTGGACTGAAATAGTTCTTGTGTCATTAAAATTTCCCGTAATCATTATTATATCAAAGACCTTGAACTAATCATTCTGCAAACGGAAACTAATCTTTATATTAGAGTTATAGCAATAATCATTAGATAAATGCCCTCAAAATGATCAATAATTTTAACAAAACAACAATATAATAATTTAGCTCTAGAAATTTTAAATTTTACAGATTACTACAGAGTATTACCAAGAGATTCGACGTCTACAATTCAACAAAAATCAAATTTCATTATCTCAGATCTTGAAAAAAATAATTTAATTACTGCAGTAGAAGGAAAGAAATATAGGTGTTACAATGGTTCTGTCAATAAATTATATGCTCTTCCTAAGATTCATAAACCGATTCTACAATTACGACCTATTATTTCAGGTGTTTACAGTCCTGACAGGGGTATAGCTGAACTGATTACTAATATTCTAACCAATGCATATAATCCTGATAGTGACTTTTTCATCATAGTCGGAGAGCTGATGACGAATTTTGGGAAGGTTTTTTAGGCAAGCTGAAATTGCGAAAAATTATAATTTTGTCAATTGGTGAATCCGGTCCTGAAAGTCGTTTAGCGAATTAGCGGTTATTTCGCTACTGCGCAGCATGTAACATTTGCAAAAAAAAATTCAAAAAAATATATTTTTGGCAACTTGAATTTTTTTTTATCTTTTAATTTATAATTTTTAGAACTCAAAAAAAAAATCCCTGACGTTTTTGTCGGTTATTAAGTATTAACTGACGTCTCCAAAATTAATTTTTTTTAATTACCAAAAAATATTCTTTAGGCAATCAGAAATTTAAATCACGTATATATTAAGTGATTTCAGTAATACCTGCAAATTGCCTGACGATTTTGCGGGTTATAAATAATTATTTGACGTTAATAAAGTTTGTAAATAAGCGCAACAAAAAGTCTCACGCGCAGCCGTAAGTGCGACAAGGATAGCTAATTGAGGCATGCTGGCAGCTGCCGGGGCCCGAGCTCCTCGCGCTGTGATTGGCTATTGAGAAACCACGTGTTTACAGCACTGTGTTCAAAACAGAAATATTTAATTTTTTATATTTTTTTTTGCTAAAATTTTATAATTGATTAAAAATCATCAAATTATTAATTTCGTTTGCAGCATAAATTATTTAATTAAAAATTCAATTATTTTAGTCTCGAAAAAAAAAGAAAATTAAAAAAAATTTTAATCTAAAATTAATTATTTATATTTAATACAATTTTGTATTTTGGAAAAAGAAATGCTATATTTTATTATACGGAGCCTAGTTTTCTACTTTTTCATAATGTTCTTAGATTGTATTTTAAAATAACGATGATAAAACTATACAAACAAAATTAAAAAAAAAAATTCCAAGAAAAATCTTCGTAGTTAATAATTTTATTTAATAACTATAAAAAATGAAAAATCAGAAACTAGGCCACGATGAATATATTTTTTTTATAATTGATAGGAACAATGATTTGTAGGATGACGGATTAAATGATTTAATTATTCTTTCATTTGCGATTTTTATTAAGTAAATAAATTATTTGAAATTAAAATATATAAGAAAGTTTATTGAAATTAAATTATTCTGTTAATCTTCTTCGTCTTCTTCATTGCTGTCTGAAGATTCACCTTCAGATAATTCTTCTTCGCTGTTGAAAACACCATCTTCATCGTCAAGCAGATCTCCAATGTCCGGCTCTGTTACAATTTCATCAATATCTTCCGAGATTGCTGAAATATAATATTTTGTTAGTATATATTAAATAATAAAATCAATTAAGTATAATAAAATGACATTTACTTGTACTTTGTTTTTCGTTAGCTTTTAAAGCATCCATAACGGATGGAGGCATGCAATCTCCTTCAAACCAGTAAAAATCTAATTTCCCATTTTGAAGGTCCCAACCATTCCTGGCTGGTGCCAAAGTACTTGGGAAACGTAAGTGCGCATTTCGCCAAATGCTGGTAATATATTGAGTACGCAGCAGTTGTTGTTTTAATTCTGCCTTGCAGGGTGGCAAATTCGATGCATCATAATTTTTGAATCGTTTTTCAAATGGTTCATCAGGATTATCTGCTTTGTAAGTCGAACAAAATTTTTCAAATCTAGCAGTATTAATATCTGCTAAATTTTTAAAACCATACATTTCGCAAACAAATTTTTCCAAAACCAAAAACTCTTCATATCTACTGCCAGTCACATGAGCAGTTCCAAGATTTGTAAACGCATTCTGATAATCTTCGTTTTCCTTCAAAATTTTGAAAGGCTTTTTTTTTCCTTTCTTGAAGAAAGAAGGATTATAGTCGCATCCCGTCATAGCATGAAATCCAGGTAAGCTCGTGCATACTTTTGGTCCTAGTTCAATAGACAGCTGCGATAAATTAAGAATTCGTTTTTTGTTGTTGTTTCCATATTCCATAAAAATTGACAACTTATCACACTCCAAATGATCTATATTACCAAGCATAATAACAAGTACATCTGTGTCACAAGATTTTATTAAAATATTTGTTGCAACGTCATTATCAATTTTACAGACATGGTGTACTATTTTCGTGTCAGCTTCTTCGTGATCGTCGCATGATAAATCATTATTCTCTTCTCTAATTACAACATTGCTTTCCACTTTGTATGTGTAACATTTATCATAACTTAAGTTAATTATTGTATTTCCGATAAACGGAGCCATCTCTTGAGTAGCCCAATGATCAATTAAGAAAGTAACAAAAGCCTGCTTGAATTTAATATTCTTTAACTCTTTATTAAAATCAACAGGGCGAACTTGCACCGGTCCAGTGATTTTAAAATCCAAGTCGTTCACTTCACATCGTAAAGTTCGTTCATAATCTTTTATAGATGGCGAGAAGTACTGGTCAAAAATGATATCTACCCATGGAGCATTAGTTGCTGTTAGAGACTTTAAAATTTTTTTTGAGATGTTGCCTATTGTTGCAGGCATATCCCGCATGGTATGGAGTAGGAAGAAACCATCAACAATAACTACATCAAAAGTTTTCGGTATATTTCCTGGTTTATGGTCTTTCTCGAAAACTTGGACTATTGCCGATTTGTCAGTTTTACAAATTGTTCCGTCAAAATGACATAATGAAGAAGGAACAGGTATGATGGGATAACATAATATTTTTTCAAAATCAATACTGTAATCCATCGATATTCCCAACATTCTTCCAAACAAATCCCGCTGCACTCTTATTTCCTGGACGGTGTTACCACTGATTATCTTTTTTTTTTGAAGCTTCTGCTGTAAAATTCAAAATCTTCACTCGTTGGATTGGTTTTTCAAATCTATCTGCTGATTCGGAACATTCTATAACAAATTTTTCCCGGAGGTCGTTACCAACACTTTCCATGCCAATTAAAAATTTTTCAACGTTTTCCGAAGCCGATTTTCCATTTGAAATATTGTGAAGTAAGTTTTTGTCGAGGCTAGAAGCAAATGGGTTCATAAATTTGGAAAATGAGCTGATAAAATTTTTCAACAATTTTGTGTCTCTTTTGATGTTGTGTTTTTCAAGATCATTGGTAACGTCCTGGCGTTTTTGGAGACCTGTAGCTTCATATGTATGTGATATAACACTGGATCGAATTTCATGGCTTTTACACCAACGTTGTCGAGCAGAGATTGAATTTGTAAAATTTATAATGCCAACTAATCTTTTAGCAGCTTCAGCATTGATAGTCTGTTCCAGAGTTAAATCAATAGGCTGTCTTGAAAAAGATTTGTCAGTCCTCTGAATTCCTAAACATCCTTTTTCCATAGCTTCACTAATTTCCGGATGAGTCTCGCCGATTGTCAGTAAATTGTCATGATACTTCACTAACCAACGAGCGTAATTCGGCTGATTAAGTACAAAAAATAGATTTGCTATTTTAGGTAAAACATATTTAAATATTTCAAAATCTCCAGTCCTGATACTGCGATTTAATAAGTGATAATAATTAATGAAATTTATATATGTTGTATAAAATTGAACTGTTTTACCGAACTCTCCATTTAAACAGGCTTCTCGGTGTGCAAAATATGAATTCATGAGCTCTGACATTTCTTGATTTTCCAATACTGCCGTGAGTGATAATCTACCCTTGTTAAAATTAAGAAGCTCCGCACGCAGGACGTCTCCAATTATGATGTTTTTGCTTTCTAAAAATAATTGAAAGTTCATCATTTCTAGCCCCAGTGACATAATTGGATGAATTCTCTTGCAACGATTGAAGTGTTTGCCAGCAAGGAATGATTCTACAGATCCACTAGCTAACAGCCCTGAATCTACTGCGACATTCATTAATCCGCATCCAGCTATAAATTTTCCGACAGCTTTAAAGTACGCAATCATTACATGAAATGTTCCTAAATGAATAAACAAATTGTCATACGTGGGTCTTTTGGCTGATTGAATTTTCATTGCAACCTTCGCAATCGCTAGATCATACGATACAATAATGCTTGGTTGGTTAAGCTCACCAGCAATTTTTAAACTTTCATTCATGGTCTCGAGAACAACTTTTGAATCAGTTGGAGATTCATTTATCGGTGTAAGATAACGAATGATTTGTTTTTTCTTATTTTTATCTTCTGTAAATTTACTATTAAATCCAACCCACATTGGAGTGTCTTCAATGTCAAGATCATGTGAGAACATCCACAATGCATCAATTTTTTTATTCTATCCAATGATTGTGGTAGTATTAAACGTCGATCATCGGTCAAAGGTAATAAAAGATCTGACATTTTAGCAATTTTGTGTAGTGGTTGTAAGTCTGGTTGAATCGTTTCAAACGTCCTTCTTCTTTTTCGAACTGTTTTGTTTTGAATAACATGATCTTCATCAGCAGCTTCATCTTCGTGATCAATAACACCACCAGCATCATCTTCAAGATCGATAATAATCATACTTTCTTCAGTATTATCTGCTGTGTTTCTGTGCACAGCTGTTGAATTGTCAACGATATCCTGATAAATAATTCCCACCGTATCGTGTAATGTGTCTTTACCAGAAGCAGTGTCTACGAAGCGGTCAAAATTGTCAAATGCTACACCTGTATTCAATCCACTTGATTTTTTAATACCATCAGGACATAATTCTGATCGAGTAGAAGATGAAAACGTAGCTTCTGTTTCAAGCTCTTCAACGACGTGATAACTGCAGCAGTGGCCATATCGATTGATAATTTCTACAATTTTTCGACTGCTGGTTAAACTTTTCAAGGTCATCCCTAAGGTTATGTGTTTATTGGTCTTCAGTTTACCTCTCGATACATTGTAAACCAAGTCTGCAGCTAGTGAGTTGCTTAGTCTAAAACTGTCAAAACTTTTTCTTCGTTTACTGTGGGAACCAGCTAAAACCGTAAGATAAAAATCTTTCAAGGTTTCAGGGATGTTGCATTCTCCTTTCAACAAATCTGCCGTTTTTATTTCTTCTGGTAGTGCTTGTTTTTCAATGTCAAATATTTTTTGCCTCAAAATGAGAGCCGCACTATGAAGGATGGATTTTTCTTCTAATAGAGAATATAAATTCTCATCAATTTCACGGTTAATGGGACCAACAATTTTTTTATTATGAAAAATCGAAAATTTTAGTTGTCCTTCATAGTGTTTTTTAATTTTACTTTCCAAATTGGCTTTTGACAAAGTATTATTATAAACATGACCTTATTTACGGGCTGCATCCTTGATTGAACCTTCGTAAAAATCACATAAATACGTGAAAAAAGAACATTTCTTCTTCGAAAGAATATTACTATCAATAAATAGACAAATGTTTTCGAAAGCTTCTTTATGAAACTGGATATTCTTGTGATAAGTAGTTTGCGGTTTATCAACAAACGATTGAAGTGAATTTATGTATTCTTTTCGACAAATTCGATGAGCCTTTAAAATTGTTGATTCTTGAACTTCTTGGAGTTTATTAAAAACTTCAGTGTCGGAAACAAAACTAAGAAAAGGCTCAATGGTAACTTTTAAACTTACTACATCAAGATCACACAATCTTTGCATTTGCCCTTTCCATTTTTTTTTAGATTTTGTACAAAAAAGACAAACATTTGTGTTGATTTCAGATGCATCTTTATTTTCTGATTGTTCAGAATCTTGCATTGAAGCATCAATTTCGGGATTTTTCTGGCTATTTTCCACATTTTCAATGTTTACTGACGGTGATTGTGTTTCATCTGCTGTAATTGATTTCTCTGAGTCTTCAGAAATCAATGAATCACCTAGAAAAAAGAGAAGAAAAATTAATAATCATGATATTGTAAACAATATCTAATAAACTTATAATATTAATAAAATTCAATACCTAAAAATTAAATCTAGGAGTCTGAAGGTTTAAAATTCGCTCAATTGTTTTTTAAAATTTTTGTTTTATATTAAACAGTGTTAACAAAAATCTTAAAGGAAACATTTTTTTTACATGACAAAAATGAGACAGACTTAACTCTGTTAAAATAAAATAAAAAGAAAAAAAAAAAAAATTGTAAAGCCTAATTCACTTGCTACGATAGAAAATTACAGAAATTTATTCTTTACAAACTCACACACCCTTGGAGGGAGAGTCAGGTAAAAATTCGTAAATTCAGGTATTAAGAAAAGGTCGATTGAAATACTACAAACGAAAGAATTCTAATTTTACACCATTCTAAATTCATTTGTATTACAATATTTTTTAAATAAAACTCATTATTTATGAAACTTAAATTATCAGACACCTGATAATTTTTTTATTTTTCTGTAAAAAAAATTCATGAAGAAAATTGTTTTTAAAAAATTGCATTTCTAATTTTTTTTTTTTAGTTTTGAAATATGAAATTCCTTATATTAATTTTCTTGTCTTAATTTATTTGTTGAAAAAATTATAAAAATTATCAGATATCATTCAATTTCAGTATTATTATTATTACTCAATTCTGAAAAATAAATAAAAAATTTGTTTATAATACCTGTTGAAGATGTAGATGGTTGAGATGATCTACTAACATTTTTTTCAACGTGGTGCTTCATCGAAGCTGAAAAAAGCCGATAACATTGCGAATGATAACCGTCTGTTTGGGTCACATTTTCCGGCAATTCCACATCACAATACCGATAATTTTTTTCTTGGCGAATTTTTAAAAAGACTTTACATTTTTCCAATACTTCTTCATTAAAAACAATGATCTTATCAGTACCTTTTTACAAATAAAACATTTTAAATTTGTTTTATTCATCGTGATTTATCTGTTTATAACCTTAAAATTAAAATTTGTTTATTAAATAATTACAGCACTAATTTAAAGCAGTTCAAACTATATACACAAATATTTACACAGTCACATATGCACGTACGTACATGTTAAATTTCAAAAAAGAAATTATATTTTAATAAAATTTTTAAAAAAGATATAAAAACACTGGATAATTTTTCACGAGGCTCCGAAAATAACTGTTGTGAACGCAGTGCCGCAAGTAAGCTGGAAACACGAGGTTTCTCAATAGCCAATCACAGCGCGAGGAGCTCGGGCCCCGGCAGCTGCCAGCATGCCTCAATTAGCTATCCTTGTCGCACTTACGGCTGCGCGTGAGACTTTTTGTTGCGCTTATTTACAAACTTTATTAACGTCAAATAATTATTTATAACCCGCAAAATCGTCAGGCAATTTGCAGGTATTACTGAAATCACTTAATATATACGTGATTTAAATTTCTGATTGCCTAAAGAATATTTTTTGGTAATTAAAAAAAATTAATTTTGGAGACGTCAGTTAATACTTAATAACCGACAAAAACGTCAGGGATTTTTTTTTTGAGTTCTAAAAATTATAAATTAAAAGATAAAAAAAATTCAAGTTGCCAAAAATATATTTTTTTGAATTTTTTTTTTGCAAATGTTACATGCTGCGCAGTAGCGAAATAACCGCTAATTCGCTAAACGACTTTCAGGACCGGATTCACCAATTGACAAAATTATAATTTTTCGCAATTTCAGCTTGCCTAAAAACCTTCCCAAAATTCGTCATCAGCTCTTGGACTATCAAAGATTCTTTTCATCTTTGTGAAAACAATAATGTAATGAAACTACCATTAGGTTATGTATTAGTTAGACTTGATGTTAAAGCTCTGTTTAATAACATATCACGAAAACTTGTATCTAAAAGTATAAAAAAACATTGTTGGTATCACATAAAACTACATTGCAAAATGTCACAAACAAGATTTCTAAAATTGATAAACTTTTTTTTTTGATTCAACAGTATTTTCATACTCTAATGTGATATATAAACAGATACGTGGTATGCCAATGGGTATTTCTGTTTCTTCTACTATATCATAATATGTCATGGATGATCTTATTATAGACTGTACTGCTAAATTAGATTTCCATATACTATTTTAAAAAAAATATGTTGACGATTTGATTCTCAGTATTCCTGAAAATAGTAAAGAACAATTGTTAAATGAATTCAATAGTTATGATTACCTTCTAAAGTTCATAACAGAAGAAGAAGACAACAACCGAAATGTTCCTTTTTTAGATACTCGAGTTATACGAATAAATGACAATTCTATAATTACTTTCTGGCAATTGAAATCTGGTTCTTCGGATAGACTGAACTTGATACTAGGAATGAAAAACAGAGTAATAAGAACGTCTCATTTTTCTAATAAAGAACAAAATTTAAAAATTCTATATGATAAATTCATAATTTGCGGATATTCACCAAATTTACTCAAGTCTTTACTTTTTAATAGAACATCTATAGAACATAATGATAATGATGATAATCAGTTCATCAAATATTTTTCTGTCGCCTTTATACATATAAGCAGTCATAAAATAAAAAATAATCTTTCTAAGTATACTGATACTAAACTAGCTTTTAGAAACATATTAACAAACAAATCAATGTTTTCAAAATTGAAAGATAAAGATCGCATATTAAATAACTCTAATGTAATTTATAGTATACCATGTAGCAGTTGCAATAAAAAATATATAGGAGAAACAAGTAGATGCTTGAAAGACCGTATTACATCACACAAAAGTGATATAAGGTTAAAAAAATCCACTTGTACTTTAGCAAAACCTGCATTAGAATCCAAACACGAAATTAATTTTGATGATGTCAGGATCTTAGATAAGGAAATAAATCTTATGAAAAGATTATTTCTTGAGATGTATCATATAGCAAAAGAACGTAATAAATTTCATTCAAAAAAGACATTGATGGCTTAATTATAATGTACACTTATTTACTGCAATTTAATCAAAATAATACATTAATTATTATTAATACCTTGTATGAATCTGTTTTATGACTATTTAGATTTCAATCAAATAAATTTGTCAACTCAATATTATGTCAAAATTTCAGTATTACAAATTAAAATTTCAAAAGTTTTCTAGTCTTTAAATTTATTTTACATTTTTTATTTTAAACATTGTTACAAATGATACGCAGCTTGGCAACAACTGACTGACTTTATTCACATCACAGGTGATTAAAGTTGTACATAGGACGATCATAGATGGCGCTACTAATTATATTTTGTTATAAAACTCATAAACTTAGCACACCCACTTAACAAAATACTAGATGCATCGATTTACCACACTATACTTATCAAATATCAGTATACATCTTTGCAATATATCTTGTAACAATCTACATAATTTTAATTTATCAAATAAACCAAACATTTCCAAAAAATTATGTTTCGTTTTACATAAACCCTTAGTAAGCAAATCTGCGGGAATTTCTGAGGTAGATAAGTATTAAATGTTTACAATTTTACTAGCAATTTTCCCTCTACAAAAATGATACCGCACATCTATATGTTTGGATCTCTTATGATGAATAGGATTGGCTGACAGCTTATGGGCTGACTGATTATCATTAAATATTGGTATAGGACAAGTTTCATTAGTTAATTCAAATAATAAATTTTGCAAATACTCAGCTTCCGTACTAGACAATGCTACGGTATGTTGTTTTTTCGTTTCCCAAGATATTGCACAATTTGACAGCCTAAGAAAATATCCAGTATATGATCTTCTATCAATTATATTACTGGCCCAGTCTGCATCTACAAAAGCTTCTAATTTACTATTACCATTAGCTGAAAACTTTAAACAGAAAGATTTGGTTATCTTTAAGTACTTTAGCACTCTTTTACCATAGGCCCAATGTTCCTCATCATAAAAGTTATTAAATTGGCTTAAGAAATTAACAGAAAATACAATATCCGGACGTGTGAGTACAGCTATATACATAAGTGAACCAATCAATTGCTGACAAGGTGACTTTTTATCAGATTTTTCACTTTTAGTCGAATTCAGTTTAGGTTCTATCGGTGTATCTGCAGACTTACAATCCGAAATATTGAACTTTAACAATAACTCATCAATATAATTTTCTTGGTCTAAAGTTATAGTACTATTCTTTTTATCTACAACCATTCTCATTCCCAAACAATTTTGAACACATCCTAAATTTTTAATTTTAAATTTAGATGACAAACTTTCTTTTAAAAAACTAGTTTCCTGTTCACTATTTGAGAATACAAAAAAATCGTCAACGTACAGTGCTATAATTATTTTTACATTTTTATCTATTTTTATAAACAAACATGGTTCAAGTTTAGATTTTCTATAACCTAAAGATTGTAACAATTCATCAACTTTTTGATACCATGCCCTGCTTGATTGTTTCAAGCCATAAATGGCACGTTTCTAAACTCAAAACTTTGTTTACATTATCATTACTATCCTGAAAACCTGGTGGTTTCATCATGTAAACTTTTTCAATTAAAAAAACATTTAAAAATGCAGTACTAATATCTAAATTACAAATATCTAAGTTAAGCTGCCAATGCGAATAACAATCTCAATGTTGAGTGTCTGACAACAGGTGAAAAACATTCATCAAAATCAATGCCTGACCTTTGGGTGAAGCCCTTAGCAACTAATCTGGCTCTGTACCTCACTTTATTATCAACATCTAATTTGCGTTTAAAACCAATAAACTGGGATCTACAGTTAAAACTATCTTGGCCTTTGCTTTCGCGTCGTTTGCATCTCCGCCAGTATTGATGCTCTGTTGCAGCCCTTCCAATATGAGGTAGTTCTCCACCGCAAACGCCCAATCTTCATAATTTTCTCTGCCCCTAAGCTTATCAATGCTTGCAATAATATTTGACGACATTTTTCACTATATTTTCACCAAAATTTGTTAAAAGCCCATAACCTATAAATGATACGCAGTTTGGCTTGGCAACAACTGACTGACTTTATTCACATCACAGGTAATTAAAGTTGTACATAGGACGATCATAGATGGCGCTACTAATTGTATTTTATTATAAAACTCATAAACTTAACAATTATTATAGTGATACGTAAGATTATTGTTACTGATGATAACTTCTATTCAAAAATATTTAATGTTTAAATAAATCTACCATATATTTTTCATGTTTACATTGTAATTTCATAATTTGTATAATTTAAGTAATCGTGATGATATATATATATATATATATATATATATATATATATATATATATATACTTTGTAGGAATAGATACGTAAGAAAATACAGGGTTTATTTGAAATAACGAAGTTTTTCAATTTAGAAAACTGAAATTTTCCAAGCGCTTTTTTCCAACATCCTGTATGACTTTTCACCTTGAAATATGAAGGAGGGTGTTTTTCCAATATTCTTCCGGAAAATCAAAGCTATTTTTTAAGTTCTATATAAATAACTAGGTATAGTAAGCAGATTTTTTCCTTCATACGATAGAAATTAACAAGGATATCCCCTATAAAAAAATTACTTTGAAATGTATTTTTACTTGAGAATTATCTGCGAAGGACACTTCGTCTGGAAAAGTAAAGATTCCTTTATTATCAAAAATTGAACTCGATAAATACTTGGAAAGTGAGGGAAAGGCAGCGACAAATATGTTGCTTACAATGATAGCAGATTTAATTATTTTTAATTTGGTTATTTAAACCGTATTCATTATTACAAGATGTATCTTGGACAATATCATTCTCAACCTACTTTTTATAATCCATATATATTATCCAATAAATCTATACTGAAAAATCTTTGTTCCTCCGATCGAACAGAATGGGAATGGAATGAACAACTAAATAAAATAACCTATTATTTATTGCTGAAACGCCAGTATAGTAAACACCTGCGTGATGGCGCACAAGCCGGTAATATGAGTCGAACTCTAGAATGTTTATTTTAGTAATGTGCAGTCACTTATTTTTGGTGGAGACAGATCCATTACATATATAGGTATAGGTATAGGTATATTTGTTTTTTGAGGTTAGGGTGTGTTCTTCTTCTTCTTCTTTGTTTTTTGGCCTTAGCTGCTACGGCTATCCAGCCAGATGGTAACTGTCGCTGTCAAAGAGCCAAGTAAGGCCACACTAAAGTGAGTCTGGGTCAAGCTCAACCTTACCTGGGGGAAAGTTAAATAAATGCCAATAAATATAAACATTACTGGTATGAGCTCAAACATTGCAAAAAATTATCTATGAAGCACTATTGTTATAAACACTACTGATAGGGGTTTAAGCATTGCACAAGTTTATCTATGAAGCACTATAGTTATAGTTCTACGGTTGACCACTACGCGATTTTTAAGAAGCACATGCACTGCATTTTATAGCTTTAGGTTACAGGCGGAAAGGAAGGAGATGATTGTTTGGATATTATGTGTGGAAAGTAGGTTAAATAGCAAGTCATTCAAATGAAGGGGTCTTATTCCCTTATATGGTAATTGGAGAGAGTTTAGGAGATTTTCTATGTTTCTTTGATTGTTTGCACAGCTAAAAAAATAGGTGGAAAAGGTCTTGTCTTGTCCCACACTGGCATAAGTCATTTTGTTTTATCCCAAATTTATAAAGATGAGCCGCGGTGAGGCAATGGTTACTTCTCATTCTGTTTAGTGCAGTAATTAATTTTCGAGGAAGCACTTTAAATAATTCGAACCAAGGTTTTTTAATGGTAGAGGGACCGAGGAATAATATACGGTTCCCTTACTTTGTCCTATCTCAGAATATTCTCTGATCCAACTATTCCATAAATTCTCCTTCAATATATGTTGAAATTCACGGTAGTTTGCTTGTGGAGTTTCAGTAGGTGGTAAGGTTCGTCCTATATTGGCGAGTTTGTCTGCTCTAACATTTCCAGGGATGTTACAATGGCCAGGTACCCGTGCTAACTCAATTTGTTTACCGCCGTGGACGGCTCGTTAATGGCTTGTTTGGTACGAAGCGATATGAAGTCATTATGAGCGGAGATATTAGTTCTAGTTATTTTAGCTAGTGCGCGTTTGGAGTCGCTGAATATAACAGCTTTTTGAATATCTGTACCCAGGATAAAATTAACAGCTACGTTAATGGCATAAATCTCAGCTGCACAAATGGAAAAATAAGAGGGAAGACGATAGCTGTTCTCCACTAGATTAGCCGCATAGATCCCTATTCCAACCTGTCCTTCCTGATCTTTTGATCCGTCAGTAAAGAAATATGTGTGATCCGGGTAGTGTTCTAGGGTTTCCTGAAAAAATCTTCTTTGTTGTTGTGATTTGTCTTGTTCAGGTTTAATTGCGTGAAGGAGAGGGGAAAAACTTGGGCATTAAGGCTGAAAATTAGATAACAATAGAATACTATTAAGAGAAGGATAAAGGTCACGCTTTACGCTTTAATAATCGGCGGTAAATTATTAGAACGCCAGAACTGTGGCTCCCTTAAGTATGTATCGTGAAGCTCGATGAGAAGGTGCGTGAAAGGGTTTCGACTTATCTCTTAAGAGGAGTTTAGAAGCACATTTAATGGCTAACCATGCTCTTCTGAGAGAGAGGGGGGTTTCCCCACTCTCTGATAAAAGAACATTAATGGGAGTGGATCTCATCAGTCCTAACGCGGTTCTATTCAATTGGTATAGAGACTGTTTGGAGCAACGCCCAAACAAAAAACTCGTATTTTGAAGATGGGGTCTTACTAGAGCCTTGTATAATAGGAGTAGGGTAGTTGGGGCTGCCCCCCACCATGTTTTGCAGAGTGAACGCATCAAGTTCATACTTTTCTGGGCTTTTGTACAAATCATCGATATATGGTTTCCAGGAAAGTTGGTTGTCGAGAATTGTCCCTAAATATTTGGCTTTCTTACTTCATGGAATCTGAGTATGATTTATCACAATATGTCTATTGGGATTAGCTCTGTTTTCCTTTTGAAATGCGACCGCGATACATTTATTCTGGCTTAAGTTGAGACCGTTTTCTTCTAAGAAAGTGGTTAGATTGTCTATGGATACATTGATTTTATGAATAATGTTATTGATTTCCGTACCCCTGCCAATTAAAGCAAAATTATCATAGGCTGATAGATATCCAATAAGACTAGAATGGAAGATTCGTTCAGCCCACCCAGCAGCAATTTTAGAGTAAAGAGCGACCAGGTTGGTCTGTATTCCGCGACCTCTCCGGAATCCCTGTTAAAGAGGGTTAATGAGTTGATGTTTCCCTAAGTGCCATTCTACACGGTTTTTAATTAGGGACTCTAAGATTTTTCCTGGACAAGATGTCAAGGTGATTGGACGCCAGCCAGTGAGACTAGATAGATCTTTGTTAGGTTTTGGAATCGGATATATCAGTTGAGTTTTCCATTCTACTGGAATTGGTACTTTTTTATTCAATAAGTTATTAAAAAATTGTAATAAGGCTCTTAACCCTCTGTCTGGAAGGTTCTGGAGCATGCTGTTTGTGATTAGGTCTTGACCAGGGGCGGAATCTTTTTTTGATTGAAGAACTGCCATAAGTTCATTAAATGAAAAGGGAGGGCTGGGGTGATTCGAAGCTATAAGGTAGAAATTAATAGTTAATTACTGGTTGGGTGAGGCTTTGAAGTAAATCGTCTGCTATCTGGGAGTTAGGAGGGGGAGCACGTCGATTCAGTTTTCCACTTGAAGAGAAAGCTTTTACAGATGACCAAACCTTGGCAATAGGAGTGTTTGGTGATAGATTAGAGCAGAAAAGTTGAAAGCTCTCTTTTTTAACCCTTCTCAAGACTCTCCTAGTCTGGGCTCTTACACGTTTGACCTCGATGAAATTATCTAGGGACGGATTTGACTTCTTCTTCTTTCCGTCTAGCTATAGCAAGAGAGCATTCGTTGTTCCACCAAGCATGTCGTGATTTTTTGATATTATTGAAAGAGCTTTTCTGAGGTATCGCTTCATTAGCAGCCGCTGATATGCAAGTGTATAACTTATTATATGTATTCTCTCCCTGGGAAGTAAAGTGTCCATAGAGTTAGAGAAGCGATTCCAATTTGCCTTCCGGATATTGAACTGTGTTCTATAATTTTTGTATGGATATGAGTAAGACTGAGGAGTTGATTGAAAAGAACAGACAATCCGGAAGTGGTCGCTATACTCGGGATCATTTATTATGTCCCAACTGAGATTTAATGAAAGCTGTGGGGAACATATGGTTATATCCGGTACACTATTGTTTGAGTCCGGTGGCCTAAATCGTGTGCCTCTTCCGTCATTCAGGACAGTCCATCCCTGTGTATCAATTAAGTCATATAGAATTCTTCCATTACGATTAGTAATATCCGAACCCCATAACCTATGTTGACAATTTAAATCAACTACAAAAAGAAATGGTTTCTTTATTGAATTAATTATATCTGCAAGTCTATTAGGAGAAAGAGGACTGTCTGGGGGTAAGTATGATGTAAAAATCACCAACCCATCCAGCTCAGGGCCCAATACTTGCATTTTATGCGGTAACCGAAGATGAGAGAAATTTATTACATTTTATGGAATTTGAGATCTAATAAATAACGCTACTCCTCCCTTGCCATCTTCTCTATCCTCCCTTAAACAATCAAAACCCCTAATAAACGCACATTGTCCTTCTCTGAGCCAAGTCTCATTTAAAGCGATAATATGGGACACTAGGGTATCACGATTACAGAGAAAGCTTCTTAAATTCCACTGTAAAACTTTAAGATTCATTGCTTATTAATTGAGACATTTGTCAGTAGATTGTAAAAAAACAAAAAAAAAGAAAAAAAAAGATCAATGGTCCCACACAGTAGAAATAAGTATAATAATAATAAAATAATAATAATAATAATGGAATAAAAACAGCAACAAATAAAATGTAGAAACAAAACTAGATTGCTGAGTTATAATACTTCATCGTCAACATCCAGACCGTTGGAGTTTTTGTTTTTATCCTCCAACAACCGGATAATAAATTGACGTAAGGTGGGCATAATTTGTGAGCTAATAAATTTTTCCATACTGTCAGATGAGTTAGAATTAGAAGAAAAATCATGTAAGTCATGGGTGATTTGGGAATGAGCCCTGCCATTGGATGAGACAGAGGGAGTAGAAGGGTTTCTTAGCAAGACGAGAGTGGTAAGATGGAGTTCTCGTAGGTTGTGATAATAGGATTTCCCCGTGGGCAGCTGCATCATAACCTGGGTTGATCCTTTCGATTGTATTCGGTTTCCTTTTCTTAGTGCGGGATACTACCCTCGAGAAGTGTTTTTGGTTGTTTAGGATTGTGTATATACCAGCTGAATGTGATGTTCCAGGTAAATTTGGGAAGGCTTGAGCGGAACGTTGGAATTGTTTTTTTTCTTTATGAATTAATGGCGGGAAGAGCTGAGCGGCTTCGTAGTAAGATAGGTTGTGAAATGACATAGCTTCATTGATGTCCCTTTGCCGGTCAAATTCTTTACAGGCGAAGTCTGTTGCTAGATGAGGACCATTACAGAAGATACAGTTGATATTCTGATCACATTCCTCATGATTATCCCCACATCTTGAACATATTTTTTTGCCACGGCATAAATATGCCGAATGACCAAATCTAAGACATTCCTTGCACTGTGCAACGGGAGGGATATATGCATTGACAGAAGTAGAAAAACTGAAGAGATTTATTTCATCTGGTCTTATTTTACCCTCAAAGGTCACAAGCATTGTGTTAGATGGTACATACGTGATTTGGTCTTCATTTCTTGATTTCCTGTTCTTCCCAATCTTCTGGCATAAAGAATTTTCGCAGAGCTTTTTGCGTACTCTATTACATCTTCTGCAGTGATGGATGGGCCGACATTCCTAATTATTCCTTTGACCGTGAGTAGTCTTTGTGGAATATAATCTTTAAAGCCTTTCTGTAGGAATTGCTGGTTGAGTAGATTATTAGCTTCCCTGGAGGTTGGGAATGTTACTCCGATTCTATTAGCTCCTTTTTTCTTTATATTGGTAACGGTCTTAATCCCCATCTCAAAAAACTTCTTACCTAGTTCCATTGGATGAATTTGGCGAAACATTTTATCCTTCTACTATTACTGTGAAAGGTCCAAAATCTATGTCATAATAACAGTTTTTCATTCGCTTAGCAAAACAGATTTTCTTTTGCATATCCTTTGCTTCTTTCATCATTTCCATATCATTTGGAAATTGTTTTGCCAAAGCTAAGTCTTCAGCTTCTAAGTTTGCTAGTGCATCTTTATGATGAGGAGACAATTGGTGTAAGGAGTGGAAAAGAGAAGCGGAAGAAGGAGAAAGTTGGTTGATTAAAGGGTCATTGTTCATTGCAACGTCTTCCTGGACCCCGCTACCAGGGCCCGGGGACTCCGTCCCCATTTGGGGTTAAGCACTCAACACTATTAGTAAAAACAACTCAGTTTGTACAAAAAGTAAACTAGGAAAAAGTAACTCACAGAATGTGTCAGATATCACAGTTGCACCCTTGTAACACTATTAACAACCTTTGTCGTAACAAGTTCGTGAGCAACCACGTGTCTGGAAAACTCCCAATCCGTTAGGATGTATTTGTTTCCGATTTCCGACACTGACGTGTGTTTCGGTGTTGCTATATAACTCAGAAGCAAAACCTATTATGGGCAAAAATGTAACTACAGCCTTTCCATTAACAATGTATTTTTTGTTTTAACAGCGATGTTCATAAAAACAATTAATTTACACATAATTATCAACATTTTAAAATTATTTTCTAAAGAATATGAACAAATTCGTCAACAGTGTTTTTCCCTTAATAAGCATAAGGATAAAGAAGAAGATAAAGGAATCCTTTATCGTTATTATAGTTAAAGGCTCTTCTTTCTTAAGCTGCGCATGTTCACAATAACCATAACCATAACGGAATATCAAAATAGGAGCTTCAAAAACTCTCTTAACTTTTTTCTTTTTACTAAACCTATATCTGCCTTAATATTTTCAAGTTTAATGTGTGACTCGTTAAAAAAGAGCTACAAACACAAAGATAATTTCTATAAGATCTTTTCTAAGAAAACCTGAATTTAGACACTTTCAACTCTAGATATGCCGTTACCATGAAATTTATATATAACTAATGACATTTCTGATTGATGGCTATGAAATCTTTCCTGTTTGTCGTTAATTTTATCTAAATTCACGAATGTAAGTACTTTAATTAATAATTTATTATGTGGTTAAGATAATTTGTAACGATTTTTAGTTTGCCCTGACGAAGAGAATAAACATTATCGAAGCTTGGCATAATCCAAAGAATTTTATTTAATAAATCACTGCATCCCCAAGAACATCTTTTTACTTATATACCGGATGTCCAATTAGTGGGACAAAGTAGAATAACTTCTATATTTTCAATTAATTCAAAATTATGTCAAAATTAAAAGTTGTAGGGTAACACATGCCCCACATTTTGAAATTAGTTGGGACTATACAGGGTGTCCCAAAAAACCAGAACAGCACAAATTTGCGTTTTTTTAAATGAATCACCCTATCTATTTTTCAATTTTTGTATTCTCCATAAAATAACAAGTACAATGGTGTATCACTTTAATTGTTTGTTTAGGAGCTATAAACAATCAAAAATCGACATTTTAGCCTCTTTGACAGCTATTTGTGCCAAAACGGTACAAGATAGAGAAAAATAAATTTCAAATTCCTATCATAGTTTTTTCGGACAAATTGAATAGCGTTCTCAAAAATGGTACCAATAGGAATGTGAAATTTATTTTTCTCTATAATTTACCACTTTGGCACAAATAGCTGTCAAAGGGGCTAAAATGTCGATTTTCAATTGTATCTAGCTCCTAAACAAACAATTGAAAATTGAAAGTGATAAAATAAAAAATATATAGGGTGATTCATCAAAAAAAACGCAACTGTTTGCTGTTTTGGTTTTTTGGGACACCCTGTATAGTCTCAACTAATTTCAAAATGTGAGGCTCGTGTTCCCTTACAACTTTATATATATATATATATATATATATATATATATATATATATATATGTATATATATATATATATATATATATATAGGTTTCAGGTTATACGGCCTAAAAGGGCATTCAGTGAAAGATCTTCATGTAAAATCGTATATTTCGGCTTAGTTTAAATTTCAGCCTTCATCAGCGAAACTAAAAAATATTACAAAACCACAATGTATATGATATTTCTAACAATAAATTTTAAGTACTTACAACATGGATCTATTTATATATAGTAAAGTTCAAAATTTCCATATTTACAGGAAAATAATATTATTTATACAATCTAATATTATACAAATGCAATCTCAAACATTTATATTTTTGATACTTTCAATTTGACTTATAAAACAAAATAAATAGACATTTCTATATTTTAATTTTTTATTGTTATAGAAACCAAAATGGTCAAGTAATTTGAGGAATTTTGTTCTTGAGATCTATTATAATAAAATTATTATTTTCTATTTGTATAGAAAAATATGTATTATGTTATCAAAATAATTTTGACTCTGAATAAGGGATGAAACATATACAAGAAAAACCAAAAACGTAGAGCAATATCTCTTTCAATTTCTTTTGTCTTTTTCTATCAGATAGCAGTAAATGTTGCTAAGGTTTCGTAGGTTTCTGTTGAATGTGACACATTTCTAAGAAAACTCATTTTTCTGTATTTTTTTTCTGTTTCAAGAGCTTTTCCATTTTCAAAATCAATGTTATGTTTGGTATTTTTAACGTGGAAAGCTAAGGCACATCTGTTTGGTCTTAATCTTATATCACTACGATGTTGAATCAATCTACCTACAACATCGGATTTATTTAAGGCATCTATCGAGTCTTTTCCAGTATAAAACATATTTTTATTGGTAACTTAGTTGTATTGAGCAAATTTAAATTCATGTTTTCCGCATTTATGAAGATTCTATTGTGTTTGTTTGTTAGATGTTCAATATACGGAAGAACTGCATATTTTAGGAGTAGTCTATTAGTTTGTGGATTTTCTTGGGCTTCATTGTTTTCTGATATTGGTGGGCCATTGTTAGTAGGATTCTTCTTCGTGGAAGGTATAGAAGTACTATATATAAGTTTTTTAAAAAAACATTCAGGATAACCATTTTCAACCATGATCTTAAACAATTTTTCTAATGCTTGTGATTTCAAATTTGGATGAGTTATAACTTCTATTCTTTTCTTCAATCCAAGAATTAGATTTATCTTCATTTTTATACTCTGGTAAGATTTATAATGAATGTATCTTCCAGATGACATCGGTTTTTGATACCAATCAAGTCTTATAATATTATCAGTCCCTTTTATTAATCTGGTATCTAGGAATGGAACAGATCTTTGTTTTTCTTCTTCTATTGTAAATTTCAGGTGTGGGTCAAAATTGTTAAAAATCGTGAGAACGTTGTTAACACTATCAGTTGGTATCGATAGGATTAAATCGACAACATATTGATAAATAAAAGGAACTGGGAATTGTAATTGTGAGAGACAGTTTCTAAGTAAGAATGACATCACAATGTTCGCAAGAATCGGACTCAAGCAACTTCCCATTGGACATCCAAAGATTTGTGAATAACATGTATTTTGGTATACAAAATAATTTGATTTGTAGATAAATTTTATAATTTCATTGAACGTTCTTTTAGGTATTTTTGTATGTTCTACAATTCTTAACCATTCTTCTTGAATTATTTTCAGCGTTAGTTCTAGGGATATGTTTGTAAACAGTGAAACTAAATCCAAAGATATAATGACATAATTTTCAGGCAGTTGAAAGTTGTTGATTTTGTCAGCAAAGGTCCATGAATCTTTTTATGGCATATATATTATAATCTTCAAAGGATATCTTGAGAATATCAGCAATAAATTCACTCAGCGAAGATGGTGGAGAGTTTATGCATGAAACAATATATCTAAGGACAAATAATTAGGTGATATAGTGCAAATTGGACAAGTGAAAACAGTTTTTAAGTGAGTGCAGTTCCAAACATTCCTGGAAGATTGTCACAAAGACCAATCCAAGTCACCTGCATAATTATCCTTGCAGTAAGTTATCAGAAACTGACATAAATAAACACTAATTACAACTAACAGTATATTGCTTACACGCGGAGTGCGTCCTTGTCATACCGAATTCCGAGCACCTGGCGTCATAGAATAGATCAACGCGAATATCTATTCCAGTTCAGGGCCGCACTTGGAAAAATATATTTAAAAAATGAAAAGGAAACTTCTTAAATTACCATAATGATAAGCAACTAGGAAACGGTTTCTGACTACAGGAACCCCACACAGAATAGTCAATCCAACCCTACAGTAAACCAAAACAAACAGTCATACTCATCTGCCGTGAGCTGCTACCAATTCCCCACTAAGGATCAAGCCATAAAATTTCCTGCTATCGAGGGACTTCCACTTCAAGATTATATTTTTGCACTGGGATCTAAAATTGGACCACAGAATATATCATTCTCGTCAAGAATATCAAATAACAGAGTATGCATATATCTTACAGATAAAAGGAAAGTTGACAGTTTTATGACGGACCATGGCTCTATTACGGTAAATGATCAATTGATTGCAGCACGCCGCCTCATATCGCCAGCACAACGACTTGTTTTGTCAAACGTTAGTCCCGCCATCCCTCATCTAGTTATAGAAGATGAGCTGAAAGCACTTGGACTAAAACTGGTGTCACCTATTTCATTTCTAAAAATCAATGTTTCGAATCCAGAATACAACCACATCCTAAGCTTTCGTCGTCAAGTGTATATTCATCCCCTTGATCACATAACAATCCTCACATCAATCCTGATAAATAATGATAACTCAACATACAGAATATTCCTTTCATAAGACATGTTTCAATTGTAAACAACCAGGCCATATCGCCTCATGTACTTCCCCAACGACTACTACCAAGGAGTTAACCCCGGCAGCTACTACAGAGAACGTCATCTCTTTTCCAACTAACGGAAACTCAATTGAAGTCACCAATAACCTGCAAACGGAAATAGAGGCAACAAGCCATTCGGCTATATCTCCATCTGAAGAACCATTGAATCAATCTTCGATGAAAAGGAGCATTGGTGATATTCTTTCACCTCCCATTGATGCAACAAAAGACTCCTCTCTGGAGGAACCAAGAAGATTTCGAGTACCCGAAGATAGGAAAGCTAAGAAGACCAAACATTCGGTGAGCCCCTCTGAAAAAAATAATACAAACTGCTCAATAATGTTTCAACCAGCAAAAGCATACATAGATAACCATACCTCAGAACTCCCCCTCGGCTATGAACAAATGATAGACCTTTTCAATAATATCTATAGATCTCCGGACCCCATCGGCGTAACCTTAAACTACACCAAGGATCTTAACGCACTATGCGTGATGCTCCGGAAAATATACCCTCTATTCAAGGAACGTAGTATAAAATCGAGATGCACAAAATTCCATAGAAAAATAGTAAAGCATCTAGAAATTTTAACATCACAACATGAGAGTTATTCTTCTCCGGAAATGCTCTAATCCCATTCAATCTCCCACTCCTCCAAATATTCCTGAACTTCATTCAATCATTCAATGGAATATAAATGGTTTTTATCCCCACTATGAAATGTTCAAACTACTCATGAAGGAACACAACCCATCCTTAATAGGCTTACAAGAAACTAATTTCCGAACCACCAAAGTTGCCAACCTTAGGAACTATAAAGTTTTTTTTAGAAATCGAGACAAACCCGATAGAGCTAGTGGAGGCGTAGCAATCTACGCAATAAATGATTTAGATCCTCAAGAAATACATGTAAACACAAATCTGGAAGCTGTGGCAATATCAATAAAATCCTCAACAAATATTCATATCTGTAATCTATACAGCCCCCCAAATAAAGATTTTTCCGAACAAGATACCTGTTTGTTCAAATTCCTGCACCATGTATATTGATTGGTGATTTCAATAGTCACAGCATAACATGGGGAGGAAAATTCACGAACGCTAGAGGCCGGAAAGTTACCAATATTATTGAAGAAAACAACCTTGTACTGCTGAATGATGGAGCTCACACAAGATTTAATGCATTCAACGGGGAAACCTCGGCACTCGATCTGAGCATAAGCTCACCAAATCTGGCCACAAAACTATCATGGGAAGTCCTGTCTTTCCTTTACGGGAGTGACCACTTTCCAATTAAAATAACAATTACCGATAATGCTCAAAATGACTCGAAACCCCTTGAAAAATGGAAGCTAAAAGAAGCCAACTAGCCATTGTACAGTAAAATAATTGAGAACGATCTATTTTCAATACATACAGCAGACGACATCAACGAAACACTGGAACGTTTGATCCAAATAATACAAAGTGCTGCTGGTCAAGCCATAGGCAAAACAAAACACATCAACAAGCATACTCCAGTTCCTTGGTGGAACCAAGAATGCCAAGAGGCCATTCAACTGAGCAAGAGAGCGTTTAATAAACTGAAAAGGAACAGAACAGAGCAAAATTTATTAACTTTTGAGAAACTTAGAGCCAAGGCCCGCTTCGTGATAAAAAACAGCAAGAAAAAATCATGGAATGAATATGACTCTAGTATAAAACCATCCACCCCTATAACAGAAATATGGCAAAAAGTAAAAAGAATCTCGGGAAAAAACGCAGATATGCAAATCAAAACCTTGACTTTCAATGGCAATCTCATTACAAGTAGTGAAGATATAGCAGAAGTACTCGCCACAACCTACGAAAATCATTCAAGTGATTGTAATTTTGATGCAGCATTTATGCAACTTAAGCAACAGACAAAAGAAAACTTTCCAATTATAGTCCTAAACGACGATTCTTCTATCAATCTACCAATAAGTAACTCAGAATTTCAAGAAGCACTAAACGACCTGGAGAATTCTAGCCCAGGGCCGGTGATCTTTCAAAACAGTTTTTGCTACATATTTACAACATTATATGGATTCAAAAGAAACTTCCGTCTCTGGACGGAGGCCACTGTTATCCCGAATTTGAAACCACTTAAATCCAGATCCGAACCTACCAATTGCTTTAACATGTTCAATGTGTAAGCTTTTGAAAAAAATAGTCAACTTACGGTTGGTATGGTATTTGGAAACAAAACAACTCTTAGCACCTGAACAAAGCGGTTTTCGTAAACAAAGATCAACCTTGGATAACATTATCGATCTGGAATCTGAAATTCACGAGGCCTTCATTAATAAACAAAAATGCATAGCAGTATTCTTTGATATCAAGAGGGCGTATGATACTGCATGGAGACACCACATTCTCCAACAATTAGTCGACTGGGGAATTCAAGGAAACATGCTTGCTTTCACTCAAAACTTCCAGAGAAATAGATACTTCCCAGTACGAGTAAATGGGCATTTATCTAAAAAAGTGATCCGACAAAATGCAACGCCTCAAGGATCGGTCATAATTGTAACATTGTTTCTCACAGCGATAAACCGCATCCTCGATAATGTTTCACTTCCAGTGAAAGGACGATTATACGCCGATGACCTAGTACTTTTAAAATAAAGGGAAAACATCCAATCCATGACTTCTATCCTCCAAACACAGATGTCGAAACTAGAAACTTGGTTATCCAACTCCGGCTTCTCCTTTTCAGCACAGAAATCCAAATATATAATGTTCTCGACCAAAAACGAAGCTAAAGTCCCTAATCTCAAAATAGGCGGCCAGGTGGCCTATTCTTGACAATCAACGCTTATTTGTGAATGCGTTTCTTTGCTATTGGAAAGATACGAATCATAGAGAAATAAAAAAGAGAGTCCTCGATATACGTTAAAAAAAGAGGATAGTATTTACGGTGGCGCCCTCCTTAGCACCCGGTCTAACAAATTCGTATACCCGGGACATTCAAATTGGAAATTTCTGAAGTAAGGTTAATATTCCACCTTCATTTAGTGTGAACACAATGTTAAAAATCATGTCAATACAAGCTGATAATGATTTTCACGTTGCGAACACACTAAATGAAAATGAATAACACTTAAGATTAAAAAAAGAAAGAACATTATACACATCCAAAATATATTTCAAATGAAACAACCTAAAGTGAATAAGGAACACTTTCAATGACATAACAACTGAACTAATCTACAAATAGAAAAGATCATCTTATACAGCTAAAATAAAGTAAATGAAAATAAAACACTTTCAATGGCACAACTTTTTGAATATTTAATAATCAAATATAAATATAACTTTTAAATAAATCACGACATATATACAATAATACATTGCACACAATAAATGAAGGTAACATTTCAGTATAAAAATATGCATTGCAGCAGAACAAATAAAAAAATTAAATGTGATAAGTTTTTCTTGTTGGAAACTTGTTGCTAATTTTTTCGCGATGTTCGCGATGAAGATTATTACAATATTTTCTAATCAATAACGTTACACTAAAATCTAAGAAACTTGTGATTACAAAATTTGAGTGCTCTTCGCACGTGAACCAACCAAAGTTCATATTTCTTTTGAGGAACAATACAAGTTTTTTCCTAATATTATATACATGTCCGTAGTTTGGCAAAATATGCATGACTGCATCATGAATTTGTATTAATGTTTCAATTATATCTTTGCTTACATAAGTTAACCTTTTTTTATCATCACAATTCTCTTTGAACATGGTGAACATATGATACGACTGTGTCATGTTCATTATTAAGTTTGACTCACACGCTTTGCAGTTCAAGTCTTTCAATTTTTTTACAAGAAAACCTGCCACGTAACAGGCTGTTTGTTGGTCATAACTATCCACATACCTTGAGACAGGAATACTGACATTTTCAAACTCACAATGTTCTATTTCTGTCAAAGGGATAAAATCTTCATAATTATTATCTACGAATGCCTGTAGATTCTCTAAGAGACTACTATCATCTTTTTCACAATTTCGTCCTTAAGAGTGTGTATCTATTAGATTATTTATCACAGCCGTTTTAAAACTAGATATAAATTGATAACAATTAGGATTATTATTAGCGGCACCAAAACTCCGTATCAAGCCAAACAGGTTTTCGAGACAGTCTTGATTCAAGGATCTTGTTCTCAAAAACAGAAATCCTAGTTTACGGCACTCATCAAATAACTCCATCGTAGCTTGAATAGTTGTTATCCATCCAGTTTTGAATGGCATTTGGGATTTTTCTTCTAGTCCATTTTTCGACAAAAAAACCCAGTTTTTAATTTTGGGTAGCAATTTTCTCCATAAGGCTATATGACGAGATTTCACAGACATACAACTACGGTATACTTTTCCATACTCTGGTTTTATAGACTTGCCATTGAAGCTGTCAAAGAGAACGTCCATATCGTGTATAAGTTCGGCCGTGTAAATTGCTTGGCTTGGCAGTCCACCAGCCAAATTTGAGCCAATCATACTTTCAATGGCAGAGGCCATTGTATTACTAAATATTCTTGCAGCTACACAGACTTTCATTTTCAGCTGACTTTGCTTTGAAATGTTGAAATAGGATGATCTAATTTTCGACAATCCCTGGAAACGTTTTTTTTATCTATTGCAAAGCATTTCTTTATATAATTTACTTTTGCTACACGTCCCGGTCCCAAACGAATATTATATTTAAAAAATGCATTCCTGGTGGATTTCAAAAGGTGAGGAGGATCGAAAATAGTGAACACTTTATGGGAATTAACATAAAAATAAGGACCCGGCTTCGCAATACTTTTATCACTAACCAAGTGTTTTATAGCTGTGCGATTAGTTACCCCTTGGTCACAAATTGTGGCCATCACCTTTAAACCTATGCTTTGCAATAGACTTATAATTTCTATCAACAAAACTTTCAAAGATTCTGTACTTATTAAGTCTTTGGTAAAGAAATGGCTACCGGTTGCTTCCATGATCTTTTTAATCCATGTATTAAGAACACTAGCGCATGATTGGCAATTTCATTTTTTCGACCTAATGTTCCCAAGTCAACATATCCTACTAATTTATCGTGATAGTTATCATACACTAGTTTCTGAGAGAGAGCAATCTCATCAAAAACAATGGCACACGTTCTATCTAGAGGCTTCATTTTTGATATCCGTGACTTAAGTTTCTCAAAAAATAGCGTATTGAAACCAGGCTCTAAAGGAATATTTTTCAAAATAGTCTGTAATGTGCTTTCAGCTGGTAACGGAATGAATTTTTTAAGGAACCTGTACGATCTTGCACCTTTCTTATGCAGGGCTAGTGCGAAGACTTTGTCTGATGTAGTCCACGTTGGTCTTTTAGAAGTTGAATTTTTGAACGTGCTTTTAATGAAATTTATGCCCACGGGATCCAATTTTGATTTCAATCTCTCAAACATATTTGTTTTCGAAAATTCATATGCAAACTTTATTTTATTTTTTGAATTTTTCAAACGATGTTGCAGTTTAGAAATTATATGTTGCTGACGTTTACTAATAGCATATAATTTTTTCTTCTTTGGTGTTAAATTTGTGATCCGGGTCTCATTGATGCAAGATAATAATGAATGCTTTCTATTTTTAGGGGTTGAGAAATCATCTTTATTTATTAGTTCTCTTGAATAACTTTTGATAGGCGAAGATAACTGAGAATCTACAGGCATATGTTCAAAATTGTATGTCTCACATTGAGAACTTGAGGAAGGTAGAATTAATGGTGAACTGTGATGTTCTGACTGAGTAGGAGACAAACGAATGCTACTTGAAACATTAATAGATGGAACATTTTTTTTTGGTAAAGCAAACTTTGATATTCTGGAATGAAGAGTATTGCAGAAATATTTTTCTTCAAAATGATCTTCACACAAATACACCTTCTTTGTCACAAAATCTAGCTCTAATATCTCAAACCATTTACGCCTTCGGTCCTGATCTTTTTCAGGAAAACAAAAAAACTTTTTATTTTTATAATTTTCGTCAGATATATCGACGTAATACCCATTCTTGCAATTTTTTGCAACACAATAATAACTAAGTTTCCCTACGGGCATTGCAAAGCCTAGCAAATAACCACCTACTCACTTATGAATACAATCTTGAAAATAAATCACTTCAGACAGAGACAACCACTTCAGATCAATAATCCTCAACCATCCAATTAACGATTAAGAGATTGTTTTCTGAATGCTGAATATCCTGAAATAATATCCTTGTTTATTTTCAAGAACAAATTAAACAATATCCTCACCTGTAAATCAAAATTCCCAAATCCTTCTCTCCTTTTATGTTTGTTATGGGTTATGGGTCTGAGAATAGGAGAACAGGTCTTCTCCTATTGAGCAAGGACATGATCATTAAAGGACATTGTAATTGATAAAACTAGTGAATATCTAAAAGCTTACTAGCATAATCACTTTTTCACTTACCTACAGCAACCACGGAAGAGGAGTCGAGTAAAGAGTTCCAAAATGAGCGGTAAGAGTAAGGTTCTTCTCTACTGAAAATGTTGGAATATTTGCGAAAATTATTAATATCTAAAAGTAAACTATAATGTATTTTATTACTTACATCAAATGCCAGATCGTTATCTCTCTAATATTATTAAATTAATACTTTTGGAAAACAACACACACTGAATCGAACTTCGCACAGTTAGGTTAATGATTAAAATTTGAAAAGAATTCGCAATTCGAGCGCCGAGTTGTCAAAATCGGAAGATTATAGCGACCAGGGCGCCCTCCTGCGCACCCGGTATGCGCACAAATATGATTCCAAACATTGCCATAAGATTCGAGGGTCTTTCTTTGTTTGTCTATGATACGAATGATTCCTCAAATATCAATTCTTGACACCCACTCGCAAGTTCATTTGCGATCAACGCAAAAGAACGATAACCTCTATTGGCAACATGGCAATTATATACAATTCTATGGTCTTTGTGGACAAACATCTTATATATATGATCTATGACTGACTGACCAGAGAACACTACCTCCCTGACTGACGTATTGACGTACTACGTAAAGTCAAATTTAAATATAAAAGAACGATACTTATTCCCATAGATCTTATTTTATTTCGTAATCAAACTGAGAAAAGCATACAGAACAATATAATTATTTGCGGTATGGGAGGGCCAAGCAATAATAGAAAACGTGGTGCTAATGCATACGAAAGGCAAAAACAAATTCTTATTGAATTTGTTAAGAAACACCCGGGATTAATAAGTGGAAAACAATCGCAAAATTATTCATTTAAGGATGCCACCAATGACTGGAAATCAATTACAAATATATTAAACTCAATGCCTGGTGCAAATAGGGAATGGAAAGAATGAAGGAAAGTGAGTATAAAATTGATTAAATCATAAATTATTTTGTTTGTATTCTCTTCTTTACTAGTGTTGGCAAGATCTTCGTTGCCGAACGAAATCAAAACATTTCAAAGTCTCCCAACATGCTCGTGGGACAGGGGGAAATGAGCCTGTGCTAGACACACTCACAAAATGTTTTGTGCATAATAAAGAAGGTGTCTCTGGAGGGGCATGATGTTCCAGAGTCGGAAGTTCTTGAATTCAAAAACGAGTCCCAAACAAAGGCCACCGTCTCTTTTGAACAAAATTCAGAGGACAGATCATCTAAAATTCCTGTAGCTCTAGAAGAAAGCACCAATTTACCAACCACCAGTACAGCATTTTCTGAAGAGGCTGAAACCACAACAACAAATACAAAAATACAAACAAAAAAAATCTCCAAGAAGTTGGATAATTTGATTAATTCCTCCGTTGCCGCCACAAATTTTAATAACAATTTACGAATAAAAAATGCAATAAAAGAGAACTATTATAAAAAAAAATTGGAAATTCTAGATAGAATGGCCAATATAGAAGAGAGGAAAGTGGAAACGCTCGAAGGTATTAAAAATACATTAATGGAATTTATGTAGATCTAGAAGATTCTTTTAATATGAGAATAAGTAGCTTCTTAACATTTTTAGTTACTTATTATTCTTTATAGGTGAATGTTTAATTTAGTTGTGTTTAGGAGTAGATTTTCAGTGCCCACTTTTATTTGTGATATCATATCAGTATTTTATTTTTATTAACTAAGAATAGATTTTAAGTTTCCTGTTTTATTTGTGATATTATCAGAGCAGTATTTTATTTTTTTTAAATTAAGATTAGATTTTAAGTTTTCAGTTTTATTTGTGATATGTATTATTTCTTAAAAATACTATTATTATTTTAGGTTTAGCTGTGATTTGAATACTTATGAACTGATATTAAGCTAGAAGAAATAGGTACCTACCTTGGGTTGTGATGTATGAACGTTTATAAAATATTCATTATAATAAATCACAATGTAATTGAATTTTCTTTCGTATTTATGTTATTTATAACCTTTTTATTTTTATATTAAATGAATTTTTCCATGTACATGTATGATTCCATTTTAGAAAAATACCGAATTATTTTTATTTTTTTATTTAAGAAATCAATTCAAGTGATATATCATCTTTATTTTATAGGAATTCAGGATTTTTGACAATATTCTGCTTATAATCTAGTCAGTATATAACAAAATTTCAATAAAATAAACTAACAATCTATAATGGATTTACCTGTGCAATATATGACACAAGATTCAGATGTACCGGATAAATTTGCATGTACCTACTGAAAAAGAGTAACAAGAGAGAAAGTTTAACAAAAATCGTGGAATTAATCTTATCAATAAATAACGCAATACATAGTGGAATACCATGCGCTAAATTTTCAAAAATGGTTATGCATAATATTGAAATACAGCGATACCTAGTACAAGAACCGATGCCTGAACATTTCTGTTAAATCAAACTTTGTAAATCACTTCTTAAAAATCAAACTTAATAACATTAAATAATCCACAAGTTAAGATTCTGTAGACTTCTCACTATTATCACCTCATTCACACCTTCATTTTCTTCATTATTAGTGATGCCAAAATCGGCATTTTCATCATTTTCTTCTTCGGCTTCCGGCACTTTATGTTCTATTCACATATTGTGGAGTATAACATATGCATTAATAATTTTACAGGCAGTTTCAGGTGTATAATGGAAGACTCTGTCTTTTAGAAGACATCGAAACCTTCCCTTCAATACGCCATTGCAATATCCAATTTTAACTCTCGTATATTTATGAATATAGTTATAGTTACTTTCGGGTGTATCGGGTTCAACATTCTGGAATGGAGTGAGTAGCCATGTTCTTAAGGGATAACCAGAATCACCTAGGCAAAAAAATTTATCAGTAGGAAGACAGTAGATATATCTACCAAGCAAAAAATAGTCCTTATGTCCATAGGCATGCAGTCCTCTTAAGAATCTTTGAACATTAAATTGGCGCCATATGTATGCATCGTTTGTACTTCCTGGATATCGGACATTTTTTCAAATTGGCATCACATACCTTAACATAAATAATAAATTTGAAAGTGGATTTTATACATTCCATTATTTGTGGTCCGATTTACCAATTGAACATTTATCGAATGATAATGTTTTCGGTTAACATAAATATGTTCAGGATATTCAGGATCCTCAATATGGGGAGGGACAATAGCAACATGTGTACAATCGATGCAACCGATTACTCCCGGAAAACCATGTTGCTCGTAAAATCTGAAAAAAAATGCCGAAGATGAAGTTTTTTCCTCAATATATGTATAGCTACTTACTGTCCTCTAAGCAAATTCAATTTTGCTAAAGTATCTGGGAAAGAAACCCACTCATTGAATATGGCTGGATTGTTCAGGGCTTGAGTAACTTCGTTACCCGAACGGCTTACTGACGGTTGGGACATATCAATATATTTAT
Source organism: Crioceris asparagi (assembly GCA_958507055.1). NCBI lineage: Eukaryota > Metazoa > Arthropoda > Insecta > Coleoptera > Chrysomelidae > Crioceris > Crioceris asparagi. The sequence continues at coordinate 18,432,213 of OY293832.1, forward strand.
TTGAACCTATGTCAAGCTGATAGCTACCACTTGCATAGAATTTTAGGCCAGTTAAAATCTAAAAAAAAACTTAGATTAGGGTTGCCTATATGTACAAAATGAAAATATTCTCCTTTGTCTGTGGATCTAAATCAGTTGACGTTATTGCTAGTGTTAGGAAGAGTGTTAAGCGGCCTATCAAGTATCGGCACAGTTCTTTTGTCAGTCTAAACATATTAATGAATTGTCTATCGTTTAATTCATTAAAAGGATCACGCCGGTTGAAAGTACGGTTTATGGGGCCATTATGCATTTCAGCATTTTCGAGATTACGAATACGAATTGCCAATAAATGTATTAAATCATCCATTTTAGATTTTCAATTTCAAAAAAAAAAAACTAAATATTCAATGTAAGTAGATTCCCAATAATCATAAACTAATATTGTATTGATATAACCATACTTTTATACACCAACCATAGCTTGCGATCATTTGCACGACTTATTTTCCGCCTGTAATTTAACGTCTAAAAATTTGCGAACATTTTTACGTACCATGTCTCAAGAATTGAAATTTCATTTTCTTCGTGGAGTTGCGCATGATCTTTACTATACGAGTGCTCAAGAATAAGCCCCCAGAAGCTTAAATTCGTAGAAAGTGTAGAATTCTTGGGAATGATCTTCGACAGGCAACTTAATTGGAAAGATCACATCAATAGATTCGTTATGTGCTCCCAAAATGGACGGAATTTGTTGAGAACTCTCGCTAACAAAGATTGGGGAGCTGACCCCAAAATACTGCTCAGTCTCTACAGATCTTTGATTAGAACGAAGATAGACTATGGATGCCCCGCTTACAATTCTGCAAACATATGTAGAGATAATGCAGGTATATTACGTACAAAATGGTACAGAAAGCCTATATGCAGTAATAGATACATAAATTTTTCTCATATCATCCACAAAAAATTAAAATTAACTTAATTGTGGCATTAAAAAGTAGTGTTATCAAACTTTCACATAATTTATATAGAAATGAAAGTTTAACTAAATTAAAACAAATGTTACTAGAAAATTATTTTCCTCTAAAATTTATAAACAAATGTTTGATGCATCCTGAACTTAATCTTGAAATAAATGAAATAGCTCCCAATAACGCACCAAATCCTAATAATATTTCTAATGTAAATAATATTTTACCTATCTATAGATCTCCACATTACATCAATGAACTCACTTATAAACTGGTTAATATTTTTAAGGGGTATAATGTTATAATTTCGAGAAAGAATGTAAAAGCAGTATCTAATTTATTTTCTAAATTAAAGACTCCTTTAAAAATAACAGAAAAATCTGGAGTAGTATATAAAGTAAATTGCCTAGACTGTGAATTATCATATATTGGTCAAACTTCCAGAAATATTTCGGGAAGGATTACATCTCATAAAAGTGATATTAGACGAAATAAAAAATCTTGTGCCTTGACAGAACATGCTATCAGTAAGAAACATAGTATTGATTTTGATAATACCACTACGTGGTTTCTTAGAAATGGTGAATATTAAGAAACATAATAACACTATGAATAAACGCTCACATATAAAAGGACTTAGTTCCATTTATTCTTATATTCTGAAATTATATAATTATAATTATAATAATTTTTCTCCAGATGTATCTAAAAATTAATAAAATAGATTTTTGTTGGGGATGCAGTCATTTAATAAATAAAATTCTTTGGATTATGCCAAGCTTTCGAGAATGTTTATTCTCTTCGTCGGGGCAAACTAAAAATCGTTACAAATTTTTTTTTAACTACATAATAGATTATTAATTAAAGTACTTACATTCGTGAATTTATATAAAATTAACCACAAACAGGAAAGATTTCATAGTCAGCAATCAGAAATGTCATTAGTTATTTATAAATGTCATGGTAACAGCATATCTAGAGTTGAAAGTGTCTAGATTCAAGTTTTCTTAGAAAAAATCCAAATAGGAGTTATCTTTGTGTTTGTAGCTCTTTTTTAACAAGTCACACATTAAACTTAAAAATATTGAGGCAGATATAAGTTTAGTAAAAAGAAAAAGTTATTATTCAATTATATATAAAAAAATATATTCATAACAGACTTAGAAACACATAATATAAATAAATATATACCCGTACACAGACTAGACTATCTGAATTCGTAGGTATTGCAGTATAAGTCAATCTCTCTCACAAATTAACCTGAGAAATTTATCAATATAAGATATATCTAATAGAGAAATATTAACATATATCATCTTTATCGTATTCTCTCACAATACGATAAATACACAATATAAAATATCCTGAAAAGCATCCATTCATTCAATGAAGCTAATAATAATGATAAGCTGATTTCTCTCACAAATCAACATTTAAGAATATTTTAAACATTTTCCATGTTATTTAATACATTTTAAATAGTGTTATCAAAAACGCAAATGGCGAAACACAAGGAAGGAAAAAATCATCGTATTATATCTCACTATAGGTTAAACATGAAATGAAAATCCTTTTGAATCAACTAAATTTCTCTCACCAATCAGTTGATCTAGAGATCTCGAAACTCTTAATATTTGTTGTTATAAACTTTTATCCTTCTTCAGTATAATCTGTATACGCATATATACCCATCTATTATAATATACTAAAACAGAAAAAAAAATTGACAAATATAACTAAATGATATGCGAATATAATTAGCCTATACCTACATATAGAGCTAGGTACATATTATATTCACACATATATTTCAATTTTGAGAAATATTTTGAGAAAAATTATTAAATTTATTATTATAGAGATTTAATATATAAGAATAAATAGAACTAAGTCCATTAATATCTGAACGTTTATTCATAGTATTATTATGTTTTTTAATATTTATCATTTCTAAGAAACCACGTTTAAAATAATTTTTCTCAGAACAAAGAGCAATAGTATTATCAAAATCAATACTATGTTTTTTATTGATGGCATGTTCAGCCAAGGCACAAGATTTCTTATTACATCTTATATCACTTTTATGGGATGTTATTCTTCCTAAAATACTTCTAGAAGTTTGACCAATATATGATAATTCACAATCAAGGCAATTTATTTTAGGTATATACTACCCCAGACATTTCTGTCATTTCTAAAGGTGTCTTTATTTTGGAAAATAAATTAGATACGGTTTTAATATTTTTTCTTGCAATAATAACATTATACCCTCTAAAAACATTAACTAACTTATTAGTAAGCTCATCTATATAAGGTAAAGATCTATAAATAGGGAGGATATATGTAGTAGAGGCATTATTGTTATTATCATTTAAAGAGTTCTCATGATTTATTTCAGGGTTTTCTATATTGACTTGAGGTTGCATTAAACATTTATTAATCAATTTCATAGGAAAAGAATTCTCAATTAATATTTTTTTCAATTTTGATAAACTTTCATTTCTATATATATAGGATGCGAAAGTTTGATCACTCTGTTTTTTAATGCCATAATTAAGTTAATTTTTATTTTCTGTGGATGATATGAATGGAAGTTTATGTATCTATTACTACATATAGGTTTTCTATACCATTTTGTTCTTAATAAACCGGTGTTATCTCTACATACCATCATATCTAAGAAAGGAAGACATTGTTCATTTTCTTTCTCAACTGTAAATTGAACATGCTCGTTATAGGCATTAAAAATATTCAATGTTTCATCAACTCTATTAATATGTATAGATATTTATGTATAGTTAGGTATGTAATATGTAATATGTACCTATACTTGACATGTAAGAATTTATTATTTTGAAAAGAGATAGGTACCTAATAATCTAATATTTTTATGTATGTATGTATGTATATATATATTTTAGATTTCGTTTTATCTAATTGGCTTTTTAAAAACAATTATTTTATTTATTTACTTCTGACACCACTTATTATTAATGATTTAATAATAAGAATTAAATTATAATTATTATACAAGTGAAATTAACTGTAAGGTTAGGATGATTATGAAAACTGACATAGATTCGTCTTACTTTAGTTTTACATTTCAGAATGATTAAAATTATAAAGTGTTCCTTATTTATAGTGAAAAAATGTACAATATGCAATATAATGTTCTCATGGGAAAATGCCACTAATTGCGTCATATTCACGGATTCCATAGTCAGCATACTCGGGACGGTGTAATCAGAAGAGTTTCTGGATATGTTATCAGTTGAAGTACGATATGTTGAAATATGATATTCCTGGTACTGCATTGTCATCATACTGTTGTGAACTGTGACTGAGTCGAGTTCATGGGTTTAGCAGAGTCAGCAATATTGGTTGATATAACATATATAATATGCTTGTCAATCAAATATGTTTGATCCAAATAAAGCCAATGTGTTGCTCTAAAAGAAGAGAATATGTATTGATCTTCAAATCTAACAGTAATAAGAAAGAACAATTAAAACTATCACTAATATCTTACCTAAAAGAAGCGAAACAACATTTAAAGCTATCGCTTCATAAACTTCTGTCTGTTTCAAAATAATCAAACAATTGTCAAACTTTCACTTATGTGTCAGGGGTTAGTGTTAGTGTGCGAGGAGTTTAAACTTAATGAAGATATGTATAGAGATCTTCATTTACATCTCCCCCAAAAAAAACTAGATTTTCAATTCGTCTAATTTTTTTCTCTTTAACCGGTTTCCATTTTCGATATATACTAAGTCTCCTAGATTTAGTTCACTTTTTTTTCGATTTTTGTCAAACTGTTGCTTGTTATAATTATGTGATTTTATAGTTTTTCCAAATGCAATTTTCCTATACTGCATTAACTGATTAGATGTTATTTTTTGTTGCATTTCATCAGGTAGTATATTGATATTTTTTCCTTCTAATAAATATTTTGGAGAAAATCCAGTTACAGTGTGCTCTGTTTCATTATATTTTTGTATGCATTCATGAGCAATAGTCGTCCAGGAAAATTTATCCTTTTTTTCATTAATGCAACATCTTATTTTATTGACTAACGTTTGGTTTAATCTTTCATTTAAAAAGGTGCGTTTACTGCAGTGAAAATAATGGGAATATTCTCTACTTCCAAAAAGATCTTAAAACCTTTCGAATTTATCCCTGGATATTGGTCAGATAGAATCATGCCAATTTTATTTTCTTGTGTTACTTTCTTCACAAGTTTTATAAAATCATTGGAATTTTGAGTTTTTGATGTCAAAATGTTGGCATATCTAGTAAAGTGGTCCACCAGAAGGTGTAAATATGTTTTTGTCGAACGTGAACCACCAAATTCACCAATGGTGTCTAGATACATAATTTCAAAAGGATAAGAGGCGGGACCAAGGTGAGACATTAATCCAAATTTAAATTTCGCCCTCGATTTATTTTTTATGCAAATTTCGAAATTTTCAAAAAAATTCTTTATATTATGTGTCAAGTTTTTGGCTATAAAAAATTATTTTATTTTACTTTCCATTTGTTTTATTCCTATGTGACAGTAAATATAATGTACGTTCTTTATAATTCTTTTACTAAATTCTTCAGTCAGTAAAATCTTTCAATTTGTTCTTATTTTGTTTTATATCTTCATTTTTATCTTGGTCTTTACGGATATCATCCATTTTAAGAAAATTTACAATTTTTAAGACTTCTTCTTGATTTTCTTAGAATTCTAAAACAGGGTTTTTGCTCAAACTATCAGCTTCTATATTATATTTTCCTGGGGAATATATTACATCAAAATTGAATTGAGATAGATAGTATGTCAGATCTCCCAGTTCTTCATTAGTTCTTGTTTTAATATTCATTTTTTCTAGAGGTTTATGATCTGAAAAAATCGTAAACTTTTTCCCAATGAGCCAGTGCTGCCAATATTTTACCGCTTCTTTTATTGCTAAACATTCTAGATATATAGCCTTTTTTCGTTTTTGAGTATCATTTAATTTTCTCGAAAAATAGGCACAAGGCTTTTATTCTCCATTAGGTTGCGGTTGTTTCATGACAGCACCTATGCCCTGTATACTAGCGTCTGTATAAATATGTATTGGCAGATTTGTATCAAAGATTGTTAAGATGGGTTTCGAACAAAGAAATTTCTTTATAGTATCGAACGATTCTTGACATTTTTCTGTCCAGTTAAATTTTTGCTCTTTTCTCAACAAATTGTGTAGAGGATCTAATATGATGGATATATTCGGTACATATTTCCCATAAAAATTAATTTTACCCAAAAACTGCTTAACATTTTTTTGTGTCTTTGGGATAGGAAATTTTTTAATAGCAATTAAATTATCTTTCAGTGGAGTGATTGTGTTATTTTTTATTATATGGCCTAAGTATTTTACGGACTCTCGAGCAAAATTACACTTTGAGAACTTTAATCTAAAGCCCTCCTTTGAAATAGCTTCCAACAACAATGATAAGTGTTTCTTTCATGTGATCTATAAACGTGTGAGAAAAAACTAAAATGTCGTCAACGAAAATTACAGTGAAATCTGATAATCCATGTTTCCTAATAATGTTACATAGTATTCTTTGAAAAATCGCGGGAGCAGTTTTCAAACCAAACGGTAAACAGGTCCACTGATAATGGTTTTCTTGAGTAACAAATGCTGTTTTATTCCTATCTTTAATTCTTAAAGGAATTGACCAAAATGCTGAATTTATATCAAGCGTGGACAAGAATTTACAGTTTCTTGTCTTTACCATTAAATCCTCAATTAAAGGAAATGGGTGTGATTGAGGAACTACAATTTTATTCAGATCACGAAAATCAATGCATAATCTAGATTTTTTTTCCTTCTTCTTTTTTATAGGCTAATGTTACCGGGGCTGCAAAAGGACTAAAAGATTCTTCAATTAGTTATTTTTAAATAATTTCGATACTTGTTCTTCTATTTCTTTTTTATCTTCAATACTACACCTATATGGTCGTTTGCAGGAATATCTATCAACTAATAAATCAATATGTGCTTCATAGCCTTTCACTGTAGCTATATCATATTTATCTTCAGCAAAAAGAGTTCTATATTTATAAATTAATTTATCTATTTTTGTTTTTTCTTCGAGATTTAGTTGATTTACAGATATATTGAAGTTTTCCGTTCCTATGTTTTCATTGAAGTTTATTTTAAACTCATCATTTATGTCAGCTTCAGTTTTCATAAGGACATTCGTGTCCTTATTTTTATCATTTAAGTTTTTATCTTTCTCAAGGTTTCTAATATTTTGAGTTATCTCTAAATTTTCATTTTGAATCAGCTCAAACTTTTGTATACAATCTAATCCAATTAGGAAATCATAGTCGAAATTCTCTTCATCTATGACAAAAACATTAATGTCCTTTTCTTTATCAAAAATCTTTATTTTCAAAATAACCATACCAATTGTTTTTTTCACACCATTAATCGTTTTCAAATTTGCTTTTTTATTGTTATTATGTATTGGATTACCCTTTAGGGATAATAGCCTGAAATTTACTAAAGACACATTTGATCCTGAGTCATAAATGCCTAAAGTTTCTATTGTATCATTTATTGTTAATTTAATTTTGATTAATGGTGGAATTACTAGTTTTTTTGGATCTATCTCATTTAATTCTATTTCCAATTCCGAATTATTAACAGTTCTAATTCAGGATGATACCGATTTCCTTTGTTTTCTGTTTCACAAATTCGGCATGGTCGGTCTCTTACATTTTTTTCATTAATTTTATTTTTGAAATCTACTTTTTTATTTAACATATTTTTATTCACAAGATGCTCTAAGCCCCTAATGTTATTGACTAAATCCTCAGTATCTTTTAAATTATTTCTATCAATTTTATCCGTTATAAAATTTGGTAACCCCATAGCGATTAGATCAATCAGAGTAGGTTTATCTATTGATTTATTTACCTCTAGTAAAAGTTTTTCTTTTTTTAATGCATATTCTAATAACGAGCCTTCTCTGTATCTAAATAACATCGCATACCTGATCGGCGACCAACCCTTGTCCACATAAGTGTTACAGAAACTTGTTTTCCAAATTGACCAATCTGAACTTACTGTATGTTTTATAAGCATGGAACTGTACCAGTCAAGACATGAATCATCTAAAAATAACCTAAAATTTCAATTTTCTTGATATCTTCATATATTCCTAATCGAGTACACTCTGTTTCAAATGAAGCCATCCACTGAGATACATTTGTTGTTTTTCTAGTGAATTTTCCCATCACGTATGCATCTGTTAAGTTTCCCATATTTTGTATTTTCTTCATTTCAGCGAATTTCTCAAGGATTCTCGATAAACCTTCTAATGAAGTTTCACCAAGAGGAGTCTGCTGCTCTGTTTCTGGTGTAATCTCCTCAAGTAAATATCCATTTAACTGCATATTTCCATCTTCATCAAAATAAGTATTTTTTATCTCAGGTGTCATTGAAATCCATACTTGTCTTTTTTCGTGTTTTCTTTGTAATGTCGCCTTTATTTTCTTTAAAGCTGGAGTTTTCATAATTATATTATGATGTTCTATTGATTGTAGTTTTTCCGGTATTGCAAATGTATGTTTATCGGCATTCATAATTGATGTTATGCAAATCATATTGGTTTTTGGATCTTCACTTGATTTCATAACAAATTCAAATCTTAATTTTTCCATTATTTTTCAACAGCTGTACAAATGTTGTTTTATAATATGCTTGTCAATCAAATATGTTTGATCCAAATAAAGCCAATGTGTTGCTCTAAAAGAAGAGAATATTTATTGATCTTCAAATCTAACAGTAATAAGAAACAACAATTAAAACTATCACTAATATATTACCTAAAAGAAGAGAAACAACATTTAAAGCTATCGCTTCACAAACTACTGCAATACCTACGAATTCAGATAGGCTAGTCTGTGTACGGGTATATATTTATTTATATTATGTGTTTCTAAGTCTGTTATAAATATTTTTTTTAATAATTGAATAATACCTTTTTCTTTTTACTAATCTTATATCTGCCTCAATATTTTCAAGTTTAATGTGTGACTTGTTAAAAAAGAGCTACAAACACAAAGATAACTCCTATATGATCTTTTCTAAGAAAACTTGAATCTAGACACTTTCAACTCTAGATATGCCGTTACCATGACATTTATAAATAACTAATGACATTTCTGATTGATGACTATGAAATCTTTCCTGTTTGTGGTTAATTTTATGTAAATTCACGAATGTAAGTACTTTAATTAATAATCTATTATGTGGTTAAGAAAATTTGTAACGATTTTTAGTTTGCCCTGACGAAGAGAATAAACATTCTCGAAAGCTTGGCATAATCCAAAGAATTTTATTTATTAAATGACTGCATCCTCAACAAAAATCTATTTTATCAAATAATAAACCAGTCAAGAATTCAGAATCGAACAATATATATATATATATATATATATATATATATATATATATATATATATATTGGTTATAAATGGATTAATGTGATATATGTACCTATATATAGATGAAGGACTGGTCTTAACTGATTTTATAGTAATTAACTTTAGAATCTTAGGTTTCCATAAACAATAGAAATATTTAGATCAACTTATTAGTGAGAGAAATTTAGTTGATCAAAGAGAATTATTCTCTTAAAATTCATTATATGTTTATTTGAGATCAAATGTATAATCTAAGATTTTCATAACATTTAATATTTTCGAAAATATGCATGTTGATTAGTGAGAGATATCAGCTTGTTTCTGGAAAAGTGAATGATTTTTAAAATGTTTGATTCTCATGTCGTATTGTGAGAGATTATGATTTTATATATTATTTTGAATATTTATGAATATTTGAAGGAACATTAAAGAGTATTTTAGGATTTCAAAACATCTATTTCACCCAAAAATTTAGAGGTTGATTAGTGAGAGAAATCGGCCTTTTTGAGTGAATACGTATCAGTGCACTTTTCAGAATAATCATGTTTATATGTTTCGTATTGTGAGAGAATATGATTACACTTATATAGAAATTTTAAATAATATTATATATCTTTTTCTTTTAACTGTCAGTTCAAGCCCAGAATAAAAGTAATTTAGTCTATGTATGGGTATATATTTTACATTTTTTTTTAAACTGAACCTGTATCGGCCTTAATAATAATTTTATTTTAATTGTGCTTCCTGTTCAAATAGCTACAAATATATAAAAATCATTCTGTAATATTCATTTTAATGAACTAAATCTAGATATTTTCTTACTAATTGTGTTACCATGGCAAATATAAATAATGACATTTGTAATTCATGGCTATGAAATATTTCCTGTTTTTGGCTAATTTATTCTAAATTCACAATTGTAAGTATTTTTATAATACTATTAAGTTGTTGTTGAAATAATTTTGTTACGATTTGTAGTTTGCCCTGAAGAAGAGAATAAACATTCTCGAAAGCTCGGCTTCAATCAAATAATTTTATTGAATATATGACTGTATCCCCAAAAAACATCTTTTTATTTTTTATGATTAACCTAGAATTAATAGTACATAAACATACATTAAGCAAAAAATTCCTTTATTGGTATAGATACGTGGATGACATAATTTGCTGTTTCAATGGTACTAATAGACAATTGGACCAATTTATTAAATTTATTAATAATATACATCCATCAATTTCATTTACAGTTGAAACCGAAGTAAATAATGAAATACATTTTTTAGACTTGAGAATTAGTAAAATAAATAATAAACATGAATTTGCTATATAACACAAAACAACACACACAGACACTACTATACACAAGACATCCAACCATCCAATATCTCATAAAATGGCAGCATATTTTGAAAAAGAACTAAATATTATAAAACAGATTGCTATAAACAATGGCTATAAGCCTAATATAATTGATAACATACTTAAAAATAAAAACTATAAAAAAGCACTAGAATTAGTTTATCCAAGAATTAAAGATAAATATAACAAAACTTATGTATGACCTATATATATATTAATAAATATTCTGATAGAATAGCTAAGTACCTAAGAAAGAAATATGATTTAAAAATATCTTTTAAGACATGCTCCACGTTAGGAAAATTAATAAAAAATAACAAAGATAAAACAATTAAAAATAAAAAATCTGGAGTTTATAAGTTGACTTGTATGGATTGCCAAAAAGTATATAGTTATGTACATAGTTATGTACATAAAAAACAGAATTCTACTTATGCCAACCATTTATTAGAAGAAAATCATAATTTCAATGAAGATTTCAAAGTTTTACATGTTGAGAATAAAAGCTTCAAACTCAATTTATTAGAAGCATTAGAAATTAACAAATACAATAGAAAACAAGTAATATTAAATGATCAAACTAATTTAAATAAATCACCACTGCTTAAGGGTGTGTAAAGCATAAGGGGAATTCCCAATCATTTATGTCCTAATTGGATAATAATACTTTTCTCTAATATATATATATATATAGGTACCATTGTAAAATATTTTAGACTATGAAATACTTTATATTAACTTGAAAAAGCTACTGTGTTAGCGAAACAATTGTCGTTATTAATAAATATTGTGGAAAACTGATACTAGTATTTATCATTATGGATAACAACGATAAAGTACTTAGTTAGTTTTTACACTGGAGTGGAAGGCATTGGAAGTGAATACTCATTTTTGCCACTTGTGCTCGGTTGAGTATTCTCTGTACAGATCTTAGTACTTATTTCATTTTGATCTAAGATTATAAATATTATTTGAAAAATGCTTGTGCAAACAGAAATAAGTTTATTACCGTCAACTGATATGTCTTCTTGTTCCTCAACTGGATCGGAACATATTATTTCTTCCATATCTATATCAATTTCTTCAAGCGATTTATTTTTGAAATTGTCAGCATTTCCTTTTTCCATTATCTGTAATATTTTAGATACTTTGGCGACCTGATATAACCAACAAACTATACATATTCTCAATTATTGTGGTAGCGCATTGAAAAAATAAGTTATACATAAGTATTAAATAAATATTTTTTACCATTGGGACCGATTATTTTAGTTGGTGCAATAAAAATTACTTAATAATTTGAATTTAATTGGTGCTGGTACATTTGAATTTGTGCAGTTATATGTAGACTTTTGTCACCAACTTCAAAAGTACCAGCACCAATAGAATTCAAATTATTTAGTAATTTTTAGTTTATCAACTAATAAAGTTTTGAAGTTGTGCAGTTATAGGTAAACTTTTGACATTATACAGTGTTTCTAAGAAAACATGCTACCTTACAATGTTATAAAATAATTAGGAAGAATAGTAGACAGGTAGTATAAATAAGGCAAACATTGTCATTTAAACGAAACAATTTTCGGGTTTTGACAAAATGAAGTATTGGTGTTTAATCTGGTAATTCCGTTTTTAACATTAGATTATATCTGCGGCAACGGTTTCAAATTCCAAATATCTGGTATGTAATAATATAGTTGGCCCTATTTATTCTAGAAAATATCTATTTTACATATATTATACATTACAGCGACAGTAATTTTTCACTTTTTAATGCTGTAACTATTGCTGGATATTTTTTTAATAGGCCTCTACACCTTTTGGACGGTGTTGAGACCATTTTTCAATTATTGCAAGAAAAATCAAATCAAAATCGGAGAACGTTTACTATGCAAAACGCACGAACATACATAAATAAAGCAGACATATAATTGAATTGTATACCTCCTCCGTTTTTCGAAGTCGGTCAAGAAGGCAACTAGTTGCGATCTAAAACCAAGATTAAGCTCGCAAGCAATACAATTCATGACTTTAACTAAACAGTATGTACATCAATCTATTTACAGAAAACCATTCTAATTTCTGTTTTGATTTTTATGTTTATTTAACCTGATGATACATATCATATGCCATCAACTTTTGCATCTGTAGAGTTCAATTCAGCCACAGAGGCGATGGGCTGATATACTTACATAGTTTTTATTGGCAACGTCGGCCAGTTGTCTTTTGTGCCAGATATAAGGAATGTTATCAAAATTTAAAAAGTTACTTAATATTGAAATTTCATAGATATCTGTCGAGTTTGAATTCTCGCGATAACTACCTTGAGACCTCAAGAAAAAGTTTCTAAAATCAAAGAGTGTTTGTAATAATACTTACTTATAAAATATCTCTTGCGTTCTGATTGTGTGCCCCATGAACATCGCAAGCTGATCAATTTCATTGCCAATAATTGTGTAACTGTAACAATATGCTTCCGTAATCTATTCGATGTTAGTAATTCTGGGTGCTTTGCGCCACATATTGCAGCATATTTTTTTATTGCTGAATACCCATCAATCCAGAACTTAGAATTTGGATAAGTGAAAAAATATATATTTTCCTCAGGAAACCATTTTTACTCTCTCAATTTACATATAATTGAAAAATACTTTCTAATGTGTCTCGGTAATAACAATGTTACTGGACGACTTCCTTTGCCAATGGCCGGAATCTTGCAATAATTTTTGAATTTTTTTTCCTTTTCGGTAAGGGAGGCAGCAAATTCAGTTTGTTTCAGTTCATGGGGTCTGTTAATTTGCTTCTCACAGGATTTATATTCTAAATACTGCACATCTCCAACACGTTTTCTGTTATGAAGTATTGTTGCAACTAATGCAGTTTCAGATAATATTTTGAATGCTTCAGTATCTTTTAACAATTTCAATTTTTCGTAGGCCTCCTCTGCTTTTTTATTTACAAGATTTATTAATTTAATGACATCTTCGGTGACGGGAAGAATCTTCGGTTTGACTGATTTTGACCGTCTCGTTAAGATCCTTCAGCGCTAAGCTTCCAATTTCTGAAGCCCACTAAGTATGTACTGAATTTCTAAACCTTTCCAAATCTAATAGGATTTTTTCGACATTTTCTTGAGGAGGTGCTAATTTTTTTCTTAATATTAACTTGGTTGCCAAATTGCATATACCTATTAAAGTTGTTCTAAACTGCAATGCTAATGAAGCAGCACCAAAAGTTCTTTCAGAAGGATCAAATTTGGCCATTGACTTGACGGCATCCAGACAGTCATCAAAATTCTCTGGTTTTAATAAGGAAATCATTCCCAGGTGAAATTTATTTTTCTTCATCTCTAATAAAAATCTTCCAGATTCTCTTAATTTATTTGAGATATGATACCTTTTTCGTTACAGTTTTGTCTTCTTTAACATGTCTTCTCCGTAATATACCACCAATACATCTTGAATGGCTTCAGACGTCACTTTACCTGGTTGCATTTTTCTGGATATTTCTTTTTTCACAGCAGATTTGCTCAGAAATTCTCCAAACTTTTTTTTTACAAGCAGAAAATATAAGCGATTGCGCTAGTGGACGGGCCTCTCTCTCGTCGTCGATATTTTTCGCAACGCATGACTTTTTCATATGCCGACTTAAAGTTAATCTTCGGTAGAGTCCTTTACAGCGTGGACAAACTGCATAATTCTTGTAATTAATTTCTGTTGAATGGAATTGGCGCTTTTTTGGAATTATTTGTCCCCTAGCGCTCTCTAAATTTCCTTCGTTTCTAAGTATTTCAAGCAATCTTCTTTTTTGGCGAGTACCTGTTTTAAAGTTAGAAAGCTCCTCAACTTCTCGTTCTATGTTGTCGTTCCAGATGTCTCGAAAAGTGTTTAGACAATACTAGTGACACAATATTTACAAGTTTTTTTATATTTATTTTGAATAAGGTAAGGTGATTTGTAAACTGCAGCTCTCTGAAATGTTAATAATTAAAATCCTAATAATAAGTAAAGTCCTTGCTCTGATATATAATGACATAATGTCAAGTCAATGTATACCTTTTCTGGGACGCTGTTTCTAGATTATTTTTAGAAAAATCTGATATCCTCCTAAGATTGATTTGATTGAAAGTTCGTCCTTTAAATATAATTATTCAAAGTAGATCAGGCGGAAATTAAAGTATTTAGTTATGGACAAAGGAGAGTTTTACTCTGAGGCAACTATGAAAACAGTTCGTAACACGATCTAATTTACTTCCAGAATATTATAGCTTTGTATCAAACCCCCAAACCCGCATCTTTTAATAAGAATGAATGATGTGGTCTGGAAAATAAAACTGGTGAATAAATTACTCTATATTTTTAAGGTCCATATTTTTGTTGGGAACAATACATTTATTGATGAGAAGATTTATATACCGTTTGCGTGTTGTAGGTTTAATTCGCTTGCTGTTTCTCGGACTATAAATAAGCTTACTATTGCTATTTTCTTAATTATTGGCCTTTATAGGTTGCGATAAAGTTAACAACGGCTGGCAACTGCATTGCCATAGTTGACTAATAGTAACACTACCTTAACGGCCAGTGATTAAAATTGTAATTCCAAAAACAAACATTCAAAATATAAAACTTACATTTAAACTATTACTATACTCAAATTTCTGCTTCTCATAACATGTATCAGGTTCTAAGTGCAGTAAGTTTGAATTATCATGTATAATCGTTGACGTCGCGGGCTACATGCAAAATAAATTGTATATTTACATATAGACGCAAAATTTAATAACAATGACAAACCTTTGCGGGAATTATTATTTGCTCGATAATATTGACCCTAGGGGTATTGTTTTTGACCATTTTTATACCAGACTCAACACCTTCGTTTCCCAATTCGTATATCTGAGTTGATAAAGCAATATGTTTATATAACCGTAACAAGATTTAAACGAAACTTAAATGACTTACTGATTGGTTACTGGAATTCACTATTCACAGAATTTGATGGAATATATGATTCGGTTTCATCTGTATAATAAGGATCTGGTTCTTCCTCACTCCATTCATCGAATTCGTAAACATTGCCTGAATACAAAATACAATTGAATTTTCAGATATAGGCTGGCATATCTTAAAGTTTGGTAGAGTTGAGGATTTATGAAAAAAACTCGAAAGTTATTTGAAGAGTTATTTCCAAATAAATAACACATTATCATAGTCCTTTTTTCTTAGTGCTACATTGAATTTTGGTATTTTTTAAGATTTTTTCATTCTCTCTAAGAAATTATCAATACTTTCAGAAATTTGATAATAAGCGCCCATCTAAATTTCTATTTTATCAACGCGATCACTGTAGGTGGTTTTAAAAATTATTCATAATGCTATCGTAATAATATTAATATTTATATTATTAAAAAGGGAATGAAAAAAAATGGTAGAAGCCCTTACCTATGACTTCCCTCGACCAACCACCCCGCTTCTCTTTTGGATACATTTTATTAGTAATGTTTTTACATTGGAAAAAACCTCGTAGCTGCTAACGTTCTTATATTGACACTTGATATTTTGGACACCCTGTATATATGAGTAACGACAACCCTTACATTTGCGTCGCCGGTAGTTCTCCAATATGCATACCAAAATTCGTTGTCCTAGGTCAAGCCGTTATTGAGCTACAACGCCAACAGAATACAGACAGACTACATACAGACAGACCGACCGACTTGAGATACCATGATTTTCGTGATCTAGGAACCCCAAAACGTAAATATCAGCAAAAATCTCGAGGTCGATTTTTAACGTGAATACAATACTTCCCTTATTGAGGTAAGTAAAAAGAATAGGAAGATCAATTTGAAAATACTAATAACAATGTTAGTGATAGTTGTCAAGATGTATATTTGTAATTTATTTACAATCTGCATAACAAAATATTACAAAACAATTTATTAATCAGAATATGCAAGACGTAAATAAACAAACATTGAAGATGACGTATTAAGCACAAAACTAATAATTTTTCATGTTTGAGGAAGATGAAATGAACGCTAAATAGTAAATTAATAAAACTCATAGGTACAATTATAACATTAAGGAAAAATGACAATTTTAACATAATATTATATTCACATATTTAGATATGGTGTGACTTTCGACCAATGCGCAAAGTAAGTGCATATTTATAATATATAAATAATGAATTTATACTTGAATATCTTTAGTATTAATCCATTTGCATGCAATGAGATTTGAAGACGGAAAACATATATATATATATATATATATATAAATATATATATATATATATATATATATATATATATATATATATATATAAATATATATATATATATATATATATATATATATATATATATATATATATATATATATATATATGTTTTCCGTCTGGTCAGTTTGGAGACATTCTTTGATATTTACTGGACAATTCCATGACTTTGGGTCACTCCCATGACCGTCACTGTTGTACTTTCATACCTACTGGGTATTTCCATGACGGTCATCAAAATGATTTTTGAGTATATAAATGGACTTTTTTAAAGAGTCATGGAACGACACATTTTATGTTTACTGTACATTTTAATGACCGTCATTGAAATATCCAACAAATATTTAAGAGGTAGTTCGATGACGAGGATAGTTGTAGTATATATTCTCTGAAAAGCGATCAAATTGCCCACATTATACTTTCTGGCCATTTTCATGTAGAGATTTTACAGTAGTTGATTGATTATTTATCTCTGTGACTAAGGTCGTAAAACTGAACATTCTAGGGAATTAACACATTATAAATAAGAAACATTAAATAACATGAACAACTTTTAATTGAGATTTTTTTTACACATGTTACATTGTTTTATTTTCATAACGCATCGTATCTACTTATAGTCCAGAAAACCCAAAATAAAAAAAAGATGGAAACAATCCATATCTTTTTTGATATATTCTCCCAGAAATAAAAATAAAATGAAGTTGCAGAAGAAATTAAAAAATAAGTTGTCGAAAAACTGAAAAATAGTGAAATTTTTTTTCAAGCAAGATTCATTGATCCTTGTACCGTTTCTTGTTTTCATTTGACACCCATGTCCGTACTTGATCGACTGTTCGTTGAACTTGTTTGTTTTCCTGTAAAAACTTTTTAATAGCAGTTGTGGAAGGTAATTTCTTATCATTTATCAATGTTCTAAATGAATAAAAAGCAGCATCTTTTTCTTGCTGTGTCCATCGTTTTTTACACTTTTTGTAACTTACATCACTTGATTTTTTGTTTGTCCTAGACTTGGAATACTTTTTTTGTTTCATTGGAGGTGATTCTGATGAATCACTTGATTTACTCGAATCAAGCTGACAATTTACTTTTTTTTAGTAAATTCTTTTCTTTTGTTTTGAACTTGTAGAACACTGGGTTTTTCAGTTACTGGCGTTTTGTCATAGCCCATTGCGGAGCGCAAAAGTTTTGATACGCCAATTACATCTCGCGACACCACTGATTGTCGATAATGAGACCTGTGAATTGCCTCTGCATGACCCATGAAATTTGCGATATCTGTAATTTCATTTTCATTGACGTTCTGAGCTGCACAAGTAGTTGCCATATGCTTCCTCAAGCTTGTACCCCGGAGTATTTCAGGATGTTCGGCGCCGCACTCTTGCGCGTATTGTCTCATGAGTGGACATGCTCGCAAATATTTGAGGCGACCATCTTCAAACCCAGGGATGCCGAAAACATAAGGATTTTTTGCTGGAACCCTGGCAGCTTGACGGTAGGAGATTAATAAGCTCAAACAGTATTCCATTTCTCTGTCAAGTAAAACAGGAACGTCGCGTTGCAATTTACCGGTGATTATAAATCTCGAGTAAAGTAAAACAGCAGCCTTTTGTTCCTCCGTAAGTTGATTGTATAACTCCAGATTCGTGTTCTTGTTAATCTTTTCAATCTTCTTCAAATCTCTGATCTCAGCTCGCTCGATTTCTCCTGATCGACGTCGATTGAATATCTGGATAGATATTAGGCTATATTGGAGAAGGTCAAACCAGTCTTCATAGCAATATTTTTTTTGCAATCTTTCATAGGCAGCCCTCCTGTTTTCGTTCACGTAGTCTGACAGTTTTCTAATGTCATCCATCGTCGGCAAAGGCTTTTTGAGCTCTCGATGCTTCTTGGCTTGCGCTTCAAGAGCGACTCGGTTAACACGTACAGTGTATTGAGATTTATGCAAGAATAAGTATTTCTCGACAAGTTTTTGATGAGCATCATCGTCTTTTTCAATAGTAAGAAGCTTCAAGAATTCACAAACGGCTGTGACGTAGATACCAATGCTAATGGCGAGAGAAGAGTTTTCAACTTCGCCCGTTTCGTCGTTGAAATCTGACAGGTTCTTCACGGCAGTAATCATCGTCTTGTAGAGGTTGGGATGGTAAATTGACATAAAGTCTGTGATAACTGGATTAACATCTCTCATTGCTTTTAATAACCGACCAAGTGTCCTTATACGATTTCTGATCATGGCCTCCTGTTGTGGCTTTTTGTATTTGTCGCACATGGCATTTCCAAAATTAATCAGCAACTCGTCATAACGAACTAATCTGGTGATTTCATCTTCTCTCAATACTGTGAATATTTTGACGAAACGTTCACATGCTTCTCCGTGCAGTCGACCTTCAATTCGCCGGGAAAGAATAATATTGTGGCGGGTGTGTTTACTTGATGATCCAATACATCTTTTGAAATGACGTCTGATCGTATTTTTGGAGAAACAACCCTTGCATTTGTGACATGTTTTATACTCTGTAGCAGTTCTACGCACCTTAGGTCTTCGAGATACCAGCAGCTCTCCAGTTTTATTATATTTTTCATCGGTGTTGTAAATATTGTTTCCATTATTTCTCAACGTTTCTATAATTTGTTTTCTTTCCTCAGTTCCTGAAAATTAAATAATGTTAGGTACAGTATTTACAAAATATTATTTTCCATTTATTTTTTTTCATTCATCATCTATCAATATTTTCTACCTTTTTGTAATTTAATTTACAAACCTTTTCGTAGAACAGCGAATTTCTTGACTTCCGGTTCATCTCCATGGACTGTCTCCAGATGACGGCTAATGACCGTTTGCAGTTTTTTGCAGTACATGCAAAAATTCATTTTACTTTTTGAAACTCCTGGCACTGCAAACAGCTTTTGATCGTCAATTGCACCACTCTTGATTGGATTAGATGATAGATTCACTGGTGTACTATCCGATTCAGAAAAATTTCTTCCGCTCGCAACTGTATCATCCTGTTCTTCATTAGTGATATTGAACGTATCATCAATGCGATTGTCTATGCTTGACTCCACATAGTGATTTTTTTCATCATTTGTCGTATTGAACTCTTCGGAAGATGAAGAATTCGCTTCATAAATGTGGATTAATAGTTTCCAAATTTTCACAAGCTGAGACATTGCTCCAATTTGTGTTTATCATAGTTTTGACCTCATCACTTATAGTTAATTCAGGATCATCGAGGTTATTTATAACGTCGTCAATATTTTCCACATCCCGTAGTCCTTTCTCAAATCCAAGGTCTAGATCACTGAAACTGGCTTCGATTATTTCTTGTAATGAGCGCCGCTCATTCTCTTCTATTTCTCCCATTTCTAGTCCATTGTCCAACGAGTAGGCGGGAATAGAGGTCGAAAGTTTATCTTCAAGGCTTTGAGTATTAGCAGGTGGAAGTAACAACTTTTTTCTGATGAAAATATTCTCAATTAGATCCATTTGCAGATCGGATAGCTGACTAGGAGATTCAAGTATGGGAATATTTTCATTGTGATTTGTTGCATGACGATCACTCTGAGGTGCAAATCCATTTTCGGGATTTTCCTTTGCGACTTCATTGCTGTTGACGGTTACTATCGCAGAACTATTTTCAAGCTCATCAACAGTTGATATTGGTATAGATTCACAATTCATGTCTGCTGATTACGGCTTGATGGCTCTATTATCTACGAAAAGAGATTAAGTATGAGATTAAAGCATAAATTTGATGAGTTCTCCATTGGTTACTTACTTCGATGCTGAGTTTCTGGCGTAGAAGTATTCTTTGTACGTTTTCTGGGCTTCATACTTTTCAAAACTGCAAATTCGTTGTTGATGACTCTGTGTGATCGCGTAATTCGCTTCTCAGTTTTTTGAACGGCTCGAGTTACTCTGCGATTGGCAAACTCTGAGCTTCCTATAGAGAAACATAACTACTATACTATATATTTATATATATATAATAATGATTTTTTTTTACAATATGATATTATGGGTCCAAATTGTAAGAATATGGAGCCGACTAAGAAGGAAAGAAATATTACAAAATCCATACCTCCTATATTCTTCCCCATTAGTTTTATGTGTTTCACTGATTCCCTTCTCAGAAATTTTCGTTATTTTTAACTGTAATAAATATAAAAAATCAATAAAGAGTTCGAAAATCGATAGTTGATATTTGACGGTCACTTCGGCGACAACAGTTATCGAAATAACCATTTGATATGAAATATGTCGTGAACTGACGATCAAAATATAAAATGAGATCTTATTTTCTACCTATAGGCAATTGATTATAAATATTCATTCTAAAAAAGAAAATTTGAAATGTACTTACCTCAATACACAAATTTTGAAATCGAAAAGAAGCAGAAAACATATACCATATACCTACGAAAAAGAAGTAGCAAATAACCTGTGTTCTAGGTTAAGTACGCATTGCACATAGCGCGACAAACGCCTTTGTAGTGATTTGATATTCTATGGACACTTAAATGACATTAGTCACCAAAATAACCAGTCGATATAAAATAAAAATAAAAACATTGCAATTATACGTACTGTGGTAGCAAATCTTAAATGATCTCTTCTCAATAAATAATTACAAAACTTTACAAGAAGCAGCACATAACCCTTCTGCAGATAATTGAGAGAGAAAACAAGATGGGATATGGGATTGATTCAATACTTGATATTCTATGGTCACTTTGGTGACATTATTCATCGAAATAACTATTTTATATTGATTTTTATGAATCTGTTAAATATCCGGTTGAGATATAGAACAAAACAGTTTTGCCAAATATTATAGATTACTCACCTTGCCGGTTAAAAGTTCTCGATTTTATCATGTGAAGTTTATGCTTTCCACTTACATACTTCGGGGAAATACCCGATAATATGCAACTGAACCATGTACAAATCTTCAATCTAAACAGTAGATATAACTTTTTTCTCCGGATAACTATATTTCAAGTTCAAGGAAGAATATATATTTTTTGGAAAATTTTGAATTCTGAATGTTTTCAATAGACGAGTTCAATGGTGTTTACCAAACAATCTTAAATTGTGCATTCGTTAATCAAAACTATTATCTTCAATACCTAACTAATGACTATAAAATTTCGATAATTTCATTTGTATAACGTCATTATTGATATATGCATATATATATTTTATATATAGTCGTCAAAAAGACCAGAAAATATATTGATTAATGATATATATTGAACTGTTTCATTTATATTATGTGGTCACTATCATGACTCTATATATGTTATGTATAGTTAGTTATGTTATAAGTGACCTGATGGAATATATATATAATTATATATTATGTGGTCACATTGATAACGATTTTTATCATATATAGTGTCACTATTGTAACCACATAATATATTACGAGGGTTTCCAGAGTGTCCATCTTACATCATTTTCGATATATATCGAGATGTATTAATATTTTTTCAAAATCGTTCCAACACGACTTTATTTGTAGGTGAATTGATACTTTCGTGAGATAAAAAAATGTGTCATGAAAGTAACCGAAACACAAACATATATATATATATATATATATATATATATATATATATATATATCTTCCTATCAATAGAGCGTCCGTACATTGACGAATTGCATTTAATAGAGCGTCCGTGGTAATTGAGCGTCCGTATACGGACGCTCTATTACACATCAGTGTAATTCTGGTCAAGATGATCATCTTAACCGATGGAACAAAAATTGGAAGGACGCTCCATGCACGTCCCAAGAGATTTTTGATTGATATTCGAATATAATTAGTTCGATATATCTGGCGCAGCGCGGCGCTAAAATATTCATTTTGAATACGTTAACTTTCATTCCATCGCGTATTGGGCGTCCGGCAATCTGGCAACAACGAAACACATGAATTTCATTTCAACGACTTTTACACTCATATAGGGTCTTCTGATATATATTCGAAGCACTTATAAATTATTCGTTTGTGATCATGTGGATAAACCTGGTGCCATTCGAATCTATAGAAGAAAAAATCGCCCTAGATAAAAACCATTCTTTGAATTTTTTCTTATTTATACTGTATATTTAAATTCATTTTTTAAAAATCATTATTCAATATATTGGGAACAGACTGAACTAACAATACGAACAATATTGACGTACTACTACTGACAGACGTTTCATTTAAAATTGAGGACATAAACTCTATCGTATCGTATTCTGCGAGGATATAGACTAATAAGTCATATTCGACAGATTTGTATTCATGGTGGAATTTATACTAAGACCAATTTAGATTTCCATAACATTTGTGTAAAAGATCTTTGCGCGAAGATAGATGCAGAATTAACACAGCTTAAAAATATGAAAATTAGTTTTTGTTGTGCCTACAGATCACCGGATGGTGATAGTAATTTTTTTTAATATTATCTGCACAGAATATTATCAGAAAAAACTCCAATAATCAGGTACAGGCTGTCGGTGACTTTCAATTATAGCTTTAAGACTTAAAACCAGTGACAATAAATTAACTGAATGCAAACATATTTTTTATCACATGATATGCTAGAAAAAGTTTTTGTTGACACCAGCGGATAACTAAATCTAGAGAAACTAGAGTCGATAATCTGTTCACAAATTTAGATGATAACATTTTCATTCTTGAAGTCATAGAGCCGCACTTGTCCGACCGAATTTTATCATGTGTCGACCAATGTCAAAAAAATCTATCTCAAGTTTCACAGCTGCATTAGATGAAATGATCTGAAATATATGCCATTTAGATCCAGAAACAAAAGCTGCTCATTTAGTTTACTCTGTCAGATCTTTAAACATCTCGTTTTCCATAAAAAAAGTTATGTATCCCTGAAAATAACTTTAAAATGTTGAGATTTCTACGTCCCTTAAGCTGGCAGAGCAAAGTGAGTAGAATCAAAAGTACAAATTTGTTGTAGAGCTAATTAAATGCTGTGTTCCGAAATTAATTGCTCTTATAGTTTTTTTTTGGAAAATGGCTGCTTTGCTAGCTTTAGACTAAAGCTAGCACAGCAACCTTTGAAAACTTACTTTTTTAGAACTTCTTTTATAGTGCTTTTAGGGTTAATTAATTGTTAATTAAGTGCTGTATTCCGAAATTATTTATTCTTATTTATAGTATTTCGGAAAATGGATGCTTTTAAAAATCTATTATTTCGGGATAATCTTATTTGGTCCTTGTAGAGCTAATTAAGTGCTAATTAACTGCTGTATTTCGAAATTAATTGCTCTGATATTAAAAAAATTGCTGCTTTGCTAGCTTTAGATCTAAAGCTAGCAGAGAAACCTTTGAAAATCATAATTTTTCAGAACTTTTGTTTTAGCGATTGTAGGGCTTATTAATTGCGGTACTCCGAAATTAATTGCTCTAATAATTTTTTGAGAGAGAACGTTCTTTTAAGACAAATAAAAATGTCAATTTATCTATTGTGGGGATATTTATAGCTTTAAAGGTACACCGGGCAACTTGAAAGTACTTAATTTTATGTAATCCATTTTTAATTCCACTTTAAAATTGAGATTTTAATGGTTTTGAATTTATTATCTCTCCCAATGAAGAAATGTACAATTCTGATACTAAAAAGCTAAGGGATAAAACTTAATTTTTGTAGGACCGGACGGTTTTCGATTGCTAACCGTATATGTTCCTATGACTGTAAGATAGGTTTACCGGTGGATAAGTTCATTAGTAACCACGTTGGTAAGTACTTTCTTACGGATATAATTGTATTGGCCGAAATATTATAGAAATTATATAAATTAATTTCGGGATACAGCACTTGATTAAATAACATAGGAAATATGTAAATTTTATTGATTTTTTATAAAAAATACCTCAAATAATGGTTACCGATATAGTTTATATATCGGGTGTATAGATTATATAGTTTTGCTCTGATAGCGACAATCTCTGCCATTCTCTAAAAACTATAAGAGCCGATAATTTCGGAATGCAGCATTTAATTAGCAATTAATTAGCTCTACAAGCACGAAAAAAGTATTTCCCGAAAAAGTGTTTCTTTTTCAAAGCAGTCATTTTCCGAAAACTTTAAGAACAATTGAGTTTGGAATACAGCACTTACTTAGCCCTATAAACACTAAAAGAAGTTCTCGAAAAGTTGATTTTTAAAGGCTGCTCTGTTAGACTTAGATCTAAAGCTAGCAAAGCAGCTATTTAAAACAATTAGCACTTAATTAGCTCTACAGTCATCAACTACGAATTTCTAGAAAAAAATAATTTTTAAAAACAAAGCATACATTTTCCTAAGAACCATAAGAGCAATTAATGTCGGAATACAGCACTTAATTAGACCTTAAGCACTAAAAAAGAAGTTCTCAATGAATATTTTTAAAGGTTGCTCAGCTAGCTTAAGATCTAAAGCTAGCAAAGCAGCCATTAAAAAAATGTAAGACCAATTAATTTCGGAATACAGCAATTAATTAGCACTTTATTTGGTCTACAAGTACCAAATAAAATTTTCTCGGAAAAGTTGATTTTTTAAAGCAAAGCAGCCATTTTCCAAAAATCATATGAGTAATTAATTTCTGAATAAAGCACTTAACTAGAACTTAATTAGCCCTATAAACACAAAAAAATAAGTACTCAAAAAATATTTTTAAATGCTACTCTGTACGCTTTAGATTTACAGCTAGCAAAGCAGCCATTAAAAAAAAACTATAAGAGCAATTCATTTCGGTATACAGCAGTTAATTAGCAATTAATTAGCTCTGCAAGCACCAAATTTATAATTTTGATTCTGCTCACTTTGCTCTGCTAGCTTCAAGGACGAGACAATTCTCCTGATATTAAAAAATCTTAAGTCACAACTAACCCAGGTTCATACTATTGCCGAAGTGACAAGGACGCTCGATAGCTTCGAATTACTTAACATTAACAAATCGAAAAAACTGGAGTTTAATAATAAGATAATATCTGAATCAAAAATAAGCAAAAGTCAGTCTGGGGAATATTAACTACAAATTTAGGTAAAACTAATAACCCAAGGAATGAGAGCAATTTATCCACTGAGGACTTTGCCAACTCTTTTGAACATTTCATAAACAATTTAATGCAAAATTCTGCGAACTATATTGCAAATCCCTTCGATTCTTGCATGCAAAAAATAGCAATAAACCATTTGACTTCTTACCTAAATCCAACAAGTTTATCAGAAATATTGAACATTGTTCATAAACTGAAAAATTCTAGAGCCGCAGATAAATAAAAATGTAGCGATTTCTTTACCGAATCTATTTAATCTTCGTATGAGTACATGTATTTTTCCAGATATTCTCAAGGTTTCCAAAGTTACACCTATCTATAAAAAGGGAAATACTCTCAGGTAACTGAAGCTGAATGTAGATAAAGATTATCTAAGAATGGCATATTTTGTTATGTTTCATAGCATAATAGTGACCGTATGCCTTGATAATCTGGAGAAACACATGTCACAGCCCCAAAATATGCATTGCACAAAAAAAGTCATTCGAATAATAACATCCAGCAAATATGATGATCACTGTAAGCCATTGTTAGAAAAATTGAACATCCTGCAATTACCATGTTGCTGCATTTTGCAGTGCCTGCTTCATATAAAAAACATGCCAAAGAATCCAGCACAATTATGTTAACTCTTATAATACAAGAGAAAAAAAACTATATCTGTCCTCCATTATTCAGACATAGGCCCATAATTCCTATAAATTTCTGGGCATAAAATTGAATAATGCTTTGCCAAACAATTCAAGGACAATAATATGTCTTGTGCATCACTCAAAATTAAGATCCGTAAATATTTAACATAACACCGTTTTAACTTCTTAGATGATTATCTGGAACATGTTGTAAGTACATTTATGTAGGTAATCCTTTTTTTACCCTTTTTTCTAGATTGTTATTACTATTATTTTCCTTTTTTAACATGTTCATAATCCTTGTCTTGAATTAAGTTATATGTACTTTGTCACTTGTATGTTTATTATGTCTTCATCTGAAGCGTATTTTAATTTATTTTATTTGGTGTGATCTATATCACTATCTAGGACAAAAGTATACATGCCTAATTGTTTACATGAAATAAATATTTCTATTTCTATTTGATGTTGGAGACAGAAATAATGACAAAAATGAAAATGAGTTTACATTTTAAAATCATTAGCATCTACAATTCCATTTTGTATAAATTGAATTATAGAATATATGACAATTGAGTAATTATAATAAAGTTAAAGGAACAAAAAGTCAGATGAAATACTATTCGGAGAAACAACCAATGCTAGGCAGTCGCTGGTTGTTTCAAAATACGAGAAATATATTTAAAATCACATTTCATCATCCCATTCCACTGCACATTTGGCAATAGCGCCGGACGCTGTATTTACGGTAAATGAAATAAATATACACCGTATGGACGCTCTATTGTTTGTAAGATTGAAATTATTATATACATTGGACGCCCAAACGGCTATAGAATGAACGGAGCTCACATTGATGGCGAAGTGAAATATATACGGCAAGGACGCTTCATTACTGTTTTTTGAAAGGACGCCAGAATGATACCGAGATGTATATATATATATATATATATATATATTAAAAGATTATTTATTTCACAATTGTTCAGCTCAGCTGGTAATTCATTATATATTTATTATTGGCGCCAGGATCTCTGAATATAATGTTTCAGATTTAGGCAAATCTATGATTACTATGATAATATATGACATTTATTTCAGAATAACTCTCTGAATACAATCTGGAGAGAATAAAAACAATTTTTGTAAATTTGGTTTGTTTTTTTCAAATATTCAAATAAGTATTGAGAATATTTAACATTTTAAAACAGTAACTTGCAACAACATAAGCAACTTTGTACATCTTGAACTTGAATACCTTCCCAGAAAAAAAAATACTTATTTTTATAAGAATTATCCAACTAAATATAATCAAATGTACGTAATGAATTAAATAAAGTTGCCCTTATCTTGTTTTACCGCAAGATTTGCGAATATTCGCCGTGTTCTCTGATTCATTTTAGTTGAAGAATAATATCACTGTAGGATTACTGGGGGCCACTTCTTACACTTGACACTATGGGAGTTACACACACACTGAACTCTGAATTAAAAAATATATATATATAAATATGAATGCATTAGGCGCAAAATTAAATTCCCACAAGTACGCTTAAAGAATTCAGCAATAACATCTAGATAAAAAAATGATGATTTTGCAACGAGAACATTTTACACTGTTGCCACATTTAGGGTGCCAGAAAAATATTGTATGACGAGTTCCATGATAACACTTTTTGTCCAGTTATATACATGTGTATAAACAGGTGCGCCCTCTATGGAAAAATCGTCTAAAAAATTAGTATGAAGCGAGACAACTCATCAGCAATCTAGCACCCCCTCTATTTTTTGTGTACAGTTTTAAGTCTTTCTATTGCTTACTAGGAAGAAAATATACAGGCGATACCTTCTGGCACCCAAAGACGGGTGCCACATATTCAATGTTTATATGAAATTGGTGCCACAGCGGCAACAACTATGTATATATATATATATATATGGAGAACGTTCGGAAGAAACACAATAATATTCAAATCAAGAATGCCCCTCTACCTCAAGAAAAGAGCGTTTGACCAATGCGTACTACCAGTCTTGACATATGGATGCGAAACCTGGACTATGAAATCAGATACCGTAAGAAAACTCCAGGTTACACAACGATCTATGGAAAGAACTATGTTAGGAATAACCAAGAGAGACCGCAAAAGAATCGAGTGGATACGACAGAAGACCCAGGTTACAGATGTAATCCACAGAATCAAGGCACTCAAATGGCAATGGGCAGGGCGCTTAGCTAGAAGAACAGACAATAGATGGACCACAAAAATTACACTGTGGTACCCTCGAAATAAAAATAGACCAAGATGAAGACCAAACATAAGATGGGACCATGACATCAAGAAATTAGCAGGAACAACATGGGCCCGAATAGCCAACGATAGACAACAATGGGCTCAAATGAGAGAACAATACATAAATATGTAAGGGAGGCCATTACGTGAAAAATCGTACAAATAAGGCTGAAAATGATGATGATGATGATGATATAAATATAAAACCAAGAAGTAACTCCTTACTTTTGATATATAAAATTAAGTTGATTACTGGGAGGACAATAGGCTCAAAAATCACTGGCTTTTAATTTAGTACATTCTGTTTATTGAATCAACGTTTCGAGGACATGTTTCTCTTCATCAGGATTCTACAAAGTAATAAATATATTTTATAAGACATTATCTACGCAAATTTGCCACAATTTAACCGATACTCTATCTCTTAGCGTTTACGAGATCCCCATGTACAGAAACGAATTTGAATAGCCCTGTATATATACATATAAATAAGGTTGGTCTCAGTAACCTTGAGGTATTCCGCAGTCGATCAACATATCACTGCTTAATATATCATCAATTCTTACTGCTTGACTCCTTCCTGTTAGATAATTTCAATGTGTTACCCAGTATTCCAAAGACTGAAGAAGATGATGACTGACAGTGTCAAAGGCTTTCGAAATGTCTGTAAACACACACAGCAGGTTTTGCTTTCATTCAAGGCCTCAGTTACTTTTAAAGTTAAAGTGAGTACCGCGTCCTCGGTTGATATTTTTTCTCTAAATCCGAATTGTCTATTGGAGATTAAATTATATTTATTAATGAAAGAGACGAGCCTTTTTTTTGATTATGTTCTCAGATATTTTCGAGAGATGTGTAAGGAGATTTTTGATAATAGGCGAGTCCCCATTCATAAATAATCGAGTTAGGGGATCTAGAATGTAATCTGACATTAGTTTTATATTTTATATGCTTTCAAGTCATCACAACCCACTTTATTATTTTTAAGCTCACAGATTGTGTTTTTAGTCCTGTCGGGTTGATTGGTTCAAAGAGGAAATAATTAAGGATCGATGTCCTTTCAATTTCGTAATTTGTGTTGTTCTTGATCTAGCTGGCAAGAACTTTACTCGTTTTTACAAATGCTGTATTAAATGTATTTGTAATTTGAGTTTTGTCAGTTAGAACTGTATTATTTTTGGAATGTTTAATTTTTCCTATAACAATTTTTGTTTATTGTATTAGATATTTTGTAAATGACGTCCCATAGTATTTTTGAATTGTTTAGATTTTGTTCAATTTGTTTTATAAAAGTTCATCTTATCTTTTTTGATCAATGATGTTAGCTTGTTTCTGTCGTTTTTATATTCTCTTTTTAGATCGTCATCATATGGTTGTTTTTGCAAGGAGCTAAACATTTACATACGTAACCCAGGTTGCTAATTTGGTATTTTTTCTGTAAATCTGACGATTGTCTGTGCATGTTTCTAGCGCGTTTATGGTTATTTTGATAAATGCTTTTGTTGCAGAGTCTGGATTTGGTGCAGTGTAAATATAATTCCAAGAAATATTGGTGAAAGCGTTGTGTAAATTGTCGGTGATGCTATGTTTTACGACTCTTTTTTGGTAACGTTTGCTTCTAATTTTTCATCAAATACAATCTGAAGTAAACTAGAGTAGTGATCTGTTATTGTTGTTTTAAATAAAATGGGTAGGATATTTTCAGTCAAATCAGGATTTTTTGTTTTTATGAAGATATGGTCTAAGCATGATTTACTGTTACCGTGTGTTCTGTTAGGAGCGTTTATTGTGGAGATGTATCCAAATTCATTCAAAGTATTCAGATATTCAACTGTATGCTTGTTATCTAAATTTAACAAATCAATATTGATGTCACCCAAAAACAGGGATACGTTAGCATTATCTCGGTCTTTCTCTAATAAGTTGAACAGATTTGTATTGAACTCCTAGATTAGCATTTGGTGATCTGTACGTGGTTGTTATGACAATTGTTTTCTCGATGCTTAAAACAAGATCAGTTCGAAGTGCTTTTAGCAGATCAGAAATCTTTAATATTTCGTAGATGAATTTAAGTTTGATTTTAGTTATAACGGCTTTCGTTGTATATCATGTTTTATCGATTTATATAAAAACGCTCCGATCAACCACCTCTCTAGTTTCTGTCAAGATAATGATATCAATATCAGATTTTAAATTTGGAACAAAATAGAGAATTCATCTAGATTTTTATCAATACTCCGAATAGCTGTAGCTCTTATTTATATCAAGTATCTGACTACATTCACCAATGGTGTCTATGCTATAAGTATGTTTCAACAGTTTCTATTCTGAAATCACGAATATATTGATCCATTGTATAGATTTACATAAAAGTTTGAAGAAGAGAAGAAAAATACAATTATACATACAAAAAGAGAAAAAACTGAATTTGGTTATGTTAAAGTTGACAATTTTCCGCTATTGTGCTTCCTTCTTATTGTCCACTTGTGGTTTCACTTGTTTTGAGATTGAAACGGATTCGTCTTCTCTTCTCTGTGTCTTTTATTTTGCTATTTTCCACATTGGCTAGTCGAAGGAGTGCGGCGGTGTTAACTTCTTCTTAGTCTATTTCTATTTCTTTGGGGAAAGGTGTTGATGGTTCACTTACAGATCTCCTTTGTGGAAGTGAACAAAAATATCTGCTTATGATTGAGTCAATATATGAGAGTTGTATATTCTTTTCCTTCTACAATTAGTTTATTTTCTTGATACTTGCTTTTTTGTTGTTGTGACGTGCTTTCTTCAGACCTTCTACTAAAATTTTAAATTCCTTTTATTCTGACTTATAAAGACAAAAAAAATCCATTATTACTCATTTTTGCTCCATTTTTGAAAATTCATTTCGTTTTAAGTTAACAGTGATATGCTAAGTGCCTGTGTCACACAAATCTCATGACTACCCTATCCTACCCTATAATCATTCAAAATGAAAGCGCTCTCCTGCTACCGCAGCTAAAGGAAGCTAGGGAAAAAGGATACAGATCCTCCATAAGATACAA
Organism: Crioceris asparagi; assembly: GCA_958507055.1. NCBI lineage: Eukaryota > Metazoa > Arthropoda > Insecta > Coleoptera > Chrysomelidae > Crioceris > Crioceris asparagi. The sequence goes on from OY293832.1 coordinate 18,464,303, forward strand.
CAAGTTGGTAATAAATGATGAACAATAGAGCGCAGAAAAAGAAATCAACAGCAAAAAAAGAACAGTAAGGGAAAGATCACCAGAAGGAGAAAGTCCAGATATCCAAGCTCTCAAGAGACTCTCCGTCAAAAAACTAATGAGAAAAGAACGATACATAGCAATGGTCAAGGATATGCTAAACAATATAAACGGAAAACACTCACGAAGTCTACGGAAAACTAACCTGGAAAATAGCGACATATAAATATAATATAAAGAGCATTACTGGAAAAGAAAATGAACTTGAAGAGGAATTTGGGAAGTTAGAGGTTGATATGGCTGATATACTGGGAATAAGTGAAACGAAAAAAAGGCCAAGGCATGATAAAACTGCACAATAACAACATATTAACATACAGCGGAGTATCACAGGAAAAACGAGCAGTGAAGGAGTTGGGTGCATAATTAATAAAGAAATTGAAGAGCAGATACAAAACTGGATACCATGGAATGAACGTATACTGACAGTAGAGATGAAAAATAATAAAACATGCCAGGTAAGATCAATAATAATCGCTTTTTTTAATCGTCCCCCACAATACAATTAAATAATGTAGAGAATTTTCAGTCATCTCAATCATTGTGCCTTCTCGTGTTGTTTAGCATGTAGTTTTACAAATATGTACATGTTTTTTATCCAATGTTAAAGAATGTTGTGAGAATTTTCATTCAATGTATCTTTTGATTTTTAATCAATATATCAATATTATCTAGAATAGCCTTCACCTAATGTAATAGTTTCTCAAACAAAAATGTTGAAAAATTTATGTTTTTTTTTCCGGAGATATGTTTTGTTGTTGTGTTTCAAACAAATTTCAGTCGTTGGTCAGATAATATTTACAATTTTTAGAATCAGAGAATGTCTTATAAAATATATTTATTACTGTAGAATCCTGATGAAGAGAAGCATGTCCTCGGAACATATATATATATATATATATATATATATATATATATATATATATATATATATATATTAATTGGATTCTTCTTTGAAGACTTTTTAAAAAAACTTTATTTATTTTAACAAATTTATTAGTCGACTTAATTTTGAAATAACAGGCCGAAAATGAGACAAGTACAGCAAAGAGTTCTACTCTACTAATTTTTTTACGTACTAATCCGACGATCGCTCTTGGATGTCTAATTAAATAGTTTTTTAGGTGCAAGCTAAGCAGTTTCTAGAATGTTATAAACGATTTAGATTGCACCGTTACAATTTCTATGAATAATCCTATGTTAGATGATATGATTGTTATGACAGGAAGCTGAAATATGAGGTTTCATACTGTAAGGCAATATGTTGGCTTTGAAAGATGAAATTTAATAATTGTACGTGACTTTTATAAAAATACCAGCGACAGACTGTCGCGATGAATAAATCGAGAATATCAAATATTTAAAATATAATATATCTGGATATTTGTAATATAACAACTATCTGAATATTTCTAATATAACAGCTATCCCCCATATGAAAAAAAATTATGTTATAAGTCAATTTTTTTAAACATTATAAAACATAAGGTTAAGTGGAGTAAAATTAACATAATAGTTTGAATAACTGAATATATAAGTTGAATTACTTGGCTACAATATTAAATAATTAAAAATAAAAACGTTAAAGTTCATAACTGAAATTAATGTGAGCACTCTAAAGCACTAAACATCAGTTGAGTTCGATTTCTTCGGTATCGGGTTCCTCAAGGGTTGGTCGTTTCCGGGGCAGGTAGCGGCGTAATGACTCGTGGAACTTTCTATTTGGTGAAGGGTTGTTGGTCTGGATGATGATGTTCGTTTTCTTATTTCTACATTTGATAAAGATGTAGACAACCAGTAAACTGATAACTAGGATGATGGTGAAGATTGTTATCCATGGGATGCTTCTCTCGATGAGGGGTTGGTTTAATAAATTATCAAGATCTCTTGAATATTGCTCCATTTTATCTCTGGAGATTTCCAAATCATCGATATTTAGATTGTTGATTTTGAGTGGCTTAAGATCAATTAATTTTACTTTATCTGGTATTTCTTGACAACAATTGTACTTGAGCATGATTGGATGGTGATTGAAACTGAAATTTGTAAACTTGCTTGCCAGAGTCTGAATTTTGGTTATACCAATAAATGCGTAGCCGTTTGATTCCAGTTTTAGTACTGAATGTTGTTGTATGACGATTGATTTTGGGTGTTGACCTGGACAATTGATGGTGGAGTATGTAGTTTCGGTAACTAAGATGAGCCAAAGGTTTGATTCAAGTTTCTGGATGTTGTAAACTTGTCCATATATTATAGAACTTTGACAATTTTCGGAAATTTTGTTGTAGCTTCTGAAGAGGAGTGCTTCACAAGCAGTGTTGTTGTCTATTTGATAAGCATAGAGCCCTGAGCAAAGCTTTTGCCTTGGTGCCAATGGTATGCAAACACTTAAATCCTTTATGGGTACATACATCAAAGAATCATCGTCTCGCGCAAGTTATTTTTGTGAAAATGATAAAACATGATGTAAACCAGTTCGTTCATCAAATATCGGAAGAGGATAGAGATGGAATAAGGTGAAGGTCTGTTGTTCTTCTAAAGGAATTTTCAAAACGAATACAAGGCTCTCTGAAGTTTGAAAGGCCTCTAATTTGATAATTTCCAAATATTGCGCGATCTTGGAATATTTGACTGGCAAAGGTAAATTACTCCTAATCAAATTTTGAGATATTTCTTTAAGGGAGGATATAAGGTGTTTCGGGAAGATGATGGAGGTTTGGATAATTTCAAGCCTAGCAAAGGTAATTGAATTTAAAATATCATTCAAGTTGTCTTCTAGATATAAAAAGCTTTCCATCAATTTTTCGCAACTTTCGAAAAACTTTAGCTTTGCTTCAACTAAAGATACTTTGTTATTAAGATCTCTTGCTGATCTTTCTATTTTTCAATATCCCAATTAAATGTTGCTTCATCGAATTGAAGTTTTTGAAGTGTTTCATTAAGGTTTTTTGATTACTGATGTAGTTACAGAGATCTGATTTTTCATAAGATTTTCTATATGGTGTTGGTCTTCCTGTATTTTATTAATGCAAGATGTGTAATATTCTCCGTCAGAAGCATCTAGATTTCCTGTAATTGACTTGAATATTGAACCTAAATCATTAAGAATACCTCTTTTCTGACGTTTGGTTTCTGCAAATAGTTCTTCAAATTTTTCCGCAATCGATCTCGATATTTGTGTCAATAGACTGACGTGGGTTCTAACTTCTGATTTGAAAGAGTTCATTGAATGAAAAGTTGGTCTCAAAGTATCGAGTATAGCATTAAGAATTTTGTTGTTGTTATCAAAGATCTGTTTCAGTAATGAAAGTTTCTTACTAATAAGTAATGTCCACTCATCGTTCGTAATCGAGATTCGAGTTTCGTCAGGGTAATAGACTCCAATCGTATTGTTTATTGTTTCTATTGTGAATTGGCTCAACACTGATCCGAACAGTGTTAGGATGATTCTGAAACAAATTATGCCTCATAATATTGAGTCGATCAAAATTTACTTTAGTATTTTGACTAGTTTTCTGATTTTTGAGAAGTGCGGAATTTTTATATATTTCTACAATTTCGAAAGGTCCGTTAAATTTATTTTGGAGTTTGTTTTGAATTTGTGCCTCTTTAACGTAAACTTTATCACCAACTCTAAATTGTGGTAATTTGTTTGAAACGTGCTTATCGAATCTCTCTTTCGCTTTTCCTTTTGCTATTATTGTTCTTTCTCTAGCTACCTTGTAGTAATGCGATATTCTGTTGTTGAGGTCGCGTATGTATTTTGTAATCAATTCTTCTTGGTTATAGAGGGTTTCTGGCGGTCTGCTAGAAGTATGCCCAAATATAAATTCATATGGCGTGAAACCGTGTGTCTTATTTACTGAATTATTATAAGCGATAACTGCATATGATAATATATTGAATGGGTGTTCTCCGGGATGTTCGGTAACGTGAATTCTAATCATCTCTAGGAGGGTTGAATGGAATCTTTCTAATGAACCGTTTGATTGTGGGTGACTAAAGCTTGAAATCTCTCATAAGTGAGTTATCGAATTCTCTACCGTAGTCACAGTGGATTCGTAAAGGTGTTCCTTAGTGTTGAAAGTATAGTAAAAGAGTTGTGACAACTGATTTGGCTGATTTGTCAGGAATTCCATATGCTTGTGAAAATTTTGTTAATTCATCTCTGATGGTTAGGGCATAATTTCGTTTCGGGACCTCAAGGATATCAATGTTTATTCTTTCGAATGGTGTTTTCGGAGTTTCAGTAATGACAAGAGGGTTATCTAATTTTTTACGGTATGCTTTGACCTTGTTGCATATTTCACATGTTCTAATAAAGTTTTCCACATCTTTCGTAATACCGGGCCAATTATACCTTTCTCTGATACGTCGAATTGTTTCATTGATGCCGCGGTGTAAGTTACTCTTTCCGTTGTGGAATTGGTCGAGTATAATTGGAATTTGGTCTTGATCTGGGACTGTTGTTAAGTTTTGACAGACTTTAAACTTTATATCAATGTCAGCAAAAATGAAAGATAGTATTTCTAGAGCAGGCAAATCGAGATTGTTTTCAACATAAATTGTTTGGTTGTGAGGTAAAGTGTTTTTATTTCGGTACAATGATCCAAAAAGATATTCTGTTGAGGAATCTGGATTGTATGGTATTGGAATTATGTAATACTTTCTGTTTTTTACTGTTTTGCTGGAAAATACATTAATAGTCAGATCGAAAAATTCTGAGTTTTCTTCAAAAATGTCGTCTATTATTTTATGATGAAGGTCAGTTAAGTTGTTTTGTCGAAAGAATGTCAAAATATGTTTTTTTCTTCTGTCTAAAAGTTGTCCGTTAACAAAATCAATTTTTGAATAATCAATCAAAGATTTTGTTTTGTATAAGTCATTAAAAGTAATAAATTCTTTGTATATTGAATTACTCTCCAGTTCTTCAGGGTTATTATTTCTGGAAGTCCCTGATTCAGTATCTTCATTCATTGAGTAGAGTGGTAGATTATATTCGACTTGGAATTTTGAAAAGAATTCTGCATTATGGTGGTTTATTTTAATTCTTGACATAACGTCAGCGTTTTGATTAATTCTACCAGGTTTGTATTGAATTTCGTAGTTATATTCCTCAAGTTTTAATCTCCAGCGTGCTAGTCTACTACCGGGATCTTTGATTGAAAATAGCCATGTTAAAGGTCTATGGTCTGTAATGAGAATGAATTTTCTACCGAATATATAGGGTCTGAAGTGTTTTACTGCCGAGACTATTGAAAGGAGTTCTCTTTCTATTACTGAATATCTTGTTTCTGCACTGCAAAGGGTTCTTGAAGCATAGGCTATTGGTAGATCTTTACCTATAGGGCCTTGACTTAGAACAGCGCCAATCGCGAATGCCCTTGCATCTGTCGTTATGACGAATGTTTCGTTGAAATTTGGATAAATCAGAATAGGTGTTGAAATAAGACTTTTTTTCAATTCTTCAAAAGCTGTTTCACAGTCCGTGTCGAAATTAAAAGGGGTATCTTTCTGAAGTAACTTAGTGAGGGGCTTGGAAATTTTTGAAAATGTGGGAATAAATCGTCTATAATAGGAGGCTAGACCTAAGAAACTTTTGATTTCCTTTGGGTTTTTAGGTCTCGGAAAATTCATAATACATTTGACTTTATCGGGATTGGGTTTAATACCATCTTTGGTTATGTGTCCCAAGTATGCAACTTCCTTGCGTAAAAATTCGCATTTATCAGGCTGTATTTTGAGATTTGCCTTACGAAGTTTATCAAATACTTCTCGAAGACGGGATATATGCTCGTGGATTGTTCTAGAATAAATTATAATATCGTCCATATAGACAAGACATCTCTCATTCTGGATACCAGTAAAGATGTTGTCCATGACCCGTTGAAAAGTGGACGGGGCGTTTTTCAAACCAAACGGCATTCTTACAAATTCGTAATGTCCGTTTTCTATGGAAAAAGCAGTTTTGGGAATGTCTTTTAGATCTATTTCAATCTGGTGGAACCCAGATGCAAGATCTAAAGTTGTGAAGTATTGACACTGACCTAATTGATCTAGCAGATCGGTGATATTTGGCAAGGGGTATTTTTCATTGACAGTAAGCTCATTAAGTTTCCTATAATCAATAACAATGCGCCATTTCTGCTTTCCCGATGCATCTATCTTTTTAGGGACTACCCAGACGGGGCTTGACCAAGGCGAATTTGATGGTCTAACAATTCGTTCTTCTAACATTTTAGATACTTGTGACTTAACTTCTTGCTTATGGATCTGGGGATAACGATACGATTTCGTGAATACTGGTTTTGAATTACTTTTATCGATTGAATGTTTAATTTCGTTCGTGAATGTTAAATTATCTCCCTCTAAATAAAGTATATCAGAAAAATCGAGACAAAGTCGGGTAATTTCTTCCTGTTCCTCGAAATGCAACTGATCTAATCTTAATAAATTTTGAATGTCATAATTTCTATTACTATCTATATTGCTAGAATTACAGTTATTTAATGAAAAATTTTGAATAGGTTCTAATTTTGGTATAATATCTACACACATTTCATTAGGGTTTAATACGGAGCATAAAAATTCACCATTTTCATTGACATGAACTAAAGCATTAGGCAGTTTTACTTTATCCTTTTCAGTTGCTAGCAGGATAGCATCTGTGTTTTCGAGATTGCATTTTAATTTACAGATCTTTTCTATTCGGGGTTCTATAAAGATTTTATTAGACACTTCATGTTTTTTTTTTCAAATTAGAATGTTCTAAATTATTTGATTTTTCCCTGCTTTAAAAAGAGGTACAGTCTTAAAACTAGTGATAAGTTGTTTACGAGTGACATCTATTATACAGTTATAATGTTCTAGAAAATCCATACCTAGAAGGCCATCGAATTCAATGTCTAAATCACATACGTAGATCTTATGAGGGTCGTTATCAGCAAATGGAATGATAACAGATTGGTGAACTATAACTTTTTGATCTGTAATGCCCTGAATAACGATATTTTCTGGGGATCTATTGGTATAATGATATAAATAAAGTTTTGGTTGCATCGTAAATATAGTACAGATTTCTTGAGCTAACGGTGTGAAGGGAATTTAGATATATTTCTTGTTGTTCGGGCTTTGTGGCTGATTGAAATTTAGGGTTTGAATTTGGGATGTTATTGTTTCCACTGGGGTTCTGTCTATAGGAGGGTCGTCTAGAGTAGCGTCCTGTTGAAAATTCTCCATATTTGTTTAGGTAATATGGGAATTTTCATAACAAATTTCTCTGTCACTTTCAAGATTTTGATAATATTGAAGTCCGTGGTTGTCGTCATTTTCTAGATAACAGTAATTATTGGGACCGTTATAATAATCATTATAGTGATTTTCGAGTTGTTCGTTGACGTGGAAAGTTTTCTGTTGCCTCATGAAGTTAAAGTTAGGGTTATGTGGGTTTGGCAACTTTGATTGGTTGGGGTTATAATTTGGATTGGGTCTGAAATTTGGGTTTGGCTTTTGTTCCTTGTTTGGATTTGGCCTGAAACTCGGATTTTGGCCTGGGGAGTTATTTGTGAAATTCGACTGCTTTGAGAATTGTCTTTGGGTGTTGTTTGGATTTTTCGGAAAATGATTATACAAATTCTGTGTATTGAATGTTCTCTGTCGGCATTCATTAAAAGTGTGTCCTATTCTTTGACAATATGAGCATTGGGGACTCGGAATTTTTTTCGGAATTGATACGTTATTTGTAGGCTTATTATTTTGAGGTCTATGGGACTCATAGTAGGAGAGTTGTATCTCTCGCTTTATTCTTGAAATTGCGGATATCATATCCTTCGGATCACTGGCTCTGATTATTTGTCCTAACTTATATTCTAAGCCCGTTAGAAGTGTGTTTAATGTCATTGAATTTATAAGGGTTGTTTGAGCGTCTTTTTCTGGTTGGGACATGTTCTGCTTTTCAATGCAAGAGAACATTTTGGCCTCGTGAGTCTGAAGCCGACTCACAAAACTAAGAGCAGATTCTCCTGGAGTTTGTTTAAATCTTTGGAGGTCTTGTATCAGTGAATTTAAATTTCTGGTGTCACCAAAGTTTGTTTCGAGTAACACTTGGATTTCTTTCCATGTTTCAGTGTTTCGCGAGTTGATTAGTTCTGCTGCGCGACAACGCAATCTATTTTTAATATGTAGGGTTAACAAAATTTTTTGTTGTCCTACAGCCATATTTTGTGCTGTTTTGCAGGCGTTAAGGAAGGTGTTTAGGAAAATTTGATTTCTATCGAATTCTGGGATTATTGAAAATATCTCAGATAATTTATAAGGTTCGACGTCTTGTGAACTAGTTGTGCCAGTTGTAGCACCTGAGCGTGTTTCTGGCATTATTTATTTATTTATTTAATAAGCGTATTGGAAATATATCAAATCAGATCAAAAAATGAAATAATAAAAAAATATTAACGAACTGATTTCTATCAATAATACGAAAATAATAATAATCAAACGAGATGATTCTTTAAATAAAATGTACTCACAGTTTGTGGAGCATTTGTTGGTTGTTGGTGGAGATGAAATCCTACTCCGTAAAGCTCGCTCCTTCGGGTTAGCGTCCGCGTTTTCCCAAAGTCGGAGAGATCGTCTCGGCACCAGGAGTTTCTGTAATTTCGGTGGGGATGAAATCCGGCTCCTCAAGCGTAGCGCCAACGGGTTAGCTTGCTATCTGCTGCCTGTTCCCGATGTAGGAGAGACCGTCCTCTGCACCAGTTTCTTCTTAAACTATGTAGTTGATTTCTTCTTGTAATATGCTTCTTTCAGATTGGAGAATTGGTTCTTCCTTAAAGGTTAGGAAACCACCGTTGATTGGATACCAACGTTGAGGGATCCTACTGACTGCGCCAAATTTTTATATTGGATTCTTCTTTGAAGACTTTAAAAAAAAAACTTTATTTACTTTAACAAATTTATTAGTCGAATTAATTTTGAAATAACAGGCCGAAAATGAGACAAGTACAGCAAAGAGTTCTACTCTACAAAATTTTTTACGTACTAATCCGACGATCGCTCTTGGATGTCTACTTAAATAGCTTTTTAGGTGCAAGTTAAGCAGTTTCTAGAATGTTATAAACGATTTAGATTAAATTAGATTAAATTTAATTCTTTTTCGTTATCATTAGTCATTTGAATATTAAGCAATGAATGTGTCATTTTATCATTATTCCGTATACCATCTTGCATAATGCAAGTATTAATATTGCGATCGTAGTTTTCTTTCTCATTCTCTGATGATTTTTTATTCACATTATCATGGTTATCCACTATCCGCGGTTTAAATGATATATTACAAAACAAACTTTCTTTGTGTCCTGGAGGATAACTGATGTTTTTTTCCGATATACGGACGCAATAGTACGATGGACGCAGCTTTAGATGTAAATTGCTAAAAGATGGACGCAGCATTGATAGATGGATATATATATATATATATATATTGATTTTCTATTCTTGACTGGTTTTATAATAAATAAAAAGATGTTCTTGGGGATGCAGTCATTTATTCAATAAAATTATTTGATTGAAGACGAGCTTTCGAGAATGTTTATTATCTTCTTCAGGGCAAAAGTCAAAGAATTATATATATATATATATATATATATATATATATATATATATATATATAACGGCTGAGTAAATGGTAATAACCAGAGAAAATATTAATCTAATAGAGTATGCAGCCAAAATCAAAGGGCAGGAAAATGTACTCTTTTCTAGTTTAGACAGTTTTCGATTTATTTGTTCAAACCTACCAGTCTTCTACGGATAAAACGTTGGAAATATAATGCAATTTTTTGATTACAAAGATACTTACACTAGACTGAGTATTAATTATTTCAAAACAAACACATATGAATAAACACATTACAGACACAGTTCTGTCTCGACAGGTACACACGGCTGGGTATTTCGTGGTCTATTAACTGGATGTTCTATTCTACATGGAAAGGTTCTGTTCCGTATTGTAACAACAACATGACGTATACAAAACAAAGAGAATGCTAATGTCTAGATTCATTAACATACAATTTCTTGGAAACACAAATAAAATCACAAAATACATTGTAATTTAGAACACCAGGAGCTGCCAGTTCCTGATAGAGACATGTTAGAATCTCTTAGTAATGGTTATGACCCCGCGGCATACCAAACTGCCGCTAAAGATCCGGTTGGTTATCCTCAAACCAGTTACTTAGACGCGTATTATTATGGTATGAGTAATCCAAAAAGAGGATGTTCGAATATAACACATTCAGATTTGCTATATCAGAATCTCTTTTTCAATAGATTAGTACCATTATGAATCTCGGCCATCTTCAAAAAGGATCTTTTGACTAAATTGGGTTCACTGGTCAGGACTTGAGCATTGTCATAGTCAGTTTGATGTCCAGATGTATCGACAAGTTGTGCAAGTGTACAGGCTTCCTTTCTATGTCTTATATCACTTCTATAGGATACTATTCTAGACGGTAGATTTATAGAAGCCATTTTTATGTATGCAAGATCGCAGTTGCCACAATTGATTTTGTATACTACATTCGTACGGTCTAGAGGATTAATAATTATATCCTTAAGTTTGCTGAACAGATTTCCTACTTTCTTGATGGATTTAGGTGCAATTCTAATATTCGTTTCAGCGCTAAGAATTTTAACAATTTTAGATGTTATTTCTTTGATTTACGGGATTGATCTGTATTTAATGATTGGATGATCTGTAGGACTCCTATCAAGAGGTGTCGGTGACTCAATTGAAGCATGAACATTTGTGATGTTGGGTTGAATTTGATCGGGTGATGAGTAAATAAGCTTTCTGAGTAAGTTTTTTTGGGTAAGAATTTTTTCTCATTAAATTGAATAATAGATATGTTAAGGTTTTTTTCCCGGAGGGAAGAGTGTGCAATTCCAGTAACCCTATCTTTTAGACTAAGGATCAAATTGATTTTTATTTTTAGTGAATGATCCGAACTAGATGGTTTTTGATACCAATCTAGAATTACTTTATTGCTGTCTGTCCTAATCAGTTTTGTGTCCAAGAATGGTACACTGTTATTCCGTTCAGTTTCCATGGTAAATTGCAGTTGGGTGTTATATTCATTAAAGATATTTATAACTAATTGTCCTTCGCCTGCTGGAATTGCACCTATGATGTCGTTTACAAACTTCTTAAGAAAAGGCAGTGGAAAGGGTAATCTGAGAATGCAGTGTTCAAGGAGATCATCCATAACAGATCGAGCTAGTATAGGGGATATTTTAGAACCCATAGGTGTACCAAAAACTTGTTTGTGATATTGATCATTGAAAACAAAAAAAGTGGTGATGTAAATAAGTTCTATGGTTTTTTTGAAGTTTTCTTCCTTAAGGGAACAATGATTCTAAATATCATCCCTATGAATGCTTTGAATAACTAGTTCTAAGGAGATATTGGTAAACAGAGATACTATATCCAAGCTGAACAGGACATAGTTTTCGGGGAGTTGAAAGTTGTTAAATAGGGTTGAAAATTCAAAAGAATCCTTGACAAAGTAGGGATTGTTGCGTTTTTATGCAACAGTGAGAGCATCTGTAATAAATATTAACCCAAAATTGCCGCAACCCTATGTTAGTTAACTCCTTGGATATACATTATCGGCAGTGAAAACATAGAATCAATATATATATATATATATACAGGGTGATTCACGATCGATGGTTAAATTTATTTAAAAATAATAATAAACTTCCATATATATCATACTCAGTCTAGGCAAAACAATAATGAGTAAGTAGATTCATCAGAATCTGAACTCAATTTCAAAATAAAATTAGCAATAACTATGCATTGACTGATATTGACAATGAACCGAGTTCAACGATATACTTACCTATGTATTTTGTGATCTTTTTTTAGATTACGCAAAAAACTTTATAAAATAGTATAATATCTAATTAATAATCAATGACCAAGTGATAAGGACAAAGGTTTTAATAATAATAATTAGTGAAGAAATATAAATAATTAAACATTTATAATACATTCTGAAAATGACAACAGTTTCTTTCCAAACATCTAAGAATACGTTTCTCCACCAATAAAATAGCTTTTCTTATTTTACATGCATCTATCTCAATGCATTTAATAACGCCTTGACGCAGTTTATCTTTACTTTGTACTGGTGTTGAATACACTTTTTTCTTCAAATCTTTGTGTCTCAGATAAATTATTTTAAGGAATACCTCAAATAATGTTTGTTAAATAATAATTGTGTTTTATCACCATGTTAACCAGAAAATACCTACTTTAAAAATGCTAGAAATAATTCACTTTCAATAGATAGTTGTTTATATTTTGAAAACCTGACCATTTAGGTATATGAACAAGATATGTAATTTCAAAGGTATTTTGATTCTCTTTCTGAAAAAATAATTAAATATAGGGTGTTCCATTTGAAAAACGCATTTTTTCGTCTTTATAGATCTGATGGAAAGATCAAGAATTTTGAGCGATCCTGTACAACATAAAAAGAAAATCTTCAATAATAACTAAAAAGAAGTCTTTCTAAAGCTATTACTGGAATTTCATTGTTTCACAATTCTAAAATTCAGAGTAATGGGCTATTGATTGGAGCTCTGTTTTGAACAAAACAAAAAAAAGACAAATTAATTCACTGGAAACTGTTAGAGATAGGTATGGGTATCTTATGAAAGAATAAACAGGTGGCGATAGAGAATCTAATAAATTTATAATATATAGGGGTCCTATTGAAAAATCAAAGTTGTTAATACTTTTTGATATAAGTGGCAACGTCGCAAGCATGAAAATATTTTCATTCGATAGATCTCTAGGTATAATCTACATAATAGAATTACCATCGACCGTGAATCACCCTGTATACATATATATACTTATCCACCGCATATTGTGACATCCGGTAAAAATTACTACGTTATGGCTTCCGCGGGGAAAGAGGGGTACGACAGAGAAGATTTCCTTGTGACATCCAGTATATATCTAATATACATTCAGACATAGCCTACTTATAAGCATCCTCAAAAAATCCGAGCACATTGTGACATCCTTACAGTGTTGCCACGAATCAACTTGAAGTTTAAGAATGATATTTTGAGGTATTATTAGCGTACGTAAGGGTGTATAAGAGATTTTTACCTGCTGAACTGTATTTACTTCCTGAAATGCTTACATCGAGGGAATTAAGGATGCAAAGCAACAAGAGCCTTCTGCAGCGTGGATTATATACATAAGTAATTATATTTCATCAATTTCTAGCACATCCTAATATATAGTATGAATAGCTATAAAATAGTATGAGTTAAATGTTATTAAAAGTTTAGATATTGCTAAGCTATAAATGCCAAATGAATGACTTTCGAAATGAGGTAAGTATGTGTGTTGCAGATTGAAGAGCTTGCAGAGACGGCAAGCTTTTCAACCGACTTCAAAAAAGAGCGGTTCTTAATTCGTCGGCGGCTTTTTTTATGTATGTTCCCGAATTACTCGAAGACGCCTGAACCGATTTGGAAAATTATTTTTTTAGTTGTTTTAAAGAGTATACCTCATACGTAGTACCACATACCGTTTGATCAAGATTTGACCAGTGTTTCACCCCTAAAATAGGGTGGAAAAGGGTCAATTTTTTAGAAAATCGAAAATTTGACATGGCCAATTTAGGGAAGAGATCATTTCTGGAATATTTTAGATTGGATATTTCTCCAAAACTCTAACGGCTTGCGACTTATAGCCCGTGGAATGTACAGTTTTTGAAGAAAAATTAGATCTGGTGGTGTCGAATGTCTTCTATCTACTCATAAATGCATACAAAATTGAGATGAAGTCGGTTCTACTTTTTATAAAAAAAATAATACTTGTGAGTCTGTAACTTACAGAATAACCTACCTCACATATCCAGATAAGTTATCCTTTGTTTTGTGCCTTGAAAATCTTGCGTTGAAAAAGTGGTTTTAAATTTTATTTTGTGCTTTCAGTTAGTACGCCTTAATTAAATTTCAAGTAAATCGGACGACTAGAAGTTGGTCAGAACTAATTTTCAAGATTTGACGCAAACTTACAGACTAACAAATGAAACTAAATAAGAGCTTCAATGAAGCAAAATTATTGTTTATTGTATTTATTTACAATAAAAATTTTGATTTGCGCCCACGTTTTATTCGCGAACACATCTGGATGACGTTCCTTCAGTTTCTCGCTCTCGTTCTTTCTGGGGGGTCTCCTTGAAGTTAAATGCTTTTGAAAAAATATCTCTGCCAATTTTTTCTGATCACTTGTCCAAGGAATTAATAGACGGGCCTTTTTGATCTGCAAAAAAATATGATTCTTTTTATGTGCAATATGTCGCTGTAAACTTTAATTATATTAAAAAAAATGAATTGAACGCTTCAGAGCTGAATTAATCATTATCAAATGTAAAATATCATCCAAAATTAAAAGTGAAAAAAAGCCAAGTTATTCAAAAAATACACAATTAAATTAGTCTTTTTTAGTCTTAGTCTTGTAGTTAGTAGTTATAGAGAGAATATTTAAACAAATATATATCTCCATCATGGTTTTATTATATCCTGCTTACTTCACTTTTATCGATAGAGCAACATAGTCCATTGTCATAGTCCATTGTTCTCTTCATTTCCTTGATCGCTATAACCATTTATCTCCTTGTGTTTTGTCTTTTCTCTCCCTTTGTTTTCTGAAATCCCTGAAACCTGAAAGCTCTAGTAAGTATTCTTAGTGATTATTTTTCTATATTTTCTACCTGTACGATATCGTCACTATCTTCGTCGACAGGTTCTTCTTCCATGACACTGTTTCTATTTAATTTTGTACTCTTTGACATGTTCTTTGCTTTCTTTTCGCACCAAACTTGGTGGTCTTCAGCATCAATAAGGTTCGGAATTTCAAGATCAATATCTTCTAAAGACTTACCACGGTATTCTCCTACTGACTTGTTTTCTATTAATAATAGAAGCTTAGACACTCTAGCAATTTGAAGTTTATCGTCAGTCTTCCTGTAGAAATTCAAATGAGTTGCTTTTTCATGACCCAAATAGTTTGATAGCTGTTCCAGGTCACTGTCCCCCATAGAAATTAGTTGTGCAATGGTAGCTATGTGTTTTCTCAAACATGTAGCCGTTATAGCATCAACATTTTGAACATTACAGGCCATAGCTATTTTTTTAATACTTTATTGGACCACAAAAAACTATTTTCAGTACTGGGGTTAGCAAATAGGTAGGGATTCGACGATGCAATAAATTTCCTGGATTCTAATAGCACTTCTGTATTTCTTTGCATTTCCTTGGAGAAGATAACAGGAACAGCTCTACCTTTTTTTCCACGAATAGTAAATCTTTTAATACTCTTCACTTAAAGTTTTTCAGCTACTGTGAGCGATTCATAAATATCTTGAACTGCCATGTCTTCTTCCTTTCTCAGATAATCATTTATTGTGATTCTCTGCGCCTCTCCTGAACGCTTTCTATTCAGAAGAATGACGTGAGCTAGTAGAATCTCAGTCAAATATCGCAATTTCGATGTATCTCTTGGATCAGATTTCAATTCCTCTGCTCACTTCTGCTCCTCAATGGCGATGAATTTACTGATCTTGATAACGTCTTCTGTTAAAGGTAACATACTTCCTTTTTTTCATTTTTTTTTGGTGATTGTTGAGCTGATATAATATTTATCAGCACGAAGAATCTGAAACCAAAGAAACTACTCATAGTAGGGTTTCAGTCTATCGAAATTATTTTTTGATTAGTTTGTGGATTTAAAACTATTGCAGAATTATCAAATAATTGCACAATTTCAAAAGGACCATTAAACAAATTTTGACTTTTATCTTTAATTTGAGATTATTTAAGATAAACTTTATCTCCTATTTTATACTCTGGAAGCTTTCCTGAAATATTTTTATCAAATCTAATTTTTGCTTTTTCTTTCTGACTTGCTGTTTTTGCTCGTGCAATTTTATAATAATGTTGCATTCTGTTGTTCAAATCACGTATGTATTTAGTAATAAGGGCTTTTTCATTATATAAAGTTTCAGGTGGTCTACTAGACATATGGCCAAAAATCAGTTCATATGGGGTAAAACCAGTTGTTTTGTTTTTAGTATTATTATAACATATAACCGCTTATGGCAAAATATTAAACAGATGTTCGTCTGGATTTTCCGTCTTATGTGCACGGATCATTTCCACAAGTGTTCCGTGAAATCTTTCTAAAGAACCATTCGATTGTGGATGGCCAACGCTAGAAAAAGTGAGCTTTATGTCATAAAGCGTACACAAATCTTTTATTAATGAATTATCAAATTCTCGACCATAATCGCAATGAATTCTCAAAGGTGTTCCGAAATGTTGAAAGAATATTAATAGTGTATTTACAACTGTTGAAGCTTTTTTATTTGAAATAGGATAAGCTTGAGTAAATTTAGTTAACTCATCTCGAATCGTTAAAGCGTAATTTCTTGTTGGGTACTCAAAAATATCAATATTAATTCTTTCAAACGGAGTTTTTGGTGTTTCTGTTATTACCAGAGGAGTGCTTAAATTCTTACGACAGATTTTTACTTTTTGACAAGTTTCACAGTTTTTAATAAATTGTTCTACATCTTTTGTTAGTCCTGTCCAGTTATACTTAGATTTTATCCGTCGTATAGTTTCATTTATTCCGCGATGTAAATTACTTTTGCCTTTATGATATTGGTCCAATATGATAGGTATTTCATCTCGGTCAGGTGTTTTAACAATATTTTGACAGACTACAAATTTTAAATCAACATTAGCAAAAATAAAAGAGAATACTTCTAAAATAGGTAACTCAAGATTATTTTCTATATAATAAGTTTTTGAAGGATCAAATTTACTTTGTTCTTTAAATAATGTATAAAATAATTGTTGAACTACAAACTCTGGATCGTAAATAAGAGGTATTATAAAATACTTGCGATCTTTCACAGTTTTACTAGAAACAATATTTACTAAATTCATTTGAAAATCAAAATTTTCTTCAAAAATATCTTCAATAATTTTATAATGTAAATCTTCGAGTTTATTTTGCCAAAATAAAGTGACAATATTCTTATGAGTCTTATCCAGTAACTGGTCATTTGATGTTTCTATTTTTGAATAATCGATTATTGATTTTGTTTTGTAAAGGTCAACAAATCTATTAAATTCGTCTGTCATTAATTCATCCTGTTCCTCTATAAGTGTTTCACTTTTTTGTGATTCTATAGGATCATTAGGGTCTTTACTTGTTGATGGTATAACCTCATTAGTTTCATTATTTGCCAAAATTGTAATTTTAGATTGTAAATTTGCACATTCTTTAAAATGATTAATTTTAATTCTTGAAAGCGCATCTGCATTTTTATTAATTTTGTCTGGCTTGTACTCAATTTTGTAATCATATTCTTCTTCGTTGAGATGATCTGTACGCAACTGATCCAAAATTATAGTTTTTCTATCAACAGGTTGGTTAAATTTAGCTTTATTTTCATTATCGCAATTAAAATTTAAAAAACATTCGGAATTCGGAATAGGATCTAGATTCAAATTTGGAAATTCAACAATTTTAGCAATAGCATTCGAATTAATAATTGAAGTAAGGAATTCATCTTTTTCATTTACATGTACCAAAGCATTTGGAATTCTAACATTTTCTATTGCTTGTCCGAAAAGTAGTGCATCTGTGTTTGTTAAATTACATTTCAATTTGAAATTTTTTTCAATTCTTGGCTCAATAAAAATTCGATTTTGTATCTTTGGCAAACAAATAACAATTTCAACACCTAAATTTCTAAAAAGATAAGATATCATTTTTTTAACATACGTCCAATCTAACTTGTCCAATCCACACCCTATTTTTGGCATAGCTAATTTTTGAACATTGTTTTTACCAACATGATCTCTCAATTTCTTTAAAGATGACCATAAAGTCTGATAAGTGGGTTTTCCGGTTGAAGTTTCTTTTGTTACAAGATAATAAATATATCTAGTTGTATTTGCATTCTTAATTTTCAAACCTGCTAAACCACCTTGTTTTTGATTTTGACTTAATAATTTTTCTATATTTCCAAATCGTTTCTTAAATTCCGCTGCAATGCCTTTTTGCATTTGCATATCTTCCGCCACGCAATGAGCTAATGAATAATCGTGAGGCATGTCAAAAATATCAATGTTTTTCTCAGCTATTTTTTTATAACAATTTTCAGTATTTTGTTCAAATTGTAAGAATTCAGAATCTTGTTCACAAATTTGATTATTTTGAGACAAGTTTGATGTTTCGGTAACTTTAAACAGAGGTATAGTTTTGAATTTAGTTATCAATTGTTTTGAATTCAAATCAATTATACAATTATAATGTTCTAGGAAATCTGAACCCAAAATTCCATCAAAATCAATATTAAGATTATAAATAAAAACTTTGTGTGGATCTTTTGCAGAAAATGGAATAAGTACAGATTCTTTTAGTAAAATTTTCTCATCAGTTATCCCTTGAATAGTTACATATTCAGTAAATCTTTGAGGAAATTTCTTAACAGTATTTTCTTTAAAAATAGAAACTCCTGCACCTGTATCAATAAGCAACTTAAACTCTTTAGAAGCATCTTCAATATAATAGAGATTTTTGGAATTAACAGTCAAAAATGGATTTAAAGAAAATTTTGTTCGGGAAAATTTACATTCAGGTTTATCTCTTCCAATTTTAATGTTTGGATTCTGGTAACTGTTTCTGAAATTAAATTCTCTGTTGTCGGACAATCTGGGGGATGGTCTTTGACTTGAGAAATGGGAAAATCCTGGAAATTGGAGTTTTCAGGAGATTCAATATCTTGTGGATAATTTTCAAAATCCGGAGAATAGTCTGATGATTGGGAATAGTTACTATAATTTTCTTGGATTTCATTTTCAAAAATATCTTGATTATTTTCGAAATAATAATCTGAATCGTTTTCACCATTGAAGCCGACTAAATGAGCTCTTTGTTGAAAATTTGGATTCTTTTGAATTACTGATGGTCTTATCTGGGATTGTCCCTGCGAAATAAAAGGTCTTTGTTGAATAGGAACATTCGGTCTATTTTGCACAGTATTTTGTGATTGATTTTGGAAATTCATTGGTCTCTGGAAATTATTATTGAAATTTGGGTTATAGCTTGGAGCTGATGCTCTCTGCTGTTGGAAACGACATTGATTAGAAGTATGACCATTTTTACCACATGAAAAGCATTTTACAGTTTGTATTTGGGGTTTTCTAACATTTAATATATTTTGAGGTTTACTTACAATATTAGAAGCTGGCTTATTAAATTTTTGGTTCTCAAAATATGATAATTGCAATTCTCTTCGTATGCGAATTTGTGCTTCTAACAAGTTTTCAGGCTGACTAGCACGAATAAGTTGTCCTAGACGGGGTTCAAGTCCAGTTAATAAAGTATTAAGAGCCATAGTATCAATAAGAATTTCTTGTGCAACCTTTTGTTCATTTGATAAATTTGATGTTTTTTGTATATTTGCATGCATTTTAGCATTTAAAACTTGCACTCTATTGAAAAATGTTAGAGCTGACTCATTCGATAATTGTTTTAATCTTTGTTAATCATGAATAAGAGAAGTAAGGTCTCTTGAATCACCAAAATGAAGATTTAAAAGTTGTCTTATCTCTGCGTAAGTCTGAGGATTTCGCGAGCTGATTAGTTGAGCCGCTTTTCCCTTTAATTTATTTTTAATGTGAATCACTAACAGAGCTTTTTGATCTCTGGTAGACATATTATAAGCACAATCACATGCATTTAAAAATGTTCCGAGAAATATCTGATCACCTTCAAATTCAGGCACGATACAAAATATTTCCGAAATTCTATATGGTTCAAACTCAACCTCTTGAGCTGGATTTCTTTCATTTGCCATTTTGATTTAATTAAATATAAAATATCAAATATATAAAAATATGATAAAAGAAAATCGAACAGTTCAAAAATATTAAGGGTTAGCAGTTGGTAAAAATTAGCAGATGGGGGTTTTCGGAGTCGAGAAATCGATTGACAATACTTTCATATTCAATCGGTTTGACCCTCTAGGTCCACACTAGCTATTTGAAGAATGGCTCCGCAGATAAAAGTTTCAGTATGTATAGGGTTTAGGGGTTGAGAAGTCGATTGGTGATACAGCTGAGTTCTGGTATGATTCACATTCATATTTATTTTGAAATCTTAAAACTCGGAGCCATGTGAATGATAAAAGCAATATTTACCGATCGCAATACATTTTAACTAAAAATATACACATTTATTAACTTTTAGAGTAACTTATAGACCCGCTCTAAATTCTGTGTTACCCGAGCAAAGCTCGGTCGCCCAGATATTATATAATATTCGTGGAAGTACGGCATTGCTATTTAAATTACGCAAGTTGTATGATCTGGGTATTCTGCCGGAAAATTTGGGACTTAAAAAAAGAGTAGGTACTCTTTTTGCTCACCGAGCTTTCGAGAAATTTATTCTCATCGTCAGGGTCTGCAAGTGAGGTTTCTTCAACTATGTAACCTCACTTCCTCCCAAATTTTCAGGCAGAATATATATATATATATTTGATAAAATAGATTTTTGTTGGGGATGCAGTCATTTAATAAATAAAATTCTTTGGATTATGCCAAGCTTTCGAGAATGTTTATTCTCTTCGTCGGGGCAAACTAAAAATCGTTACAAATTTTCTTAACCACATAATAGATTATTAATTAAAGTACTTACATTCGTGAATTTACATAAAATTAACCACAAACAGGAAAGATTTCATAGTCATCAATCAGAAATGTCATTAGTTATTTATAAATGTCATGGTAACGGCATATCTAGAGTTGAAAGTGTCTAGATTCAAGTTTTCTTAGAAAAGATCATTTCAAGTTATCTTTGTGTTTGTAGCTCTTTTTTAACAAGTCACACATTAAACTTGAAAATATTGAGGCAGATATAAGTTTAATAAAAAGAAAAAAGACTGCATCCCCAACAAAAATCTATTTTATCAAATAATAAACCAGTCAAGAATTCAGAATTAAAATATATATATATATATATATATATATTTTTGATTCTGAATTCTTGACTGGTTTATTATTTAATAAAATAGATTTTTGTTGGGGATGCAGTCATTTAATAAATAAAATTCTTTGGATTATGCCAAGCTTTCGAGAATGTTTATTCTCTTCGTCGGGGCAAAATTCGTGAATTTATATAAAATTAACCACAAACAGGAAAGATTTCATAGTCAGCAATCAGAAATGTCATTATATTATATTTATAAATAACTAATGACATTTCTGATTGCTGACTATGAAATCTTTCCTGTTTGTGGTTAATTTTATATAAATTCACGAATTTTGCCCCGACGAAGAGAATAAACATTCTCGAAAGCTTGGCATAATCCAAAGAATTTTATTTATTAAATGACTGCATCCCCAACAAAAATCTATTTTATTATATATATATATATATATATATATATATATATATATATATATATTTATATATATATACATCCCACATTGGATAAATCCTCCTCTAATAGACCAGTTACACTGAATAGGTCCTCCGGCTCCGTTAGCTGTTAAATGAAACAGAATCAAGTAATGATTCTTCCATACAAATTTGAGTTGAAGGACTTCTGACCGGATTTTCGATTATATGGTTATTTCAGTTCAAGCATTTGACGCAGGGGTGACGAGAGCCACTGTCGCGTGTATATTTTCGGCCGTGTATAATCTATATCGAAATCCCAGTGGATAAGTCTTCCAGCGTATATGCTAGCTAACTTGCATGTTTTGATTCTTCCATCAAATCGGCAACAGTGTACGCTATTTCTTATATATGTAATGAATATTGATGATATTATGAATGGTAGAGTTTATTCTCATCACAAGAGAGAGAAACATATGGAAAATTATATTTTAAATTATTTCAAAACTCTTCAACTGAACATTCTTGAGTCTAAAATTTTAGTGATAAAGTACATGAGAATAAAAATAAAGATCAGAGAATCAGAGAAATAATAGGCAGTGGAGAAAGAAAATACTATTGAATTTAAAATAAAATCTTTATTCAAATCATAAAAAAAAACAAAGAATTCTAAGTAAAGTATTAAAAAACTACTTCCGAATATTGCTGTTGTATGGGAAAAGTTCATCCTTGCATGGAAACATTACAGGGTTATATAAAAGTTACTTTTCTGAATATTGATATTGGACAAAAACCTTAATTTTCAACCAGTTATTTGTTTTCAACAATCAAACATTTTTGGAAATGAGATCCTCGCACTCAGCTTTTTATAAATAAGAAGAAATAAGAGATAATATTTTTTTTTGTCCAGGGAACCAGATTTCTTTTTTAGGCTTTTCTAATTTTCCTGAAATATTACCAGGTAGTGTTATGTCCTTTGGAATCTTATTCTGTACTTCAAATGGTGTCTCTGCTTCTTCATTTTCTATTTCTCTTGATCCATCTTCAAGGTTTTCCAATAAATTATCTTCCATATTAAGATCGATTTCATCTTGAGATTTGCCCTTGAAATCGCCAGCTTCTCCCTTTTCCATCAATATAAGTAACTTAGAAATTCTGGATGTCAGGTAAATATCATCAGGAAGTCGATAAGACTTTCTATGGATACTCAAGGTGTTACCCATAAAAGAGGCTGGTTGCTCCATGTCATTCTCAGTCATACTGAATAACTGAGTCAGTGTTGCTAGATGCTTCCGCAGCCGGGTACACGTTAGTGCATCTGGGTTCTTCGCACCACTCAGTGTAGCATATTTCCGTAAAACTTTATATCCAACGATGGGTTCGCTTGATCCGGGATTTGCAAAAAGATAGTTACTAGGTTTTTTCAAAATTTTATCTCTATGTTTGTATTATAACATTCAAGTGATCTTGAACATCTTTACTTAATAGTATAGGGACTCCACGACCTCTTTTTCCTCATATTACAATAAGTTTGAAGGAATTCAATAAATTCTTCTCAGTTTTTGAAATAACTTCGTTGAATTCTTCGTATCCTTGAGGATTTTTATTAGCAATTATGGATGAGTAAGTATCAACGCAAAGTCTATGTAACTCCCCTGACCTTCGCCGGTTTAGCAGTATAATCCTAGATTAGATGTTTTCCATCAAAATGCTGTACGATTTCTCATATAAGTAATTTTCTTTAAGTTACCATAGTGCATTATTTGCTTTCTTAATAAGACATTCTTTTAATAATTTGAATTTATTGGCCAGCGGCACTAAAGTAACCTTATTCCATTTTAGCATATTGCAGCTTGACTAGAAACGTCAAATTTCCAGTTACCACTAATCAACTGTATTAGAATTTTAAGATCTGCTTCCTGGTTCGCCGAGTAAATTGTTGATATCTCACTTGATTTATTACGAGTCTGAATTAAGGCTATATTACAACACAGCTTTATTAAAGTACCCATATTTAATGCATAGGTTGGAGCTTGATATGATTTGGTTTCATTGTCATATTTAGAAACTGCTTTCGTTGCACAGATTAGAGTATGATAATAGTTCGGTTTTAAGGCCTCATAAAGGCTTGTAATAGCTCTCTCATTTTTCTTGAAGCCACAAGAATGAAATGCTTCTCTCTATGAATTTTTAAATATCTAAACGCAAAGGCGCATATAAGCGTGTCTTTCTTTGCAACAATAGAAATTTGATCAGATCTCATTCTAGGAAAAACATCATTTTTTAGTTGAGAGTCAATCCTCATTTTGCCAAGCAAAAAATTTTGTGCTTCAGACATCAAAGTTTTTGTAGATTCGCCCTTATGCGGATTAGTATCGAAAAATTTTCGATGTCGCCAAAGATTCTTGGATGAATAATATCCTAGACAGTGTATGCAGGGCAGATAGTTTGTATCAGCATCTCCTCTTCGGACTGGTTTATTTGAATCGATGTTGCTTCTGAGATAATTTCCTTTCTTCCTTAAAGCAAAAATTAACTTTTTTCTGTCTTTACTTGTTTGTGGAAAAGATAATATTTTTTGAACATCTATTTCAGATTTGTGATTACTTGTTATATGCCTAGGAAAATTTTGTACCTCCATATCACAATACCACCATTTTGTTCTATTTTGACTTTGAGCATGAAGCAGCCACATAGGCCTTTACTTTTGAGTTATCGTTATTTATTTCTGTTACCACCGGTGATTCTATTAAAGGACTGTCAGGCGGCGTACAGAATATTAAAGGGGAGATCGAGGATATTTCCTAGAAAATTAAGAATTAACTTCTTATTTGATTGATATTCTATTTAATATAATACAAAAACTATCAATTGATGTGAAAAATGTCTCAAATGGTACCTGACTTGTCAAATAATTATAGGAAATAAATGATTCAAATTAAATGTAAAAAATGATCTATTCAGTAAATCAATCCATCCTTAATTTTTTGAGACCTTCCTTGACTTTGTTGAATCAGATATTTACGAAATTATGGGATCATTTCTTACAGCGCAAACCAAACACAGGTAGGTGTCGTTAGTTACATCAAATGGAAATAAAGTATACAGGGTGGTCCGAATTATAATGGAGAAACTTTAACAGCGTGTTCAGCTCATAAAAATAATTAAAAAAGTTCATATAAACTTATCTCCAAAAACGCTTCGTTTTGTAGATACGGGGTGCTGAAATAATGCGAAAATTTTTTTTTCTTATTTTTAAAGAAACTCTTTTAGATTTTGCTTTTAAACTTAGTAGGTATTATTGCCAATAAAAAACAAATTTATATCATGAATAATGGTTTTCGGTTAACGAAAATAGTTTTTAAAAAGTTTTATTACAAGCAAGAAAGCAAAAAACAGAATGAATCTTAGATCTAATTTACATATATTTATAATAGGATAAAATGACGTATTATGGGTAAACGCATGCGAAAAGGTTCTTCGGACGGTCTCACGGAGTCAGCACTTCTAGTAGTTGTGGCTCCCATAACTCCTCCCATCTGAAGAGGAAACGAAAACGGTGAGCTTTGGTTTCCCGTTTTGTTGGTTATTGCTGCTGGTTTTCTGTACCATTTTGTTAGGAAAAATGCTACCAATCCGACCATTGCAAATAACGTAAGAGTTGTTGCTAAACTCCAGGTAGCTGGATGAAAAGTCTCTTGTGGGAAATTCATTGGTGTCTGAAATTCTTGTTTGAGATTTTGAATTTTATTTAGATCTAGTGTCTGTAGTGTTATTGGTTGGTCAACACTAGACACAGACTAGTTCCCAATGTCAATCTTTGGTAATCGTTGTGGTTTCATTTTGGATAATTCTTGTTTGTTCCAAAACTCCAAGTTATTGATTTTAATGCCGCAATTAAAAGGGATTTGGATTAGGCTTGGTTTGTCTATGAGATTGAATGCCTTGAAATTACACTCGTTCTGGAGTTTCAGAGGACTGCTTGCTGGAATGGCTATTAAATACTCGTCAGTTATTGATTCCAGAATGGGTTCTTGTACATTGGCAGTTTCGAGCTTCTGCTTCATTGATCAGGTTGGCTATGCAGCTTTCAGTTAATGGCTCGAGATGACTAGGACATATTTGGATATTGTTGATCGTAGAACAGGATTCCTCTGAGTATTGTTCTTAAGTTTTACCAAGTGTAAGGTAGGGTAGTTTAGGTATGATTATTGACTGTTTTATCGGGATTGGAAAAAGATGGAAGCTTTCAAAGGTTTCTGGTGAGAAAATTGGTAAATGTATAGCGAAAATTATTTTACTTCCAGAGAACGAAATTTGAAGGCTAGCTAGGGAATAATAATCCATAGTATTCTTAAAAATAAGGAATCTGGATTGTCCATATATTTTTACTAAATGATCTATTACGTTATTTAATTATTGTGCTAAAATTACGGAGCTATGAAGTGTGTTAATTTTGGCAAATGATAGTTCGTTTTCTAAGTTATCGAGAAAACTTATGAGACTTTGACAATTAAGAATAATCTGGCCTAGAATGTTTTGAGTTTTTAAATAAATTACAATATCGTCAATAGTTGATCAGTTTTTGGTTTTCGCTCAAAATAGTTATTGTTGAATTATAATCATCAATCAAAGTTTTCTTGAGAGAGATATTTGTAACGAAAGTTCTTTTGCCATTGTGTTTTCATTTGTTTGGAGATCTACAATTGCTTTGTCATATTTTAATCCATCGTCTGAGTCTAGAGTGCCGAATAGCCATTTGGAGGTTTTTCCAACTAGATCGACTAGACCTCGTTTAGATCTCATATGCGGTGTTAAATTATTCAATTTGGTATTTGCTTCAGTTATTAGATATTTTGCATGGTTTAATATACTAGTATAAAGGCCTAAGAATAAACCAGGGTGATTGTGCGTAAGGTTTAGGGATTTTTCTATACTGGAGAAGAAATTGTCTAAGTTTATCAATTGATCTTGTAAAGTTCGAAGTAGTGAATAAAAGTATGTTTTGAGCTTATCACTCGAGTTTGTCCAATGTGGAAGGGAAGTAATGGACTATCTATGGGATTCATTTTGACTCGATGTATAGCTATGAGAAGGAGTATCATTGTCCACTTCATTGCCCTGTGAATAAGAATGAAAAGCTTTAGGCTTTTGAATCTGTGATTTGTGTATGAATTTGTCTTTACTACTCTAACGACAGTTGTAATAATATGACGTGGTTTGGTCTTGCCTCTAAGGGCACTCTTGTTTTTAATAAATAGCTTAGTATTGGGTAGAAATTCCGGAGTCTAAGTTTAGATTTGGTTTGTAATGATGTGTTGTATATTTTTTCGTAAATAAATTTTAGTCGTTGTCGCCGGTCGGCCATAAATTGGTTTAAAATGATCTCATCAGTCATATCGAATGGATCGAGTGAATTAATTCTGCCGTTTATTACGTCAAACGGTTTTTGTTTCGTTAGGCTATGAACAGATGAATTATAACCGATGACAGCGAAATGCATCAATTGTTTTATAGATGCGTTTGGATCTTTCAATTTGAGAACTCTGAAGAGTTCGATGAAGGTTGAGTGTGCTCTCTCAATAGGGCTATTGCTGTTGGAATTTCCTGGAGTAGTAAAATGTAACTGTATACGATGTAATTTACAGAAATCTAGTAGAATTGATGTTTTGAATTCTGTTCGGTTGTCACAGGTTATGAGTTTTGGAATACCGAAATGTGATACAAAGTTTAATAAATTTTCAAAGACTACGAGGGCATTGCAGGTAGGCTCTAGGATATAAGCTTGAGCATATCTAGAAAATACATCGATTATGGTTAAAAATTTCGTGTTAGTGATTTGGAAAGTGTCCATATAGATCGAATCGAGTGGTTGAGTTGGAGTTGCAGTGAGTTCGAACTTGATTTTCGGGGGATATCTATCGTACTTGGCTTGTTGACAAATATCGCAGTTATTAATAAATTCGGTTATGTTCTTTTTTTGATTTGGCCAATAATAAATTTTCTTCAGAGCTGAGGCGGATTCGTTTATTCCTCTATGGTTTGTTGTTTCATGGTGATGTGAAGTAATTTCCCTTTGTTTATTTTTTTCAGTAATATCCTTGAGAAATTGGTTGGATATTACCAAGTTATAGGCATGGTTTTGGAAGGTTTTTTGCAACGTTATGATTAATACTGGAATGAAATCGATTTCTGATTTGCAAACATAAATACAGTACAACTTCTTTGGGTCAACATTTTCCTTGAAGAATTTGAAAATCTCATAATCATAATTTTCTGAGAGGTGAACTGTCTGCCTGGTTTTGGTCCCAAAAAGTTTGCTTCTGATGATATGGTATGATGTATTAGCACTCTGATTAAAAATAATTTGGTTAGAGTAGTGGTTCACACAATTTTGGGTGAAAGGTATTTCTAATATGGGGTCTTCGACAGCTTATTGTGTCGTTTCGCTATCGGAGTCTGGAGGGCGCACTTGTATATTTGAGTGTATAATTATCTTCGGTTCTAGTGGTGGCGGGTGAGCATTTTGAATGAAGATATTATCAATTTTTTCGAGATCGTCTATGGTCACATTAGCATTTATTGAAACGGGAATATCCTCGAAAACTTTAAGATTATCGTTATTATGCGGTGGTTGTGGAGAAAGGAATTCGTTTATATCTATTGATATATCGCCAGGATTACCTATGAGAGATTCATTTTCAATGGCATGAATTTCTATCCTTGAAAGCGCGTCTGCGTTGGTGTTCTGGATTCCTTTTTTATATAGTATTTGATAGTCATATTCCTCCATCCTAAGGCGCCATCTTACTAGTCGAGAATTTGGCTCTTTTAAACTGAATAGCCACTGAAGAGGTTTATGATCCGTAACTATTGTGAACTTTCTACCGAATAAATATGGGCGAAAATGCTGAGTGGCCCATACAATCGCAAGGAGCTCTTTCCCGATCGTGCTGTAATTAATCTCAGTTGGGTTCAAGGTACGTGAAGCATATGCAATAGGCAAATCTTGACCTACCTTACCTTCACTCAAGACTGCACCGATTGCAAAATTCGAGGCGTCTGTTGTAAGCTTGAATGGACGGCTGAAATCTGGGTATTGCAGGATCGGATCATTACATAAAATATTCTTGCAAAATTCAAAAGTTTGTATAAACTCGGGAGTATGTTCAATTCTCTCCCCCTTCTTTAAACAGTGGGTAAAGGGTTTTGTGAGTTTTGCAAAATTTCGTATGAATTGTATGTATATATTGAATGTACACGAGGCAGATTTTTCCTTGAAGACCTTGTAGAATTTCATCCATAACCCGTTGGAATGTGGCTGGAGCATTTTTCAGTCCAAAGGGCATCCTGACGTATTCGAAATGTCCATTTTCGACATTAAAGGCGTCTTTAGGGATTGATTTCGGGTCCATCTCTATCTATCTATATGATGGAAACCGGATGCCAAATCCAATGTCGAGAAATACTGACATCTCCCTAATTTGTCAAGGATGTCGTTGATGTTAGGAATTGGATATCGATCATCAATTGTTTTCTCGTTGACTTTCCTATAGTCGACCACCAATCTCCCCTTTTGTTTGCCACTTTTATCCAACTTCTTTGGTACTATCCATATAGGGCTGCTCCAAGGGCTTTGACTTGGTCTTATTATGCCGTCCTCAAGCATTTTATTAATTTGCCGTTGGACTTCTTCCTAATGGATAAATGGATATCGATACGATTTTCTGTGTATTGGAATTTCATCACTAGTTTTGATTTCGTGTTTAACCTTGTTTGTGAATGATAATTTGTCATTATCATAGTGGAAAATGTCGGAAAATTCACGGCATAGGTCTACGAGTAATTTCTTTTCTTCGCAATTCAGGTGGTCATGTCTTATTAAATTTTTTATGTCTAACCTTTTTTTTTCTTTCTGATTTGGAAGAAAATGTTCAATGTGAAAAATGTTCTTTTTGTCGGAATCGGGGAAGGGCAACACATTTATAGGGTTATCGAAAGTATGTTGTATAATTTCATCGCTATTGTTAAAAATTTCTATTTTTGCGAATCCGTTTTTTGCAATTGTTAATGTTTCGGGAATATGTAAGTTCTTAATTTTACATTCGGGAACTATAATATCACCATCACATTCGGATACAGGCACATAGAGGGAAGCAATTTCAAAAGAGTTCAGGGTAATCTTATATTTTTCTGTTTCAGGGTTCCTAAAAATAATTGGGATATTTGTTTTATTATTGGAAAGCTTTTTATTTACCAAGTCAATCGAAAATTTAAGGTTTTGAAGCTTTTTTAATCCAATAATACCATCGAAGAAATTATGAAAATCGAAGAGAATAAAAGTTATTTGTTTATCGCTTTTCAATTCGGGTATTGCTGAAATATCAGCTCTAAAACGGACTTCTTTTTCTCCTACGCCTGTCCTTATTTGTGTTGGACAATGATAGATACAATCACTAAAATATTTTTGTGCAATAGAAGGTTTTATGATAGAATTATAACAGCCGGTGTCTATCAATAATTTCATTGGAGGGTTTTGAATTTTTATGTAAGGTAAGCTGTTATTAATTTCAGTGTACATTTCGGATGTTATTGTTAATGGGGAGGTGTTTCCTGGGCATCTATTAGAAAATTTTCAGAGTGTTTGACATAATTTGGGTTTTGATTTTCTGTAACGGGATTATCGTACCCCTCGAGATAGTTTCCTAAAATCTCTGGTTGATCGTATGTTATTTCAGGATTCTCGACAGTTTCCACGTCAATTTAATAAAGCTCTCCTAAAATAAAATTACGTGGACCAGAGGATTTGAAATAATTTCTAGAATTTGTATGTTTCTTCATACTAGGAAGTGTATAGCTGGTTCTAGTAGACATTGGTTCTGGTTTATTGGTTGGAGTTTTTCCGGTTGGTTTGAATACGTCTTTAGGAGGTTCGAAAACTTCTCTATTAGTGAATTTTTTTTGTTAAATTGGTTGGGATTGAAAATGTGATTCAGGAAATTGAGATGGTCCTGGACTTTGTAAATTTTGGGTTTGAATGAAATTTTGTGGTGGGTGGAAGCGATGTTGGGGTGAATAGCTTGATGGAATGCTTTGCATAGGGGATTGATAATATTGTGGTAGTTGAGGAGCGGTAAGTTTATGATTATTCATCATCATCATCATCATCATTATTCTAAATAGATTCTGGGTATATTGAAAATTTTGTTCTTCGATAACAATTGTAGCTCTTCTAGAGATTTAGGATCTTTCATTCTAACAAACAATTGCAAATGAGCAGGCAAACCACGAATGTAAGTTCTAAGGGATAATTGGCTGTATTGTCAGAGATGTGTCTCTTAAGTAGCAGCATTCATGGATCTATTAGCAATTTTCTGTGCAAGGTTGCTAATATCGCCATCGTAATTAGGTATTGTATCAACAAACATGTTAAGCATATTTAAGCCGCTAATGATTTGTTCGTTATTACTATCTGGCATTTTGTTACTAACTTTAAGTGTTGTTGAAAAATTATCTATTAAATCGTCAATATTACTCATAAATTATTACTCCTTTAAGGTTGGTTATGTATATTATTCTAGAAGTATCAAATTTTCTTATACAGAGAAAATAAGGAAATAACAGGAACTTGGACTTACTTTGTTGTTGTTTCTCTGTTGAGCGATTCTGCTTTGGGTCCTTGCGTTGTCCTCAGGTGGAACTGGGGAGGTTCTGTAGTTCCAAGGGATGAAGATCCGCTTTAGTGTCCAAAAATACGTATTCTCCGTAGTTTAGCCAAAAACTGCACAAAAACGACTGACTGCGCCAATAATGGTTTTCGGTTAACGAAAATAGTTTTTAAAAAGTTTTATTACCCGCAAGAAAGCAAAGAACAGAATGAATCTTAGATCTAATTTACATATATTTATAATAGGATAAAATGACGTATTATGGGTAAACGCATGCGAAAAGGTTCTTCGGACGGTCTCACGGAGTCAGCACTTCTAGTGTGAGAACGGACGATGATTTTCATACCATCAGCGTTGTGGCTCCCATAACTCATGATAAATACTTGTTTTTGTTTTACCAATGGCGTTCCTGAGACCGTTTTAACTATTTTTAATAATAAAAAAATGGTACGCGAATAGTTTATCGCATTTTTGTAAAAAAATTTAGATATATTGATTGATTCTAAATAAAATGGTCTTTTTAGTCTTTTTGCTAAAACGAATCGTTTTCGTGAAAAAAATAATTTTTGTTTGCAAGTGCACCTAATATCTTAGGTTTGCAAATGTGATGTAAATAAAAACGAATTTAAATAGCGCGAATTATTTTAATTTAATTTGAAAACCTCAGATATTAGGTGCACAAACAAACAAAAATAACTTTTTTCTCGAGAACGGTTCGTTTCAGCGAAAAGACTAAAGAGACCATTTTTGTTTAGAATTGATCAATATATCTAAATTTATTAACATAATTGCTATAAACCATGGGTTTTTTTATTATTTAAAATGATTATTTTTTTCACGAGAACGGTTCGTTTTAGCGAAAAGACTAAGGAAACCATTTTTGTTTAGAATTGATCAATATATATAAATTTATTAACAGAATTGCGATAAACCAAGTTACAAGAAAGGATAAAAAAGATTACTCTGTAAAACAAGTGTATTCTAATAGCTATAAATGTGAGTATTTAGTATTTAGTCTATTGACAGACATGGTTAAAAATTACAAACTGACAAAAGATATATCCAGAAATATCGTTTATCTTCCCTTCATCAGACAAGAAGCATGTTGGTTGATATCAGAACTACTCAATTACTACTAGAATGCGCCGCTAATCCAAATAAAAATGTATTTTGTACGTGAGTCACTGTTAACTTTGAATATATTCTATCAAAGAAGAGATATTATTTTGAATGTTCCAATACTAATTATAAGTTCTTTATATTACTGGCAATAACTACTATTTTAGTGTAAGTTCAAATGCAACTTTTATTTTTCCTATTTAAAGTCTAGCTCTAAAACGTTAAGAAATAGATGACTAACTTCACCTGAACGTTTGGACCTAAATAAAATGGAAGAATGGAAAATGGAAGAAATAAATAAATTTTGTTTCGTTTCACCGGCTTCACGTTGCTTATGAATCGTTCCAACTGTTTAAAAAATATCGCGCCAAACCTAACGAAAATTTCGTTTTCATGAATACTACATTTATCACTACTTTTGGAATTATCTAATCTTCTATAAGTAAATAAAGTCAATTTGTAAAAAAATATTATTACTCACCTGCTATTCTATTGTTCTATCCACCTTCTTATAAACACTATAAAATCGTCGTGAAAGCAAGTACTTTATGGAATAACGATAATAAAATAGAGTAATAAAATGGGAGAATCTACGTAAGTTATTGATGTGGCAACGCGACCGGTTAACTGAACCACTGGAGAATATATCAAGCGGGTATTACCAGAAGACCCATAGATCTAATTACATTTATTCCATATACACCAGGAGGATGATTCAAATGTGGAATATAAGGACGAGTTTAATATTTAAAATTACACAGAACTTGAAAAATTTCAGGAAATATTTTAGGCGTGATATGACATATTGACGGCCTAATAGTTAACATTCATGAGAGAAAAAGAATATATTCGCAGTGCATCTGGGAGAAGACCTATTGCTGCGCGCGCCACGCATGGAGGACTTATACCAGTCAGGATGTAAATATATATATATATATATATATATATATATATATATATATATATATATTGATTTTGTATTCTTGACTGGATTTATAATAAATAAAAAGATGTTCTTGGGGATGCAGTCATATATTCAATAAAATTCTTTGACTGAAGCCGAGCTTTCGAGAATGTTTATTCTCTTCTTCAGGGCAAAAATCGTGAATTTATAATAAATTAACCAAAAACAGGAAAGATTTCATATTCATCAATTACAAAATCATTTTGTAATTGATGAATATGAAATCTTTCCTGTTTTTGGTTAATTTATTATAAATTCACGATTTTTGCCCTGAAGAAGAGAATAAACATTCTCGAAAGCTCGGCTTCAGTCAAAGAATTTTATTGAATATATGACTGCATCCCCAAGAACATCTTTTTATTTATATATATATATATATATATATATATATATATATATATATATATATATAAATAACCAAGAAGTAACTCCCTACTTGAGATATATAAAATCAAGTTGATTACTGAGAGGATAATAGGCTCAAAAAATGATTACTGGCCATTAATTTGTATATTCTGTTTATTAAATCTACGTTTCGAGGACCTGTTCCTCTTCATCAGGATTCTACAAGGTAATAAAAATATTTTATAAAACATTGTCTGATTATAAAAAGTTTTTTAAATATTCTCTTACCAACGACTGAAATTTGTTAAAAAACATCACGACAAAACATATCTTCGGAGGAAACACCATTAATTTTTCCACATTTTTGTTTGAGAAACTTTACATTAGCTGAAGGCTATACTAGATAATATGAAGATATTAATTAAAAATCAAAAGATACATTGAATGACAATTATTTAGGAGAACATTCTTTAACATTGGATAAAAAACCTGTACATGTTTGTAAAACTACATGCTGAACAACACGAGAAAGCACAATGATTGAGAAGACAGAAAATTCTCTACATTATTTCATTATTTTTGGTTGTCCCCCACTAGTGAAATCACATGTGTGCAGCCATCTACTGGGAGAGAGCAATTCTTTGGTATTAAATTTAATAAGAAATATAAACATTCTGCCTTATTGTGAGTTTCAATTAAAAACTATATCATGTCATTTAGATGAATTTTATAGGTGTCTGCATAATCATATGAATTAATAAATGTTTTTCATTTTCAATTTTTAACAAAATAAGAGGCGACAGAATTGTAGCTTGACCTTCTCAAGGACAAATTTGTTTGAGAATGTTATAGATTGATAATCATTATTGAAACAAAAAATAATCATTAACAATTAATAAAATGTATTGTAAAGTTATTATTATTATGTATAGTTATATATTATCATCTGAGATTTCGTATTGTACCAGATAAGCTGTTAGATCTTGCTTAATTTGTTTACATCAGATTTTTGATTCATGGTGTTGGAAGTTTTATTAATATGGTACATTTCCAAAAAACACCTCTTTTCATGATATGTCTAGAATTTTAAAATTATCATAATCCACTATATGACCAGTTGATCTGCAATGTACGGCGAGAGTGCATGTTTTATTAGGATTTTTTATGTCACTTCTGTGTTGGATGATCCGTTTCTTTAATTGTTGAAATGTATGACCTACATAAACCTTAATGCATATTTTTGCAAGGAATTGAATATACAACATGGGTAGATTTTTCACGAAGGATTTTATCTTTGAGTTTGCTGAAGGTGCGTTTGAGTTGAAAATTGTTTTTTTTTAATGATTTGAATGTTAGGATGGGCAGGAGTTTTTATTAATTTTGATGTAAGATCTCCTATAAGAGGTAATGTTCTTCTTTTTATGCGATTGTTGTGTCATTTTTCGACGTTGTTATCAGACCACGACTTGATTCAGGCTCGTTTCTTCTTTGGAGTGAAGGGTTTTGGTCCTGAGCAATGGTTAAATTACTTCCTGTGTTGTGGTTTTCATTAATGTTGTTTTGGCTTGAGTGTAATAGTTTTTTGATAAGAATTTTAGGATAACCATTTTCTTCTAGAATAGTTTCTAACAGCTTGTAATTCTTGGTCTTCATTGAATGATGTGAAATTTTCTCAGTTCTATTTTTGAGTGCTAGTATGAGATTGATTTTCTGTTTGAAGGAATGATTGGATCTATAATAAATGTATCTGTTGGATGAGGTTGGTTTTATGTACCAATCCAAAATTATTGTGTTGTTATTTCTTCTTATTAACTTGGTGTCTAAAACGGAACTGACCTGTTGTTTTCTTTTTCTATGGTGAATTGTATGTGTGGATTGTACGAATTGATCACTTGTAAAGTTGATTCTTTTGTTGACTCTGGTAAAGCACAGATGATGTCATCTACATATTTCTTGATGAAAGGAAATTGAAACGAAAGCTTATCACATATTTGATCCAAGGTGTAATCTATGACTAGCCGTGCGATAACTGGGCTGAGATTTGAGCCCATAGGATACCTAAAAATTAGTTTGTAGATTGTGTTGTCAAAAACAAAGTAGTTGGAATTGGAAATACATTTAACTTATATAATGAGATCTTCTTTTGGAATCTGTGTGTGAGGTGATATGTTGTCCCATCTTTTATCTATGACTTCAATCACTAATTCTACTGGTATGTTGCTATATAGAGAGATTTATAAACTTCGCAAAATCAAAGGAGTCCTTGATGAAATATCTGTCGCTATTGTCAGATGAAGAATTAAGTATCTGTGATACAAAAATAGAAACATTGGTAGTTGGTGTGTTAAACGATGAAACAATCGGTCTTATGCTAAGTTCTGGTTTATGTATTTTAGGTAGGCCATAGAATCTGGCAGGAAAAGAGTTATAGTTATAAAGAGGTTTTGCTGTCTCTTTTGAAATGTATGATTTTATTTCACATTGCTTTATTATTTCGTTGCTCTTATTTTGAAAGGTTAATGTAGGATCTCTATTTAAGATTTTATAGTATCTATTGTCATTTAAAATGTCTAGGACTAACCTTTTGTACTCTGGTTTGTTCATTGCAACAGTTACGTTACCTTCATCTGATTGCATGAACAAAAGGTCAGGATTCTGTTTCAAGTATTTTTGGCAATTGTAGAACATTTTTTGTTGAATGTTAGAAATTGTTGGGGTGAAATTCATATAATTAGTTATAATGTTTGTTGTTTTTGCTCTTAATAAATCTCTATTGTTTTTATCATGACAAACAATGACTTGTTACACATCTGCCAAAAGTTTACCAATTGAGATCTCTTTTTTTGAAATATTGATACCAAATTTGGGACCAAGGGAGATGAAATTTTTAGTTTCATTAGGAATTTGAATATTACTGATGTTTTTAAACCATTTATTTTGACTTTTCAGTTGAGTGATATGTTTTTGTTTAAGCTTGTTTAATTTTATAATATTGTTATTTTTTGTTTCATGGAAATGATTGTTGTAACGAATGATTGGTCTTCTTCTAAATTCATTTAAAAGAGCAAATGGAAGTGATGCTTCCAATCTCTGCCATAGTTTTGAATATTGTTTTTCTAGTGACAAAATTTTCTTTACTGTTATTTTAATTTCTAATAATAAGATTTTATGTATCACCTTAAAATTCATCTTCATGACTTGCTCTGCTGTGAGTTGATCTGATACTGTGTTGTAAAGACATCTGATGTTGTTGGTTATGTGGTTGAGTGAAACTCCTGTTCTCTTGGATTCCAAAAGGTATATCCGTCGATTTCTGCTTCTCGCTAGTTTGATATTGGTATTGGCCCATGATTTCATGTATTTGGCAAGATCTTCACCATATTGACCTTCGATGTGTGCATAAAACCCCATGCTATAATGTATAAATAACCAAGAAGTAACTCCTTACTTGTGATATATAAAATCAAGTTGATTACTGGGAGGATAATAGGCTAAAAAAATGATTACTGGCCATTAATTTGTATATTCTGTTTATTAAATCTACGTTTCGAGGACCTGTTCCTCTTCATCAGGATTCTACAAAGTAATAAAAATATTTTATAAAACATTGTCTGATTATAAAATGTTTTTTAAATATTCTCTTACCAACGACTGAAATTTGTTAAAAAACATCACGACAAAACATATCTTCGGAGGAAACACCATTAATTTTTCCACATTTTTGTTTGATGATGGCTATGAAATCTTTCCTGTTTTTGTATAATTTATTCTAAATTCACGATTTTTGCCCTGAAGAAGAGAATAAACATTCTCGAAAGCTCGGCTTCAATCAAAGAATTTTATTGAATATATGATGCATACCCAAGAAAATCTTTTTATTTATTATAAAACCAGTCAAGAATACAAAATCCAAATATATACATATACATATATATATATATATATACATATATATATATATATATATATATATATATATATATATATATATATATATATATACACACATTTGGCAATAGCGCCGGACGCTGTATTTACTCTAAATAAAATAAATATACACCGTATGGACGCTCTATTGTTTGTAAGATTGAAATTATTATATACATTGGACGCCCAAACGCCTATAGAATGTACGGAGCCCACATTGATGGCGTATTGAAATATATACGGCAAGGATATATATATATATATATATATATATATATATATATGTGGGCTCCGTACATTCTATAGGCGTTTGGGCGTCCAATGTATATAATAATTTCTTACAAACAATAGAGCGTCCATACGGTGTATATTTATTTCATTTATAGTAAATACAGCGTCCGGCGCTATTGCCAAATGTGCAGTGGAATGGGATGGTGAAATGTGATCTAAAATATATTTCTCGTATTTTGAAACTACCTGCGGCTGCATAGCATTGGTTGTTTCTCCGAAAAGTATTTCATCTGACTTTTTGTTCCTTAAACTTTATTATAATCACTCAATTGTCATATATTCTGTAATTCAATTTATACAAAATGGAATTGTAGATGTTAATGATTTTAAAATGTAAACTCATTTTCATCTTTGTCTTTATTTCTGTTTCCAACATCAAATAGAAATAGAAATATTTATTTCATGTAAACAATTAGGAGGTTCGAAAACTTCTCTATTAGTGAATTTTTTTTGTTAAATTGGTTGGGATTGAAAATGTGATTCAGGAAATTGAGATGGTCCTGGACTTTGTAAATTTTGGGTTTGAATGAAATTTTGTGGTGGGTGGAAGCGATGTTGGGGTGAATAGCTTGATGGAATGCTTTGCATAGGGGATTGATAATATTGTGGTAGTTGAGGAGCGGTAAGTTTATGATTATTCATCATCATCATCATCATCATTATTCTAAATAGATTCTGGGTATATTGAAAATTTTGTTCTTCGATAACAATTGTAGCTCTTCTAGAGATTTAGGATCTTTCATTCTAACAAACAATTGCAAATGAGCAGGCAAACCACGAATGTAAGTTCTAAGGGATAATTGGCTG
Source organism: Crioceris asparagi (assembly GCA_958507055.1). NCBI lineage: Eukaryota > Metazoa > Arthropoda > Insecta > Coleoptera > Chrysomelidae > Crioceris > Crioceris asparagi. The sequence goes on from OY293832.1 coordinate 18,503,010, forward strand.
TATTGTCAGAGATGTGTCTCTTAAGTAGCAGCATTCATGGATTTATTAGCAATTTTCTGTGCAAGGTTGCTAATATCGCCATCGTAATTAGGTATTGTATCAACAAACATGTTAAGCATATTTAAGCCGCTAATGATTTGTTCGTTATTACTATCGGGCATTTTGTTACTAACTTTAAGTGTTGTTGAAAAGTTATCTATTAAATCGTCAATATTACTCATAAATTATTACTCCTTTAAGGTTGGTTATGTATATTATTCTAGAAGTATCAAATTTTCTTATACGGAGAAAATAAGGAAATAACAGGAACTTGGACTTACTTTGTTGTTGTTTCTCTGTTGAGCGATTCTGCTTTGAGTCCTTGCGTTGTCCTCAGGTGGAACTGGGGAGGTTCTGTAGTTCCAAGGGATGAAGATCCGCTTTAGTGTCCAAAAATACGTATTCTACCGTAGTTTAGCCAAAAACTGCACAAAAACGACTGACTGCGCCAATAATGGTTTTCGGTTAACGAAAATAGTTTTTAAAAAGTTTTATTACAAGCAAGAAAGCAAAGAACAGAATGAATCTTAGATCTAATTTACATATATTTATAATAGGATAAAATGACGTATTATGGGTAAACGCATGCGAAAAGGTTCTTCGGACGGTCTCACGGAGTCAGCACTTCTAGTGTGAGAACGGACGATGATTTTCAAACCATCAGCGTTGTGGCTCCCATAACTCATGATAAACACTTGTTTTTGTTTTACCAATGGCGTTCCTGAGACCGTTTTAACTATTTTGAATAATAAAAAAATGGTACGCGAATAGTTTATCGCATTTTTGTAAAAAAATTTAGATATATTGATTGATTCTAAATAAAAAGGTCTTTTTAGTCTTTTTGCTAAAACGAATCGTTTTCGTGAAAAAAATAATTTTTGTTTGCAAGTGCACCTAATATCTTAGGTTTGCAAATGTGATGTAAATAAAAACGAATTTAAATAGCGCGAATTATTTTAATTTAATTTGAAAACCTCAGATATTAGGTGCACAAACAAACAAAAATAACTTTTTTCTCGAGAACGGTTCGTTTCAGCGAAAAGACTAAAGAGACCATTTTTGTTTAGAATTGATCAATATATCTAAATTTATTAACATAATTGCTATAAACCATGGTTTTTTTTTTATTATTTAAAATGATTATTTTTTTCACGAGAACGGTTCGTTTTAGAGAAAAGACTAAGGAAACCATTTTTGTTTAGAATTGATCAATATATGTAAATTTATTAACAGAATTGCGATAAACCAAGTTACAAGAAAGGATAAAAAAGATTACTCTGTAAAACAAGTGTATTCTAATAGCTATAAATGTGAGTATTTAGTATTTAGTCTATTGACAGACATGGTTAAAACTTACAAACTGACAAAAGATATATCCAGAAATATCGTTTATCTTCCCTTCATCAGACAAGAAGCATGTTGGTTGATATCAGAACTACTCAATTACTACTAGAATGCGCCGCTAATCCAAATAAAAATGTATTTTGTACGTGAGTCACTGTTAACTTTGAATATATTCTATCAAAGAAGAGATATTATTTTGAATGTTCCAATACTAATTATAAGTTCTTTATATTACTGGCAATAACTACTATTTTAGTGTAAGTTCAAATGCAACTTTTATTTTTCCTATTTAAAGTCTAGCTCTAAAACGTTAAGAAATAGATGACTAACTTCACCTGAACGTTTGGACCTAAATAAAATGGAAGAATGGAAAATGGAAGAAATAAATAAATTTTGTTTCGCTTCACCGGCTTCACGTTGCTTATGAATCGTTCCAACCGTTTAAAAAATATGGCGCCAAACCTAACGAAAATTTCGTTTTCATGAATACTACATTTATCACTACTTTTAGAATTATCTAATCTTCTATAAGTAAATAAAGTCAATTTGTAAAAAAATATTATTACTCACCTGCTATTCTATTGTTCTATCCACCTTCTTATAAACACTATAAAATCGTCGTGAAAGCAAGTAGTTTATGGAATAACGATAATAAAATAGAGTTAATAAAATGGGAGAATCTACGTAAGTTATTGATGTGGCAACGCGACCGGTTAACTGAACCATTGGAGAATATATCAAGCGGGTATTACCAGAAGACCCATAAATCTAATTACATTTATTCCATATACACCAGGAGGATGATTCAAATGTGGAATATAAGGACGAGTTTAATATCTAAAATTACACAGAACTTGAAAAATTTCAGGAAATATTTTAGGCGTGATATGACATATTGACGGCCTAATAGTTAACATTCATGAGAGAAAAAGAATATATTCGCAGTGCATCTGGGAGAAGACCTATTGCTGCGCGCGCCATCAAAAAATGATTACTGGCCATTAATTTGTATATTCTGTTTATTAAATCTACGTTTCGAGGACCTGTTCCTCTTCATCAGGATTCTACAAGGTAATAAAAATATTTTATAAAACATTGTCTGGTTATAAAAAGTTTTTTGAATATTCTCTTACCAACGACTGAAATTTGTTAAAAAACATCACGACAAAACATATCTTCGGACGAAACACCATTAATTTGAGAAACTTTACATTAGCTGAAGGCTATACTAGATAATATGAAGATATTAATTAAAAATCAAAAGATACATTGAATGACAATTATTTAGGAGAACATTCTTTAACATTGGATAAAAAACCTGTACATGTTTGTGAAACTACATGCTGAACAACACGAGAAAGCACAATGATTGAGAAGACAGAAAATTCTCTACATTATTTCATTATTTTTGGTTGTCCCCCACTAGTGAAATCACATGTGTGCAGCCATCTACTGGGAGAGAGCAATTCTTTGGTATTAAATTTAATAAGAAATATAAACATTCTGCCTTATTGTGAGTTTCAATTAAAAACTATATCATGTCATTTAGATGAATTTTATAGGTGTCTGCATAATCATATGAATTAATAAATGTTTTTCATTTTCAATTTTTAACAAAATAAGAGGCGACAGAATTGTAGCTTGACCTTCTCAAGGACAAATTTGTTTGAGAATGTTATAGATTGATAATCATTATTGAAACAAAAAATAATCATTAACAATTAATAAAATGTATTGTAAAGTTATTATTATTATGTATAGTTATATATTATCATCTGAGATTTCGTATTGTACCAGATAAGCATAGATGTTGCTTAATTTGTTTACATCAGATTTTTGATTCATGGTGTTGGAAGTTTTATTAATATGGTACATTTCCAAAAAACACCTCTTTTCATGATATGTCTAGAATTTGAAAATTATCATAATCCACTATATGACCAGTTGATCTGCAATGTACGGCGAGAGTGCATGTTTTATTAGGATTTTTTATGTCACTTCTGTGTTGGATGATCCGTTTCTTTAATTGTTGAAATGTATGACCTACATAAACCTTAATGCATATTTTTGCAAGGAATTGAATATACAACATGGGTAGATTTTTCACGAAGAATTTTATCTTTGAGTTTGCTGAAGGTGCGTTTGAGTTGAAAATTGTTTTTTTTAATGATTTGAATGTTAGGATGGGCAGGAGTTTTTATTAATTTTGATGTAAGATCTCCTATAAGAGGTAATGTTCTTCTTTTTATGCGATTGTTGTGTCATTTTTCGACGTTGTTATCAGACCACGACTTGATTCAGGCTCGTTTCTTCTTTGGAGTTTTGGTTGGGGTTTTGGTCCTGAGCAATGGTTAAATTACTTCCTGTGTTGTAGTTTTCATTAATGTTGTTTTGGCTTGAGTGTAATAGTTTTTTGATAAGGATTTTAGGATAACCATTTTCTTCTAGAATAGTTTCTAACAGCTTGTAATTCTTGGTCTTCATTGAATGATGTGAAATTTTCTCAGTTCTATTTTTGAGTGCTAGTATGAGATTGATTTTCTGTTTGAAGGAATGATTGGATCTATAATAAATGTATCTGTTGGATGAGGTTGGTTTTATGTACCAATCCAAAATTATTGTGTTGTTATTTCTTCTTATTAACTTGGTGTCTAAAAACGGAACTGACCTGTTGTTTTCTTTTTCTATGGTGAATTGTATGTGTGGATTGTACGAATTGAACACTTGTAAGGTTGATTCTTTTGTTGACTCTGGTAAAGCACACTTATATAATGAGATCTTCTTTTGGAATCTGTGTGTGAGGTGATATGTCGTCCCATCTTTTATCTATGACTTCAATCACTAATTCTACTGGTATGTTGCTATATAGAGAGATTTATAAACTTCGCAAAATCAAAGGAGTCCTTGATGAAATATCTGTCGCTGTTGTCAGATGAAGAATTAAGTATCTGTGATACAAAAATAGAAACATTGGTAGTTGGTGTGTTAAACGATGAAACAATCGGTCTTATGCTAAGTTCTGGTTTATGTATTTTAGGTAGGCCATAGAATCTGGCAGGAAAAGAGTTATAGTTATAAAGAGGTTTTGCTGTCTCTTTTGAAATGTATGATTTTATTTCACATTGCTTTATTATTTCGTTGCACTTATTTTGAAAGGTTAATGTAGGATCTCTATTTAAGATTTTATAGTATCTATTGTCATTTAAAATGTCTAGGACTAACCTTTTGTACTCTGGTTTGTTCATTGCAACAGTTACGTTACCTTCATCTGATTGCATGAACAAAAGGTCAGGATTCTGTTTCAAGTATTTTTGGCAATTGTAGAACATTTTTTGTTGAATGTTAGAAATTGTTGGTGTGAAATTCATATAATTAGTTATAATGTTTGTTGTTTTTGCTCTTAATAAATCTCTATTGTATTTATCATGACAAACAATGACTTGTTACACATCTGCCAAAAGTTTACCAATTGAGATCTCTTTTTTTGAAATATTGATACCAAATTTGGGACCAAGGGAGATTAAATTTTTAGTTTCATTAGGAATTTGAATATTACTGATGTTTTTAAACCATTTATTTTGACTTTTCAGTTGAGTGATATGTTTTTGTTTAAGCTTGTTTAATTTTATAATATTGTTATTTTTTGTTTCATGGAAATGATTGTTGTAACGAATGATTGGTCTTCTTCTAAATTCATTTAAAAGAGCAAATGGAAGTGATGCTTCCAATCTCTGCCATAGTTTTGAATATTGTTTTTCTAGTGACAAAATTTTCTTTACTGTTATTTTAATTTCTAATAATAAGATTTTATGTATCACCTTAAAATTCATCTTCATGACTTGCTCTGCTGTGAGTTGATCTGATACTGTGTTGTAAAGACATCTGATGTTGTTGGTTATGTGGTTGAGTGAAACTCCTGTTCTCTTGGATTCCAAAAGGTATATCCGTCGATTTCTGCTTCTCGCTAGTTTGATATTGGTATTGGCCCATGATTTCATGTATTTGGCAAGATCTTCACCATATTGACCTTCGATGTGTGCATAAAACCCCATGCTATAATGTATAAATAACCAAGAAGTAACTCCTTACTTGTGATATATAAAATCATGTTGATTACTGGGAGGATAATAGGCTAAAAAAATGATTACTGGCCATTAATTTGTATATTCTGTTTATTAAATCTACGTTTCGAGGACCTGTTCCTCTTCATCAGGATTCTACAAAGTAATAAAAATATTTTATAAAACATTGTCAGATTATAAAAAGTTTTTTAAATATTCTCTTACCAACGACTGAAATTTGTTAAAAAACATCACGACAAAACATATCTTCGAAGGAAACACCATTAATTTTTCCACATTTTTGTTTGATGATGGCTATGAAATCTTTCCTGTTTTTGTATAATTTATTCTGAATTCACAATTTTTGCCCTGAAGAAGAGAATAAACATTCTCGAAAGCTCGGCTTCAATCAAAGAATTTTATTGAATATATGATGCATACCCAAGAAAATCTTTTTATTTATTATAAAACCAGTCAAGAATACAAAATACAAATATATACTGGTTTATTATTTAATAAAATAGATTTTTGTTGGGGATGCAGTCATTTAATAAATAAAATTCTTTGGATTATGCCAAGCTTTCGAGAATGTTTATTCTCTTCGTCGGGGCAAAATTCGTGAATTTATATAAAATTAACCACAAACAGGAAAGATTTCATAGTCAGCAATCAGAAATGTCATTAGTTATTTATCGACGAAGAGAATAAACATTCTCGAAAGCTTGGCATAATCCAAAGAATATTATTTATTAAATGACTGCATCCCCAACAAAAATCTATTTTATTATATTTTTTATTATAGCGCCGGACGCTGTATTTACTCTAAATAAAATAGCACCAAGTAAGATTTTCTCGGAAAAGTTGATTTTTTAAAGCAAAGCAGCCATTTTCCAAAAACCATATGAGTAATTAATTTCTGAATAAAGCACTTAATTAGCCCTACAGACACTAAAAAATAAGTACTCAAAAAATATTTTTAAATGTTGCTCTGCTAGCTTTAGATTTACAGCTAGCAAAGCAGCCATTTAAAAAAACTATAAGAGCAATTCATTTCGGTATACAGCAGTTAATTAGCACTTAATTAGCTCTGCAAGCACCAAATTTGTAATTTTGATTCTGCTCAATTTGCTCTGCTAGCTTCAAGGACGAGACAATTCTCCTGATATTAAAAATCTAGTCACAACTAACCCAGGTTCATACTATTGCCGAAGTGACCAGGACGCTCGAAAGCTTCGAATTACTTAACATTAACAAATCGAAAAAAGTGGAGTTTATTAATAAGATAATATCTGAATCAAAAATAAGCAAAAGTCAGTCTGGGGAATAATAAATACAAGTTTAGGTAAAACTAATAACCTAAGGAATGAGAGCAATTTATCCGCTGAGGACTTTGCCAACTCTTTTGAAGATTGCATAAACAACTTAATGCAAAATTCTGCGAACTTTAATGCAAATCTCTTCGATTCTTGCATGTAAAAAATAGCGATAAACCATTTGACTTTTTACCTACATCCAACAAGTTAATCAGAAATATTGAACATTGTGCATAAACTGAAAAATTCTAGAGCCGCGGATAAATGAAAATGTAGCGAATTCTTTAACGAATCTATTTAATTTTCGTATGAGTACATGTATTTTTCCAGACATTCTCAAGGTTTCTAAAGTTACACCTATCTATTAATAGGGAAATACTCTCAGGTAAGTGAAGCTGAATGTAGATGAAGATTATCTAAGAATGGCATATTTTGCTATGTTCCATAGCATAGTAGTGACCGCATGCCTTGATAATCTGGAGAAACACATGTCACAGCCACAAAATATGCATTGCACAAAAAAGTCATTCGAATAATAACATCCAGCAAATATGATGATCACTGTAAGCCATTGTTAAAAGAATTGAACATCCTGCAATTACCATGTTGCTGCATTTTGGAGTGCCTGCTTCATATAAAAAACATGTCAAAGAATCCAGCACAATTATGTTCATTCTTATAATACAAGAGAAAAAAACTATATCTGTCCTCCATTATTCAGACATAGACACATAATTCCTATAGATTTCTGGGCATAAAATTGTATAATGCTTTGCCAAACAATTCAAAGATAATAATATGTCTTGTGCATCACTCAAAATTGAGATCCGTAAATATTTAACACAACACCGTTTTAACTTCATAGATGATTATCTGGAACATGTTGTACATGTATGTAGGTAGTCCTTTTTTATCCTTTTTGCTACATTGTTATTAATATTATTTTCTTTTTTTAACATGTTCATAATCCTTGTCTTGAATTAAGTTATATGTACTTTGTCACTTGTATGTTTATTATGTCTTCATCTGAAACGTATTTTAATTTATTTTATCTGATGTGATCTATATCACTATCCAGGACAAATGCATACATACCTAATTGTTTACATGAAATAAATATTTCTATTTCTATTTGATGTTGGAAACAGAAATAATGACAAAGATGAAAATGAGTTTACATTTTAAAATCATTAACATCTACAATTCCATTTTGTATAAATTGAATTACAGAATATATGACAATTGAGTGATTATAATAAAGTTTAAGGAACAAAAAGTCAGATGAAATACTTTTCGGAGAAACAACCAATGCTATGCAGCCGCAGGTAGTTTCAAAATACGAGAAATATATTTTAGATCACATTTCACCATCCCATTCCACTGCACATTTGGCAATAGCGCCGGACGCTGTATTTACTCTAAATGAAATAAATATACACCGTATGGACGCTCTATTGTTTGTAAGATTGAAATTATTATATACATTGGACGCCAAAACGCCTATAGAATGTACGCCCACATTGATGGCGTATTGAAATATATACGGCAAGGATATATATATATATATATATATATATATATATATATATATATATATATATATATATATGTGGGCTCCGTACATTCTATAGGCGTTTGGGCGTCCAATGTATATAATAATTTCAATCTTACAAACAATAGAGCGTCCATACGGTGTATATTTATTTTATTTAAAGTAAATACAGCGTCCGGCGCTATAATAAAAAATATAATAAAATAGATTTTTGTTGGGGATGCAGTCATTTAATAAATAAAATTCTTTGGATTATGCCAAGCTTTCGAGAATGTTTATTCTCTTCGTCGATAAATAACTAATGACATTTCTGATTGCTGACTATGAAATCTTTCCTGTTTGTAGTTAATTTTATATAAATTCACGAATTTTGCCCCGACGAAGAGAATAAACATTCTCGAAAGCTTGGCATAATCCAAAGAATTTTATTTATTAAATGACTGCATCCCCAACAAAAATCTATTTTATTATATTTTTTATTATAGCGCCGGACGCTGTATTTTGTATTTACTCTAAATAAAATAAATATACACCGTATGGACGCTCTATTGTTTGTAAGATTGAAATTATTATATACATTGGACGCCCAAACGCCTATAGAATGTACGGAGCCCACATATATATATATATATATATATATATATATATATATATATATATATATATATCCTTGCCGTATATATTCAATACGCCATCAATGTACGCCCACATTGATGGCGTATTGAAATATATACGGCAAGGATATATATATATATATATATATATATATATATATATATATATATATATATATATGTGGGCTCCGTACATTCTATAGGCGTTTGGGCGTCCAATGTATATAATAATTTCAATCTTACAAACAATAGAGCGTCCATACGGTGTATATTTATTTCATTTAGAGTAAATACAGCGTCCGGCGCTATTGCCAAATGTGCAGTGGAATGGGATGGTGAAATGTGATCTAAAATATATTTCTCGTATTTTGAAACTACCTGCGGCTGCATAGCATTGGTTGTTTCTCCGAAAAGTATTTCATCTGACTTTTTGTTCCTTAAACTTTATTATAATCACTCAATTGTCATATATTCTGTAATTCAATTTATACAAAATGGAATTGTAGATGTTAATGATTTTAAAATGTAAACTCATTTTCATCTTTGTCATTATTTCTGTTTCCAACATCAAATAGAAATAGAAATATTTATTTCATGTAAACAATTAGGTATGTATGCATTTGTCCTGGATAGTGATATAGATCACATCAGATAAAATAAATTAAAATACGTTTCAGATGAAGACATAATAAACATACAAGTGACAAAGTACATATAACTTAATTCAAGACAAGGATTATGAACATGTTAAAAAAAGAAAATAATATTAATAACAATGTAGCAAAAAGGATAAAAAAGGACTACCTACATACATGTACAACATGTTCCAGATAATCATCTATGAAGTTAAAACGGTGTTGTGTTAAATATTTACGGATCTCAATTTTGAGTGATGCACAAGACATATTATTATCTTTGAATTGTTTGGCAAAGCATTATACAATTTTATGCCCAGAAATCTATAGGAATTATGTGTCTATGTCTGAATAATGGAGGACAGATATAGTTTTTTTCTCTTGTATTATAAGAATGAACATAATTGTGCTGGATTCTTTGACATGTTTTTTATATGAAGCAGGCACTCCAAAATGCAGCAACATGGTAATTGCAGGATGTTCAATTCTTTTAACAATGGCTTACAGTGATCATCATATTTGCTGGATGTTATTATTCGAATGACTTTTTTGTGCAATGCATATTTTGTGGCTGTGACATGTGTTTCTCCAGATTATCAAGGCATGCGGTCACTATTATGCTATGGAACATAGCAAAATATGCCATTCTTAGATAATATTTATCTACATTCAGCTTCACTTACCTGAGAGTATTTCCCTATTAATAGATAGGTGTAACTTTAGAAACCTTGAGAATGTCTGGAAAAATACATGTACTCATACGAAAATTAAATAGATTCGTTAAAGAATTCGCTACATTTTCATTTATCCGCGGCTCTAGAATTTTTCAGTTTATGCACAATGTTCAATATTTCTGATTAACTTGTTGGATGTAGGTAAAAAGTCAAATGGTTTATCGCTATTTTTTACATGCAAGAATCGAAGAGATTTGCATTAAAGTTCGCAGAATTTTGCATTAAGTTGTTTATGCAATCTTCAAAAGAGTTGGCAAAGTCCTCAGCGGATAAATTGCTCTCATTCCTTAGGTTATTAGTTTTACCTAAATTTGTATTTATTATTCCCCAGACTGACTTTTGCTTATTTTTGATTCAGATATTATCTTATTAATAAACTCCACTTTTTTCGATTTGTTAATGTTAAGTAATTCGAAGCTTTCGAGCGTCCTGGTCACTTCGGCAATAGTATGAACCTGGGTTAGTTGTGACTAGATTTTTAATATCAGGAGAATTGTCTCGTCCTTGAAGCTAGCAGAGCAAATTGAGCAGAATCAAAATTACAAATTTGGTGCTTGCAGAGCTAATTAAGTGCTAATTAACTGCTGTATACTGAAATGAATTGCTCTTATAGTTTTTTTAAATGGCTGCTTTGCTAGCTGTAAATCTAAAGCTAGCAGAGCAACATTTAAAAATATTTTTTGAGTACTTATTTTTTAGTGTCTGTAGGGCTAATTAAGTGCTTTATTCAGAAATTAATTACTCATATGGTTTTTGGAAAATGGCTGCTTTGCTTTAAAAAATCAACTTTTCCGAGAAAATCTTACTTGGTGCTTGTAGAGTGAATTAAGGGCTAATATATTTTTTTTTAAATGGTTGCTTTGCTAGCTTTAGATCTAAAGCTAGCTGAGCAACCTTTAAAAATATTTATTGAGAACTACTATTTTAGTGCTTAAGGTCTAATTAAGTGCTGTATTCCGAAATTAATTGCTCTTATGATTTTTAGGAAAATGGCTGCTTTGCTTTTGAAAATTATTTTTTTCTAGAAAATCGTAATTGATGCTTGTAGAGCTAATTAAGTGCTAATTATTTGCTTTATTCCGAAATTAATTGCTCTTATAGTTTTTTCTAAATAGTTGCTTTGCTAGCTTTAGATCTAAGTCTAACAGAGCAGCCTTTACAAATCAACTTTTTGCGAACCTCTTTTAGTGGTCATAGGGCTAATTAAGTGCTGTATTCCAAACTCAATTGTTCTTAAAGTTTTCGGAAAATGAATGCTCTGCTTTAAGAAACACTTTTTTCGAGAAAATCTTTTTTCGTGCTTGTAAAGCTAATTAATTGCTAATTAAATGCTGCATTCCGAAATTATCTGCTCTTATAGTTTTTAGAAAATGGCAGATATTGTCGCTATCAGAGCAAAAACATTGGGAGAGATAATAAATTCAAAACCATTTAAATCTCACTTTTAAAGTGGAATTAGAAATGGATTACATAAAATTAAGTACTTTCAAGTTGCCCGGTGTACCATTAAAGCCATAAATATCCCCACATTAGATAATTTGACATTTTTATTTGTCTTAAAAGAACGTTCTCTCTCAAGAAACAAATAATTTCAGAATAAAGTCCTGAAAAACTATGATTTTCAAAGGTTTAGATCTAAATCTAGCAAAGCAGCAATTTTTTTAAATATCAGAGCAATTATTTTCGGAATACAGCAATTAATTAGCACATAATTAGCTCTAGAAGGACCAAATAAGATTTTCCAGAAAGAATTGATTTTTAAAAGTAAAGCATCCATTTTCCGAAAAACTATTAATAAGAGTAAATAATTTCGGAATACAGCACTTAATTAACCCTTAATTAGCCCTAAAAGCACTATAAAATAAGTTCTAAAAAAGTAAGTTTTCAAAGGTTGCTGTGCTAGCTTTAGTCTAAAGCTAGCAAAGCAGCCATTTTCCAAAAAAAAGCTATAAGAGCAATTAATTTCGGAACACAGCATTTAATTAGCTCTACAAGTAGCAAATATATATTTTTGATTCTGCTCACTTTGCTCTGATAGCTTTAGGACGTAGAAATCTCAACATTTTAAAGATATTTTCAAGGATACATACCTTTTTTATGGAAAACTAGATGTGTAAAGATCTGACAGAGATAACTAAATGAGCAGCTTTTGTTTCTGGATCTAAATGGCATATATTTCAGATCATTTCATCTAATGCAGCTGTGAAACCTGAGATAGATTTTTTGACATTGGTCGACACATGATAAAATTCCTTTATGTTCTAATTATCATTATCATCTAAATTTGTGAACAGATTATCTACTCTAGTTTCTCTAGATTTAGTTATCCGCTGGTATCAACAACAACTTTTTCTAGCATATCATGTGATAAAAAATATTTTTGCATTCAGTTAATTTATTGTCATTGGTTTTAATTCTTAAAGTTATAATTGAAAGTCACCGACGGCCATTACCTTTCTATTGGAGTTTTTTCTGATAATATTCTGTGCAGATAATTTTGAAACATTGAATTGAATTAGTTGAATTAATGACATTTCTGATTGATGGCTGTGAAATCTTTCCTGTTTGTGGTTAATTTTATCTGAATTCACGAATTTTGCCCTGACGAAGAGAATAAACATTCTCGAAAGCTTGGCATAATCCAAAGAATTTTATTTATTAAATGAAAGCATCCCCAACAAAAATCTATTTTATCAAATATATTAAACTAGTCAAGAATTCAGAATCATATATATATATATATATATATATATATATATATATATATATATATATATATATATAATTCAGGAAATTTATTAACGAGGAAAAGGTATAGAACGGCTTTTCTGCAGTTTTGGATTTGGAAATAAGAGCATTATTTTTTTCTAGTCTAGCATTCGAATCTTTATTGATTTTTCATCAGGATTACTTAAATTATACAAATTATGAAATTACAATGTAAACATGAAAAATATATGGTACTTACGAATTTGAGATTAATTAAACATTGAATATTTTGCATAAACTATAACAATCTGGACTTCTACAACCATTAACTATAACAATGTTTAAAATAAAAAATGTAACATAAGTTTAGAGGCTAGAAAACTTTTGATTGTAATACTGAAATTTTGACATATTATTGAGTTGACAAATTTATTTGATTGAAATCTAAATAGTCATGAAACAGATTCACACAAGGTATTAATAATAATTTATGTATTTTTTTGATTAAATTGTAGTAAATAAGTGTACATTATACTTAAGCCATCAATGTCTTTTTGAATATAATGTATTAGGTTCTGTTGCTATATGAGACATCTCAAGAAATAATCTTTTCATAAGATTTATTTCCTTATCTAAGATCCTGAGATCGTCAAAATTAATTTCGTGTTTGGATTCTACTGCATGTTTTGCTAAAGTACAAGTTGATTTTTTAAGCCTTTTTGTGTGATGTAATACGGTCTTTCAAGCATCTACTTGTTTCTACTATATATTTTTTATTGGAACTGCTACAAGGTATACTGCAAATTACATTCGAGTTATTTAAGATGTGATCTTTATCTTTCAATTTTGAAAACAATGATTTGTTTGTTAATATGTTTCTAAAAGCTAGTTTGATATCAGTATACTTAGAAAGACTATTTTTTATTTTATGACTGCTGATATGTATAAACAGGACAGAAAAATATTTGATGAACTGATTATCAAGTAGATATACAAGGCGGGTTCTGGGACGGAAGTGACGTCATGACCGCCATCTTAGAACACCATCTTGGAAGCGGGAGAAATACGAAGTCGGCAGCTGACTGCGTCATCTTGGAAGCGAGGAAAATTCAAATTGACAAATGACAGCTGGCATGGGATGAGGATGACGTCATGCTGGCAGGATCCAATGAAATGTTCTCACCAATCTCAATGAATCATCAACAACCCAAATATTACAACGACATGCTTCGGTGATATCACTGCTGTTGTGATAAGAGGTTGAGTGAATGCTAGACCGCACCCAGCGCGAATTGTTGTCAAAGTTACTCAGCTGATTCAACGTAAAGACCATCTTTTATGATTGTAGGTTGTTTATCACACATGTTGTAATAATGAATTAATATGTATATTTCTCATAACTGTGAAAAAGGTACAAATATCAGGAAAAATGAAGCAAGTATCTCAACAAATGACTGAAAATGAGAGAAAATTTGTACAAATATCCAGAAAAATGAGACAAGTAACTACAAAATAGCTATGTGAGATGTGAAAAATGACAGAAAGAAATGCAAAATACATGAAATGAGTGAGAAAAATGGTGCAGATATCAAGAAAAATGATATGTCAGCAACGCAGGATAGATAGAGTTAACATCAGTGCGCATGCGTGCACAATGCTATATAAAGGTTGGTATCACAAAACTTACTCATTCAGTCATTGACATTCGTACGAGTATGATGTGTCTCTTCAATAATTCAGTAAAACAAATTGCAGCCATATTAGGACTTTTATCATCTCAGTATCATGATATGCCGAGAGTGTGGGTGAGAAACAGCATCAAGAAGCATGTTCAAGAAATATCCGAACCTTGAGGAATCAGATTAAAGCTGAAGGGAACAGGGCTAGTTTCTAGACCAAATACTGCAAGAGATCGAGTTTGCTGGATCAAAAGTGAGTCGGCATTTAACGGACGCATTCGCTCAGGAATCATCTCTAACCTCCAACATAAAGATCCCTTCACATTCCTTCAAGAATGTTTTAAACTCTTAAGACCCCTCGTATAATCAATGATCTGAGGAAAGATGAAGCCATCAAGGTCAACGTAGTATACGGAGGCGAATTTGTAATCGTGAAAGGTGACCAAGTTCAAACGGAGTATAAATATTTCACTGCTACCTGAGCAGATTAAGAAGAAGGAAGCCTGCATTAACGTTAAGAACGTTGATAATGCATGTTTCGCCTGGGCTGTTACATCTGCCTTATATCCTGCCTATGAACATCCACAGAGAATAAAAAAGTACCCCCACTATTCATCAGTATTGGAATTGAAACGAATACATTTTCCGATGACAATGAAACAGATTCCAAATTTCGAGAAACAGAATGATATATCCGTCAACGTTTACATTTTCCACAAGGAAAAAAAGATATTCACCACATTACCAACATACTTGACCAAGGAAAAGCGTGAGAAACATGTGAATCTGCTACTTATTCAGGACAGATATGATGATACTGAGAGCCCCGTGAAATATCATTATGTCTGGATAAAAAATCTCTCCAGGCTTCTATCCAACCAACTTAGTAAAGAAAAGCGTCAAAAGTTCTTTTGTGAACGCTGCCTCCACTATTTTAAATCTCCAGAAAAATTGGATAAACATTTGGCAGACTGTCAAAATATTAATGAAACAGCCATAAAGATGCCTGAACCAGGAAAGAATACTCTTAAATTCAAAAATTATAAAACAGGGAAAAGCTCATTTCGTTGTTTATGCAGATTTAGAGAGTGTCCTAGAGAAAACTGATAGTCTCAAGAAGCCGCAACGTCACGTTCCAGCTGCAATTGGTTATTATGTCAAGTGCTCCTCCGACGATTCCCTTAGTTTTTACCGATCATACCGCGGACAGGAATGTATGCAGTGGTTTGCTGATCAGATGAATAGTTTGGCTGAAGATATGGCTACTCTCTTTTGGTGCACGTATGACATTAATATTACACCCGAGCAAGAAGTTGAGTTCAAAAAAGCTACACACTGTCACATTTGTGAACAACCATTTACTAGCGAAGATATAAAAGTTAGAGACCACAATCACCTGATACCTAAAAACAACTTTCGTGGAGCAGCACATAACAACTGTAACATCGATTACAAGGGCAGTCATATGATTCCAGTTGTTTTCCATAATCTTTCAGGTTATGATGCTCACTTCATCATTACGGACATTGCTACGAGGATTGGAGGTAAAGTTGATCTACTTCCCATCACAAAGGAGAAGTATATCTCATTTACCAAACACATAGATGAGTACCCAATTCAGTTCCGCTTCATAGACAGTTTTCGATTTATGGCATGCTCCCTAGACAAGTTGGCATAATATTTACCAGAATTTCCAAATTTGAAATCACAGTTTGCAGATTTAGATGACAGGCATTTTTCGCTATTAACGAAGAAAGGTATAATGTCGTATGATTATATCGACTCCTTCGAGCGATTAACCGAAACCAACCTACCACCAATAGATGATTTTTATAATAAGCTGGATAACAAATCATGTCCTCGCCGACTATACCATCGAGCCCATGATGTTTGGAACAGTTTTATGTGCCGAAGTTTGGGTGAATATGTTGACCTGTATATAAAAACTGATATTCTACTCCTGGCCGACGTCTTTGAACGATTTTGCGCTAGCTGTCATAAAACGTACAATCTGGACCCTGCCCACTATTTTACATTACCCGGCTTCACTTGGGACGCAATGTTGAAGCATATAGGAGTTGAGCTGGAATTACTAACCGACGTTGATATGTTCTTGTTTGTTGAACGAGGCATTCGAGGAGGTTTGAGTCAAGTATGTGGCAAGAGGCGGGCCAAAGCTAACAACATGTATCTTAATAACTACGATCCCAACAAGCCTCAATCATATTTGATGTATTATGATGTAAACAATCAATATGGATGGGCAATGTCGCAATATCTACCATATGGAGGTTTTGAATGGGCTGATACTAACATTGATGTCGCATCAATACCTGATAATGCAGATGAGGGGTAAAAAACTCTTAAGACACTGAAGCCTTCTTAGAATGTTAACGAGTCGATAAAATTAATGGCTACATTGTATGATAAACAAAAGTATGTCATACATTATGTAGCCCTCAAACAGGTGGTCTTGTAGTCAAGAAAATCCATAGAGTACTAAAATTCAAACAGTCAGCGTGGCTGCGTTCTTGCATAGATCTAAACACTGAGCTAAGGAAGAAGGCAGTTAACGAATTTGAAAAAATCCTATTCAAGTTGATGAACAATGCTGTATTTGGTGAAACGATGAGAACGTTAGGAAGCGAGTAAACATTAAACTTCTAACTGACTGGACCTTAAGATACGGTGCTGAAGCTTATATTTCTAAACCGGAATATAATAACTGCACCATCTTCCATAACAAATTAGTTGCGATTGAATTAAAGAAGCTGCAAATATGGCTTAATAAGCCGATTTATGTCGGGCAAGCTATCCTCGACTTGGCCAAAACAACGATCTACGTCTTCCACTATGGATATATGGCAGATACTTTCTCTGACTGCACCATACTCTACACTGACACTGATTCACTCATTTATGAGCTTCATCAAGATCCTTACGTGGTGATGCAGCGAGATCAACGTCTTGACACCTCAGACTTCCCTAAAAATAATATTTGGGGTATTCCACTGTTAAACAAGAAGGTCCTTGGGATGATGTCTGATGAAAATCATGGTACTCCAATGAGTGATTATATAGGACTCCGTTCGAAACTTAACGCCATCAAAGTTTTCAAAACGGAGGAAGATATAAGAAAAAAGAGGAGCGAGATGATGTCGAAATCGATGAGATACTCAACAATATGGTTGTCACCAAAACAGCCAAAGGGGTAAAATCTTCCATCGTCAAGACAGAGATAACTTTTGGAGACTATGTTGACTGTCTCGAAAGTTTTAAAAAGAAGATGGTCACCCAAAACATTATCAGATCTGATAAGCATGAGGTCCATTCAATAACCCAGGAAAAAATTGCTCTCAGTTCTGATGATGACAAGCGCTACCTTATTCCTGGAACAGACGAGACACTTCCATGGGAACATTACCAAATATGTGAAGCTATGGACGAACTAGTTATATTTCAACTTATATATTCTCTAACCTCATCTAATAAAAATAAAAATGTATCTAACATTTAAATAAAATAAATAAGTAAGTCTAACCTTTAAACTCTATATTAGCCTCAAAGATAACAAGTTCTCTTCATTCATAATCCAAAAGTAGAACAGTAAACATGCCTAGAGAGTGTGATATGGGCTGGAGAGAATGCAATAGTTCAGATTGCACACCTGAGCTCAAAGATAAGTGTGAAATTTGTGAGAAAGTTGCATTTAAAGTAGTATCTAAATACACACGCGATAGACGCGGTATAGGCTACTATAGCTTCACATTCTACTGCTACGATTGCTATGAATTGCATTCTGGTATACAGGAAGCAGCAAGATTTAAGCAGATGCAATACCAGGCGCTAGGATTACCAGAAATTGGTGAAACCGACACATTATTCGCTATATTAGTGAAGCATTTTATACTACAACTTCCAACTATCGAGGATTTTCGACAGATTACTACCAACGACTTGGTTGTTACATTACGAATGACGCTATGCAGTAATAATATTAGGTATGCAACCGCCATAACACCTGAGGTATTAAGCAGCAAAATGGAACTTATGCATTGGTTTGAAGCAATTCTACTCGACAGATGTATTGAAGAGTTGAAGATGTATAAAAATCCCATTTTGATATCCTTATATATAGAATGTGTAATATAATAACCGTAAAATAATGAAATATATATATTATATTGAACTATTGTTTTATTCAAATTAACCTACTCTAAATAGCAACTTAATGAAGTTCCACCGGAGGCCGATAAGGCGATTCTTTAATAGCCATCAGGCGACAATTTCCTCAAATCAAAGGCACTATACGCACTCTGCTCAATAGGTGAAAGCTGGGTTTGTAAGCGAGGCTAACAGACACCCTAAGCAAGTACTTCTCCCACAGTGTGGTAACTGATGAGCCTTCGTGCAGGAGAAAGTCGACCGCCCCTTTATACCCGCAGGAGCCTCGACTAGTCTGAATAAAACATACACCAAACTCATCTAAATCACCTAGATAAATTTTTATAAGCTCACCTATGACTAAACCTCGAAACGATGAAAAGTGTGCTTGCTTCAAACCAGTCAAATGTTGACGACGTTACTATAAAACACATTTTCCTCTGCCTTCATACTGATGATCTGTGAAATAGAGGAAAACATGAAAATATGTGAAAACCAAAAAATATGTGACGTAATCTCATAGAGATCAACATACACTTAAATACAAATTAAACGGTAATGATACAAAATAGTAATTTAAATAAAGCTTAAATATACCTAAACCTAAAGCAAATATATTACAAAACTACCAGAGAATTAGTTATCACAGTATAATCTAAAATTTCTCAAGATCAGATCGCAATATACAAAATGATTCCTTAATCTACACCACATTACTCTCCATATTTAACTACCCGTATTAGGTTATAAGGGAGATGTGAGGTTAATAGCCTTTAAATCAATTAAGCATAGTTAAAAAACATTTACAAAGAGATAATCGGAAAGTTGAAAAAATTAAATAGGAAAATACTTGAGGTAAATAAAATTGAGAACCTACTATGAATTGCTAGATAAGACTGAGTTGATATTGAGATCTATTCAGCTAAGTGAAAGTTGAACGACTGAAGGACGTTACATGATGCTTTTTTTTGTGGAGTACTCTTTACATAGACTTTTTATAACTTTTCTAAGTTCTGTCTCTCGTATTGACGAAGTTGGCTTTCTATGTTATTCTGCCAATCAAAAATGCTTAAATGTTGTCGTTGACGTCGAGACGAATCCACAATATTTATTAATAACGACAATTGTATCGCTAACGCTTTTTTAAGTTATATAAAGTATTTCATAGTCTAAAATATTTTACAATGGTACCTATATATATATATTAGAGAAAAGTATTATAGTTCAATTAGGACATAAATGATTGGGAATTCCCCTTATGCTTTACACACCCTTAAGCAGTGGTGATTGATTTAAATTAGTTTGATCATTTAATAATTCTTGTTTTCTATTGTATTTGTTAATTTCTAATGCTTCCAATAAATTGACTTTGAAGCTTTTATTCTCAACATGTAAAACTTTGAAATCTTCATTGAAATTATGATTTTCTTCTAATAAATGGTTGGCATAAGTAGAATTCTGTTTTTTATGTACATAACTTTTCCAATGTTCTAATATTCTCTGTTGGAAGTTACGTCCTGTTTGGCCTATATATACTTTTGGCAATCCATACAAGTCAACTTATAAACTCCAGATTTTTTATTGTTTTATCTTTGTTATTTTTTATTAATTTTCCTAACGTGGAGCATGTATTATTTTTAAATCATATTTCTTTCTTAGGTACTTAGCTATTCTATATTATGTATCTAAGTGATACATAAGTGTTGTTATATTTATATTTAATTCTTGGATAGACTAATTCTAGTGCTTTTTTATACATTTTATTTTTAAGTATGTTATCAATTATATTAGGCTTATAGCAATTGTTTAAAGCAATCTGTTTTATAATATTTTGTTCTTTTTCAAAATTTTCATTATTTAAAGGGATATTCGTTAATCTATGAATCATGTACATTATGTACATAACTATGTACATAACTATATACTTTTTGGCAATCCATACAAGTCAACTTATAAACTCCAGATTTTTTATTTTTAATTGTTTTATCTTTGTTATTTTTTATTAATTTTCCTAACGTGGAGCATGTCTTAAAAGATATTTTTAAATCATATTTCTTTCTTAGGTACTTAGCTATTCTATCAGAATATTTATTAATATATATAGGTCATACATAAGTTTTGTTATATTTATCTTTAATTCTTGGATAAACTAATTCTAGTGCTTTTTTATAGTTTTTATTTTTAAGTATGTTATCAATTATATTAGGCTTATAGCCATTGTTTATAGCAATCTGTTTTATAATATTTAGTTCTTTTTCAAAATATGCTGCCATTTTATGAGATATTGGATGGTTGGATGTCTTGTGTATAGTAGTGTCTGTGTGTGTTGTTTTGTGTTATATAGCAAATTCATGTTTATTATTTATTTTACTAATTCTCAAGTCTAAAAAATGTATTTCATTATTTACTTCGGTTTCAACTGTAAATGAAATTGATGGATGTATATTATTAATAAATGTAAGAAATTGGACCAGTTGTCTATTAGTACAATTGAAACAGCAAATTATGTCATCCTCGTATCTATACCGATAAAGGAATTTTTGCTTAATGTAAGCTTAATAAAAAATAATGTAAATCCGAAAAGAACAAGAGATAATGATTCGTCTAAGGACCTGTATTGAACAAAACTACTTTCAATTTAACAATAATATTTATAGAGCTAAGAGTGTATTAATTATGGGAAACCCATCCTACCAATAATAGCGAAGATAGCCTTTAGTACCCTTTGGCCAGATGTACTATCCATGATTTTTCATTTAATATAACGTCTACGGCAGTTTTGCTATGTCAGTTTTTATTACGTCTCCATCGAATCATTATTACCGGATATATTCTTAGTGCCCATATGACCTGATCCACTATTCATAATTTTCATTAAATATAACGTACACTGCTATATATCCGTTTATTATGTCTCGATCGAATCAGTAAGATACTCTTTAGTGTCCATACGGCTTAAATATTTACTTAAAGAAGAATAATTTTACAATTTACAAATAACGATTATAAAAGCTAACCTGATATTTAAAAAATACTGCTTTCAGGTATCTAACATTACAACACAAAACCAGAACCTATGCACATAACAACGTGATAGTACAACATACGAATGAAGATAAAATGCGTTTCATAATCTATTTATACACAAATAACCGAATGTCTTATCGATAGATATTTCTAAAAGGCCTCCTAATACAACTAATTTGTGCTTATTTCCCATAAGAAACAATGCAATTTTATCACTTTCAGCTAAAATGATCCATTTTCCCATTAAAATACATGTATTATCGAAAACACCGGATGTGATAAGCAATCGTCTATTTCAACAACAGCTACAGGTGTTTTCGATAATACATGTATTTAAATGGGAAAATGAATCATTTTAGCTGAAAGTGATAAAATTGCATTGCTTCTTATGGAAAATAAGCACAAATTAGTTGTATTAGGAGGCCTTTTAGAAACATCTATTGATAAGACATTCGGTTATTTGTGTATAAATAGATTATGAAACGCATTTTATCTTCATTCGTATGTTGTATTATCACGTTGTTATGTGCATAGGTTCTTGTTTTGTGTTGTAATGTTAGATACCTGAAAGCAGTATTTTTTAAATATCAGGTGAGCTTTTATAATCGTTATTTGTAAATTGTAAAATTATTCTTCTTTAAGTAAATATCATTTTTTTTTCTATTTTGGAAATTATCATTTGGGTATATTGATGATATCGAAAACTAGTTTAAGCCGTATGGGCACTAAAGAGTACCTTACTGATTCGATCGAGACATAATAAACCAATATATAGCAGTGTACGTTATATTTAATGAAAATTATGAATAGTAGATCAGGTCATATGGGCACTAAGAATATATCCGCTATTAATGATTCGATGGAGACGTAATAAAAACTGACATAGCAAAACTGCCGTAGACGTTATATTAAATGAAAAATCATGGATAGTAGATCTGGCCAAAGGGCACTAAAGGCTATCTTCGCTATTATTGGTTCGATCAAGACGGAATAAAAACTATCATATTTCAGAATTTGCGTAGATGATAATTATAATTCAAAAAATAGTTCAAGCCATAAGGGTATTAGCGACTATCTTTGCTATTAGTGGTTCGATCGATACGGAATAAAAAGTGACATATAGCAGTGTACGTTATATTTAATGAAAAATCATGGATAGTAGATCTGGCCAAAAAGGTATTAAAAGCTATCTTCGCTATTATTGGTCCGACCGAGACGGGATAAAAACTATCATATTTCAGATTTGACGTAGACGATGATTATAATTAAAAATAGTAGTTCAAGCCATAAGGGCATTAAAGACTATCTTTGCTATTAGTGGTTCGATCAACACGGAATAAAAAGTGACATATAGCAAAATGGTGTAAACGTTATATTCAATGAAAAATTATGCATAGTAGATTAGGCCAAAAGGGCTCTAAAGGCTATGTTCGCTATTACTGGCTCGATCGAGACGGGATAAAAACTATCATATTTCAGAATTGGCTTAGACGATGATTATAATTAAAAATAATAGTTCAAGCCATAAGGGCACTAAAGAATATCTTTGCTATTACTGGTTTGATCGAGACGGAATAAAGACTGACATAGCAAAACTGCCGTAAACGTTATACTCAATGAAAAATGATGCATAGTAGATTAGGTCAAAAGGGCACTAAAGGCTATCTTCGCTATTACTGGTTCGATCGACGCAGGACAAAAACTATCATATTTCATAATTGGCATATACGATGACTGTAATGAAAAATAGTACTTCAAGCCATAAGGGCACTGAATACTATTTTCGCTATTACTGATCTGATCGTTACGGGATGAAATTGTTATATTCTTAAAGTGATGTAAACGTTATGTTGAATAAAAATCATGCAAACCCATAACCTCAAATGTCCCCGTTTCACTCAAATATATGCAAAAATAAAAACTTTCGGCAAAGCAGTAAATCTGCAATAAAATGACCACTTCCGGTCGGTTACTTCCGGTCGTTCGATTTTGATAAAACGGGTATCAATGGATTCGTCCCGACGTCAACGACAACATTTAAGCATTTTTGATTGGCAGAATAACATTGAAAGCCAACTTCGTCAATACGAGAGACAGAACTTCCAGAAAAGTTTAAAAAAGTCTATGTAAAGAGTACTCCAAAAAAACATCATGTAACGACCGTCAGTCGTTCAACTTTCACTTAGCTGAATAGATCTCAATATCAACTCAGTCTTATCTAGCAATTCATAGTAGGTTCTCAATTCCATTTACCTCAAGTATTTTCCTATTTAATTTTTTCAACTTTCCGACTTTCCCCTTGTAAATGTTTTTTAACTATGCTTAATTGATTTAAAGGCTATTAACCTCGCATCTCCCTTATAACCTAATAGGGGTAGTTAAATATGGAGAGTAATGTGGTGTAGGTTAAGGAATCACTTTGTATATTGCGTTCTGATCTAGAGGAATTTTAGATTAAACTGTGATAACTAATTCTCTGGTAGTTTTGTAATATATTTGCTTTAGGTATCCTTATATCATATAGATTCTTTTTTTGAAACACAGACTTTCTTATTTCTATTTAATTTCATCTAAAATAAACTCGAGATGCCTATTATTTTAAGCTTTATTTAAATTACTATTTTGTATCATTACCGTTTAATTTGTATTTAAGTGTATGTTTATCTCTATGAGATTACGTCACATATTTTTTGGTTTTCACATATTTTCATGTTTTTCTCTATTTCTCAGATCATCAGTATGAAGACAGAGGAAAATGTGTTTTATAGTAACGTCGTCAACCTTTGACTGGTTTGGAGATGATTCATCCAGAATATGGTGCCTGAAGCTAGCACACTTTTCACCGTACAATCGTTTCGAGGTTTAGTCATAAGTGAGTTTATAAAAATTTATCTAGGTGATTTAGATGAGTTTGGTGTATGTTTTATTTAGACTAGTCGAGAATCCTGCGGGTATAAAGGGGCGGTCGACTTTTTCCTGCACGAAGGCTCGTCAGTTACCACACTGTGGGAGAAGTACTTGCTTAGGGTGTCTGTTAGCCTCGCTTGCAAACCGAGCTGTCACCTATTGAGCAGAGTGCGTATAGCGTCTTTGATCTGAGGAAATTGTTGCCTGATGGCTATTAAAGAACCACCTAAACGGCCTCCGCCTGAAATTATAAATTAAAACACTTTTTTATAACAATATTTGCTAAAGAGTTGTTCTCGACTTTTATAGAAAATTAAACTCATCGAGGCTCCTGTGGGTATAAAGGGGCGGTCGACTTTTTCCTGCACGAAGGCGCCTCAGTTACCACACTGTGGGAGAAGTACTTGCTTAGGGTGTCTGTTAGCCTCGCTTACAAACCGAGCTGTCACCTATTGAGCAGAGTGCGTATAGTGCCTTTGATTAGAGAAAATTGTCGCCTGATGGCTATTAAAGAATCGCCTTATCGGCCTCCGGTTGAACTTCATTAAGTTGCTATTTAGAGTAGGTTAATTTGAATAAAACAATAGTTCAATATAATATATATATATTTCATTATTTTACGGTTATTATATTACACATTCTATATATAAGGATATTAAAATGGGATTTTTATACATCTTCAATTCTTCAATACATCTGTCGAGTAGAATTGCTTCAAACCAATGCATAAGTTCCATTTTGCTGCTTAATACCTCAGGTGCTATGGCGGTTGCATATCTAATATTATTACTGCATAGCGTCATTCGTAATGTAACAACCAAGTCGTTGGTAGTAATCTGTTGAAAATCCTCGATAGTTCGAAGTTGTAGTATAAAATGCTTCATTAATATAGCGGATAATGTGTCGGTTTCACCAATTTCTGGTAATCCTAACGCCTGGTTTTGCATATGCCTAAATCTTGCTGCTTCCTGTATACCAGAATGCAATTCATAGCAATCGTAGCAGTAGGATGTGAAGCTATAGTAGCCTATACCGCGAACTCAGGTGTGCAATCTGAACCGTTGCATTCTCTCCAGCCCACATCACGCTCTCTAGGCATGTTTACTGTTCTACTTTTGGATTATGAATGAAGCGAACTTGTCTTTGAGGCTTATATAGAGTTTAAAGGGTAGACTTACTTATTTATTTTTATTTAAATGTTAGATACATTTTTATTTTTATTAGATGAGGTTAGAGAATATATAAGTTGAAATATAACTTTTTCGTATCCATAGCTTCACATATTTGGTTCTAGATTTATATAAACAACGTCAGTCTTAGGGAGTTCGTCAGTACGTTTGGAGTTTACCTTTTCTAGTTGTTCTGTCCGTTTCCTCAATTCTTTTTGATACAATTCACTGAAGAACGGAATTACTTCCTGTTTCCTGTATTCGTTGTAGTCTTGGAACACTTGTTTGTCTGGATCGATTTCGTGAAGGTCAAGTTTTTCATAAGAGCCGTAAAGAAGAGACAAGGGTGTGAAATTTGTAACAGAGTGGACAGATTGATTGTATATTAAAATGGCTGTTGTAATTAGCTCAGTTATACTGTTTTTAGATTTTTGTCTATAAATTCGTAACTTTTCAACGAGAGTAGAGTGAGCTCGTTCGATAGGTGAATTACCGGTATGTGACTGAGGTGTAGTATAGTGGATGTTAATTTGGAACATAGACATAAATTCTTTAAATGTTTCACTAGAAAATTCTCTTGCATTATCACAAGTTATTTGGGATGGATAGTTGTGGTGGGCGAAATAGTGACGTAGTTTGTTCAAAGTTGTTATTGAATTGGTGTCGGAAAGTTCATATGCTTGTAAATATCTACTGAACAAATCTAGGATGGTTAAAAATCTTTTGTTTTCTATAAAAAATACGTCAATATGTAGTATTTCAAATGGCCTTTTTGCAATTAGTGGTCCGGAAAATGGGAATCGTCTTGGATTACGATCGTATTTTGATGTTAAACATAGTTCGCACTTGTTGATGTGATTAGTGACTGGTTCTTGTACTTTAGGAAAGTAATATAGGGATTGGAGATGTTTCACAGTTTCTGTGATTCCGTTGTGAGTCTGCGAATGATAGTCAGAAATGATCCTGATTTGTTCTTCTTTGGAAACAACATCTTTTAAAAAAATATTAACTTTAATAATTTTAACGTTTGCTTCGAAAATTTCTAAACATTTTTTGTAAGCTGAATGCATCAAATCTTCTTCTTTAGAGAATATATAATATGTTTTTGAGGGGTCTATTATTTCATGGAACATATTTCTCAATAGGTTCTCGTCAGTTCCGTTTCTGAATGTAAGTATGTATCTATTTTTGCCAAATGGTTTGAAAAATTCTATGTCATTTTTATCACCATATTTTATTAATATTTGATAATGGGCTGAATTTAATGACTTGTCTGATATCGGGAAATTAAAAGATGAATTTTCATGTGCCGTATGTCTGGTCTGGCCTGAGTCGTTGCTTTCATTGTCGTTGTCGGGTTGAACGGTAGATTGTTGTGAGAATGGGTTACTATTCAAAATATCGTCGGCTTCGCTGGGAGTAATAGATAGATTTGATTCGGATCCGAATGTTGGTAAAACAGATAATAAATCGATGTCTTTATTTGAATCGTTTTTTTGTAAATCTAAATTTTTGCTTTTAGTATGTCTTGGTGGGACTACAACGATATCGCAGATAATATTTATTTTTGGTTTCTTTTTCGCCGCTTTTATGAGTGCAAATTTTTTTCTACCACGTCTGTTGGGGATAGTTTCATCTATGGCATTAATTTAAATTTTAGATAAAGCATCGGCTACATAGTTTTCTTTACCTTTTTTGTACCTTATGTCGAAATTGAATTCTTCGAGTTTTAGTTTCCACCTGATAAATCTCTGATTTGGTTCTTTTAAGGAATGTAACCAAATAAGAGGTTTGTGATCTGTTTCGATAACAAATTTTCTTCCGAATAGGTAGGGGCGGAAGTGTTTGCAACTATCGATGATTGATAAAATTTCCTTTTCAACGGTACCATAGTTTCTTTCGGCAGAATTTAAAGTCCTTGAATAAAATGCAATAGGATGGGAATTCTGTGATAATACGCTACCAATGGCTATATTACTCGCATCTGTTGTGAGTGTAAATGGTTTGGAAAAATCAGGGTAAGTAAGGACTGGGGCATTGCAAATTATTTGTTTGCATTTCTCGAAGGCATCTAGATATTCGGGGTCGTTTATATTAATTTTTGTGCCTTTCTTAAGGTACTTGTTGATTGGATGGGAGATAACAGCAAAGTTTTTAATACATTTTCGATAGTATAATGTCATACTAAGAAAGGATCGGA
Source organism: Crioceris asparagi (assembly GCA_958507055.1). Classification (NCBI taxonomy): domain Eukaryota; kingdom Metazoa; phylum Arthropoda; class Insecta; order Coleoptera; family Chrysomelidae; genus Crioceris; species Crioceris asparagi. Next base: position 18,531,157 of record OY293832.1, read on the forward strand.
TTTGTTTCTCAGTTTTTGGCAAGGGGAATGACTGTATAGCTTTAATTTTATCGGGATTAGGTTTTATACCATCGGGGGTAATGAGGTGTCCTAGAAATGTTATTTCCTTTCTCAGGAATTCGGACTTATCTAATTGAAATTTGAGGTTATATTTTTGAAGTTGTGTGAATATTTGTCGAAAATGGAAAATATGATCTTGAAGAGATCTGGAGAAGATAACTATATCATCCATGTAAACAAAACAAAATTTATAAAGATAAGAGCGAAGGATTGTGGCCGGAGCATTCTTAAGGCCAAATGGCATACGAGTATATTCGTAGTGTCCATTATCTACAGTAAATGCTGTTTTTTGGGCAGAGTCAGGGTAGATCTCTATCTGGTGGAAGCCTTGTGCGAGCTCTAGGGTTGAAAAATATGTACATCTTCCGAGATTGTCGAGAATTTCATCGATTCTAGGGAGAGGATATTTGCCTTCTATGGAGCGCTCGTTCAACTTTCGATAATCGATCACCATTCGAAATTTTCTTTTTCCACTGGAATCTAACTTTTTCGGAACAATCCATAATAGCTTCTTTATTTGGTTTTGGATTTCTTATTTCAGATGGTAAGGGTATCGATATGATTTTTGGTATATTGGTTGATCGTCAATAGTTCTAATGTGGTGTTTGACAGCGTGAGTGAAGGTTAAATCGGAATTTTCATTATAAAAGACATCTTTGTGAGATCTGCAAAGGGAAGTAATCAATTCCTTCTCTTCGGGGTTGAGGTGTTCTATGCGGATGAGATTGCAAATATCGATATTACTATTGAGTTGAAATTCTGGATTTGTTTGCTGAAATTTTGATAGTGGCTGAACAAGAATGGGTTCGTGATAATTGATAGAAAGTTGAGAGAATGGTAAATTTTGTTCGATGGGAATTTGAACATAACCATCAGAAGCTGATGTGATACATTCTGGAATGTAAGTATTATTAATAGAGATTTCTGGTAGAATCATAGGACCGTTGTCTATTGATACAAGGATTTTGAGTACTGATTTGAGTTGTTCTGAATATGGTTCGAAGAGACTAGGATTTATTTCGAAATAAAAAGGTAATTTTATATTGTCAATTTTCAAAATATGTGTATTATAATCAATTACTGCTTTCAAATTTCAAAATATTGACTGCCAATGAAAGCGTCAAATCGATCATGCCAAGGAATTATAAATATGTCAAATACGTGATCTATACCAAACTCATTTAAAATGGGATATTGGCAACTTAGTGAACCATTGTAAGTTGTTTTGATAGATTTAACAGAAAAATTAGACTTATAAATATAGTTACGAAACAATCTCAAAGCTGGTTCTGGATTGATAATTCAATTAGTTGCGCCTGGGTCTATTAATATTTTGAGATCAAAAGATGGGATGTAAATAAATGGTAGCTTCGGCGATGAATTTATATTATTTATGTCTATTCCGAGGCTCGTGATCAAAAATTTTGAGTTTCTAGATTATCATCAATTGATATATTCTGATATTCATCTACAATATTTTGATATTCCGGAGATGTGTAGTTGTCTGAAATTTCATCTTGGTATTCGTTAAATTGTTCATCATCGTAGTTTTCGCTTTCTACATTAAACAATTCTTCGACTTGAACTCTTGGAGGTCCGGTTTGTTTAAAGTAATTTGGAGGTTTATTTTGAGGTCTAAATGTGTGAGCTGTCGTTACTGTCATTGGGGTAGGTTTGTAGCTGTTTTGTATCCTATTTTGCTGTTTACTAAAAACTTGAGAGTTCGTTAGAAATTGTCTTGGCGGAATCGGATTACTATAATTTGTAAATTTTGGTGGCGGCTGTGGTTTGCTCAAATGAGGGTGTGGAATTTGGGGTCGAAATGGTTGGCTTGGATTTTGGGATTGAAATGGTTGGCTTGAAATTTGTTGCCTAAATGGAGGATTTAGAATTTGAGAAAAATTTTGAAGTTTGGGCTGATTATTAGTTAATGTATGTGGTTTTAGAGAGTGATGAGTTTTTGACGATCTCTGTGACCTAAGGAAATTTGCGAAGTCTATTTGTGACTTCTCGTTATCGAGTCTTTTGCATTCATAAAGGGCATGCTCAAAACTTGGAACAGGTATATGAAGAAGATGGTCACGATATGGGTTTAAGAGACCTGCCTTGAATACAGCGAGGGCTTGTCCAGTATACATGGTTTCTTTTGAAGTTCGTACATTAGCATTTTCGGAGTTATTGGCTAGATGTTCTTTCAGAATTTGAAGTTTAAAAGTAATTTTTTCATAAAAATCGGCAAAGGATTGAGGATGGATTTGAATAGAAGTATTTCAATCATGTGCCATTAGTTCTTCAGATCTAGGGTCACCAAATCTTTCGGTAAGGGCTTTTTTAAGATTTTCCCAACTATCGAATGATCTATTGACAACAACATCTCTGGCAGGGTCGGAAAGCTTAGCTTTGATTTGTTCTAATATGAGAATGTTAAATAAAGGATTATTAGTTTGTCCAAGTAATTCAATATACTTCTCGGATTATCTGATAAAATAAGCCAGATCCTTTGAGCCACCTGTATGTTATTTGCCATTGACATTTCCAGTTGAGTTATAGGATTCGCCATAGTGTCTGTCTGTATGTCTTGTACTTCGTCAGAAATAGGTACAGTATCAAGATTACTGGATCTTAAAATTGGGGATCTAGATCGACTACGACTGGGACTTTGACTCATCAAATAGTCAAATATGTGTATATATAAACATGTAATTAGAGGAGAAATCAATCACGAATATCAAATTTATAGTATATAAATCAATAAATGTTAAATCAATGCGAAGTTACACCTATTTATATATATATTTTATATATGTATTTTTAAATTGGTAAAATATAATGAGTAAAATCAAAATCAATCTTATATAAAATATTCGCTCTCTGAAGGAACGCTTATTTGTCTATATTTTACGAATGAAAATTAGCCAATAAATTAAGGTAAGGGAAAAATGACTTACATAAGGATGATGCACTGAAGGAACATTTGTAATCGTCTTCCCTGTCTCTTGGTTCACTGAAGGAACGGAGCCTTTTTGACGACCTGTTCTTCGTTGAAGGATGAACTGTTGGGCCGGAGATACTTCTGTCTCAATTGCACTTTTGGGATTTTCACGACTTTACCGACGGTAATCCTGTTTGCAGCGCCAGTTAGATTTTATTAGTTGAAAAATGTCTTTTTTAAAATATTTATTCGAACAATAGAAATGTACAATGTGATAACAGGAAGATATCTAAACCTTTTTACATGATTAACAAGCTTTTATACTATAAAGATTACAAGTATGCTGAATAAGTGAAATATGATCTTAAGTCAAGAAGATATACGTTGTGTAGCGACGGTATGGCTACATAACTCGCGAAATCGTTCAAAGACGTCGGCCAGGAGTAGAATATCAGTTTTCATATACAGGTCAACATATTCACCCAAACTTCGGCACATAAACTGTTCCAAACATCATGGGATCGTTGGTATAGTCGGCGAGGACATGATTTGTTATCCAGCTTATTATAAAAATCATCTATGGGTGGTAGGTTGGTTTCGGTAAATCGCTCGAAGGAGTCGATATAATCATACGGCATTATACCTTTCTTCGTTAATAGCGAAAAATGCCTGTTATCTAAATCTGCAAACTGTGATTTCAAATTTGGAAATTCTGGTAAATATGATGCCAACTTGTCTAGGGAGGATGCCATAAATCGAAAACTGTCTATGAAGCGGAACTGAATAGGGGTACTCATCTATGTGTTTGGTAAATGAGATATACTTCTCCTTTGTGATGGGAAGTAGATCAACTTTACCTCCAATCCTCGTATCAATGTCCGTAATGATGAAGTGAGCATCATAACCTGAAAGATTATAGAAAACAACTGGAATCATATGTTACAGTTGTTATGTGCTGCTCCACGAAAGTTGTTTTTAGGTATCAGGTGATTATGGTCTCTAACTTTTATATCTTCGCTAGTAAATGGTTGTTCACAAATGTGACAGTGTGTAGCTTTTTTGAACTCAACTTCTTGCTCGGGTGTAATATTAATGTCATACGTGCACCAAAAGAGAGCATCCATATCTTCAGCCAAACTATTCATCTGATCAGCAAACCACTGCATACATTCCTGTCCGCGGTATGATCGGTAAAAACTAAGGGAATCGTCGGAGGAGCACTTGACATAATAACCAATTGCAGCTGGAACGTGACGTTGCGGCTTCTTGAGATTATCAGTTTTCTCTAGGACACTCTCTAAATCTGCATAAACAACGAAATGAGCTTTTCCCTGTTTTATAATTTTTGAATTTAAGAGTATTCTTTCCTGGTTCAGGCATCTTTATGGCTGTTTCATTAATATTTTGACAGTCTGCCAAATGTTTATCCAATTTTTCTGGAGATTTAAAATAGTGGAGGCAGCGTTCACAAAAGAACTTTTGACGCTTTTCTTTACTAAGTTGGTTGGATAGAAGCCTGGAGAGATTTTTTATCCAGACATAATGATATTTCACGGGGCTCTCAGTATCATCATATCTGTCCTGAATAAGTAGCAGATTCACATGTTTCTCACGCTTTTCCTTGGTCAAGTATGTTGGTAATGTGGTGAATATCTTTTTTTCCTTGTGGAAAATGTAAACGTTGACGGATATATCATTCTGTTTCTCGAAATTTGGAATCTGTTTCATTGTCATCGGAAAATGTATTCGTTTCAATTCCAATACTGATGAATAGTGGGGGTACTTTTTTATTCTCTGTGGATGTTCATAGGCAGGATATAAGGCAGATGTAACAGCCCAGGCGAAACATGCATTATCAACGTTCTTAACGTTAATGCAGGCTTCCTTCTTCTTAATCTGCTCAGGTATCTCAATATACGATGAGCCCAGCTGGGGTGTAAATTTGTTAATTTTCACTCTTAAATTCATTACTCGCTTCAGTGCCCATCCACTATCTCTCTCTTGAAATTCTTCTAAGTCTTTGAGAAGGGGAATAATAACCTTTGCGTTGAACCACTCTTCGAGATCTGTCTCACGAAAGATGGGTGAATTGGCTGTAGTGAAATATTTATATTCCGTTTGAACTTGGTCATCTTTCATGATTACAAACTCGCCTCCGAATTCCTGTGCGAATGCGTCCGTCAAATGCCAACTCACTTTCGTTCCAGCAAACTCGATCTCTTGCAGTATTTGGTCTAGAAACTAGCCCTGTTCCCTTCTTTCCTTCAGCTTTAATCTGATTCCTCAAGGTTCGGATATTTCTTGAACATGCTTCTAGATGCTGTTTCTCACCCACACTCTTGGCATATCTCATAGCATCTTTAATGCGTTTTAGCGCCTTAGCACACTCATTTAATCCTTTGCGAGCCTCAATATCATCATACTGACATGATAAAAGTCCTAATATGGCTGCAATTTGTTTTACTGTATTATTGAAGAGACACATCTTACACGTACGAATGTCAATGACTGAATGAGTAAGTTTTGTGATACCAACCTTTATATAGCATTGTGCACGCATGCGCACTGATGTTAACTCTACCTATCCTGCGTTGCTGATCATTTTTCTTGATATTTGCACAATTCTTCTCACTCATTTCATGTATTTTGCATTTCTTTCTGTCATTTTTCACATCTCACATAGCTATTTTGTAGGTACTTGTCTAATTTTTCTGGATATTTGTACCATTTTTCTCTCATTTTCAGTCATTTGTTGAGATACTTGCTTCATATTTCTTGATATTTGTACTTTTTTACAATCGTAAAAGATGGTCTTTACGTTGAATCAGCTGAGTAACTTTGACAACAATTCGCGCTGGGTGAGAACATTTCATTGGATCCTGCCAGCATGACGTCATCCTCATCCCATGCCAGCTGTCATTTGTCAATTTGAATTTCCCCCGCTTCCTAGATGGCGCAGCTATCAAATTTGAATTTCCCGCCGAGGGGCGTGGCTGACCAAGAGACCATAGAGGGAAGTGGGGGTCTGCCAAAGTTCAAGGTCAAATAGCGCCAATTTCGCTATTTTGACCTTAGAGTTCCTTATCGGAAATTACATGTAAAATTGATCGATTTTGGCCCCGAACCCGTGCTGCTCATTTACTAATACTAAGTCGGCAGTTGACAGAGCTATCTTGAAAGCGCAGGAAATTCAAATTTGTCAATTGATATCTGACAGCTGGCATGGGATACAAAGAATTTGTCATCTGTGCACAGGCATCCAAGGAACATACTCATCCAGAAAATACAAACAATATTTGGAGTCGAATGGCGCCACTTTTGAATTTGAATTAAATAATAATTTCAGAAAAATGCTGACCGGCATCGGGGCCTCGAACACTCAATCTCTGGTATACAACGCATATAATCTTCCTATTCAGCTACGCGGCTCCCCACATGTTGACTATCAAAATGTTCAATAGTTATCGCCAAACCCAGGGCATATCTGTAAAAGCAGCTATGCCGTCACGCGGTCATGGGGCATGAAAGGCGGCGTGGTGGCAGGCGCTCCTTAGGGCTCCTTTGGGGGGTGGTGGTGCCCTTCGCAGAATCCTGCTGCTCGATCGCGGTGCGTGCGCACTTTCTTAGATGCTATCACAGATAAGACGGAGCGCATAAATTGTGATTTTGCCGAGGGGTAAACATCGTCGACGGCGGCCACGCACCGCTTTTGACGGAGAACGGGGCGATAAGCCATCTAGAAGCGTGTGGCGCTCGGACAACCCTTATCGTTGCAAGCGAACGACCCTCGAAATTGTCTTCTTAAGGAAATTTGATGACGATTCAGTTTTTGATTCGTTTAAATCGAGCAAGAAATAGCGAAGATTTCAGAGAGAAAAATCTCCTGATTTCCGAACAGAATATAGATGCAAGTTAAATTGTAAATTATGCTTATTTGACAAATACAATGTCAACAACATCATCACAACAAAATTCCTCAGAAGAAGAACAATATTGTTGCATTAAGAAATGTTTTCGAAAACCAGAAACCCAAGTCGACGGTCGAGCACGTAAACAATGCAACTTTTTCGGATATTGCATGTGTGATTGTCAATAGAGAGATAAATATAAGATGATGCGATGTCTAATGGCTTTCATTTGGTGTCTACGTAATAGAGGAGAAACACAGTAGAAGATGGCTAAATTGAAGGCATCGTTTATACTTTTATACAATATAATTGGAAACATGTTGTACGGAAATATACCACCAAATGTAATCGAAGCAGGCATTTGTTTCAACGATCAACAATGTATAGCAATAAGAAAAATAACCGTCAACGATGGACAGATACATGTATACTCTACCGAAATTCCAGAGCGAGAAAATTATTTTAAAATTCGACTCGTGTTCTACCCAAATAGAACATAGGGAGATACTGGAATATTACATCTACCATCAGAAAAAACTACCAAAAGGAATATATCCGACGACGGTGATGAAGAGGAATTCTCAACCTCGTTTGAGAGCAGCAGCAGGAGCAAAGAAAATCCTAAAATTAAATCAACACCAATATTAGATACTACCAATTCATCTATGATCATATATAAATTTTTACATATATATAATGACGCTTATTATGTATATATTTTAAATCGAAAATAAAAATGAATGTAATTGATATGGATTTCTTACTCAATTAGAACGCAGTTTCCGGAACCACCAAAAAAAACACACCGTTGTATGATAAGTCTAATAAAATATATCGCTGGCGGAAAAAACAAGTTGGTTCTCAGAGGACTTGAAATTAATCAACAGGTGAGACTTGCTGCAACAAAACAACATGTGCTGTTCCATTTACAACAACAACATCATTTAGGATGGACAATAAATTACAAGAAACTATTAAAAATACTTTTGCACTTGTTTTTGTTTTGCATCATCTTCACTGCTCGTACTCTTATTGAAATTAGTTATAAGGATTGTACAAAAAAGAATTTTTTATAAATAAAGAATAAACATTTTGTATGATTTTTTTATTTTTCTATAAGTATAAAACAATTAAACTCTGTACAGGACTTCTCTTCTACATGATTATCCAATTCCTCCAAATTAACAATTCTAGCATGTTGTACTTTTTCTGTCAAAAAGTTCTTCTTCTGATGACCTCTCACATAAATTATATTAACATCACACATATTTTCTTTGAGAATATCATCCAGTAAGGTGAACTCAATGAAGCCCGATGAATATCTAAGTCCATGAAATCTCTTTGGGTTGGAATTGTTGCTCACCATTGAAGCCTTGGATATCTACGAACGCTACTCTCATGATGACAACCAAACTCAAACTGATGATTCAAACAACTCAATTCCACTTTTTAATAATTTCGATGAGAGGTGAATAATCGATGATGTTATCATGGACTATAATACAAAAAGCTCGGACGTTGGCGGGAAGCCTTGAGATGCTTCAATTTCCAGTTTGACATCTACGGTGGAACTTTTAACACTTTCGTCTCGTCAGGAGCAATCGATAACAAACAGAGGATTTGTAGCACATTCAGCATATCCCAGGAGCGGAGTATGTTGAGAGGAATTCTTGTAACTATATCGTAATTGCGTATAACTATTATTATTATTATTAATATTATTATGGGAGCTGAGACTATAGTCTATAAAAAGCTCTAAGTTTACAAAAAATAATCAATATATCAGTTGACAGTACACTTGTAACTACAAAGATAAATAAAGAAAAGTTTAAAGATTGTCACACACAGATTACAAGTCCTCCGGCACATTGGTTCTCTTGGTAAATTGATCGTATTTATTTTTGAAGGTATTCACACTGGCAGTGTCAACGACGTCAGAGGGCAAACGGTTCCAAGCTTCAAAAACCCGATTAGATAGGAAGATCTGCCGCGGAGTGGTTTTGAAGTTCTCCTTATGTAATTTATAGCAGTGACCCCTCAGTTTGTTGGAATTGAGTGGGAACAAAGACGACAATTCTGTCCCAAATTTGTCGTGCAGACATCAGGGTCACAGTTATGGAAGACCTTGGAGATCATATAAATTATTCTCTTCGCTCTATCTGTTATCTTTTGGACGTGTCTAGACCAGGTTAGGTCGTCTGAAATTATTAGGCCCAGGTCATTATGGTGGTGAGGATGACAATAGTTGACCGCCCAGTGTGTATGGGTTTCTCGGGTTCTTTTTACCCATATGTAACACAGTACACTTATCTAGATTCAGTGGAAGCAGCCAGTCCTCACACCACTGAGAGACAGTATCGAGGTCCTGTTGTATAACAGCCGAATGTTTGTCTGCGTCATTGTAAAGTTTGGTGTCATCCACAAACTGGGAGCACGAAGATCTTAGAAGGAGTGGTAGGTCAACCGTATATAGAAAAAACAGAATAGGGCCTAAGACTGATCCTTGAGGAACACCACTGGATACTGGTCTGGGTCGGGAGGTTCCATTAGATACACGCACACTAAATTCCCTGCCGCTTAGAAACGCTCTGATCCACATCAGAAGGTTTACTCTAACTCCAAGGTGTTCGAGTTTGGCGAGGAGTCTTTTTGTGGGGACTCGGTCAAAGGCCTTAGAAAAGTCTAAGTAGACCACGTCAATAGGAATCCCAGCGTCGATGGCCCTTGTCCAATCATTCACATATCGCAAATGATTCGTGATCACAGATCTACCTGGTAGGAATCCATGCTGTTCCTGTGGAATAATATCATTTTCGAGAAGGAACTCTGACATCTGGTTTAGTACCACCCTTTCAATGATCTTAGAAGCGACAGCAGTTAGACTTATTGGACGATAATAGGTTGGAGATAATTTGTCACCTTTCTTGAAAATGGGAGTCACTGATGCTTTTAACCATGATAAAGTTAGAGCGTGCGTGTGAAAAGATTTCTCAAATATCAACGCAAGAGGTTCAGAGATGGAACCAGAGCAGTTCTTGAAAATTCTTGGTGTAAAACCGTCTGGTCCGGGAGACGCATCTGCATTCAACTCCTTCAGTTCTCTCTCAACAATCTCCACAGGGAATGTTATGTCGCAGAGATCGAATCTGCAGCGCGGACACTTTATGCCCGGTATAGATCCATCAGGCTCGTTTGTGAATGAGACGGAAAAAGTTTCGGCCAGTACTTCAGCCGATTCTTGGATTTCACATTTCTGACCAGGGGAACAGACACTTTAGTATTCAGGAAAGATCTAACGAATTTGTGAATTTTCTTCGGATTTTTCGAATTGAAGTAGGCTTGAGGAAAGTCACCTTTGTCGAAGGTCAACTGCATCTTTTCCTTCGGATAACTTTCTCCGTTGAGAGCTAATGTGATATTTGTTACATTTACATGATCAAAGTGTGTAGGATCGTTGTTAACTTTACTGTAATCATGATTTTTTTGAAAGCACATGATGACGTTTCGTGGGCTTTCGAGAAAAGAAGAAGTTTTCACTGCCCATATTTCATTGGTGGCTCCAGTTCAGAATCAGGATTGGTGTATCGGCTTTGATTGCTTTTAAGAGTTGCAATTTAATTTCATCGTTTGGATACAATCTTTTCACTTTGAGTTCTACATTTTCAATTTCCAATTGTACTTCTGTGGTAACAGCTGCACCAGCCGGTTCGGTGATTTTGAAACAATTATTATCGTTTCCAGCTCGCACCAAATGTATGGAATGTTTGCCATAGGAAACATACTCATAGTCGTTGAAAATGTTCAACAAATGCTTCATTGGAATAAACATGCTAAATGTCATAGTAGTTGTATTGAGGACATCGACATTATTGGGATAGGTCCAACCAGCTATAGTCAAGTGTTTGGAATCTTCGGCACTGTAACACAAATATCCTTTGATTCCAATTCTTTACCATTTTGATCATAACTGATGGATTGAAACATATATGCACCAGCATTATTGACAAAAGTGACTCGTCCATTTCCTTTAGTTCTGTTGATTTTACCGCTGACATGTAGAATACTTTCGTACAGAGCATCAAAATCAGACTGATTGATTTGATTTCAATGACGTCATTATTGTGAAAAGACCTGGCGTACGGTTAGTACGTTCTCCATTCCATTTTTTGTATGGATTCGTCCATGGTGCGCTTTCGAAAGATGTTGAATACTTGGGCCGTTAACATGATAACCGATAGACTTGAGAAATTTAATATTCTGCACACTAAGTTGGCGACGAGCGTTGTCGTTGATGAAGGTCTTCTGGAAGACTGGAGCAGTGTTAACGGATGAACAGCTTTTATAAATGCTTAGGACCATTTTCTTTGTTTCTTTAGCTCCAATCGAATTATGATTTCTTCGTTTCGGAAATTGACAAGTTGAAAGTTTTGATCGAGCACTTGTAGCGTAATTTTATGGATTTCGTTTGTTTGAGTAATAGGCAGGTATATTAAATGATTCGGCGTTTCGTCGATAGCAAAACCTGGATCAGCGTCTATGGCAAATTCGTAGACTGTGTGAGACGGTCTATCGTTTTAGAAGGCCCTCGACGTAATGTTGCTATCCACATGTATTGTTCGCACTTTTATAATATTCACAGATTGATCCGAAACATGATGAACAGTCTTTTCCAAAATCTTGGGTGAGAAACCCAAAATGTTTGACAAACTATTGTTCTGCGTGAAATCGATTGCATGATATTTGGAAAATATTTCACTTTTCAAAGTATTATTGTTAGGTTTGAGATAGAAAATGTCTTCGGGTTTTTCCATTGCAGTTGGTGTTGATGGTGTAATGGTTTTTCGAAGAAACTTTTCAATATCTTGATACTTTTTTCTTTTCTTTGTTACCGTTTTCAAAATAATAAAACTTTGTTCCCTCATCATTGTTGGGTATGATGTTGTACGAATGGAAATTTAGTAATGCTAACCCATATTCAGTAAGCGGGTCCAATTGAAGCGGAGGCAAGACATCTATAGAGAGCATTGGCGAACGACTCTTCAACGTCAATATGATGGACATGACGAATGGGGCAAAGTACGGTGGATAGTATTAAATAGTCTCAAGTTAAAACATTTATTTCAACAAAAATTATTTTTTCACACATTACTTGATTATATTTCTGATATACATCATAATTATAGATGATCTTGACGTTACTGCCAGAATATTCAGCTAATTCTCTAGGTGGTTTCAAATTCCCATAACTATCAAAGTAGTGTACGGTGTTGCCAACTTTTTTATATGCTACCCAATGTGTACTTGGATTGATGGAGGAATCCAAATTCACTACTGCACATTCACGATATCGAGGACGCGTAGTAGGAAGAGTGTCTCGCATGAAAACACCACGAAAATATGGTACCTGGTCCACAATACGAATAGCCTGGCAGATGAAGCTCAAATGGCAACTTATTGATGAGCGTATTAAGCACACCTTTATCGTGATAGATCGACATTGACAATGATGCTAATATTGAAAGACATCTGCATTTATAAAAACATAAAACACTTGATGAATTGGTTCACATCATGAGAGTCATTCAACAGAAAAGGACCTTACCAATCGAAAACTTGGACTATTTGAATGATGGTGGGGTAGTGAAATACAGTAAATATGGAACTTTATTACCACATTCATTTCGAGCAATCATATGTGGACCGAGTGGATGTGGAAAAACAAATGCAGCATTATCATTGTTGTTTCATTCCAATGGAGCTAAATTTAAGAACGTGTACGTATATTCAAAGTCGTTGTACCAACCAAAGTATCAATTGCTCGAAGAAGTACTGAGAAAAGTCAAAGACGTTATCACCTATTTTCCCTTCAAATGAGGAAATCATAAGCCCCAACGAAGCAAAGCCAAATTCCATCTTTATTTTTGATGATATAGCTTGCGATTCACAGCAGAAAATTCAAGAATATTATTCCATGTGTCGACATCGAGGTATTGATGCCATAAACATTGGACAAACGTACAGTAAAGCGCCGAAACAAATGTTGCGTGATAATTGCAATGTGATTGTGTTGTTCAAGCAAGATGAAATAAATTTGAAACATGCATATGATGAACATCTTTCACCAGACATCTCATTCAATGAGTTCCAGCAAATGTGTGTTGGATGTTGGAGCGAAAAATATGGAACGATGGTTATTGTGAAGGTTTTTGATCTATATGCAGGTCGATATCGTCAAGGTTTCGACAAGTTTATAAAACCATGAGTCTTAGACAATGATGGGTATTTATCAACATGAAACCGTTCAGCAAAGAGGTCGATGTTGTTCGCAAAATGAAAATCAATGAAATTTCAAAGACCATAAGAAAGAAATATTTAGATTTAAGGTTAGGTAAGTCAGAGCATGATGAAGCATTGCAAAAATTTTTCAATCCCATATCCGAACCTCTGAAAAAATTGGCTATGACTAAATCTTCAAGATCTAATGTTATTAAGAATGAACCACCACCACCACCACTATCGCTGAAAAAGGAACAAGAAGCACCAACACAAAACAGAAACTCGAAAATGTTGCTAGTATCGGCGGCTTTGAAAGCAACGATAATAACAATACATTCGATGATGTAATGGTGATGATGAAGAACCAACTTTTGCAGAAGAAACAATTGATCCCACAGTAGTCAGAGAATATATTGAGCAATACCCCGAAATGAGTCATAAATACTTGGCAGAATATTGGTCAGATAATGAAATAATTGACAAGTTTTATGGTCCCAAATACGAAGATATTGATTCAAAATGGAGGTTTGGAAACAAAGAAATTGATTTTGATCGTTACATAAAAATTGCTGGAAAACATTTGAGAGGAACCCCCGGCCTATATGAATTATTATTCTACGATGAACCTGAAAATTATAATGTTGAAGATTTGAATGGATATAAATAGATTTATCCGATGTTCATAAGTATGTTAATGGAAAATTGAGAAGCAGCACAAGACACAAATATAGAGAAATCATTAAGCCTCTGTTTAAGCCACAACGACGTGGACCACAGATTCTATGATGATGATTTACAATACGAAACCTGTGAATTAAATTTTTCGGGATGATCCGAATGAATTGTGTGAACGTTTGCGATTATTGTTAGCATCAAAAAATGTTGGAAACACTTCCCACGACAATGAGATTGTGGGCATCATCAATGAATTGAAAGAAGCTAACATTATACAATAGATTTCTGCTTAAAGACGAAAAACAGATTTTCTTTATTAATTTCATCATATCAAAAATATATCAAAAACTAACAGATACTTGAATATCTCTTAGCTAATAATCTAGAAACCCTTAATGTGGGAACAACCCCCACTTTTGTCACGAGAGCAAGAGAAGAGGTCCTGAACGTAACAATTGCCAGCCTTACCGCCAGGAATAACGTATTTGATTGGAGAGTGATGGGGGAACCTTCTCTCTCCGATCATAGGATTATAGAGTTTAGGATTGCGGGGGGAGACCAAGCAAGGAAGCACCTTGGTGGAACAAAAACCTGTCAAACCTCAGATTAGAGGTCCGTCGGCTCTTCAACAGGGCCAAAAGAGACGATAATTGGCAGGGCTACACCGAGAAGCTCACACAATACAATAAGGAGATCAGGAAGGCCAAGAGGCTTCACTTTCAAGCTTTTTGTGAAAAGATCACTTCGACTCCTACTGCAGCCAGATTGCAAAAAATCATGGCAAAAGGGGCAATCAGCCCCTTAATGTCGCTCAAGAAGCCAGACGGGTCATACACTGAGGGAGAAGAGGAGCGATCTGCTCTACTTCTCAAAACACACTTCCCAGGAAGTGAACCCCTCAGTAGTATTGACGTAGCAATCCAAACCAAGAATCCTCACAAGGAAGATTGGAGTATTGCTAAGAAGATATACACAAGACAAAGGTTGGAATGGGCAGTCAACACCTTTCAACCTTATAAATCGCCGGGAGTAGATGGCATATTCCCAATACTCCTACAGAAAGGAATGGAGGAGATCCTTCCCCATCTCCTGAAGATTACAAGAAGCTGCCTAGCACGGGGCTTTATAACTAGCATATGGCAAAGAGCCAAAGTAATCTCCATACCGAAAATAGGGAAGAAAAATGGGACTGATCCCCGATCTTTCCGACCTATCTGTTTAACATCGTTTCTACTGAAAACGATGAAGAAAGTAGTGGATAACTACAAAAGAACAGAGATTCTGAAGGACAAACCACTTCATAAATGTCAGCATGCATACAGGGCGGGGCATTCAACAGAAACCGCGCTGTATCAGCTAACTGAGGTCATTCAGAGTTCTCTGAACAATAAAGAAATCGCAATGTGTGCCTTCCTGGACATATCTGGGGCTTTTGATAACACCACACATGTGTCAATCAGGGAGGCACTCACACGGCGAGGAGTGAACAAGACCATTATCAAATGGATGTATGAGATGTTGAAGACGAGAATAGCTGAGGCCCAAGTAGGTGATCATACCACCTCTGTTAAACCTACTCGTGGAACACCTCAAGGAGGAGTAATATCTCCCCTCCTATGGAGCTTAGTAGTAGACGAGTTACTCCACAAACTCACGGAGCTTGGCTTCACATGTATAGGCTATGCCGACGACATAGTCCTAATAGTCCGAGGAAAATTCGCGAACACCCTATGCGAATTATTGCAGGAGGGCCTCAGAACTATTGAGCAATGGTGCTTGTCAGTGGGGCTTAGCATAAACCCATCCAAGACCACAATTATTCCATTTACTAGGAATAGGAAACTTCCAGCTATGAAACCTCTCACTTTGAGTGGAGACACAAAAATACTGCGATGGATGTACGTCATGATTGTAAAACCGATAATATCATATGGGTCAATAGCCTGGCATGACAAGGCAAGTCAGAGCAATACGAGGAAAACCCTCGATAGAATACAAAGACTAGCCTGTGTCTGTATCACTGGAGCCATGAGAACTTGCCCGACCAGGGCACTAGAGATCATCACAGATCTCACACCTCTCCATCTAGTGATAGATAGATTGGCCCATGAGGCCATTCTAAGACTATCTAGGGAAGGTTCAGACATTGTGGAAATTCGGAATCAGAGAGCTTGGTCCTCTCTGTCCAAACACATCCCATCAGCAAACCTTCCCAGTGATGTAATGACAAAGAAAATTAGCATCGAGAGAACTTTCACCACGGTGCTAAGTAGCAGAGAAGATTGGGACAGGGGGCTCACAACCCAAGCTCTCAAAAGGAATACCATTAAATGGTACACTGATGGTTCTAAGACCACGACGGGGACAGGCGCTGGAGTGTTTGGGAATCGCACCAAATGCTCACTTGCGCTAGGCCGCTGCCCAAGCGTCTTTCAAGCAGAATTGCTTGCAATTGAGAGATGCGTGGAGGTGAACCTTGAAAGAAACTATCAGAAATGTGACATTGCAATACATTCTGATAGTCAAGCTGCAATTAAAGCACTGAACTCTCATACCATTGAATCTAAAATGGTATGGGAGTGCCGAAGGAAGCTCAATGAGCTAGGCAAGAACAACAAAGTCTGGGTTCCCGGCCACTCGGGAATCAAAGGCAACGAGGAGGCCAACACACTTGACAGGAAAGGAGCACAAACTCCATTTACTGGCCCAGAACCCTTCTGTGGCACCTACAAGAAGGAGTTTCTGGAGAAGGAAAAAACCGTAAGAGAAACACTCTTGCGGGATACCCCTGGATTGCATCATTCCAAAAAGTTTCTAAAAAACTTTGATACTGCAAGATCCAAAAGGTATTTGGATCTCAGCAAGAACAAGCTACACCTACTCACTGGATTTCTTACAGGACACTGTCGCCTAAAGAAGCATCTAATGAGATTAGGTCTAGCAGAGGATGACTAGTGCAGATTCTGCGGAAAAGAGGAGGAAACTCACCTGGTGACGGAATGCCTCGCCATTGCTAGCTAACGCAAACAGTGCCTTGGACTAGCAACCTGCAGTAGTGAGGAAGTATCCTCCTAGAAGCCAACCCAGATACTGGAGTTCATTAGAACTCTGGAACTGGAAGGCGAGTTGTAGACCGCGAGTTATATGCCTAAATTCCGATACTCAATGCATTCCTTATACTCAATGCAACGATCATCTAGATATCATAACATTGTAAATGCCTAGACGCTGAGCTTGCAACTAAATACTATAAAGCTGCTCCCATTTGTGAGGAGCTTCACTTATAATTTTGTACAGGCATCATAACCATTGTAACAATTTACATTATATAAGTCAGTTATAAAGAATCAAATAAATCTTTTCAAAAAACGTAATTTTGGTTCCTAATAACTTAATTGGCGCAGTCTAGAGGATAGTTTTTCCGATAGAAGTTACCGGAAAACAAGTTCCAAAACCGAGTATATTAGCTTTTCCAAAAAACAAGTGAAATAGTGAAATACATCAGCAACCTACAGTGCCCAGAGAGAACATCCGATAGCAACAAGTAGTAAGTGCCACATCCTTTTATCCCATTCTTGTGCTTTTCCATATATATATAATAAGATATTACATGCGAAAACAAACAGTATATAGCGGATAAAAATCACTTTATTACATTGTTCTTTCGATTTTATTATTATTTATTTTATTATTTTATTTATTTATTTATTATATGTCAGATATTATCCATACGATAGAATCTTCTGACAGTGAAACCAGAAATTCAAGATTTTCATTGCAATCACTGAATTTAAGTGACTTACATTCGGAGCAGAGCCTACTTGAATTAGATAATTTTTACAACGATATAGATCTAATTAATAATTCAACAATGTCTCCTCCACAAACCACAGATACCCTAATCGCAGCTGCCAGAAATTATGGCGAAGTACTTCCCAAATTTGATGGAAGTACAGAATCTCTTGATGTCTTTATTAATCGAGTAAATGTATTCATTAATAAATACGAAGAAACTACAGACACTTGAACGAATATGCACTTTGTTTAGTTATGAATAAATTAAGAGACACCGCAGAAAAATTCGTAAGTACGAGATCGGACATCTCTAGTTGGAATGAACTAAAGACCTGTTTAAGAACGAAATTTGGAGACCATACCGACAGACAGACGATTGCCCATAAGTTCAGATTTTTGAAACTGAACTATAAGGAGAATCTTTCTGACTTTATCGAGCGTATTAAAGATTTGGAGACAAAACTTAATCTAAAGATCAACGCTGATCCTAATCTCTCAGCAGAACAGAAAAAAGTTCATTTTGAGATTAATGAACAAACCGCGTTAGAGGTATTTTATAACAACGCTCCTCCGATGCTCCAGACAATATTAGAAGTAAGGCAGTTCACCACGCTTACGGAAGCAGTTCCTGCAATTTTAAAATATATTTCTGAACATCCTACAGATATATCTAGTAAAAGTATCACATATAATAAGATTCCTAGTATTCCATCACATAATCAGTTTAGACCTAACGTTAATAATAGACCAGCTACAGTATCAACACCCACAAGAAATTATTATCAACAAACGAATTCGGCTAGTCAACAAAATCCAAACATAAGTACTACCCACGGTACTACATCAGCGGCGGTAACAGAACCTCGTCAGCAGTTTAATACTATGAATAATCAACGACCGACGCAACCGCGACAGAATAGTTTTAGTGCAATCAATCGGTCCACAAATCCATCTAGTAGTAAGTGGACTAATAGAACAACTAATTTTAATAAACCACAGTTTAAGGAGTGGAGAAATCCACAAATAAATTTGAACGAAGTAGATTTTGTAGATCCTAGTAATGATAACCATGAATATGATAACGATAACGATGATTATAACAGTAACGATGCCGATGAAATACAATATACTCATGAAAACGATTTCTACGAGAATACCGAAAATTTTCAGCAAAATGCCTCGGAATCAAACAAGTAGAAACCTATCATAATATGATATCTCCTAGCTTACCTTACATAGACATAAACGGCCTTAAGATATTAATAGATACAGGTGCGACTAATTCATTATGTAACCCTCGCATAGCCCACATGTATTTTTCTAAGGAAATTACAAAAGAAATGTTCAGAATTAAAACCATTTTGAACCAATCGGAACACAATGAAGTTCTTGTGACCGATCTATTCCAACCACAACAATTTATTAAATTCTATATTCTTAATTTTCACCAACAATTCGACATACTTTTAGGAACAGAGACTTTAGAAAAACTCAATATGATATTGGATTATAACAGCGGTACCATATTATTAAATAATGTAGAGTATAATTTGTTTAGATATGAACCTCCATCAATTACCTATTTTCAAACACAGATTGAACCTAAACAAGAAACCATAAGCGTACCAACCAATATTCAAAAGGGTACAGGACATTACGAAATACCTGCAAACATTAATACTGTCAGAAATTTCAAAGTCTGTGTACCTATTGAAAGAAAATTAAATGATAATGAAACTCATATTCTCAGTCTAGATAAACCTATTTCAGCCAATCATATATAAGATATGGGAATGTTGATAAGACCAATATAACATTGAATCAGAAACTTGACCATATTCCAGATGAAGAAGAACGATTTTTAATTTTTAGTAAGTTAAAAGAATACCGAGACACATTTTACGGAGACAAAGACAAACTGACATTTTCCTCAATTGTTAAACATACCTTTCCTTTGAATTCTAACGACCCTATTTTCACCAAGCCCTATCGATTTCCGCACTCGCAGAAAATCGAAGTGACAAATAAGTCAACGAGTTGCTAGAACATAACATCATCACGGAGAGTACTTCCCCGTATTCCGCCCCAGTTTTTCTTGTACCTAAAAAGGAGGGAAAAGATGGAAAGAAGCAATGGCGAATGGTTGTCGACTTTCGCAAACTGAATGAAAACACCATCGAAGACAAGTATCCATTGCCCAATATAAATAACATCCTCGATATCCTAGGAGAGTCGAAAATTTTCTCCAAAATCGACTTAAAATCGGGTTATCACCAGATCGAAATCGAAGAATCGGATCGTCATAAGACAGCCTTTTCAACGGAAAACGGACACTGAGTTCCTTCGCGTTCCGTTTGGACTGCGAAACGCTCCAGCGGCATTCGCACGGGTGATGAATCAGGTTCTTAAGGGTTTGTTATATAAGATTTGCCTCGTTTACCTTGACGACATAATAATTTTAGGGATATCTACAGAAGAACATTTGAGAAATTTAACAACAATATTGGAACGACTTAGACAACACCGGTTCAAAATTCAGTTAGACAAATCGGAATTCTTTCTACAGGAAATTGAATACTTAGGTTACATTATTACCATACACGGTATTAAACCTAATCCTAAATTAATTGAGAAAAAAAAGAACTTAAAAGCACCATCTACCCCCAAACAGATTAAGAGCTTCTTAGGACTGTCAGATTATTACAGAAAGTTCGTGATGAATTATGCTACTATAGCAAAGCCATTAACATCTTGCTTAAAGAAAAACTCAAAACATACATCAAAATTCATCGAAGCTTTCGAAACCATCAAAGAAATTTTGTGCAACGAGCCTGTTTTAGCATATCCAGACTTTAAGAAAAGCTGGGAGCTGTCCTCTCACAAGGAACAATAGGTAAAGATAAATCGATCCCATATATTTCTAGAACATTAAACGAACATGAGACGAACTACAGTACAATCGAGAAGGAATGTTTGAGCATTGTTTGGGCAACTAAACAATTCCGTCCATATTTATACGGTAATAAATTCACCATAGTATCTGACCATAAACCCCTCCAATGGTTATTTAATATCAAAGAACCAAACACTAAATTAGTGAGATGGCGTCTGAAACTAATGGAGTACGATTATCATATCGTATACAAAAAGGGCAAGTTGAACACAAATGCAGACTTTCTATCGCGTCTAGAAGCGCATCCTCTGCAAATAAACGAATCACCGGATGATCTACTATCCATATTCGCAAATCCGGGCGATATCGGCGAAAGATCTTTACCAGAATTGACTGACTTAGACGAAATCTTTAATGATGACGACAAGAAAGACAAACAAACACAACACAAAATTAAAATTATTTCGGACATTCAAATCAAACCTCCCAACGATAACAATAATGATCCCATACCGAATAATATAAGCGAGAACCTATCACTTACATCCCCCGATAGAATAGTTCCGGACAATAACACCATTCATACACAAGACGATGACATCTCTACAGAATTAAAGATTACAGACAAACCGTTGAATCAATTCAAACGACAGATTATCTTTAAACTAGGCAACGAACCCAAGATCAAAAATATTAATATATTTAACAAAGATAGTTTCGAAGTACAAATTTCAAGGGATAATTATGTAAATGAAATACAGAACATTTTACAGGAATACGCGAACCCGGATATAGTTAATGCAATTTATTCTCCAGACAACGGCATGTATGAAGAAATTGCTACTGTAATAAATAAATATTTCAACAATAATTTAAGATTTGTATTTACTATACTAATACTAAGAGACGTAACAGATAGGAAACAACAGACAGACATACTCAATAAATTGCATAACGTTACACACAGAGGTATACGTGAATTGCAATGGGAAATAGAAAGAAATTACTATTGGCCCAACATATCGCAAGATTGCCAGTTCCACGTGAACAACTGTCCTATTTGTCAACAGGCAAAATATGAACGACACCCAACAAAATATAAACTAGAAACTACGTTTACAGCAAGAGGTCCTTTTGAAATAATATATTTAGATATTTTCTCATGCAACAAAAATAAGTATCTAACATGTATAGATAATTTTTCGAAATTCTTTATGTATGAAGAACTTAGTTCAACAAATATGGTAGAAATATTAAAGAAATTCTTAAGAATCTTTTCAAGGTATAAATTACCTAAAAATTTAGTAACAGACGGTCAATTTAATTCAAATTTATTTAAGAAACTTTTGGAATCCTATAACATCAAACACCATGTAACGACCCCATTACATCCCAATGCAAATAGTCCCATAGAGCGAGTACATGGAACACTTGTAGAATTAATGAGAACGCTAACTCTCCATAACCAAAAGGCATTATCGCATAACGTTCTTGAAAACGCGGCTATCATTTATAACAGGACCATACATAGTACAACCAACTTCCGAACATCAGAATTGTTATTTAGAGATAGAGTCAAAAAGACAGTATGACAATTACATGGACGACTTAAGAAAAAGAATCACAAACATGTACGAACACGTTTACCAGAAAACAAAGGAAACAAAGGACAAATACACTGAAAAACAAAACGAAAAGCGCATTGATCCTCCCAAAATAAACACCTTAGACGCTTACATTTCCACAAGACCGAGGAATAAGATAACACCCCTGTACAAACCGGTACAGGTAAGAAAAGACTTAGGTACTAAAATTAAGACAACCAAAGGTCAAGTGTATCATAAACAAGAAGTGAAACCGTTGAGGAAATTTCAGAAGCAATACGTTCGGTTTGTTTCAGATGGATCCCCTCGTGACAATTCTGACTATACTAATACTGACACACTACAACCAAGCACTAGTACCTAAAATCGAGATAAAATCACTCAAGAACAACCCTGGGATTTTACCACTGAAGTTAGGACCAACTAGACTACAATTTTCCCACCATACCTTCCTACACAATTACCCTATTAAAATCATTGGCAATAATCTTTTAGAACTAGACAATCTTATAACAAGCTTTCGTGTAACAACCCATAACAAACTATACATAGCCGATCAAATAGAATTAGAATATATCCTAAATAAAGCTAAACAACTAAAGGAACAAGTGATAGTGATTCACCCTGACATCATGCGTAAACGAAGTAGAGTAAAACGCGGAATGATAAACGCTCTAGGATCAGTTTTTAAATTCATTTCCGGATCGCTTGACGCATCGGATGGGGAAAGATACGACATGGCGTTGGAAAACCTCAAATCCAATCAAAAGAATATACTTGTTATTATTATTACCAATTATAATAGACAATTTTCTATAAATAAGCAGCTTGTGAAGCATTACGAAGAAACTATTAAAAATATGACAACAAATTTCAAAAGAATCGAACAAGTTCTAAGTATGGTTCGTGGAGAAGATCAAAACGTTACTAACACACTCACAATGTTTAAAATTAGCATTCTAGATCTATCTCGAGTTATAGACAATCTAATAACAGCTATAAGCTTTGCAAGCTTGAAAGTTTTACATTTATCTATTATTAATGAAGTAGCAGTAAAATCAATGAAAGATAAGATATCAGGTTATCACAGCCCTGATCATTACTATTCGAATGATAATATCCTATTCTTACGAACTATCAATGTCGAAGATTACATTAACGAAGAGCATGTGGTATTCTTATTACATATACCCCTTTTAGATCCTAAAACATACATCCTTTACCACCTATTCTCTATTCCTACCCGTGAATCAACCACAATTATTCCCTCTACCTCTTATGTGGCCATTGAAGATGATTACATCCGCTACCTCAAAACCAAATGTCTGAAGATACAACAACAATACTTCTGCAAATTGTCAGATATCGAAAGGAACTACCAACAGGAAACATACATCAGAAACCTCCTGCAAATTAAGGAAGATCCCCGTTGTACCCATGTTCCGGTACAAATCTCCGATATCCTGGTCGAGACTATCAGCGATGAGAAATATATACTCACCACACCCAACGAAACATTAGTGCACGAAAAACGTGGCAACGAAGAAATCCACAAACTAAAGGGTACCTTTTTATTGACGGTCCCTTACTCTTGCAAATTTACGACCAAGCAGTTTGAGTTTGCCAACCTGGAAGGAGCAATTCAAGAAGAACCAGTATACTTACCACATATACCCAGTGCAGTGTTCAGTGCAAAACCATTTCAGTTGAATTTAAAATCTTTTGACTTAGACCAGTTATCTAAGCTAACTATAGACCAAGAAAGTGAAGAATCCATTTCTTTTACAGACAATATTTGGACGCATTCTAACTTACCCATTTATATAATTATTATTTTAGGAATAACACTTACCATAATGTACCATTTTAGAGAGAAATTGTATTTTAGACTTAAGAAAGATAATTCTAGAAGAATGAAGGCATTTCCAGAACCCCCTAAAACCAATTCATAATATACAAACGTATTTAACGTCAACTTTGGACTTTGGAAAAACCCCAAAGTTTCCTCATAAGGATGGAGGAGTTATATGCCTAAATTCCGATACCCAATGCATTCCTTATACTCAATGCAACGATCATCTAGATATCATAACATTGTAAATGTCTAGACGCTGAGCTTGCAACTAAATACTATAAAGCCGCTCCCATTTGTGAGGAGCTTCACTTATCATTTTGTACAGGCATCATAACCATTGTGACAAGTTCCATTATATAAGTCAGTTATAAAGAATCAAATAAATCTTTTTAAAAAACGTAATTTTGGTTCCTAATAACTTAACTCGCGTATAGGCGAGTGCAACTCAGGTAGGGGGCACAATAGACCTTATGGTCGCAGTGCAATGTAAACCCCTCTTAAATCTAAATCTATATCTAAAAACAGAATGACATTGAAGAAAGGGGAAGTAATCGGTACCTGTCCGCCAGTCTCCCGTGTAACAAGATGTGAGCAAGAGGAACCCGTTTCAAAAGATGTACATTTGTCCCAAGAGCTAATGGAGAGTTTCAAGAAGACCTGGAAAAATCTTAGGAAATGAAAAAGGCCATCGAGTTTGTAAAGCAAGAAGCTGATGTTTTCGTACAAGGAAAAATTACAGGACGAATGAATTTAGTCGAACATCGGATTAACACGGGAAATGCTGTACCTATTCGCCAACCTCCACGAAGACTTCTTTTCGTAAAACAACAGCAAGTTAACACCATGATTCAAGAAATGCTGAAGGATGGCGTCATAGAAGAATCCAGCAGTCCTTGGTCATCACCAGTTGTGCTGGTGACGAAGAACTCTTAACCTGAAAAGGGATATTGGCAGGTAGAGATAAACAAAGTGGATAAAGAGAAAACGGCCTTTACAGCTGGAAACGGCCTGTATCAATTCAATGTCATGCCGTTTGAATTATGTAATGCCCCTGCCACTTTTGAAAAGTTAATGGAATTAGTTCTGCGAGGACTAACTTGGGAGACGTGCCTGGTGTACTTGGATGATGTAATGGTGATTGGCAAAGATTTCGACGAACATCAATCGAATCTGAAGAAAGTATTCGCCAGGATCCGAAGTGCCAATCTTCAGCTGAATCCAAAGAAATGCGTTCTATTCCAGGAATAAGTCAACTTTCTCGGACACGTCGTATCATCGAAATGAATTGAGACCGATTCAGAAAAAGTCCAGGCAGTGCGAGATTGGCCCAGACCAAAGAACAAGCACGAAGTTAGAAGCTTTTTGGGACTCAGCAGTTACTACCGCCGATTTATTAAGGATTTTGGGAAAATTGCAAAGCCACTACATCAATTAACCGAAAAGAACTCCCACTTTGACTGGTCACTAGAATGTCAACAGTCGTTTCTGGAGCTGAAAAACCGTTTGACCAGTGCTCCTGTTCTTGCATATCCCTTGGATGAAGGAATGTTCGTCTTAGACACTGACGCTTCATAAAGTGGAATAGGAGCTGTTCTTTCCCAAATGCAGAATGGCGAAGAAGCTGTAATTGGATATTTCAGCAAAACGTTGGGAAAAGCACAGGAACAGACCACTCTGCATTACAGTGGCTGCAGAATTTCAAAAATCCGGAGGGACAGATAGCGCGTTTGTTGGAGAAACTTCAGAGTTACGACTTTCAAATTAAACATCGAAAAGGAAGAAGTCACGCCAACGCTGACAGCTTGTCACGAATACCTTGTGGTACCTTGTGGCAGTTCCTGTAAATTCTGTCAAAGGCAGGAATAAAGAGAAATAGCCAAGAAAGTTGTACATATCCAAGAAATGCAGATTAAGAATAAGGAAACGGAAATTACCGATGAAATCACCAGAGATAACTTTAGAAGAGAACAAATCGTTGACAAAGATTTAACGATAGTACGGGGCTGGTTAGACCAAAAGCGACGACCTGAGTGGCAAGAAATCTCCAGATTTGATCAGGCGGTCAACGGGTACTGGGTTCAGTGGGATTCATTGTGCTTACGGGTTGACTTGATCACTCGTAAATGGGAAAGGTGGGATGCTAGGAGCATTGTGAATCAACATATACAGTATTTTTAACAGAAGAGCCTAAAACTCAAGAAACTTCCAAAGAAATATAATCCACAAGCTCAAGAATCTCCACAAAACACATATAGACAAGCATGGGTGAGAATATGCATTTCAATTTTAACTACATATCAAGAATCTATGGAAATCAACCAATCTATTACATGAAAAACTCCATCAAATTACATAAAAAATTGTCCAATTTTAAGAACAGGCGAATTTTTCTCCTCAGATGTAGAGCTGAAAAAATTTTTCCTAAATTTCTCAATTTGAATTTAAACCATATAAATGTCTTCTCTGTAAACCTAAAACATAAGTTCGAAAACCAAATCTTAGACATTTTCAAGACAAGCTTATTAAATATACTCATCATCGATACGATTGCACACATAAGCATACTTTCGAAAGAAATAGCTTTTTTAATAGAGAAACTTAAAAAACTAATCCCTACTAACACCCTCAACTCCTTCCTTCAATATCAAAATAAAAAACTCGATGTCTTTTTCAACAAAACAAAAACAAGAAACATAAGAAAATTTGACAAACTCAAAAAACATCTACAAAATAACACAACAATAAACATACCGGATACATGGATTGAAAACATCTCTGATACCAATATACCAGAATACGCAAAAAATATACTTAGTCTCGGTCCTAATTTTGCTATGCCTATAGAAAATAAAAAAGAAATACCCATACCAGAAATAATAGCAAATATAGAATTTTCAATAAAAGATCTACCAATTCCTAATCAAGATGAAATTAGAGCTACCTGTTGCAATATTTTGACTAACCACCAAAAAACAAATTACAGAAACTCTAACCAAAAACAAGAATACATCCAAAGAAAACTCATAAATGAATATAAACAAACCAAAATTTTCTTAAAAAATAACCCAAACCTCTTAATACTAAAACCAGATAAAACAAATAAAACCGTAATAATGAACACTGATACATACAATAACAAAATTAATGAATTATTATCCGACACATCAACATATAAAAAAATAAAATCCGACCCTACAAACAGATATCAAACAATCAATAACGATCTAATTAAAAAATTGAAAGAACTACAACTAATCTCACCTATAACAGCTAATAAACTAATAATACACAACTCATTACCACCGAAAATTTACGGCCAACCAAAACTCCACAAAGCAGGAACCCCACTAAGACCAATAGTCTCATCTATACAATCACCCTTTAGTAAACTTTCTAAATACTTGAAAGAAATTTTAAATAATATAATAAATAAATCTGAATCATACATTAAAGATTCCTGGCATTTTAAAAAGAAAATTAAAAACATCGTCATTCCCCATAACCACATCATAATATCACTTGATGTTGTATCCCTTTACACAAATATTCCAACAGACTTAGCTCTAAAAATTATCGACAAAAAATGGAACGACATAAAACAATACACAGATATCCCCAAAACAGAATTTAAAGAAGCAGTTAAACTAACACTCAGTAAAACATACTTTAAATACAATGAAGAATTCTATCAACAGATCTATGGTTGCGCCATGGGTTCATCCATTTCAAGTTGCATCGCACAACTAGTCCTTGAAGACCTTGAGAATGAAATCTTACCTAAATTAGATTTTCCAACACCATTTTTCTTTAGATATGTTGATGATTGTCTGACTACCATTCCCAAAGACAAAGAAAACTATATACTAGATCTTTTCCACTCATATCACAATAAAATAAAGTTTACAATAGAAACTGAAAAAAAGAATACAATTAATTTTCTAGATTTAACACTAATACATAACAAAAACAATATACACACAAAATGGTACACTAAAGAAACGTGGTCAGGTAGATATCTACATTTCAATTCAGAACACCCACTATCCCAAAAAAAATCTGTAATCAGTAGTCTTGCAGACAGATCAATTAAACTCTCAGATCCAGAATTTCGCGAAGAATCTATTATTAAAGCAAAATCAATTCTAACACAGAACAACTACCCTATTAAACTTATTAATTCAATATTTAATACCAAAATACATGCAACATACAATACACACAAAATCTCAAGAAGACATAAAAATAACAACCAAAAATACCTCACAATCCCATATATAAAGAACTTATCTAAGAGCATACAAAAAGTTTTCGAAAAACATAACATTCCGGTTAGTCATAAAGCTCACAATCTTCTAAAAAAACACATAGCAAATTAAAATCCAAAGAGGAAAAAAATAAAATTACCCACAGCGTTTATGAAATCCCATGCAATAACTGCAATAACACATATATTGGACAAACAAGCCAACACCTTATAAATCGCATTAAGGGCCATAAATATGACAAAAAAAAATAAAACCGCATTAACGAATCACGAAGAAGAAAAAAAACATACTTTCAATTATGAGGAAACCAAAATTCTAACTACCGAACAAAATACATATAAACGGGTAATTCTAGAAACTATCTACATAAAGAAAAAACAAAACACAATAAACTATAAAACTGATAAAAATAGACTAAATATTATTACAACAATATACTATAAAATATATTTTCAAAAATAGGTTATAACCAAAATACCCGTTCCAAGTCAGACGCAAAACAATATAAACAAAATGTCAAAAATCATTTCTCGGAAAAAAAAAAGAAAAATTCTCCTAACTAACCAAACAGTTTTCCGGTAACCAAAATCCGGTCACATTTTTCCAATCGCAAAAGTTACAAAGACATCAAAAAAGTCTACATCTATTAGTGTTTCAAAAAAGCAAAGAACAAAATGAAAACCGTAAAAAAACGGAAAATATAATAACCAAAACTATGCATCAATAAATTTCATAATTTTTATCAAGAAATCAATTTTTATTTCACGTTTTTCGAATTGCAATGTTTTAGGTAAGTTGTATTAATTCTCCTTCTCAAACACTTGTAAAATAGTATACTAATTACCTTTTTCTCATATCCATAGTTTTTAATCAACTGAAGAAGACTTATGTTATGTAAAGTCGAAACGTTTTGATGTACCACTGAAATGGTTTTTTATTTTTATTTTTTATAATGGAATAAAGAAACAAATCAACATATACAGTATTTTTAACAGAAGAGCCTAAAACCCAAGAAACTTCCAAAGATATATATATATATATATATATATATATATATATATATATATATATATATTGTGATTGTATTCTTGACTGGTTTTATAATAAATAAAAAAATGTTCTTGGGGATGCAGTCATATATTCAATAAAAATCTTTGATTGAAGCCGAGCTTTCGAGAATGTTTATTCTCTTCTTCAGGGCAAACTAAAAATCGTTACAAAGTTATTTCAACAACAACTTAATAGTATTATAAAAATACTTACAATCAATAATTTAGAATAAATTAGCCAAAAACTGGAAAGATTTCATAGCCATCAATTACAAGTGTCATTATTTATATTTGTCATGGTAAGACAATAAGTAAGAAAGTATCTAGATTTTGTTGATAAAAATGAATATTACTGAATGATCTTTATATGTTTGTGGCTATTTGAACAAGGAGCACAATTAAATTAAAATTATTATTAAGGCAGATACAGGTTCAGTTAAAAAAATAATAATAAATAATGTAATTTAAGAATATTGCATAAATACTTACATATATACCTATACATAGACTAAATTACTTTTATTCTGGGCTTGAACTGACAGTTAAAAGAAAAAGGTACATAATATTATGTAAAATTTCTATATAAGTGTAATCATATTCTTTCACAATACGAAACAAATAAACATGATTATTCTCATTAATCAACCTCTAAATTTTTGGGTGAAATATATGTTTTGAAATCCTAAAATACTCTTTAATGTTCTTTCAAATATTCATAAATATTCAAAATAATATATGAAATCATATTCTCTCACAATACGACATGAGAATGAAACATTTTGAAAATCATTCACTTTTCCAGAAACAAGCTGATATCTCTCACTAATCAGCATGCATATTTTCGAAAACAGTAAATGTTATGAAAACCTTTCATAAATAGATTATACATTTAATCTCAAATAAACATATAATGAATTTTAAGAGAATAATTCCCTTTGATCAACTAAATTTCTCTCACTAATAACTTGATCTAAATTTTTCTATTGTTTATGGAAAACTAAAATATTAAAGTTAATTACTATAAAATCAGTTAAGACCAGTCCTTATCCATATATAGGTACATATATACACATATATATACACACATATACATACATACACATATATACATACACACACATACATACATACATAAATACGTATATAAACATAAAATAAATATTACATGTCAAGTATAGGTACATATTACATACCTAACTATACATAAATATCTATACATATTAATTTTGAGATACATCTGGAGAAAAATTATTATAATTATCATTATATAATTTTAGAATAAAAGAATAAATGGATCTAAGTCCTTTTATATCTGAGCGTTTATTCATAGTGTTATTATGTTTCTTAATATTCACCATTTCTAAGAAACCACATTTAAAATAATTTTTCTCAGAACATAGTGCAATAATATTATCAAAATCAATACTATGTTTCTTACTGATAGCATGTTCTGTCAAGGCACAAGATTTTTTATTTCGTCTAATATCACTTTTATGAGATGTAATCCTTCCCGAAATATTTATGGAAGTTTGACCAATATATGATAATTCACAGTCTAGGCAATTTACTTTATATACTACACCAGAATTTTCTGTTATTTTTAAAGGAGACTTTAATTTAGAAAATAAACTAGATACTGTTTTTACATTCTTTCTCGATATTATAACATTATACCCCTTAAAAATATTAACAAGTTTACTAGTGAGTTAATTGATCTATAAATCTATAGATAGGTAAAATATTATTTGCATTAGAAATATTATTAGGATTTGATGCGTTATTGGGAACTATTTCATTTATTTCAAGATTAAGTTGAGGATGCATCAAACATTTGTTTATCAATTTTAGAGGAAAATAATTTTCTAGTAGCATTTGTTTTAATTTAGTTAAACTTTCATTTCTATATAAATTATGTGAAAGTTTAATAGCTCAACTTTTTAATTAATTAAATTAATTTTAATTTTTTGTGGATGATAGGAGAAAAAATTTATGTATCTATTACTGCATATAGGCTTTCTAAAAAAGGAAGACATTGTTCACTTTCTAGTTCAACTGTAAATTGAAGATGTTCATTATAAGTATTAAAAATATTTAATGTTTCATCTACTTTATTTGAGGGTAAAGCTAATATTAGATCATCAACATATCGTTTGATAAATGGAATATATATATATATATATATATATATATATATATATATATATATATATATTAACGCTACAAGATGAGGTCATTTGTATTTAAATTATGTGTAAGGTGTTGTTTAACGTGTATATCTTCTTTATTGTTAATGGTTAAGTCAAATAATCTGAATTCCAAATTTTTGGTTGGAGCTCATTTTTTGCCCATTTATCCCTTTTCATACAACTCGGGTTCAGCAACATTGAAATAGGAGGCGCCCCTAATAATGTATGATAGTATATTAAATATTTTGCTATGGAAACAAGTGTCTAGTGGCTTACAAAAGGTAATAGAAAAACATAATAATATTTTTTACATAAAAATAATCGTATTTAATCTTGAAATAAAGTACTTTTTAATTCATTCATTCAAAATATATAAGTATTGACAATATTTATCTTTAATTTCAGGATGACACAAGTTATAATCCTATTGATCCTTTGCTTGAGATATCAAGTTTTAGGGATAAATTTACTTCCTTGTACTGACCAAGTTACTCCAGCCCAACTACCCGCTACAACTATTTTACAAGATGCATCTTCACCAGGATACCGTTTGGATGATTTATCTTCGGTGGTTAACACCGGAAGAAATCCGCACTGGTGGACTGGCGTATTTTCAAGAGATGATAATAATTATAGCTGTGGCTGTCAGTTTTTAACAACCGTGAAGAAAGATTTCATAAGAACATGTCCTCAGGGAAGTGAAATCAGACTTGTCAGTTTGACAACTAATGACGGGAATAATCGTAGAATCCAAGTGGAGTTTTTAGTGAACTGTTACTGC
This sequence comes from Crioceris asparagi, assembly GCA_958507055.1. Classification (NCBI taxonomy): domain Eukaryota; kingdom Metazoa; phylum Arthropoda; class Insecta; order Coleoptera; family Chrysomelidae; genus Crioceris; species Crioceris asparagi. Next base: position 18,563,436 of record OY293832.1, read on the forward strand.
ACCAATATTCCTAATCGTAGAAGACGAAGTTCTTGGACGTCTATGCATTGCAGTTCCTCTGGATACACGAGGGAACCATCAATTTGTTAGACTGGTAAGAATATATCTGATCTGTATTGTGTGATAAACACTAACGTTATTTAAATAGTAGATGGCTGCTTTAATAGTTCCCCATGCTGACATGACGCCTATGCTACAGCTGTCACTCTGCGATGCCGCCATGTCTCATGTCCTCATGCCTCCTGCCCCCATGCTGACTGTCTCTGTGTTCCGTGTCACTGTCATCACTGCCTCATGCTGACATGGCGTCATAAGTCACTCTGCGATCTGTCACTCTGCTATGCCGCCATGTCCCATGTCCTCATGCTATCATGCCACCTGTCCCCATGCTGACTGTCTCTGTGTTCCGTGTCACTGTCATCACTGCCCCATGCTGACATGGCGTCGTACGTCACTCTGCGATCTGTCATCTGTCACTCTGCGATGCCGCCATGTCTCATGCTGACTGTCTCTGTGTTCCGTGTCACATCTGTCACTGTGTTCCGTGTCACTGTCACTACGCTGTTCTCAGTTTGTGTTCTGTGGTTGACAGGTCACTTCCGCTCCAGAACCCGCCTTGCATATCTACTAGTGAGATTAATCAACAGGAAACAATATCCGCTTGAAATGAGGTTTGTTGCAACAAAAGAATGCATGTGCAGCTCCATGTTATCATTTTCCCATGGATTCGCAGTCGAAAAAAAAATTATAAATAGCAAAGTAATCCTTTAGGAGCTCATTGCTCATTCTAGTGCCACAGCAGCAGAAGCAGCAGCCTTCATCAGTTAACCTGTACTTTCCCTTCTCTCTACATATACTTTATCTTTTCCTCTTTACATATCAATTTAAAAAAATGATGCTTTAATTTATATTGTTACAGATGGCCTTTTTACAAACACTCAATAAAGCTACCATCATCAAACGAAAATCTTGTACCAAAATCAGTGATCTCCAAATTGATACGAAGTATAGAATCATAGGTGCAAAGGCAGTCGGCAGCAAGTTTGGAGAAACTATCTTGCTAGAGCTGGAGGAAAGTGTAGTGTTCCTTCCAAAGCGGGTAGTTGGAAGCTATCTACCACACCTAGACGAAATCGGGAGTGGAAAATACTCCCTAGTTTTCCGGGGACAGGTGCCGAGTAGCAAGGAAAACCTTGCTGCATCATTCGAAATACTGGAAAATGAAGTAAATCTGATAATTTAGTTGTAGCTATCAGAAAATTACGAAAATTTTTATTTGATAAATTCACTAGTGTAGACGAAAGATTTTGGTTGAATAGGTTAAAACGATATATAGGACTGTGTAATAGGGAAATGAAAAATACAGACTTACCCATCGGAATTAGGAGAAAACGACAGACAAACATTGACATTTCAAACATTTTCAAAATTTAATTAAAAACCGTAAAGAAAATATAGGTGGTAGCATCATCGGACTTAAACGTAAACAAAGGGTTCAGTGGAGGGATATAACATCGAGTTTTGTGAGTCGAATTCAGACGGGAATCATATTTAATCATGCTCATATAGACTTGGAACAATTCTTGGCAGATTGTTTCAATATCATCAAGCTAAAACTTGCTAAAATCCTTAAAAAACATGTAATTATTAAAGTCAAGACAACTTTCTGCGGCGAATTCATAAAGATTTCGAAACATGATGATGGCGAAGTTTTAGATTTAAAATACTTTAATACAAAAAATTAAATTGTGGATAGCTCGACGGACGTGCAACGCTGGTTCATTTATAATGTTTAAAGCAAAATTCAAAATGAAATGAGTGAATTTCAAGAACGTGATAGCGGTTGGGCTTTGAAGAAAATAATTTCATTAGAAGTTAATATTAACAAAGTTGAAGTTGGAAACGGTTCATCTTTCATCAGACTACCGCAACAAATCGCCAATAAGCATGCATGTTTGAATATTCAAAATGACGATACAGCCTGTTTTTATTGGTCAGTTGTTGCAGCGTTACATCCTACAAAAGGAACGGTAACGAGAACCTCATCATATCCTCACTACAAAACAGTTTTGAAAACTCAAAATTTAGATGCACCGATGTCGTTACACCATATTGCAAAATTTGAGAAAGCAAACGATATTTTTGTAAATGTTTACGCGTTAGAGTTGAACGTTGTTAAAGAAAAATCATTTTATAATGTAGTGTCAGCTAGATTAACATCCAATAAATTAGATAAACATGTAAATTTACTTTTGATTCAAAATAAATATTTTCCAAAATTGAATGATTATGATGCTCCTCCCATTGATGATGAAGATGGGAATTAGACTGTAGATATTAAATTTCATTATTGTCTTATAAAAGATTTATCGCGATTAATGTCACTGCAGATTAATAGACATAAGGGAAAAAAATCATTTGCGATCGATGTCTCAATTATTTCCAACGTAAAGAAAAATTAGAGGAACTTCAAACGCTTTGCTCTCAATTAAATCATTGTAAAATTTCATTTCCAAAATTTACTCATGTAGAATTTAAAAATTTCGCTTACAAACAAACAACTCCTTTCGTTATTTATGCAGATTTTGTGTGTCAATTAGAGAATGTAAATGATTTAGTATCTTCTGAAACAGCTAAATATCAAAGACATTCACCATACAACGCTGGTTATTATGTCAAATGCTCATATGATGATTCATTTTTCAATAGCTATCGAGGTTCAGATTGCATGGACTGGTTTGCAAATGAAATATCCAACATTTCGGAGATTGTTCAATCAAAAATTAAAACAATCATACTGATGATTGAAAATCCTAGCAAGTGTAATGCAATATTATGTTATATTTGAGAGAAAAAAATCATGAAAAAATACATCATTGTACGTGATCATGATCACTTTACTGGAAAGTTCAGAGGATTTGCACACCAATCCTGCAATCTCAATTTTCGAAAATTGTTTGTGGTACCCATCATTTTCCACAATTTGTCCGGATACGATAGTCATTTTATGATTAAACAATTGAGTAGAAAGGGATCCATGAGCATACTGCCAATTAATATGGAAAAATATATTTCATTCACTCTTTCTGATGATGAAAAAAACAAAATTTAGATTTATAGACTCTTTTCGCTTTCTCGGTACATCATTAGACAAATTAGCTTCAATAATGGATCGACAGATTTGAAAATTATGAAACGCGAGTTCAATGAATTGTACGAAGAGGCATTCACTTTTCTCACCAAAAAAGGAGTATTTCCCTATGACTATGTTAATTTTTTGGAAAAACTTGAGGAAACTGAATTACCTGCGAAAGAACACTTTTACAATAAACTCAACGCGAAGATATATCTGATGGGTAGTACGCTCATGCTCAAAGCGTATGGGAAGTTTTCAAAATTTCTAATTTGGGGGTATACTCTGATCTCTATTTGAAGACAGACGTATTGTTGTTGGCTGATGTGTTCGTAAACTGGAATTACTGAATGATGAAGATAAAATCATGTTTATAGAAAAGGGGATTCGTGGCGGTATTTCGGTTTGTAGCGGTAGATATTCGGAAGCCAACAACAAATACATGTCGGAATATGATTTCACAAAACCATCGAATTATATAATGTATTTAGATGTTAATAATTTATATGGGTGGGCAATGTCAGAATTTCTTCCTTACAGCGGGTTTTCGTGGCTGGAAGATGTGGAAAATTTTGATGTAACGGCTTTCCCAGACGATGCACCTGAGGGATATATGCTACAAGTGAATCTGGAATATCCTCACAACACCGTCAGCATAAAGATTTTCCATTCGCTGCCGAACACCGCATACCACCCGGTTCAAAATTACCCAAATTAATGACAACTCTTTATAATAAAAAAGAATATGTTATACACTATAGAAATTTGAAACAATGTTTGACAAATGGATTGAAAGTCACGAAAATACATACAATTTTGAAATTTAAGCAGTCAGCGTGGCTGCCATCTTACATTGAGCTAAACAATACTTTGAGGACCGCAGCCAAGAACGAATTTGAGCAGAACTTATTCAAACAAATATCCGTAAGCATAGGGTTGTTAAACTAGAAAGATCCTGGGAGGGGCGCTACAGAGCGAGAAATTTAATTGCAAGTCCACAATTCCGGAACCGAACAATTTTCGATGAAAACTTGGTAGCTATCGAATTACAGAAAACCGAAGTTGTATTCATCAAACCGCTGTATGTTGGAATGGCTATTTTAGATCTATCAAAATTATGCATGTATAATTTTCATTATGATTTTATGCTACCGAAATTAGGTATTGAAAAATGTAAACTTTTATACGTGGATACCGACAGTTTCATTTATGAACTGTTGTGTAGTGATGCATATGAAGAAATTATAAAGGCTAATATCTCTAAATTTGATACATCAGATTATAATGTTGCAAACATCTATAAAATACCTTTGGTCAATAAGAAAAAATTGGGTTTAATGAAGGATGAAGCAAATGGTAAAATAATCACTCATTTTTATCTAAAATGTATACATTTAAAGTTCAGGGGGGTAAAGTAGTTAAAAAATCTAAGGTAGTGAAATATAATGTTGTAAAAAATAAGATTACTCTTGACGATTATTTCAATTGCTTGAAAGAATTTAGTCAAAAATCGACGAGTCAGCGTTGCATCCGTTCATATGCACACAATGTTTTTAGTATAGAACAGTCAAAAATTGCTCCGTACGACGATAAACGATTTCTAATTATAAACTCTTTCGATACATTACCGTGGGGTCATCATGATGTTCAATAAAAAAAATCTCTGTTTTAGGTAAAAATGATGGCATCACCAGCGCAACTGAAGGCTTTATGTATAAAAAGCATTTGCGAAAATGTTACTAGTATTTTACGTTTTAGTAACAATTGTCTTTATACTTATGCACTACCTTGGATAGTCGTTGAAGAAATTTTTAAAAATTTCGCTTATTACCGTTGGAATAATATTTGAAAAATTGCCGAAGTTGCCAAAGTATCATTAATATGTTTAGAAAATATTTTATATGAAACTGAAATTGATAAGACTATAACGAGGAGTGCAATTTTAAATAAATATGATTGGACAGAAGAATATAGCGAAAATCAGTATCGCGTGTGGGTTTATTTTTATAAAGATGACGAACTAAATTTAATATTATGTGAAAAATGTTTCGTAATTTATAAAGATATCATGAAGTCGTATATTAAAAATATAATCGCAATTCGCGAACATTACCATTTGAATTACAAAACCAAAGATTTATCTAAATTATATCAGAATAAAAATTATTGGTGTAAAAATGATTTCAAAGAATTATTATTTGTATTAAAAGAAAAAAGTGAGTGTGACTATGATTTACATAATGCTGGGTGCATAAGATTTCCAAATTTATATTAAAATATGTACAGGTACTCCATCATAGAATATTCAAAAAGATTTTTTAGCTTTAAGTATATTTCTTGATTCAATCATAAGTTTTCTTATATTTACCTTATTTTTTATATTAATAAAAAACATATATAGACATAATGTGTTTTATTTATCACAATATTTTTTTAATGGTTCTCACACATGAGATCATTGGACATTCTCAAATCAGACAAACAACCTTAATCCTAATGCACTAATGTACTCTTTTTATCAAGAGACAACAACAAGCTCTCTACACGAAGATGATTAATTAGCGGTGCAAGCATATGGTTTCAAACAGATGCGGACTCCTAGATTGAGCTATATCAATTGGTTTCCGACTTTGTACGACATGTGCATAAGCGAAGCCTTTTCTTATTTTCTGGAGTCGCTTTATTGGTGCTTTGATGTATCCTGCCCATTAAAACCTGTTATCTCAAAAAAGCCTAAAAATGGTTGGATTTCAGAAGAAATTATCCAAGAGGGAAATTATCTTAGAGAATTTTTCAAATTAACGACAAATTCTGGGAAAGTCGATCCAGAACATAGACAAATATACAAAAATAAGTTAAAGGAACACAAGACTGTAATAAGAAAAGCAAAAACCGTATACTTCTCCAATAAAATAAAAAACGCTCAAAATAAAATAAAAGAGACATGGAACATAATTCACTCTGAGTTAGGAAAAAAGAAAGCATCTTGTGACGGGGATGTCATCACTCTTAAGCACAACTTCAATATTGTTGAAGATCCATATGAGGTAGCGGAATTATTTGCTGATCACTTTTCTAGGGCTGCAGAATCAACATTGGCTGATCACTTCGGTCAAAACCTGACTCTGCCCTGTACCACCAGTTTGTATGTTAATGTCATTCACCCATTTCAGAATGGACCTATAACAGAAACAGAAATAATTGACTCACTAAATTTTCTATAATTACTATTAAGAATGTAATAGATTTGATAAAATATCCTCTCACTTACCTTATGAACCAGTCCTACATCCAAGGATATTTTCCCACTGAGTTCAAAAAGGCACTAGTAATTCCCTTATTCAAAAAAGGAGATAAGACAGAGTCAGACAACTATAGACAGATTTCCCTACTCTGCTCACTCTCGAAGTTGTATGAGAAAGTAGTGACTGCTAGGATAATGAGTTATTTAGAAATTAACTATGTTTGGTGTACATTGTCCTAGCAGTACACTCTTGCAAGAATTGAAAACTTTGCTTCCCAAAGAGACTTCTTTGTTTTATGAATGAGATTGTTTTTTCTATATATTTAATAAAAAACACTATTTTACTACTATGTTATTTTATTTCCTATGTCAAAATTCTGTACAATATCTGAACTATAATAAAAGAGATATTCCCTTAAAGCATTAGTATATAGACAATCGATTGAGGATGCTTCACAAAATCCAAAAAGTAGGTCTAAAACACTCATATTTCCATTACATAACCAATTTCTAACAATATCAAATAAATTTCGATAAAATTCGATGAAATTGTTGGATTCCAACATGACAAGTCGATCCGAAATCACATGCAGCTGTATATCTAAAATGACAGCAATATCTTCTACGTACAGGTTCATGTTGACATTGAACTTGGAAACAGATACGAGGTTCATGTAGCTGCCATACTGATATTGAACCATTTTCACAGAGTCCCCACATTTTGCCCACTAGAGGGTCCATAGCAGCAATATCTTCGTTGTCTTCGACATTTTGATGTATTTCTTGTAAGAAGGCGATGATTGAAGCCCACTCGTAGGTTGTGAATGAAATTTCCCATGGCGTAAACCTTCGCTTTAGAATAACGCATGCACTAAAGTCTCTTGTAGGACTCAGACCACATCGCACCTCGTAGTTACTTGGTTGCGGTAGAGGACAAGTCATCAAAAGTAATGGTTTTTCGGTTTGAGCTCTAGTTTCGAGCATGGTTAAAGCTCTGTCGTCGACCCCATCGTCATACTCTTGTTGGGCAGCATCTTCGTATTGATCTAGTATTCGATCGACGGCTTGGAGAGTTTCTTCATCACTATAACCATCTCCTCGCATACTGTCGTCAGACGAACTTTTCACAAGACACATTGTTCATCAACTAACAAACATTTTCCAAATCTCACGTTATTTATATCTGAAAATCACGTGACATCATTTTGTTGACTGTTTCTAGTTTTACATGTATTCAAATGGGAAAACGAGTCACATCTGCAAAAAGTGGTAAAAATGCATTGTTTCTTATGTGAAACACGCACAAATCGTTGAGTTTGGGGGGCCTTTCTTAGTTCGATCATCTCACAATTGCGTCTTTTCCTATCCAGTTGTTGTGTTTCTTATCTAACCCAAGCCATTTCACATTCAATTTATTTCCTTTCTTCCTGACTGCCTTTTCCACGAGATAGATGTTGGGATTTGAGGTTTTTTGCAATTCTTCTTCGTAGAAAGCCCCACATCATCGTTTACGTCGACGATCTAATTGTGGCATGTTCAACGAAAAAGCAAATGGAGGAGAACGAAAGCATATATAAGCCACATTTTGTAATGCAAGATTTTGAACCGGTCAACTACTATTTGGGCATGGAAGTTCAAGGTACTTTCGAATTAAATCAATCCGCGTACATCATGAAAATTGCATCAGATTTTGGATTGAAAGAAGCGAAACCAGCAGAAACTCCAATGGAAGTTAGTTATGGAAAATCGGACACAACGAAACCATTGGAAAATAACAAAAAGTATGGATCGGTAATTGGTCTACTGTTGTATTTATCCGTTCATTCAAGACCTGATATTTCGGCCGGCGTTAGCATTTTGGCACAGAAGGTGCCACAACCAACAAGTGAAGATTGGAACCAGCTCAAGCGTGTTGTTAGGTATTTGAAAACAACAAAATGAAATTGAAAGTGAGCAACATGCAATCGGAAGATCTGTCATTGATTGGATATACGTAGGCAACATGGGCGGATGACAGAATTGACAGGAAGTCAAACAGCGGTCGTATAATTTTTCTCAACGGTGGTACAATCAGTTGGGGATGTAACAAGCAAAGCACTGTTGCGGATCCATCGTGTGAGGCCGAGTATATCTCAATATGGAAGGCATCAAACGAAGTCAAGTGGATACGGCAACTGTTGGAAGAAACACTTATTTTCGAGGATAATCAAAGTTGTATTGACTTAGCTAGGGATCAAAAGTTCTCGTTTAGGACAAAACACATGGCTACGAAATACAAAAAGATTCGAGACCTGGTCAACAAGCAAATCTTTGAATGCGAATATTGTCCATTCAATGAAATAATCGTGGACTTGACAAAAACATTAGCTGCGGACAAACATAACTACTTCCGAGGCAAATGTAATTTAGTGTGACTAGGAGGAATGTTGGAGATGTGATCGAGTCGTCGCTACTAAATACATTCTTTTTTTTACAGTTGACATTTCAATAGACATTTATCTGATAATTCCATTGACAGCCATTGTACTAACACCTAACTAACCTAACCTAACCTAACCTAACTACCAATAAAAGTATTAATCAAAATTGTATTTCACAACACATCATCTTGTGTTTTATTTCAACAATTCGTTTTCATAATAAAGGATAAATCCATATTTGGTTACGTCCTACACAGAAGAGAAAGTTGGTTATTTGTATATTTATAGTGGCGTACCAAAAGAACAGCGAGCACAAACGAGATATAATCAGCTGGGAATATATCAGCGATAGAGTCTTGCAAGTACAGACGAAACTAAAGGATCACTTCGTAGCGATTGTCGTTGCCTATTCACCCACTGATGCTGATGTAGCGAAAAAAGATTCATTTTATACCTATTTGACAAGGTCTCTTGAAAACATAGGGAACCGCAAAGAAATAGTCTTCATAGGAGATTTGAATGCCAGAATAGTGTGGAAAGTCAACGAAAATATAGTTGGAAAATATGGTGAAGACACTTTAAATAATAGCGGTGAAAGGTTGATGGAATTCTGTCAGCTAAATGACTTGAGAATATTGAACGGCTGGTTCAAACATAAGGATATCCACAAATACACAAAATGAACTTAAATCCATTATAGACTATATTATTATCAAGCAAACAACAAAACTAATGGTACAAGATACTAGAGCTATGAGAGGCGCAGAGTGCGGATCAGACCATTTTCTTCTAATGTCCTATTCAAGTTTACTCAACATGCAAAGACTCAATTTGACACCGAATCACACAGAGCTACTAATATTCAATACAACATACAGAGTCTCGACGATAACTCCACTCGTTTCTTGTACCTGCTAAGGCTGGCAAGAAAACTTGTTGCTATTAAAGAAACAAATGCAGAAGAAATGTATGAAACAGAAGCCATTCACCAATCAGCCTACGAAGCATTAGGAGAAAAAGAAATTCAAAAGAGAAACACAAAACCAGGAGACTGGTGGAAAGATACTGTGCAAGAGCAAGTAGAAAATAAGAAAAAAGGTCTATAATAAATGGTTAAACACAAATTCAGAAAATGACTGGCGTAAATATAGAGAAAAGAGAAAGGATAGACAAAGAACAGTGATTAAGGCTAAAAACGAAGCGTGGCGGAGAACTGGCGAAGAGATAGAAAAAAGCATGGTAAACACAAGAGCAAATAAAGCATGGAAAGTATTAAAAGCAATGAGAACACAGAATAAAGATCAGGAAAACATAAACCTCATTAGAATACACGAATGGGTGAAACACTACCAAGAACTACTAAGGATAGAGCGGTGTTTACTGAGAAACCACCGGAAAATGAAATCGGTAACGACAGTATCCCACCTATAACACCTAAGGAAGTGAAATGTTCAACTGATGCCATGAAAAACGGAAGGGCACCTGGACCCGGATCAATTCATATAGAATTGATTAAAGCAGCACCTTCAAAACTTTTTGAGATATTGGCGGTGATTTTTGACAAATGCCTTAGAGGCGACGAAGTTCCAAAAGAATGGAAAAAAGCCACAGTCACGTCAATATTTTAAAAGAGAAATAGAAGGGATTGTGCCAACTATCGTGATATTAGTGTAATGGCATCCATGGTAAGAATCTACGGTCGTATCCTAAAAACGAGAATAGAAGAAGAAGTAAGCGATTCAGAAGAACAAAATGGGTTCAGACCCGGGCGATCATGCACTGACGAAGTATTTACTCTCAAAAACCTAATTGAGAAAAAGATGGCAAGAGGGCTTGCTACCCACCTTGTCTTTGTAGATCTGCAGAAAGCTTATGATTCTGTTCCACAAAGCAAGTTGTGGACAAGTCTTATCGATAATGGTGTGTCGTTAGGCTACGTAAAAGCAATTAAATCGTTTTATAAAGGATGTACGGCAATGGTAAAAATGGGAAACACCCCATCACAAGAGTTCAAGGTGACAAAAGGTCTACGACTGGGATGCACACTCGCCCCTACATTGTTCAAGATCTACTTACAGGAGGCGATAAAATCTTGGAAAAGAAAATGCGGAGGAATGGGTATCCCCATAGACGAAAGGATCTTGTTCACCTTATTTTTTACCGACGACCAGGTTATCGTAGCTGGATATGAAGAAGATGCTCATTATATGCTTCGCAAATTGAATGAAGAATACAAAAAATGGGGACTTACTATAAACATATCTAAAACAAAATATCTGAAGGTGGGAGATAATACTGTTAATGATATACAAGTGGGTACTGATATTGTTAAAGGTTGTGGCAGCTATAAATACTTGGGAGTGATCTATCGTCAAATGGCAGAAGCGTGGATGATATAAATAATAAAATTAGCCAAGGAAAACGAGCAATAAAACAACTAAACAACGACATAACACGCAGAACAAAACATATAATATGTCATTCCGTTGTTGAAAGTATCACGACGTATGGCGCAGAGTTGTGGGAACTAACCCAAAGGCAAAAAGACCATTTGTTAGCTGTAGAAATGGATTTCTGGCGATAAAGCTGTGGCATTTCCAGACTTGATCAGGTTAGAAATGACCGAATCATAGAGATCATGAACGTCGAAAATACACTACAGTATACAAAGAAAGCGCTTACTCTGGTTTGGTTATCTACAACGTATGCCAAATACAAGATGGCTGAAACGAATATGGCAATGGACTCCTAATCAAAGAACTCGTGGCAGATCTCTAAGATGCTGGAAAGATGACGTCATTGAAGCAATGACAGCGAGAGGTCTTAATGAAGGAGATTGGAATGACAAACCGATGGAAAATGAGATGCGAGAGACAATATATATTGAACTTAACTCTCAAATCTAAATTTAGCCTCTTTGATTACCTTCTCTAATACTATCATATTCATATACTTTCTATATTCATCTCTCAGGACTTGATTTTTTGGTTCTAATTGCCACATCTTATATAAAAATTCTTTATTTTTACATGAAATCAGAGAGAGAATAATAAATTATTTGTTGGATATCAAAGCTGTAAAGTATCATTGATGCGAATCTATGCCGGAACTGTGGAGAATATAACCATAATGCAAAGAAATGTAAAAATAAGACTTCATGTTTAAAATGTGCCGGATCTCACAAAACGACCCAATGTGATAGTGAATCTCATAAGTGTGTAAATAATAAACATCGGGCTAAATTCATCTGTAATCATCTTTCATACGATACCAACGCGTGTGAAATTCTGAAGAATAAAATAAGGAAACAGATCGACATGAAGGATTATTCTTGCAAGCCAGATGTTTCACAGTACATTTATTATGATACAGCAGAAACTGGTAATAAAACAATCCAATTTAATATAAATACAAATAAACTTTTAGAAACCTCTCTTAAATAATATTATAATAAGCCTTTTTAATTTTATTTTCAATCAAGTATAAGTCTCTATATAAAAATGTATCAGTACTAGGATTTAATTAATGATATGCAGATGGATATTGTTAAGAAAGAAGAAGTCTTCCATGATCTAGAGTCACTAAATAAATTTGTAATAAGCAATAACGATATTATATTGTATGTGAATATAAGAAGTCTGAATGCAAATTACACAAAACTAACAACATTTATTGAGTCTCGTTAAACCGTGCGTTATAGTCTGTACTGAAACTCGTGTACTTGAGTATTATAATTTTTTTGGTATAACAGGGTACACAATATTTTAAATCAATAGCAATATAAACATAACAGATGGTGTAGTGATGACACATATTTTGTCATCATAACATAGAATTATACTATTATGGACTGTAGCCCCATACCTTATATCTGCATTGTACCTATATGCTGTGTATAAACATTGATTGGAAGACTAGTATCATTTTCTTTTAGTTTGATACTTACTTAGATCTTAACACCCCTTATAATTACATAATAAAATCTACAACTGATACAGTTTTATATTCAAGCCTCCAAGTACTATTTTTGGTATAAAATTTCAAATATGGCAAACATGGATTGATTTACATTAGTGAATTTTGTGCAAAATTGTATTATAAAAAGGAAAGAAAAATCTCGCAAACAAAAAGTCAATTTTATGCCTAACGCTTGATATTGTACTTACAATTTTGAAATTATAAACAAACGTGCTTCTGAATCTAGCTAACGGAAATATCCCATATCTAAGCTTTGTCAATATACCTATCCAAATATTGCATAAAAATATTCAAGAAGCTCAACTGGTGTTTTTAATATAAAAATCAATAATGAACCTAATCTAACCTTATTTTTTTAGTCTTAAAAAATGTTAGACTGAGGATCTGGTAATTTATTATTTTCTTTATCTAATGAATGAACAATAGTTCTGTTTTCAATTTTGTTGAAAATACTAATACTTACCATTTTTCTGAAAAATTTGTAATTCATAAGATATTCAAAAGAATGAATTACTTTTTCATCCGTTCAAGGAAATGTGGAAAAATAGAAAAATTAAAACAGTTCTGTTCAAAGTTCTCGTTAGTATTGTAAGAGTTCTATCGAAAATCATTTATCTGTAAATTTAGTAAATCATAAGATATTCGAAAAAAGCTACATTGTTGAAAAACAAAACAAATCCCACACTAAGTAGTTCTGTTTGCAGTTCTCGCTGGAACTCTAAGAGTTTAATCGAAAATCCTAGTATCATTTTTGTTTAGAATTAGTAATTCATAAGATATTCAAAAAAACTTGAATGTTCAAATTTCTCGTTCTATTTTTCAAGGAAATGTGGAAAAATTAAGGCAGTCTGTTCACAGTTATCTTTAGTATTATGTGAGTCCTATAGAAAATTTCAATATCATTTTTATGTAAAGTTTGTAATTTATAAGATATTCGAAGAAAACTAAATTATTGAAAAATAAGAAACTTCCCCAGTATTTAGTTCTGTTTAAATGTCTCAGTCGGACTTAAAGCTTATATCGAATTTCCTAATTATATTTTCCTGTGGAGCTTAATAACTCTCTATTTCATAAGATACAAAGTAAGAAGGTCTACTATAATATTGTCACTGGAGCCAAATATAAAATATAGCCAATTTACAAAAAATCTGGGATATCTCTTCCGGTAAAAAAACCGTTTTCATGGTTTCAAAGAACTAAGCTCACAGACAGACGCGAATAGTGACTTTATCTCATTATATTTAATGATAGGTAGATGTACATAAAAGTGAACCAAAGAATAAAAATATTATGTCATACCTAATAAGTATCTTTATGTAAATATATATGCACAATGTCTAATAAATGCTAGTAGAGCAAAGTGAGCGGAATCCAAAATACATATTTGGTACTTGTAGCGCACACTAGTTGCTAATTAAGTGCTTTTTTGAAAATTGCTGATTTGCTCGCTTAAACTAAAGCTAGCACAGCAACCTTTAAAAATCAGATTTTTTGATAATTTCTTTTTTAGTGCTTGCAGGGCTACTTATGTGCTCTATTCCGAAATTAATTGCACTTTATTTTTTGGAAAATGGCTGCTTTGCTTTTAAAAATAATTATTCATTTCTATGTTGTTTTCTACGGAATAGGACTGAACATTATCCAAAACATGTAGCTCCTGATAAAGGGTCTCACCAATATCTTGCGGCAAAATATCATCAATATTTTCGAAAATAAAACTGCTTCGCAATGCAAGTTGAAGAATGTCATTACCTCTAATTGTATTTTTTGTTTCTTCCGTAATACAACTCTTAGTGTCTTTTAAAGAACCTGATGAAGAGCTCTGGTTAATTAGATTTTCTAAAACTGTATCATCTTGAGGAAGTTGTGTGTTTTCTTGTGCTAGCAGAACCAAACGCTTGCCCCAGGATGTCATAGTGAAAGACTAAAAAGAAATGTGACAAATGCAAATGAAAGTTGAGAATTTTGAAATAACCTTCAAATGTATCCCCAAATAAAAAAGTATACAGAAAACATAGGATATACAAGAACATTAGATACATAGGTTGTATGCTAACTTTCGGACCAATCAGCGCCAGCTATTCAAACGCGGGAATTACGTCACCCGAAGTGCCCATTTGACGTTATTTCCATTAGTTTATATGAGTATATCGAGGCCTATTATTCCCTTAATGAAATACATAGATTGAATTGGTATATACTTTAAGAAACCATGATTTATTTATATTTACAATATCATGTAACATCAAAGGTTAGTTAGACTTTGTGATAGATTAAAAAACTAATTGGATAGAGTACATATTCATCTATTTCATTTTGTTATACAGATTGTAGCCAGATCTATTGAACCAAAAAAAACATGTGATCTAAATCAGTCTCTAAGTACCAACCAGCTTCAGAGTTTTCATCTAGATAGGAAGCTAATATTTTTGATTTCGAAATTAATTTCTCAATTTCATATTCGTAACTGTTGGGTATTTGTGTGCCGAGATTGAAATAAAGATATGCTTATTTGATACTTCCCTATTTTATAAAGTAATAATATAATTTTACAAAATTAACAACCTTCACCATGCTTGTCTACCATACTACTTTTGAATCACTTCCGTTTCCACTGTACTTTGTCATTGTCAAGTTGACGATCACAGTGGTACCAACATATAGAAATATTTTCATTGGGTTATTCAAACTCCAACATTCCCCCTCAATGAACATATTTCTATTGAACAGAGTCATCGCAGATAATTTTATTTAACTATTACACCTAATTGTTCTCGAAATTTTTCGAATTTTACTTTACATAGTGGCTTAGTAAAAAGGTCCGCAATATTGTCCTCAGTTTTCACATACACTATTTCAATTATTTTGTTTTCAATTTTTTCTTTAATAAAATTGAATCTAACACTGATATGCTTTAAACGCTTGTTATTTTCTGGTGTATATGCTATTTTTATAGCTGATTGGTTATCTCCATAAATTGTGACATGTTCATTTCTTAGTAAGTTAAAATCATTTATCAACTTCGTCAACCAACAAGCTTCACACACAGCTGTACTTAGTGCTATATACTCAGATTCGCAGGAAGATATTGCTACACTCTGTTGTTTCTTACTTAACCAACTTATTGTACAATTAAACAATTTGAAAACATATCCAGTCGTGGATTTTCGATCTTCAACATCTCCCGCCCAATCTGAATCTACATATCCTCATAAATTGCTATTAACAGGTCTAAAAATAAGCTTATAATTTATTGATCCTTTAACATATCTTAATACTCTTTTTAATGCATTCAACAAATTATTATCAGCGTTATTTTGGTATCTACTTAATAAGCTAACACTTTCACAAAGATCTGGTCTAGTTCCTTGTGCTGCATACATTAAGCTGCCAATAATTCTTCTACAAAGATTTTGAATTTTTATATCATTTCGACTATTACTTAGTTCTAGTTTATAATTTTCGTCTAAAGGTGTGGATATAGATTTACAATCACTCATCCCAAATTTCTGCAGAACAGTCTTTAGGATTTTTCTTGGTCTAATTTAATGTAATTCTCTGTTAAATTATGATTTACATGAATACCCAAATATTCAGAAATTGCTTCCAAATCCTTCATGCAGAAGTTGTTGTTGAGTGCTAACTTTCAATTTTTTACATCATTTAAATGGGTTCCTAAGATTAACAAATCATCTACATATAGGAGTACATAAATTTCTTTATTATTGTTACATTTTAAATATAGACAAAAATCACTCTCAGATTTAATAAAATTTTGGTCTTTCATGAATTTATCGAACTTTTAGTTCCAACATTTTGGACTCTTTTTTAAGCCATAAATTGATTTATTTAGTTTACACACTGTTTTACAGTTCTCTTTAGTTTTACCTGGTAAACTCATGAAAACCTCATCATCTATTTCACCATATAAAAATGCTCCTCGAACATCCATTTGATATATGGATTTACATAACTTAAGAGCAACCACTAATAGTACTCTAAAAGTAGTCAATTTTGCAACGGGTGTATAAATATCATATGTATTATCACTTATATCTTGTTGGAAACCAAGGGCCACTAATCTCGCTTTAAAATTATTTTCATCTTTCACTTTAAATACCCACTTACTTTCTATTACTTTTTGATTTTTTGGCCAAGGCACTTCACTCCAAGTATTGTTTTCTTTAAGCACTTTTAACTCTGTTTCTATAGCATCTTTCCATTTTTCACCATTAGTTCCTGTTATTGCATCTTCCATACTTATAGGTTCTTCTTCATTTGAAAAGAAGCACATGTCTCCTTCACTCATGTCATAATCACTC
This sequence comes from Crioceris asparagi, assembly GCA_958507055.1. Taxonomy (NCBI): domain Eukaryota; kingdom Metazoa; phylum Arthropoda; class Insecta; order Coleoptera; family Chrysomelidae; genus Crioceris; species Crioceris asparagi. The sequence goes on from OY293832.1 coordinate 18,580,533, forward strand.
ATCCATTTTGGTCTTCTAATATTTCGTTTTCCTGATGTTATGTGGCTATCTCCATCTTCTTCAACTTCTAAAGTTTCCAATGGTTTATCCAAATTTTTTATTTGATCATCATCATTTTCGCGTTCTCTATTATTTCCAGATATTTGATTTTGATTTTCACTTTCATATTTTTCGTTATCTAATATTATAACGTCTGTTTCCCATTTGAGATTTAATTCCTTGTTATCAGGAATGAATACCACGTCTCTATGTATTTCGACTCTATTTGTATCGGGTAGATATATTCTATAACCTTTAGTTTCTTCAGAGTATCCCATAAAAATTCCCATTCTATTTTTAGCATCTAGTTTAAGCCGTTTTTGCTTTGGCACATGCACGCTCACTTTTGAACCAAATTCTCTAAATATTTGAATATTGCAATCCTTCTCAAACCAAACTTGATATGGACTCTTATTAGTTTGAGGACTATTTCCTGCTCGGTTTAATGAATAAACTGCTGTGTTTGCAGCCTCTGCCCAAAAACATTTGTCTAAACCTGATGTGTGCAATAGGGTTCTTAGCGTTTCCTCTATTGTTCTGTTTTCCCTTTCTGCTCTACCATTTTGTTCTGGTGTGTAAGCACAAGATTTTTGATGAATTATTCCATATTTTTCACATAAATCCGTGATATTTCTATTTACGAATTCAAGTCCATTGTCAGTTCGTATAGTTTTAACTTTATTACCAGTTATATTCTTCACCGTTTTAATAAACGCTTCTACTTTTCTTTCCACTTCAAATTTATTTTTTAGAAAATAGATATATTTATAACCTGAAAAATCATCTTTTAACAAGAGAAAATATTTTGAGCCTCCAAGTGAATTGACTTCAAACGGTCCACATAAATCTCCATGTACTAATTCTCCTGTAATTTTTGCTCTTGAGTTACTCACGGGGAAAGGGAGTCTATGTTGTTTACCGGCAAGACATTCAATACAAAACGGTTTCGCTTCATCTTTAAATGGTATGTGGTTTAATTTAAGAGTCTTTTTAATTTGTTCAAAGTTGATATGTGCAAATCTTTTGTGCCAATCTTGTAGATTTATAATAGCATTACAATGCGATAGATCAGCTTCCCTATTTTTATGTGACTTTTCGATCTTGAATTTCATTTTGTATAAGTTTCCTTGTCTTTCTGCTATGGCTCTAGTCATTTTATGTTTATCTAATAATTCACATTTGTTTTTATCTGAGTGCATTTCGAAATTTTTATCTAAGGCCGTACTCAATGAGAACAAATTTACAGCTAGATCTGGTATATAGAGTACTTTATTTAAATCTGTACTCACCCAATCTTTACCGTTCCATGCTTTTACTTTTACTTTACCTATGCCTTGTACTTCTACTAATGTACCATTTCCCATCTTAACTCGTCTTTTATTTGTTATTTCCTCTATCGATGTAAATTGTTCCTTATCGTAACACATGTGTTCTGTTGCTCCACTGTCCAGCCACCAGTTATTAGTTTTCAAATTCTCCTTCCCTAAAACTTCAACAACATTACAACAGTTTAATAGGGTTGACTTGCCAATGAAAGCCTGGTCACTCGATTTCTTTTCTTGTGAACTTTTATTCTTCTTAAACCAACAATTTTCTGTTTCATGATTTGATTTCTTGCATACCTTGCACCATATCCTTTTCTTTTGACAATTTACCTTGATATGACCTGGTTCATTACATCTGTAACATACAATTTTGGAACCTTTTGTTTGCATTGATCTCTTATTTGCAAAAAAATGCAACATTTTTGTCTTCTGCCTTATTTTGGGGTTTACTTCTGTACTCTTCTTCTACACATAATCTTGCCACCAAATTTTCCACAGTCTTTTCACTAGTTGGTGTCGATTCCCAGGCACTTGTGAAGTAGTGAAAATGTTCAGGTAGCGTGTAAAGAATTTTTACAATCATCATCTCATCAGAGATTTCTTGGTTCAGTTGTTGTAATTTAAAATCTATGTTCCGAAGCTTACTTACATTTTGCATTATATCTTTTGTGTTGTCAAATTTAAAACCATGAAAGTCCATGAGTAATTGTTGTTTTAATTGACTTGTATCCCTTCTGTAGATTGATTTTAGTGTCTCATACATCTCCTTTGCTTCAGTGCATGTTAAAATATGGTTTTTAACAGCTTTATCAACCGTTTTAATAATGTAGTATTGACATTTTGCATCTCTCATCTGCCATGCTTTGATCTTCTCCTGGTCAGTACCACACTCGGATAACAGCTCTTTACCACTTACTATACTCCATAGATTTTTAGCCTTAAACAGGATTTGTAATTCAAAGTCCCACATTTGGAATGTATCTGTACTGCTTAGTTTTTTTTAGGTTTGAAATCTCAATTTCTTCTGTAGCCATTGTTAAGTAACTCGTTTTACTTAATTATCCTTTCCGGATTTCGCCCTCTTATTGGATATAACCTCTTTTCACCCACACGTGCTCGTGCTCACTAATCAGTTTTTCTTTCTCTATCACAATCTTTATGGCAAAAAACGTCTGGGCCCATAACCTGTTGGGTATTTGTGTGCCGAGATTGTAATAAAGATATGCTTATTTGATACTTCCCTATTTTATTATAAAGTAATAATATAATTTTACAAAATTAACAACCTTCACCATGCTTGTCTACCATACTACTTTTGAATCACTTCCGTTTCCACTGTACCTTGTCATTGTCAAGTTGACGATCACAGTGGTACCAACATATAGAAATATTTTCATTGGGTTATTCAAACTCCAACAGTAATCATACAAAATGGCAGTTGAACTTCTCGTTGATACACACTGCTTATATCTTAAACACCCTGTATGGGTATTAAAAAAAAAGTTTTTCAACCATTACAAGGAGAAATGCGTACTTCGTAGAAGATAATGAATATACTGAGTCCAAAAATTTATAATTTATTTAGAAAAACTTTACAACATGCTAAAAGCCAAGAAATCTTTCAAGTACCTAGCTAATTATTACTAATAAAAGTTTACAGAATGTTAAAAATACACACTAATGCGGTACTAATTATTAATTATGAATTTGGTGATGGTGATGATCTTATGTTGCAGTCTTGTAGTAGTTTTCCAACATTTGTCTCTCTCCTTCTTAAGCATACGTTGACTACGGTCACCAACTGCCCTTTTAATAGAGGATGGCAAAAACAGTGATGGAATTGCTGAAAAAAAACATTAATATTATTTACAGTTCAGTTTACCTGAATAATTTGTATATATTCATCAGATCGTACATATTTCAATACCATTAGGTAGAACAGCAAATCTTAATTTGTTTAAATAGTAGTGAACAGAGTTTGTAAAAAATCTTCAAAATTAGAAAGTGTTTAGATAAATACATGCACAGATATATAACATTTCTAATTAATATAGCAATATAGCCTGCATTTCATCCTCATAATCATCAGGCTTGAAATATTTACTGCAAAGCCTATTGTCAATCGGATTACTTTTATCCTTTCTTGCACATTTTCAAATCCATTCTTTTTGAATTTTAGAGTACTTCGGATATCTAAGGAACATAAGATCTTTCTCTTTTTCTTTAGCTTTTTTTAGAATTGCTTTTGCAGGTAGCCACACTACACACAGTTCCTCCTGCAGATTTAACACCTATAACCAATTAATTATCATTATAAAGTATCATAGTTCATACTCGTCTAACAGTTAAAGTCATAATTTTTGCTATGTCTATCCTGTCTTTCTTTTGAACAAGAGTGACAGAGATTTGAGTTGTATTATGTCTGGATATTAAGAAGATATTAAGACGAGCAAAAACGATTGTCTATAAGCCTAAAATATCTATTAGTATAAAACTTACCCTATTACAACGTGTAAAATATCACACAAGCTCACAAAATAAATGTCTTTTGGAAAGCTTTAAGCTTCCAAGTCCATGCAAATAATCACAGCGAAGCGAATCCCAACAAATGTTAACAGTTTTTAAAAGAAAATAGTCAAATAAAACACCTCAAACTTAAATATTAAAACAGGAAAGCTCAAAAGAACTCCTAACCACCATGTAAACAAATAAGAATTGATAAGAATGACGGCACGCGGCACACCCGATGACGCGTCATCCCTTCTCACTAAAAAGTTACCACCTAACCTATGTATCTAATGATCTTGAATAATATAGAGATATGGTGACAATAAATCATTAAATTATTATTTTTTTTACCGACGAACCCCGAACGGGTGAGGTATACAATTCGACTGTCTGATTTTTTTTTGTTCGGGCCTTGTATATAGTAAACGTACTCCGATTTTGATTATTTTTGATTAATTTGAAAGATGAGGCTTGAGAAATGGTCCCATATTTATAGAAACGCAAATCCGAAATCCCCTTCCCTCCGAAAACCGCAATGGTGCGCAATGTTCCACTTAATATCATAAACATTATAACTCAATTTCGTCAAAATGGACATGGGCATGGAAATCCGAGGACACCGAATTCCGAGATGACCGAAACTTATCCTCACTCAAACCGACTGCGCTGACATACGAGATACGAGTACCTTGCTTGGAGAGTAGAAATATCAGAGAACACTAAATATAAAGATGAAGCTGCCGTTATGTGGTTTAGTGCCCGATATATAATATTCCTATATGGCCAGTGAAGAGAGAGGTCTTGAAGCTTTTAATACGGTACAGAAAATCGTTTCTCTCTCGCACAGTTGTTTCTGCTCATCCTCTCGCGCATCTCGTATCGTACTATCATTTGTGAAATTTATACACAAATAGGGATAGTTTGCAACACATAACATCTATAGGTGTAATGTGGTTTCCCAGCGCATGTTTGAATATGCATATATCCTAATATGAAGCAGGGGTCGCGCTCGCGTATTAAGAGCTAAGCAAATCTTTTCTATCTCTCTTTAATGGCATCACTTTCCACTTGTGTATTAGGTGAGACGCTGGCCATAAAGGAGTATTATATATATGTTAAGTGCTCTAGCGCTGATGCAGAAAACACTACCTCCGGCCGATGTCACAAAACTATTGTTTTAAGGAGCGGACCAAATTGTCAATAAGCTTGAAGATTCTCCTTTTTTCCTCAAATTTATTTAATAAGTCATTTAATAGTGCTGGTAACCAATACAACATGTTTTTTGTGTTTTTGGAAAAAAATAAAGATGGAAAACCGAGGTTTGCGAATACATTTTTATTTAGGCGGTTGTACAAAAGTTTAAGAAATATTGCACTTAAAGCATGATTAAAGTAAAAAATACTCATAAATTCAAATAATATAAAGAACATAAAAATTCTAATAACACATAAGAAAGCAACAAACATAGAAATTAACCAGATTATCTAAAATTGTAGGTGATTGTCACACTCTTATGGTAGCTTTAATTAAAATATTCATCCTTTTCATTATTTTGAATTTCATTGTAATGAGGCAAATTGACAAAAAAGTCTGATATTGTGGTGGTGCCGTCGATCCATATAAGGCAGATCACATATATTGCTTAATAAAATGGTATACTTTATTGACTAATTAACAACTAAGAATAATACAACATAAAATTATATAATGCGACGTGGATGGATGCGTTTAACCGCCATCGCGTGGTTCGCTCTTTTCCGTCAAAAATGTCAATTGTCAAGATGGTGGTCGGTTAGCGCTTTCTTCTTGGCCACTAGACAACTGTTTTGGAATTCACGATGAAACCGCCATACGTCAAGTGCGCAAGTTCTCCTAGACGGCTACAGTAGCCCCCTTGAGTGGCAGTTAACCATTTCAACTGTCACGAATTGATAGGATAGGTTCTCAGGATTGTTGGCTGTTGAACTTGTGATGTTGGTGTTGCTGAAATTGGAATCGATTCTGAAGATGTTGAAGGTACTTGACTGGACGATGGAAATGCTCTTGTAGGTTCCCGTGAGGGAATTGGCATTGGTTAAGCAAGTGCATCACCATTCTCAATAAATGCTGGCTTAAGTCTTTCTATTGAGACTGTTGTAGGGATGCCATTGATATTGACTTCAAATACATAGTCGGAAATTCTGTTCATAATTTTGAAAGGTCCATCATAAGGAGCTTCAAGCGGTTTCTTCACCTTGTCCACTTTCACAAAGACATGTGTGCACGTAAATAATGTTTTATGTGTGAAAGCTCGAGTCTTGATGTGATGTGCGGTAGGCGTTGAGCGTACGTTTCTCATGATTTCCCTGAATTTCTCTACAAAAATTTGAGGTTCATGCTCTACTTCCTCATAGATGAAATATTCTCCAGGAAGTCGAAGTGTTGTTCCATACAACATCTCTGCTGCACTCGCTTTAATATCTTCTTTTACACTGGTTCGTAATCCCAAGAGTACAACCGGGAGATTACTAATCCAGTCACTTGTGGTATAACACATTAAGGCTGCTCTCAAAGACCGATGCCATCTTTCTACCATGCCGTTTGATGCAGGATGATAGGCTGTTGTTCGAGTGCGATTACATCCTAGTAACTTCGTAAGAGCGTCAAAAAGTCTTGATTCGAATTGGGCTCCTCTATCACTTGTTTCAGTTGCTGGTGCACCAATCCAACCAGAAAAAAATGCGTTGACAACTGTGTCTGCTGCGATATCTTTTAGGGGGGTTGCTTCAGGCCAACGTGTAAATCTATCAATCATAGTGAGGCAGTAACTATATCCTTGACACATGGGCATGATGACTATGTCTGAAACATTCACTAGGAACTTCGATATGCTGTGGAATGTTTTTTACGTGACGATGAATTTTATTTTGTTGACAAGCCAGGCATTCGCGAGCCCATCGGGTGATGTCACGATTCATATGAGGCCAAACAAAATGTGGGCTGATAAGTCGTTTCGTTATTTTTCCATTTGGATGAGATAGGTTGTGTGTGTTACCAAAAATTTGTCTTCGTAACGCGAATGGTATATATCGCCTTATTTTGTCGCCTGAAATGTCACAATAAAACACTTTTCCTGAATCATCCACTTGGAGTTGACGTAGTTTAAGTGAAGTTATGTTTGACTTTAATAAATGTTGAAGTTCTCCATCTCCTTGCTGCTCAGCTACAACATTATCAGTAGAAACTATAGTAGGCATATTGATAGTGTCGATTCTTGATAATGCATCAGCAACTACGTTATTTTTACCCGGAACGTGAACAATGTTTGTTGTGAACTGGCTAATATATTTTAATTGTCGTTGTTGTCGCGGTGAAGCCTTATCTGAATCTTGATTGAAAACGAACGTTAGTGGCTTATGGTCTGTAACTAGTACGCACTCGCGTCTCTCAATAAGGTGTTTAAAGAATTTAATTCCTTTGAGGACTGCAAGGAGCTCACGATCATACGTGCTGTAGTTTCGTTCAGTCTTCGTGAGTTTACTCGTGTAGAATCCTAAAGGTTGCCTTACTCCATCAAAACTTTGATCTAAAGCTGCGCCGACGGATTTGCCAGATGCATCACAGCGAAGTGTTAGATTAGCATCAGCATCAGCAGCTGGATAAGCTAATTGCACTGCATTTGCTAGAAGCTTTTTACACTCTTAGAAAGCGTTTTCTGTTTCGGTGGTCCATGGGACCGCTCGTTTGTCATATTTTTTCGCACCCACAGTAAGATCAATTAGAGGTGCATGAACTTCTGATGCGTTGGGCATGTTCAAACTATAAAAATTCCAGGAACCCAAAAATCTGCGAACAGCGGCGATGGTTTCGGGTTTAGGATAATTCATGATTGCTTCGATTCGGTCAGCAGGTGGTTTTATTCCATCCTTTGAAATTGCATAACCTAGGTAAATGACTTCAGGTTGAGCGAATTCACATTTGTGAAGATTAATTGATAAGCCATGCTCCTGCAACTTGTCAAGAATTACTCAGATATGTTCTATATATTCATCTTGTGATTTTGAAGCAATTAGAATGTCATCAATATACACATGGCAGAATTCTAATCCCCGAAGAATAGTATCCATCAGTCGTTGAAAGTTTTGGGAGTAATGCCATTTGGACTGTGTAACGCATACACAGTCCAAATGGCATTACTCTGAACTCAAATAGGCCAAATGGTGTAATAACAGCTTGGTCGATCTTCAGGCGCCACAGGTATTTGGTAGTATGCTCGGTCTAAATCCAGAGTAGTTAAAACTTGGCAATCCCGAAGTTGGTGTGTAAAGTCACGTAAATTAGGTATTGGATAACGACCAGGGACAGTAACCTTGTTCAATTGGCGATAATCTCCACAGGCTCGCCAAGTTCCGCGTTTCTTTTCTACCAAATGTAGTGGGCTTGCCCATTAGCTTTTTGATCGATAACACCAGTCTTGTAGCAACATATACTCAAACTCAGCATTGGCTGCTTTAAGCTTTTCGCCAGCTAAGCGACGAGCACGTTCTGCGATTGGAGGACCACGGGTAGTGAGGTAGTGCTGAACCACGAACCATGACGTGATTGATTATAACCAGCCGATTTCGTGACAATAGGATAGTCTTTTAAAATCTCGTAGAATGGATGATCTTTGTAAATCGTACAAATTGTCGGTTGGGTTGAATAATTAATATGAGCAGGTAAATATAGTTTGGTTTGTTCATCGATTATTCGTTGGTTTTTCAGATCAACTAACAAACCATGTTATTTTATCATATCAGCGCCAATTATAGGGTGAGTAACATCGGCTATAGTGAATGGCCATAGGTATCGTCGTCGTAACCCAAGATCTAGTGTCATTTTTGTGGTGCCATAGATATTTATAACGGATCCATTAGCTGCGAAGAGTTTAATTTTAGGATCTGGTGTAGGTTTCTTGATTTTAATGTTCACTTTAGTCTTGGGCAGGACTGAAATGTCAGCACCAGTATCAACTAGGAATTTGAGACCAGTTTGTTTCTCTTGCACTTGTAGACGGGATGTTGTATTACCTTCAGAGAGGCCCGCTACACTCCCCGAAGGCTCTGCTACTTTAAAGGCTGGGAATTACTTTCCCCAAATCTTCTATGATAGAAATAATGACCATCGCTGTTTTCGTTATTTTGGCTGGAATTCCGTGCTCTACTTCTGGATCTAGCATGGTCACGTCTTACATAGCGATTTAATTCTTCAAGATTTTTTGTTAGAGGTGCGATTTGTGCTGTGATATCTCCAGCTTTCGTTGGAGAGTTGGTTGATTTCGCACTTCTTGCTGCACAAACACATCCATTGTTGTCTACAGATAAGATACTAGGTCGAGAAACTTCCATGATTTTATCAGCCTGAAGAGCAAGTTTTGATAAGTCAGCGAATTTGCTAATGGATAAAATACCTCGGACATGTTCTGGAAGTTGTTCTAAGAAGAGTATTCGAAGAATATTGTCACTAACTTCGGCACCTGTTAGGTTTCTCATACGTTATAGCATATTGGATGGTTTGTCGTCAACAAATTTTGTTCCCCGCAAAATACGGCATAGTTTGGACTCCTTAGATTCATCAAACTGATTAATTAGGCGTTCCTTGATAGCGTTGTATTTGCCTTCATCTGGGAGTCTTTCCATAATATCAGATATGAATGGTAGTGTATCGGCATCGAGGTTTGTAATGACATATTGATATTTGGTCATATCAGCGGAAATGCGAGCTAGGTCAAATGCAGCTTCAACTTGTCCCAACCAAAGCATCGGGTTCGTTTTCCAGAATGGCGCGATCTTGGGTGTTCGAGTTGGGAGAATTCCAAGGGTTTGCTCTCGATTGAAAACAATGTTTTCCGGATCGTCAGCCATACTTGCTCCTTGCTTGGGTAAAACTGAAGAATTTGCGCTTTCAGATTGTGGTGTGCCCGATTGTTGCTTCCTCGTTGGTGAATTGTCTACCACCATATCCAGCAATTTTCAGAATTTTTAGGGGTCACCAGTTATCAGACCACATATATTGCTTAATAAAATGGTATACTTTATTCACTAATTAACAACTAAGAATAATACAACATAAAATTATATAATGTGACGTGGATGGATGCGTTTAACCGCCATCGCGTGGTTCGCTCTTCTCCGTCAAAGCGTCAAAAATGTCAATTGTCAAGATGGTGGTCGGCTAGACAACTGTTTTAGAATTAACGATGAAACCGCCATACTTCAAGTGCGCAAGTTCTCCTAAACGGCCACAATATCAACTGCAGTAGTTCCATCCAGCTATTATATTTCAAAACACTTACAGGTCTGGGATTTCCAGATATGACATAAAGGTTATCTGGCAGATCCCTACATCTTTTCTTTTGTATACCTTGTAGGATATAACTCTTTGAGTTTCTCATCAAAACTAGTTCTTTATCTCAATAGTCCAATATTCGATGAGGAAGGTACATTGCAAATGTTGTCCAACTATACGATGGACAACAGAGAATCTGAACCTTTCTTGCGGTTCACAAATGAAGATAATGTGGTTTTGTCTTAGCAACAGAAAAGTCATGAAGATTCAGCTCGAAAAAATCATCCTTATATCAGAGAAATTTCTTATTAGCACGACCCAATCGTGGGTGGTAGATATTTGCATTGATTTAAGAGGTTGCGCTTCCGTTCGATTACTGCATGAGCGAGATCCACACAAATATAATAATAAATAAAATCAATTGTGACTCTATTGTTTTAGAAAAATCTAAATTGATTTCAAAATTTTTCGGTTCAGGCAACTAACAATACACCGCTGTTAATCGTCAAGGAATATAATTGGTGTATGGAACGGCACAATACAAAATAATATCAATTCTAGAGGTGCTGGTACTACTTGTACTGTACTGTTACTGTAGTTACTTCTTTTGTTTCACCATTCCACAGACAATCTATTTCAACATATATTTACCAAGTTTGTAAATTTAATACCGAGTATTTTTAGACACATGTTTACTAGGATTTGGACTTTTCCTTATTCCTATTTTCAGTTGATTTCTCAGTCCGATTTCAGGCACTACTTTTATCTAAAAAAATCTTTTTGGACATAAGTAAGTATGTAATTCAATATAACTTCAACATAATTTATACCAGCTAGTTTCACACATTCACTCAAACTTTTCTATCATTTTATTACACTGAAAATGTTGGTTGTAAAATGAAGTGGTTAAGTATAGTTACAACAACCTCTTACAAAATATTTTTATTGCCAATCCAAATTTTTGAACAATTGGCACTTGGCAGTTTGCGTTGCAATGCCCTATCCACAGCCTTTTGTGGTTGGAAACAACTTCATGTTGGTGGAAGTGGTTTCCTAGTTTCCTCTCTAGCCTCTAAGAGGTTATGCATATGTAAAATACCCGGTTGGAGTGGGGATAAGTTTCGGTCAGCTCGGAATTCGGTGTCCTCGGAGTTCAATGTGCGTCTTCTTACGCCCGCAGCTACGTACTCGTATTGCGCCCACAGATGAAGGAGGTTAGGTTATTGCGCCTAGGCCATCGATATTCGTTTATGTACTTTTCTTAATAAAAGTGTTGTCAAACTTGAAGAAATTTCCCGTTTTGGAAGATTTTGAAATAGAAGAGAAAGTAGATACCTACCTTTATATATAATTTTTTGATTTATATAGTATCAAAAACTTAAAATTTATCATGCTTTAAATGCATATTTAAAAAACATTATTTTTTTTCAATTTAAGTGTACCTATACTAAAACATTTTGTAATTTGTATGTTAGATTAGGCAACAATGCCATGCCAATCTTGTTGTTGGACGCCATTGATGATTATTTTTATACCGGTGTTGTGATATAAATTGTATCCTGTAGTAAAATTAAATTCGTGGAAGATGCCATCGATTAGACGTTATGTTTCATATAATATACTATGGATAAACATCAAACACGACGAAAAATAATTATTCTTTTTGGTGCTATGGTGATTTCGAGATGGAAACACAAAACGTGTATTGATGACCGAATGTCAAAGTTCTGATACCTGATTGGTGCGTTTGAAAGTTCAGCAGGTTTCGATTGGCCTCGCTAAACACAACGCTAGTTGCGTTTTGTATCTCAAAAACACCATGAATGTTATTTTTAGGTAAATTTCTTAAATACCTGTTGTGATCGTTCACACTTTTGAATTTCGAAAAAAAATCAACAGCATGTTGTTATATGTTTAAATCTGGTACAAAAATCAATCTTCTAAATTCTCGGCCGAGTTCGTTATTGGACATTATAGAAAAAGTAGTTTCAAAATGGCGACCGCCAAAACATTTATAAAAATATTTTTTTGATTTTGGATTATATATATATATATATATATATATATATATATATATATATATACATTTCGTAGGGTGCCGCAATAAGAACGAGGTTTGTCGTCTACATATTGCGTTTGTGTGCATTTTTTCCACTATACTGCTCAATCAGATTGATTACCAAACATAGCATCAGTATCCCAGATATATATCATGATTTCGAGGTTGTTGCCTCTCATCAGTATATCGTAGGTTGAAGAGCCATATTGGATAATCAATCCTTATTTGGAACTCATACTTGTATCAATCTTCGGTATAGAACTGTCGGTGGAGACAAGTATGAGCGAGATGGTAAAATAATTAAAACGGTCTCACGAATGCCATTGGTAAAACAAAAACAAGTGTATATAATGTTATAAATTTGTTTTTAAGTGGCCATAATACCTTCCAAGTTTGAAAGCAAAATCTAGAGTTCATATGAACTTTTTTAATTATTTTTATCTGATGAATGCGCTGTTATAGTTTCTCCATTATAATTCGGACCACCCTGTAGATAAACTTCCGAACCAAAAGTTTTTTTGGACCTAGTTATAGACATATAACAACATGCTGTTCATTTTTATCGAAATTCAAATGTCTGAACGATCGCAATAGGTACATTTTTTTAAGAAATTTACCTAATATTAATAAAGAAATAATCTAAGGCTGTTCAAATTTTGACAAATTTATCTTTCCGCTGGCTACAAGCAGTCGGGATTTTTTAATGTTTTATTTTATAGAGTTATTATCCTCACCAGGACAAAAGTAGTTATTATTTGATTGAAAATTTCTTAAATTACATGCGAATATTTTAAAACTAAAAACCTATTCAAGAAGTAAAACGGTTGCTCAAGTTAGCCTAAATTGATTATAATCAAACCAAGAACTTACGCTTCTATATTGGCCAATGCCGCTTCCTAGTTATATTAATACTGAACTGAATTGCAGTTCGGGATCTTTTCGGCTTTGTCAAAATAACAAAAAACACAACTTTCCGTTATCAGAATTTTATTCTCCTAAAAATAAAATTATTTTGGTACGCTACTGGCAATCCTTTTTCCACTTATATGAAGTGCATTTAACTATTCCTCACCCTCCGTAACACATAGGTTTCATCTGGACAGTCCTTGGCATTCCATGCTCATTCCAAGTGAAATTCCTTCTCTTGCTTTTTGTTGTTTGTTGTAAATAGAGGAATTTTCGTTTTTCCTAATTAACTATTCTAGGGTATTGAATAGAACCCTTAATTTTCAGTACATTGCCTCCTCCTTAAGTTTCGTTCGTCCCGAACGAAATCTTGACTCAGGCATGATCCGGTGAAGTAACTTCTTCTTCACCGTTGGTCCCCCGATATGGAGCGAGCCGATCTAGATGTACTACTTTCATCTTTTCCCGTGGTGATCGTTGGATGCGACAAACGACATCGTTGAGTCGCCCCTGTATGGTGTAAGGACCTTCCCAATCGGACTGCAGTTTGGGAGAACGGCCAATCGTTCTTTTTGGATTGAATAGCCAAACCCGTTCTTGCACCTGATAACCCTCGGAATTGGCTCGTCGATCGTACCGTGTTTTCATGCGGTCGCTGGCCATACGGATATGTTTTCTGGTTTGTTCATGAACTTCTCGTAGTCGTTCTTGCAGGTGACTGGCGAACTCATCCGTGACTTGTGTTGATGGAAAGGGCCTTCGGAAGAGCAAATCGCAGGGTAACCTCAACTCTCTCCCGAACATCATGCAAGCTGGGGTCTCTTTAGTTACATCGTGCACCGTGGCACGATATGTCATTAGGGCCAAAGGAATATATCGGTCCCAGTCACGTTGGTTGTCAGACGTGAACTTCTTCAGAAAGCTGACGAGAGTATGAACTTCTCGACCATGCCATCGGACTGCGGATGCAAGGGTGTTGTTCAAGTCTTCCTTATGCCGAGTATCTCGCAGACTCCTTGGAACAAGCGGCTCTCAAAATTCCGTCTTTGGTCTGAATCTAATTCCATGGGAATGCCGAAACGGCATAGCGTGTCAACCAGAGCCTGTGTCACCGTGGGTAGAGCATATGCCTCCTGCCATTACGTAAAATTGTCCATTATAACCAATATGTACCGCTTTCCATCATCAGTCGTAGGAAACGGCCCTGCTATGTCGATGGCTATCCTCTCTCTAACGGTGCGCCTACAGGGTATTGCTGAAGTCTCCCTCGGGTGCGTCTATGAGGTCCGCGTGCGCTGGCACACACATCCCATCGTCGGCACCATTCTTCCACGTCTGCTCGACATCGTACCCAATAAAACCGAGCTCGCGTTTTCTCCAATGTCTGGTTAACACCAAAATGTCCTCCAGCTAACCCATCGTGAGTCTCTCGAAGTACACGAGCCACCCTGACTCTGGGAATTACTATTAGCGAGGTGGTTGTTTCCCCATCTGGATGCTCCCCTTGGTATCGCAGCACACCGTCTTCCAGTTTCAGGCTGTCCCAAAGAATCCAATATGCCTTGGTGATAGAATCAAATTCAGCTACTCCATGACAGTCTGGGCGTTGGGTTGACTGCGTTTTCCATCTTATTAATGGCGCCAAGTCTGGATCAACATGTTGATCACGACTGATAGCCTCGTTGGACCATTCATTACCCTCCGGTACTAGCGCCACCGGTCTCGTAGGAACGTCTTCCAGTGTTTCTACCCCCTTCCATTGCTTACACGCAGTCGTGCAGGGTCTCCTTGATAGTGCGTCAGCATTCCCGTGCGTCTTACCACTGCGATGCTCAATCGAGAAGTTATATTCTTGCAACTGCTCCAGCCATCGGGCTATCTGTCCTTCCGGTTCTCGAAAACTCATCAACCAGCGCAGTGATGCGTGATCTGTACGAAGAGTGAATTCCTGGCCATACAGGTATTTGTGGAAATGTCTAAGGCTTTTGACAACAGCAAGCAATTCTCGTCTGGTGATGCAGTAATTGCGCTCTGCCTTACTCAACACCCCACTGAAGTAGGCCACGACCTTCTGCTGACCGTCTTCTTCCTGCGACAGAATACCTCCAATACCGACATTGCTGGCATCTGTGTCCACATAAAATCGGCGACCTGGTTGTCGGTAGGGTAGTATGGGTGCCGTACACAAGGATTCCTTCAACTTCTGAAGAGCCTCTTCGCAATCTGGCTTCCACTCGAATGGTTGGTCTTTTTCTGTCAGCCGGTGTAATGGCTTAGCCATGTTGCTGAAGTCCTTGACGAATCGGCGGTAATAGGTACATAACCCAAGAAAGCTGCGAAGTTCGGAGACATTCCTTGGACGAGGCCATTCTTGAACCGCTGCTAGCTTGGCTGGGTCTAGTCGGACTTCTTGTGGAGATACTATGTGACCGAGGTATCGTACTTCCTTCCGGAAGAGTTCGCATTTATCCGGGTTCAACTTCAACTTGGCTCCTCTCAAACGTTGAAGTACTCCTTCCAGATTACGCAGGTCTTGTCCAAATGTCTTACCCATGCAAATAAACCAGACAGGTCTGCCACGACAATCCTTTTAGAACTGTATCCATCAATCGCTCAAAGTCGGCAGGAGCGTTACACAAACCAAACGGCGTAACATTGAATTGCCAAAGTCCGTAAGGCGTGATGAAGGCAGCCTTCGCTTTATCCTGTTCTTGGATGCCAACTTGCCAGTAATCACAGCGAAGATCCAAGGTAGAGAACCATTCAGTACCTGCCAGTGTGTCGATGGTGTTGTCGATCCGAGGTAGAGGATAATAATCCTTTCTTGTAACGTCGTTGAGGCGACGATAGTCGACGCAGAATCTGGTGGAGCCGTCTTTCTTTCGCACCAGAACTATCGGCGACGCCCAGGTGCTGGTGGATGGCTCTATAAGCGGTAGCCGTCGGGTTGCCTGTCTGATCGGAGTTGCATTTCCGGTGAATATCGAATGCTGCACCAGTCTAGTATGACCCAGATCGTCGTCATGCAAGAAGAAAACGTCCTGATACTTTCGTAGTAGTGCCTCAGCTTGTCGTTGCTCACCACCGGACAGGATTCTGGCGTTGGATATCAACTTTTTTAAAGTTGAGGGTAACCTACTCTTATTGGTGCCTCGTTCATTGTCCAAGTACATCACTTGTTTTACTGGATGGCGCGTCCCTAATCTCGTCTCAGATTACAGGATAACCTCCTGGTCGCTCATGTTCATGATTCTGACTGGAATTCGACCATTTTGTACCACGTTCAAGGTACGTCCCACCAGTAGCTGTCGATTCTGCTGTTGGGGTTCTACTACGCCCACAAACTGTCTATCAGTATCACCCGTGACAGCAGCCATCAACACCTTTTCTCTTCGTGCTGGAACCCTAGCATCCTCTTCAATGGAAACCCGACGAACGGCAGCTGAATTATACCCATTGTCTAAGAGGATCTCTTCTCTCTTGGTCTTCAAACCTTCGCCCTTTTGGATCTATCAAGATGTCAAATGTCGCTAGAGAATCCAGCCCTATGATAGCGTCGTCCCCGATGTTAGCTATCAAGATCACAGCTTGATATTCTCTAGAACCCAATCGAACTCTGACCTCACGTTGTCCCAGGATTGGCAAGCGTTCCCCTGAGGCCGTTTGCATCACACAGGCCCTGTCCAATGGTTCCCAGCCTCCTCTGATAATATCGGATCGGACGATGCTTCGTACTGCTCCAGTCTCTATTAAGAGGGAGCAACTGATACCCTCAATTTCTCCATCAACCGTCAAGCTTTTTCCTTGGGTCCCAACTTTACTAACGATGACGGCAGCTGATTGATTCCTTCTCAGTCGCTCGGTCTCATTTAGACTGCACTGGCCTTTCTCATGCCCAAACCTTCGGAACCTACGACATCTCGACAATCATGTTCCATCGGTTGTAGGCGAAGGCCTGCGCCGCCTAGGGCAACAGGCCATGAGATGTCCGTGTTTACCGTATCTCCAGAATCTTGACACTGTTAGACCTTCCACGTCCATGTCGCCAACCTCTCTGACTCTCACAGTTGGCTCGGTCACCCTCTTAGCAGCTTCCAGTTCAAGTGCATGGATTAGGGCTTCACCAATCAACTTCGGACGCTGCATCCGTAGGCCCTGCTGGATGTCACCATCTTTGATAGCATCGATGAACGCTGACACTCCAAGGCGTGCCCGTACCTCATTGATGACTCCCTCCGGATAAGCCAGATGTGCCAACCTTTCAACATCCGCTGCCAACTCCTGTAACGATTCATTGAAGCGTTGACTTCGATGTTTCAATCGGGCGTTGAAGATGGCGGCCTGATGTCTCTCTCCAAATCGCAGTTCCATGGCTTAACCAACTGCTGCAAACTCCATGATTGGCCATCGGGAAACGATCTCAGAACCTCCATAGCACTTCCGTGGAGTGCCAATACCAGTGCCGTCGCCTTTTCCATTGGGCACCAATGATTCGCTTTAGCGGCTGCCTCGAGCTGCCTCAGATAAGTTGTCCAAGAGGTACTGCCGTCGTAGGTGGATGCTTGGATTTTACTATCAGCTTTTGTAGAATGTCCAGAACAGGTACGGTTTTCTAAGAAGTCTGTCTTCATATTGCCTCTGCATGCTCTCCACCTTGATCTGCAGCTGCTCCGTTTTTGCCTTGGCCTTTTCCGCTGTTGTCGCGGCAGCGTTCGTCCTATCGTTAACCTCTTCTATTTTGCAGGTCCATACTGTTGTTCCATAGGTCCTTTTGCTCTGTCAACTGATCATGAAGGCGATCGACTTGTTCTCGCATCTCTCCCAAATGATTGGCTTGCTCCACTTTCAACCGTTCTTCCATACCCTTCAGGATACGCTCCTCTAATCCTAGGGTTTGCTCAGCTTGTGTTTTGACCTTTTCAGCCTGCTCTGCAAACTTGGTTTCGATGTTGCTGGCCTGCTCTGCTAACTTGCTGGACTGCTCTGCTAACTTGCTGGACTGCTCTGCTAACTTGGCTTCGATGCTGCTAGCCTGCCCTGCTTGTTGTTTCGCTTGCTCTGTTTGTTGTCTCATCAATTCGGCAAGGGTTGCCATAATAGATTCCATGTCGGCTTTCCTTGTGGACATCTTCTGTTCTTGTTATTTGATTAGAGATCCCATTTCTGACACCAACTGAACTGAATTGCAGTTCGGGATAATTTCGGCTTTGTCAAAATAACAAGAAAACACAACTTTCCGGTTTCAGACTTTTATTCTCCCAAAAAAAATTATTTGGTACGACACTGGCAATACAATTTGATGCCAAATTTATCGATGACACGTGCAGTCTGGTCTGGTTACAGATGTCCTCTTATTCTTCCTTGATGATTCAGCTGGGAATAATTTGATTTCGAATTTCACTCTACGAGGTCTCTAGGAGAAATGATCTCCCGGTCGTATGAGATTTGCAGTTTATATAGGAAATTAGATTGATCCATCCTTTTTCCACTTATTTGAAGTGCATTTAACTGTTCCTCACACTCCATAACACACGGGTTTCATCTGGACAGATCCTTGGCATTCCATGCTCATTCCAAGTGAAATTCCTTCTCTTGCTTTTTGTTGTTTGTTGTAAATAGAGGAATTTTCGTTTTTCCTAATTAACTATACAATGGTATTGAATAGAACCCTTAATTTTCAGTACAATACTAATAATAATCCTTACATGTGCTTCATGATTTTTAGTTTCGGATGCAGTGATAAAATCGTTTCTTTTTGTGTATCTTTAACGATTCCAGTCATCTTCCATTTACACGCTTTGTCTATTTTGTTTTTGATAAGAGTACTAATGAAAAAATCCATACGCTCTGGGTAATGTCCACGCTACTACGAAAAACTTCAGTCTAAATTACTACAAATTTTCTTCTTTATATTTTTTTATTATTATATTTTTCTTTGTTTAATTTAAATGTAGTGTCAAATTGCGACAACGATCTTTCGCAGATATTTGTACAAATATCACTTGGAAAATGTAGGCTAGTGTCAGTAGTAATGCTTTTATCATACAATTTGTTGAGGATTAATAACTGATTTAGAGATTCTTCGTGTTTCTGAATTAACATATTGGAGCAAAATTCACACTTCAATTTATGTATGCAGCGTTTTGCTAAATAGCCTGCAAAATAATTTAGAGCGCAATCTTCTAGAGACACATCTTTCTCAAATTATTGTTCCTTATCTGTACCTCAGCTTGATGAATTAGAAGAAGGGAGAGAAGAACAAGAATCATCGATATCGTCAAATGATTTTGTGATGGCATTAGCACCTATCTCACAGTTGGCACTCAAAAGAACAATATCATCATCCAATTAACTCACAATTGGCTGTCATAGGTACTTTCATTAAATTATTGAATAAAATCATGCGGAAACTTGCCCTTAAACTTCTCACTGATGGATTCCTATTAAATCCATTTTTTTGACGAAAAACAGCAAATAAATTTTCAATTACGTCTTGGTTAAGACGCGCTGTTAACAAGAAATCACAACCTTCAGTTTTTCCGATTTCAAATATTTTTTTATACCATTGATAGTCTGGATAATTGCATCGAAACAAAAGGGTCTTGTGAGCTTTCCTGATTTTAATTTCTTTAGGTCTGCAAATATCTTAAGTCCTTCTGCTAATATTGTAAAGGTTTCAGGTTTCTCAACTTGTAATGCAGAAGCAAATGGATTAGACGAGTATCTTGTCCTGCTGTTTAAACAATCAAATAAATTGTTACAATCTTCTAAAAATTCGGCAGTAGATATAGCTGATTTGCTTGTTTGCTGCCCAGTTTCCTCGCACGTTTTAATTGCAGATGCCGTCAAATGACTTAATACCTGTTATAAAATTTGTTTGGAACATCAATAATATATTATTTAAATTTAAATGACTTCAATCATATTTAAAGGTACTTATAATGGTATTTTACTCTTATCGTTTTTTACTATATAATTATTTATGGTCACCTAGTATACGTATTTAATATAAAATACATATATACCTATATATACTATAGAAAACGGAAGTACGGCAGTACTAGTTATATAACAATTCAAAAAAGAATTTGGGAATTCCGCCGAGTTGATAATTGAATTCCTCTATTATTTTTGTTTATATTTAGGTATTACAAAACGTTTTAAACAACATAAAAAGCTACTCAACCGTTGCATTGTAATTGTTAACATAGAGCTTATAGCTTACAATACATTAAAAATAACCAAATTTTCATTCCAGTATGATATTGTCCTTGTATATTCACAGAAAAAGATTTTACTCTGCTAGAATTGGTAACCATAAGTAAATAAACCATAAAATGAAAGGAAATCTCACATTATTTCAATACTCACTACATTTCTGTTCCAAACAGTATATTCAATTAGTTGAATAGATTTCTTAACTGGAAATGTTTACAATGTATGTGGTTTATCTTTGATAGTATATTCTTAATAATATAATAAGTTATATTGTATATATGAACATATTTGAGGTGATTTGTCGTAAATGCGTCTGGGTTATTTTGTAATATAATGTTAACCAAGTAGTTACGTATAGGTATATTTTAGTCATATAAATAGATTTTCAAAATTATTCCTTCAAATTTACTGACATATCTCATTATATCTTTAGTTAGAGTACAGTTACATATCTCATTATTTTTTTTTTGTTACAGTTATCAGAAATCTTGTTTTAATTTTTAATCATTTTACTAAAATTAAGAAAAATATATTTGAGAACACTGGGCTAATACTAATTTCCAATAAATTACGAGTTCCTCCAGACTTTTTAATATTATCGATAAAAATCCTAGATCTACCGATAAATACTTGAGCTGGCAATATCGCCGGGGAGAACTAACCGTCTTTGAAAGATTTTGCGACATATATACTCGTATGACCAAAATAAAACGCTGAGAACTTGATTGGGTCCACCGACGGCCGAGATTAGTCCCCTATGGAGGGTATATAGGGTCTCCTGAGCGATTGGCAAATAAATACATTGCGCTATGAGTTCCATTAGCTTTAGCTAGAGCATGGTACAGGTCTTAATCCTAAGAAAGCGCTGCAATATTTTTGACAGGATTTGCTGTTAGACGTCTTGTGCTCTTAAGCTGGTTTATAAAGAAGCTTTTAAAAATAACTGTTGAGGTATTTCTGATGCTGCAGCTTAAAAAGCGCAAGCGTTTTCTACCAAAATCTGTCAAAAATGTTGCAGCGCTTTTTTAGCTAGATATGTGTTGGACACAGGGATTGTACCATGGGCTAGAGTGATGCAGTTCAGGCAAATCCGATGTTTTACGGGCAGTCACGACTCTGTTATCTCAGATGTCAAAAGTCATAATATCATATCATGTTATTTTGTTTTCGTTAACATCGGAATCGAAATAACTCTGCTAGTGCTCTCGTAGATAACATAACCAATAATCTATATTGAATGTAGGAAGAGAATACTTACAGTGCAAATGTAATGTCGGAAATGCGATCTTATTCAATGTTACGGGACCAATATAGTCTGGATGAGAATATATTTGACAAACATAATAGTTTCTGAGGTATATATTTTCAAATTTTGAAGAAATCATTCTCACCCATTCCCTTCGACGATCAATGTCAAAGAATGGGATAATCGATATCTGGAAAAAATCATATAATTTCTACATGATCATAAATATTCGTATTAAATAGATAATTCTTTTGAAATAACTTCTAAGAATTGAGATGAAATCATGAGATAAGTTTATTTTTATACAGATATTTTACTCTTAAATCTGACATTTGTAAGATTGAGTTAGCAATAAATTTTGCTTAAAAACTATTTCTTCTTATTTAGTAAACCTTTTACTAACCTTCGAGGATTATCACTTGCACATGAAGACACCTTAAATAAAATACGAGGGGAGGCACACAGCACTCATTTCAAAGAGTTTTAATGTTACTGTAAAACCATAATGACATGCTCAAATGCAGATTCCTGTAAAATATACATTTGCTTTTCTCTAGTTCATAACGCAGATTGGGGATGGCGCCAGCTCTATCAATAACAGACTCTAGGCAATCTGAGATCGCATAACCTGGTCATTATGTGGTTCCTCACCAACCACCCCTCCTCCAACGTTTATAGATGGATTAGGTTAGTGTCATGATCCTCCTTATAACATCTTTGCCATCAGCACTTGTCATTTGTCATGATCAAACATATACACCACCTAGCGGGAACGCCTGGCAGCTACAAAAAGATGGCTGTGGCGTCTTCCACAGTTGTAAAGTCTGAACCGTAAATAAAGTACATTAAACATAACAAGAGTACATTTATTACATGGCGCAATCTGGATTCGACACTACTTAGAATAGACGCCACAGCAACCCTGGAAGAATTGACGAACGACGAGAATCGCTCAGTCGACGAAGCACTTGCTTGAAGAGAAAGCAACGAAGGAAACATGGCGCAGTACTCGCTCAACTTGAAGCTGCCAGAACCTCTCTCATTTAGTAGGAATATTTCAGAAAACTGGAAGAAGTGGTTCAAAAAGTTCGTTATATACTTGCTAGCCACGGAATCGAATAACTAAGCTGCTGAAGTGAAAATAGCCATATTGCTTCACGCCATCGGAGAAGAGATACAAGAAAAGTACGACACCTTCGAGCTCAGTGTAGAGGACGCGAAGGCGTGGAAGCAATTGAGAACTTTTGTGTGCCCAAGAAGAATGAAAGTGTGTGTCGACATGTGTTTTTCCAGCGAAACCAAAAACTGGATGAATCGTTCGAGGATTTCTTGACGGACCTGAAAAAATTAAGTCAAGATTGTTCATTTGGGCCCTTAAAAGACAGTCTGATCAAAGATCGCATCATCAGTGGCATAAAAAACACACAGTTGAAGGATCGGCTCCTCCGAGAAGAAACCCTGAGTTTTGACAGGTGTACGCAGTTGTGTAGAGCAGCCGAACTAGCCAATCAGCGAATTGAAACATTAAAAACGACCGAGAAAATAGATGTCGTCCAAACAAATCAAAAAGAAAAACAACAACCGACCAGTAAAGGACGCAACCAGCCACGTGGCAACAGAGGCCGAGGGCTGCTGAGACAGCAGCAGCAGTATCAACAGCAGAGTAGCAGAAAAGACCAGCCACCCAGACGACAACAAAACTATACGCAGCAGCAGAACAACGGACAGCCAAATCAGCAGCAGCTGAATCAATCGTCCTGTAAACGATGTGGGTATCGATATCAAGCGAATAGATGTCCAGCTTTCAATAAGCAATGCAAATCGTGCAATGAGTACAATCACTTTGCGCAGGTATGTCTTAGCCGCCAAAAGATAGGCGCGGTAACCAAAGATTCAGATACAATTTTCTTAGGAAATGTAACAGGTAGTGATCGCGCAATTTCGGATTGGTACGAGAAAATAGTATTCGCTGAAACCGGGAAAGCAATATCGTTCAAACTAGACACTGGTGCCGGAGCAAATATGATCGGATTACACGAGTATCGGAAAGTTGGTCCGAAAAAACAGTTCGAAGCTATCGGTGAAACTTCGACGGATCTAAACTCACTGTCGTAGGTAAAGTATATAAAGAATTGGCGTGCGAAGTTAAAGGTAAAACAGAAAATCTTGTATTCTACTTAGTTGATTGCGAAAAAATGACACCGCTCATGGGTTTACCGAGCATTATAAAGTTGAAACTGTTAACTCGAGTAGCGAATATAAGCTTAAATAAGACTCAGGGATCAATGGGTTTAATACAGGAAAATAAAGACCTCTCCGAAGGCATCTGTAATCTCAGGTACGTTTACGATTTCAAAATGAAGCCAGGATAAGTAGGGAACCTTGCAGGAAGGTACCTTTCAAAGTATCAGAGGCTTATCGATCTGAACTTAAGAGTATGGAACGGGACGAAATTATCAGGCAAATAGACGAGCCAACAGAGTTCGAGAATCCGTTTGTTCTTGTGAAAAAACCGGATAATTCGCTTCGAGTTTGTTTAGACCCTCAGTACCTGAACTAGTGCCTGCTCAGAGAACACTACAAATTACCGACATTTGAAGAAATAGCTTCCAAGGCTTTTTGGCAAGTTGAAAGCGAGTTCAAAACGTACCACTTTCCAAACACCCTTAGGGTAAATATTGCTTCCTGCGTACGCCTTACGGTATTAAAACGGCTCCCGAGATCTTTCACAGACTATACAAACAGATTTTTAGCGACATTCCGAATGTAGAAGTTTATATTGATGACATTATAATCTGGGCATAAAACAACGAAGAGCATAACAAAAGTTTGCAGCAAGTTTTCACAAAAGCTCGTGAAAACGGTGTCAAATTCAATCTCGGGAAATGTAAAATCGGAAGAAATAACGTAAAATTTTTGGGTCACATTTTCACAAACGAAGGTATCAGAATAGATGCTGATAGAATTCAAGCTGTCATGGAAATGAAGAAACCGACTGACACAAAAGGGGTCGAAAGATTGTTAGGCATGATAACATACGTAGCCAAATTCATTCCGAATTTATCCGACGTAACGGCTCCACTGAGAGAACTGATAAAAAAAGGAGTGGAATTTCATTAAATTCCACTCCTACCCAATGGGGTAGAAGAACATGAAGTCGCGTTTAAAAAGATCAAAGAGAGACTAACTAGCAATCCCGTGCTACAGTATTATGACACAAACGCCGATCGCAAGCTAACGCCTAAAAAAGAATAGCAACCCTACTATACGTTTTATTGACGAGTAAGAATTCAGCTATTTGACATATTCACTTACTGCAATTAAACATTTACAATTAATTTCCAGTCATGATTTGTGCGTAAAGAAAATCCGTTTGTGTAAATCTCCTGATCCTGATTTTGAAAACAGAGTACTCATAGATCTGCTATTGTTCCCAAACAAAAATACGCGAGAAGTTGTATTCTCTGTCAAAGGCAAAGTGAATTGAAATTGTCTTTCTTTAGGTATGTATTTTCAAAGTTTCTCTTATGTCATGTTGTTTGAATATGTGATTTATTTATTTCTGGATTTGAAGTTTTCCTAAGGACAATAGAACCGAAGCGTGGCTGAAAGCATGCAATATTTCTGGGGAAATATCAGCTAATGCACGTATTTGTTGCCGCCACTTTACGTTCAGCGATTTTCGGAACGCACCTGGCTCGTAAAAACGGCCAATTTTGTTAAAAAAGGCAGTACCGTCTATTTTCTTTGATCAAGAAAGGTAAGTTGAATATGATTAATTGACAATTACTGCGTAAATATTTGCAATATCCTTTTCAATCTATTAAGTAATTTGATGTGAGGTAAATCAGGTGGAAAAATAATTGTAGTTTATTTAAATTTGCAAATCAAAATACATTATTATAAGCTAACAGAAGAAGTTGCGATAGAGAAAACGACTGCAAATCGGGAAATTGCGACTGCAACTTTCCGTGATTGGGCCGAGAAACCATCCACACATTTATTTCAGGGCAGCCCCGTGCTTCATGATATAAATGCTGGTAATTTTTTTTCTAGAAGTTGTTTTGACACTTCAATCATACAAGTTCTACTGACACAAGTAAAAGTGCAACGAGTTTTTTTGTATTTTTTTTTCACTGATCTCATTCACAACGTTTCTAATTTTAGCAACTGCTGCTGGTCCCTCACGAGTACCATTGCATGAGCAATTGCATTTAACTCCACCGAGAAAGATACCTCGATACCCTGGTGATATTCGGACGCCGCATTCCAGGAGTCCCTGGACTTCAAAAAAATGTATCACGTTATTGAAGAAACGTTTATCTGCGAAAAATCGTTTAACACGAAAATTACAGAAACAAGTCCATACAAAAACTAAGCGTATTAGCAATTTGTTGGACGGCGTTAAGTTTGCAAAGCATAAATACATTGAAAACAGCGATTCAGCGAAGCAAATAATTGTGGGTCTACTTTTTTCAGATTATCGCTGGCTTTGGAGAACGACCACCATTATAGAAATTCTATAATATTCCGTTTCTTGGCTGATATTGACACTTGAACTTCAAATCCGAAAGCTTATATCCAGGTAAACATGACGATAATTATGGACAAGTTGAAGGCCTGATTTTTTGAAGGATTTCCATAAAATTTGTCGTATGCATGTATCCATTGAAAATCTCGTTCAAGTGCGTAGACGAGCAATATCTGTCAGTTAGTTTTAAAATGGAATAATTATCAAATAATACCTCTTGTCAAATTATATAACTTTTATTATATAAGTTGTGTTCCAAAAGCTAGCATATCAGGAAAAAAAACTACGAAATTTACCTTTCCGACTGGGGATGCCATCGATCTTAATTTTAATGGAATACCTTATATATGATCTTGGATTTCGACTTTTTTACTATTCCGATAATATAGGGTTTAACTAGTAGAACCTGGGGAATTTTCAAAGATACGGCTACTTATATACGAAAATTTTAAAATCGTCACCAAGGATTCAGGATTTAACCTGTAATTTGTATATGCTATATGATCCAACTGACCTCTCCAAGGGGACCTTGACGCTGGTGGAGAGGTTTAAGCCCCTGGGAATAGAAGGCCCTAGACTTCCTAGTAAGGGGTATCCTCGACAAACTGGACCTCAATAAAATGGGCTCTCCTGGGGCTAGGGGATACCTAGACTGACTACATGTAGTCGGTCTGGGCCACTACGGTTCCTGAAAGGAAGACGCATTGGAACTCTTCGGCGAATGCGTTCGCCGGGAAGGATCAACAGGCAAGTATTTTCCAGGAGCGACCAAGAACAACCCCCCGTCCTTTTCTGTGCTGCGGCAAGGGTACCGGGTACTTAGTGGCACTCCTGCGTTTGTGCCGTGCAGGGCGATCCGTGTCGTAGGATGACGGGATCCTGGTGGCTGAGTCGGCTCCGAGACTCGCTTCGGGAGGCCGGAGGTCCGGCAACACTCCTCTTTGGCCTTGATCAATCGGCTCTGCTCTCCTGTCAGAGGGCCGGCTGGGTGAGTCCCTAGGGAGCAAGGATCGTGCGGCGGGGAAGTGGGGCGTCGGTAATGCAAGCGACCGTCCTACTGTCCGTGCGGGACTGGTGGCGGAGCCCGAGGGATGAATAAAACAAAGATCTGTGGACACGAAAAAACACTATTGAGCAACAAGGAGGGGCTTAGGGCGATCTGGCCAAACCAGTAGTACCGAAAGACCCTCCGAAGAAGAAGAAGCTGTCGGGTGCAGCAAGAAGGCAGCTGCAGAAGCGGAAGGCGCTGCAGTAGAAGGAGGATGGACAGAGAAGCTCTTCCACCAAAACGAAGCCTAAGTCGGACGCGGCCACTGTGGGCACGAGCGGGGGTAAAACCCTCCCGGCTCAAAGCGGTGCGGCGACCGGCAAGCGCCAATGCTCGCCCGGTAACACGCTCTCACCTGGGACTCGTCCTGGAAAGAGGGCATGCCAGTACAAGCATGATCGCCAAAACCACCGGTTTGGCCATAGTTCAGGCATACCTGTACATATTCCGGGGGGCGACTGTTCTCCTACGTCGTCACCTGGAGCAGACAGCAATAGCTCTTATCCTAGAACCCTGGAGCCACCCCCAGCAAGGAGCTGGCGAAACTGGTCGACTTCTGCGAGCAGGGGTGAAAACACCTCATAGTAGGGTGTGACGCAAATGCCCACCACTACGCTTGGGGCAGCGAAGACTGCAACAGCAGAGGTAGAGCATTACTAGAATACCTGTTAGGGACAAATTTGAAATCCTCAACCGAGGGAACGAACCCACGCTCGTAACCTCGCGGTGTCAGATGGTGATTGACATCTCAGTCGCAACACAAGACATCTCCAAATCAATCGTGGAATGGAGGGTCAGCTCCGAAGCCACCTTCTCTGACCACAAATGGATAATAATGAGACTCTTAGCGGCCAAGACATCAAAAGAGCCGTACCGGAATCCCAGGAAGACAGACGGGGAAGCGTACATAATGCACCTGGAGTCTTCCATGGGCAATGATGGGGCGACCACTCAGATAACGTCTGTATAGGACCTAGACAAGCAAGTCAACGTACCCACTGGCTTCGCCACTTGGTAGAGCATGTGTCTTGAGATCAAAAGGACCCACCTGCGGAGACTCTTCAACAGAGCCAAGTCATCCCGAAATACTTCCGACTGGGAGGTCTATAAACTATACCAAAGGTCCTATAAGAAGGAAATTCGCTCAAACCAACGGGAATCATGGATACTCTTCTGTAAAGAGACAGAAAGTACACCTGCAGCATCCCGACTGCTTAAGGTGATCTCTAAAGATCCTAGACAAGTGGGCTGTGTCAGAAAGGAGGACGGTACCTATACTGACACTGCTATAGACCGAGCAAAAACACTTCTGTCAACACACTTTCCAGGGTCGATAGTACTAGGGAACGTTACGGAACTTCCTCACAACTTGAGATGTCCTTCTGCGGAGGACTGGCAATTGGCGAGAGAAGTCGTAAATCGAACCGGAACAATACAAGCGGTCAAGGCATTCTCCCTATATAAGTCATCAGGCACGGATGGGATTTTCCCGGATCTCCTTCAGTGGGGACTGGGAACTGTACTGGACGAACTGGTGGTTATCCTCAGGGCGTGCCTTGCATTTGCACACATACCCGAGAAATGGAGAATAGCCAGGGTAGTCTTCCTACCGAAACTAGACAAGAGTGACCACTCATCTGCCAAATCATATCGTCCAATTTGCCTTACTTCGTTTTTACTGAAAACATTGGAGAGGCTATGCAACGGGTGGATCAGGGGTAACGTCTTACACCCCAACCAATTCGCCTACACACCAGGGCAGGAATCCGCTCTCGACGTTCTGGTGGGCAGGATGGGGAGAGCCCTGGACAATGGCGAACACTCCCTAGGAGTCTTCACAGACATCGAAGGAGCGTTCGATCGAATTACCTTCGAAGCAGTCAACAAAGCTCTTTGGGACAGAACCGTACCGCCAGGTTTGCGCAGGTGGATAGGAAACGTACTCAAGAGCAGAATAGTTGAAATTAGTGTCGCAGGCGCAACTGTCTCTGGGAGTGTTACGAAGGGCTTTCCTCAGGGAGGGGTACTCTCCCTCTTGCTATGGAACATAGTAGTAGACGAACTTCTAAAGACCCTGAACGACGAGGGCCTGTACACCATGGGATATGCGGATGATATAGTCATACTGCTAACAGGGAAGCACATTGGAGTGCTATGCGAACTGATGCAAAGGGCACTCCGCTCTTTCTGTGAATCCCCACAAACGCTATGCTCTTTACCAGAAAACAAAAGGTGAGCGACATAAAAATACCTACATTAAATGAAACCCAACTCAAGCTATCCAACTAGGTGAAATTTCTAGGGGTGGTTATCGACAGAAAACTGAACTGGGGAAAACATCTGGAAAGCAAGCTGGAAAAGCCAGTGCAGCTGTATGGCAGTGTCGAAGGGTTGTAGGTTGCCAGGCGGATGATAAACAATAAATTATGGGCTGTCGACAGAGCAAGAATTTCATCCCGGAGCTATGCCGGAAACAGGCCGAAGACTGCCTAGCTTTGCCCCGGGCCAAACTTGTAAGCAACTGGAGCGGACATGGTGCGCTAAGAAAACACCTACATACAATGGGTGTCATCGACGACCCGACATGTCGGGTATGAGCATCTCTTCACAGAATGCCCCGCTCTATCCGACGTTCGTAAGGCCATCCTAGGACTGAATTGGCCGGATCTGACCAACATTAGACGCACCTCGCCAGCGGCAAATACTGAGATATCTGGACCAGGTTGTCGTGATACTCGGGGAACCGTAGGTCTGAGAGGCAAGGGGAAAGGGACAATGGGCCGAATTGACCTAAGTACCCGCTTTGACACCCCTGCGTCAAATAATAATAACAAGATGATAACTGACACATATAATAATTTTCATAAACGTCTTACATAGTACTTTTACTTTCATTCAGATTGACCTATGCTAGTTATTGAGTTATATCAATGTTTAAGAATAAAAAAACATTTTTGACGAATTCCTACTGTAAGTTAAAGCCCTCTATGTCTGTTACTTTCGAGTATAAGTTGATCATCGTATGCATGAGATATATAGACCGACGGCTTTATATTGTAATCAACTAATAGTTTAAACTTTTTCCTGTTAGGATAACATGCCTGCCATCCTTAGAAACTTTGATAGAAGAACCTCGAAAGCAAAGCGCGATAAATACGAAGCGGAAATTCGGCAATTTGCTTTGACTCTACAATAATTTTATTCCAGTCAAGCATATGATTTTGTTCGTAGTAGATTTGGAAATCTGCTGCCTGTTCCCTCAACAGTGAGAAGTTAGCTGCAGGGTTCTGTGGATTCGCCCCCGGGTTTCATTCAAGATGTGCTTGAAACACTACGACAATATTATAGAACTTTAAGTGAACCTCTTATTTGCAATATGATAATTGATCAAATTGCACTCAAGATGCACACTGTCAGAAACCATGGAAAGCGGTTCGGTTACGTCGATATTGGAGTTGACCCATCAACCGGGAAACCATTGCTCGCCAATCATGCTTTTGTGATCATGGCCGATTGAAAGCTACGCCAATCTACTTCCTCATCAATAAACTGACCGGTATTGAGCATGCAAATCTCTTAAAAATTATGCTCAATCTTTTGCAGGAATACAGTGTAAATGTCATCACATCCGATGGTGATCGAGTGAATGAGTCCATGGTCACTAGGCGCAAATGTAAATCTCGATTCTCCGCAAGCTAACTTTTGCTCTCGTTGATCTTGCCACTATTTTTGATAATAAAATCCGAATCGTAGATTGGGCTCATATTTTGAGGTTTTGTCAACCGATGAACTTTCATATATTGAAAAACTTTTGATACCAATCGATGTATTTTTAACTGCATTTTCCAAAACTATAAATATTTAAAACTGCGTATACCACTCTGGATGTTCAAAAACTAGATTTAAAATTTCCAAACCCTTAGAATTTCGATTTATTGACTTAGAAATTGATAAACTATATTTATCTGATTCTTCACGTCATCTGCGCTATTTTACGTCCTATATAGAGTATGCTATACTCTCAAATAGTCAATTATCGAATGCCATGTTGCCATGAGCTATCTTAAGTAAGAAGGGGAATGAAAAATCATGTTTTGAAAACTTTCCGCACCAAAAGATGTGTCTTTGATTGCATTTTTAGAAATATGAATACTTAAATTTGTTACTGTTATCGACATAAGAGAGATCAAAGTTGTGTAAAGGTAAGGTTATGACATCTTTGAAACCGATTCAGATAAAAAACTAGTTAGAAAATTGCCAGATTATATACACTTAATTGCCAAATCCGTAAGATTTCCACTTAAAGCATATGTGTGTTATTATTAAGTTTAACTTATTCTTCACGCCTTCGCAGCTATTTTACTTTCCATGCCTATGTTTTTATACTATGGATTTATGTTCTTGGTATTCAAAATTATGTAATGTGTGTTGCGTGTCATGTTGATTACATTTTTCAGAAATATGAAATATTTAATTTGCGTGTTCCTGTTTTTGAGATAATAACTCTAAACATTGTTAAGGATATGACATCCTTGAAGGCGACAACATGGACGGAATTAAAATTTTAAAATAGTTTAGAAATGGTCAAACAGGCAAAATTTAAAATTAATGCGTTAGCAACCATATAATACATTAGCAATTAGTAAAAAATAATAGTCTTACTTTCCACTATTCCATAGTTATTTTGGCGTATGTTAATGGATAGAAAGAGTTCACAGTTTGTTAATTGTGCTATCTTATCCTATATCCACCAACACACCACCCCGCCCGCTACTAAAACATTTGCATATAATTTATTTCAAAAATTTAAATTATTTCTATTGACAATGTGTTTTATTTTTTCTAATCAGTAAAATTCGTTAGAAATCGATAAAAAGTTTTTTGTTTTATTTTTTCACAGGTCTTATCTACTTCATATCTAAATTATGCATTTACTTAATATGTCTCATTTAGCACCAACATTTTATTTTCTAATTTGAATATATTTTATGGGGCAATATTTCCTCAATGTTTCCATATCTGACAAGAATTATTTGTATTCTTCCAAGCTTTTTATTTATAAAATGGGACACTGCATCAATCGTTCCTGAAAAAAGATGATGATCAATATGCTCATTTCTTCTTAATTTGAGTTCTCATGGGGCGTCTTAAATTAAGCAACTGAACTCAAATTTATGAAAATTATATTAGAATATTTTTAAAACATCAAAATTATGGCAATGAAAATTAAAATACATCAATTCTTGGAATACTTAAAAAAAACTATTGCCTAGGTCATTTCGTTTTTTCCAGATCTAAGTACTGCGTTTTTGTGAAATAATTGTTAATTGTCAAATATATACGTGTATTTGTGAAACAGTGATTTTTTTACAAATAAAAAGTAATTAGTAAGTGACGAAGCAACTAATTTTGCAGCGGAAATCGTTTAAACAACAGTAAATGCTAAACTTGAGACCCGTAAATATCATTGAAACGGCGAAAAAACTCGCGAAAATGAGATTAGGATAGTGCAATGCCATACATTACGTTGTAGTGCCGTGAAAATGAAAGATAACGCTATAATTAATAAATTAAAAAAAGTCACAAATGTTGCAGCTATGCTGAGGTTACCTTTCCCATTTAGGAAAAGCCCCTATACCAGATATTTACCAAATAATTATATGGGTTATATATTTACCAGTTGTAAGCTTGAGTGTTTGAGGAAGTGTGATGGTAATAGTGAGACTTTCAGGTTTTTAGTATCCTTAAACTTGATGGAAGAAGGTACTCTGCAATTGGACGCTCATTCAGAATGATTTTTTCTGCTTCTAACACTACCATGGAGCAGAAATTTCCTATCGTCAAATTCCTCTTGCAGACTCCCCAATTTATAATCTAGTGGTAACCAAATCGGAAGTCCAGATGTCAATATTTTGCAGATTAGTTTCTAAAGCAACAGCACACTGGATCCTATAAATTAAGCCTTCTTATTCAAATAAAACTTAATTTATCTATCTGAGGGCAAGGTAATGTTAGGAAACATACTCAAATATCTTTCACTTGAATACAGCTGACAACAATGCCACAGCTTACCTAACTAAGCTGTGACAATACTAATAGTTGACGTTGACGCATTAGAGACATCTACTTCAATGAGCATATTTTACAGCTACCATCAGATCAGAATCTGGGTATATATACTCATTCGCTCAGAAGCTAAAAACTGTTGTTGATTTGATGCTTACCTAGGAGGATTAAAATATCTCTTGCACTTGAAGCAGTCCAATGAATACACAGCGTGAACTATAGATAGTTTTATTATGAGAGACATACGTACGCTGCAATCACCAAAGTCAAATATTTTTCTAGCAGTGAAATTGCATAAGGCAACAATAAATGTAAGGTTGCAGCATTTCTCTGAAGAATCATCCGTCACTTGCGACAAAATATTCAATAATCTTCATGTTTTAATCATGCCTCTGTGAAGATTCTAAAATTAGGACCATGTAGGGGAAGGGTGTACAAAATGACATACATTTTATAAAACAAGGAACATATAATCTCAAATAGCACTGCTCTCAACAAAACTCTTACGAAACGTAAACTATTCCTGTTTCATCATATTAGAGGAGCGTGTAACTGAAAAAAATAAAATATAAAATTTCTGTCAAAGAAATAAAAATAAATAAAATTAATTCATTTTACCCAACCAGGTGGGTAAAATGACACACTACTTGTTTTACTCTGTACAAAGTTCACAAATGAACATTTTTGTTTCTCTGTCTATGCCAGCACAATCAGCATGCGCCCACTTTTGGCACGAACAGCAACATAGCCACATTTCACCTTGTTTAGATTTTCTATACAGTTCAGTACAGTAAATACAAGAACAATCATCTTCATCTGCAGAAAACGGTTCATTTTCTTTGTCCGAATCAGGTTTTTTTTGTTATGTTCTTTCGTTTGTTAAGTGGAACTTTCATTTTTGATTTATTTTTTTCCTTCGCCTCTTCCAAATTCGGAGTAGAGTTTAGAACAGAAGTTCCTTGACGTTTCCTTGGTTTCCTTTTTCTTTGGCCTGTTATATACGGTCCTACTGGAACTGGACTCAAGTCAGCTGATGTAACCGGGACTCTAGAAAACGTTGAAGATGATGTAAGTGGAGTTTCCATTTTAGAATCATTTTTGAAGCTCGGTCCAGGTTGAGCATCAGTATCTGCAGCTATATTTATGGTTTGTTGGTTACCATCATTAACTACAATATTTGTTGTTTCTGATGCTTCAAACATATAATCTTGAAATACATCAGGATTCATTGGGTAGATGCCTGTTTTGGAAAATCCATGTGTGGCATTCTGTACAGTGGCTGGCTTTCCATAAGCTTCTTTTAGGAGACCACCAATCTGATATTGAGTCACCACTCTACCAGGATGAGTTTTTAGCCATTTAGATATTTCTTGATTATAATAATTTTTCAATGGTCCAAAAAATGCAGCATCGCAAATACAAGGGCGTCAAGATATTTATGACTAGAATGTCCATCCACGATCAGTAACACCTTTTCAGTTGAAAGAGCCTTGACATATTGCTGAAAATGTTGCAGCCACTTTAGAAACACTGGACCAGTCATCCAGCCTGATTCTTGGGCAGGAGTATGATCAGTAAATTCTACTTTCATATTTTTCCGATGAAGAATTAGGAGTGGTGGAATATAGTTACCATTAGTGCACATGCAGCAAACAACTGTAACGTGTGCCCCTCTTTCTGCGCTTGTAAGTGTTCCTACTTGCTTCCGACCGGCTGTGGCAAATATCTTTTGCGGGCGCTGCACGGTAGATAGAGCAGATTCATCCATATTGTAAATTTTCAGAGGATCAATATTTTCCTTTTGAAGGGTCTGCTCTAATACTTAATACGAAAAACCGAGCAACTTGGGGTTTGTTGAACGCCTGCGCCCTGGCAGCAGATGTAGTTTCAGGTTTACGAAGCCTTATATCTGGATTTCTTCTTCGAAATTCTCGTAACCAATCCTTTCCAGCGATCTTTTTTTGGTTATTAAAATGATGTTCCAATCCATTTTCGACAGCTAATTTATACGCTAATTCTAGGACGTCCATTCTAGTAAGTCCAAATAATCTGGACTCCAACAGTTTCAAATGTTGAACAAGTTGCCTTTCTAATTCTGGTGGAAACGTTGGTTTAAACCTACCCAAACGTTTCTCTCCTTTTTCTAATATTTTATTTTTCCGTAGCGCATGTCTTCTTAAGTTGGCTTGAGGAATATTAAAAACTTTAGATGCCTTCAGCCATCCAATCTCACCATTTTCATCAGCTTCTATAGCTTGAAGCATGAAGGAGAGTTTCCAGGATTGCCTCTTCGACTTTCTCTCATATTTTCGCGGCATTATCTGAAAAAATTAATATATTAAAAATTTAATTTTTGATTTTTGAATTTACCCTCTTAGACCTATGTCGTTTTGCCCCATCTGTATAGAATAGAAACAAATGCAGATTTTGGTAAAAAAACACTAATTTAATAAATATGAAACATGCAATCCTCAGAATGATAATCCTATATTTTATGGTACAAATTTTAACTCACCAGTTTATAATAATAAGAAGTTATCACAGATATTATAAAACAGAGCTTTTCGAGTTCTTCCGAACATCGATTTGTATGTAAACAAGCATTAAGTCATTTTACCCCTGTATGTCATTTTATACACCCTTCCCCTACTTGTTTTTTGTAAAAACGATATTTGATTTAATTTTCCATTTTGTTTCTAATTCTCTTGTCTCTATAAAATATATAAACAATTGCTTATAGCTTATAACTTACGTATTAGCAAGGATGCACTTCTTTAATAAAATTTACTATGAACTAATCTGTCTAAAAATATATAGCAGAATTAATAACTATGAGGGTGTTGTTGATTATATAAAACATAATATAATAGAAAATACAAAAAGCATTCGATATTATAAATCATACGATTGTTCTCGATAAACTGCATAACTATGGCATTGGTGGTAACACACACAAACTCATTCAAAACTATCTAAGAAATAGGAAACAATGTGTAAAAGTAAACGGGCATTATCTGAAAAAATTAATATATTAAATATTTAATTTTTGATCGGGTAAAATGACATAGAATGTCAATTTATCCTCTTAGATCTATGATATTTTGCCCCATCTGAATAGAATAGAAACAAATGCAGATTTTGGTAAAAAAACACTAATTTAATAAATATGAAACATGCAATCCTAAGAATGATAATCCTATGTTCTATGGTACAAATTTTAACTTAACATTTTATAATAAGAAGTTATCACAGATGTTATAAAACAGAAACAAGAGCTTTGTTAGGTTAAAAATATATGAACCTAAGATGCTCCTTCCTGAATTTAATTCAACGAACTAAATGTATACAAGCGTGCTGAAGCAACTCGGCGCAATAGAATATTCGTCTCCGAGCTCTTCCGAACATCGATTTGTATGTAAACAAGCATTAAGTCATTTTACCCCAGTATGTCATTTTGTAAACCCTTCCCCTACGTAATACATAAACATAAGTACCTTTATTATACCTTGTATTATTACCTGATGTAAATGTGAAGTTGTCCAATGAAAACGTAAAGTAAATACATCTTTTGGTGTGGAAAGTTTTCAAAACATGATTTTTCATTCCCCTTCTTATTTAAGATAGCTCATCGCAACATGGCATTCGATAATTGACTATTTGAGAGTATAGCATAGGGCGTAAAATAGAGCAGATGACGTGAAGAATAAGATAAATATGGTTTATTAATTTCTAAGTCAATAGGGAGTTATAGGAAATATATTTTTACGTCATGCACTATTAAGGGGTTGCGTTATTTTAATAAGGTCTTGACCTTATTTCTCGAAAAAATAAAGACTTATTGGAAGGCACTCTTTAAATTGACAGTTTGTCTGGATATCAGTAAGTAACAGCTAACCTAATACTTTTGTCTGCGTCTTTACTTTGTTGCTTAAAATTGATTTGCCTAATTTTAACAGCAACAAACCAAATATTTGAAGGTTGTAATGATTTTTTTTTTGTGAGGTTAGATTTGTTGAATAAGGGAAATAAGGAAACCTTTAATACTTACGGTTACGGTAACTAGTCGTAAATAGAGGAAGGCAGTAATTTATTATGGTTCACTTATTATAATTTTTTTAGTGCGCATGCTTACCAGTCATTTTAAGGACGACCATAATAAGGCCTTTACCTTATAGCATTTCCAATAATTCCCTAATAAATCGAAATTCTAAGGGTTTGGCAATTAAGTTTGTAAAATTTGGCAATTTTAAATCTAGTTTTTGAACATCCAGAGTGGTCAGGTTCAAAGATATCATAACCAGAAGTTTCACAACTTTGATGGCGATTATTTCAAAAACGGTGGTATACGTAATTTTAAATATTTATAGTTTTGGAAAATGCAATGAAAATACATCTTTTGGTATCAAAAGTTTTTCAATATACGAAAGTTCATCGACTGGCGTAGTGCTGGTCGACTGGTCGAAAATACTCAAACTAGCCCAAATGTGTCAAATGACAATCCTGAATCCCGACTGACAAGGTGACAAGTGACATCTGGTATGTTGGTAAACCAAAAGTAACTAAATTTTTCCCTTTTCGCACAATAGAAATGGCACCCATAGAAATAATACTCCTAGATGGCTAATAGAGTGAGAAGTCCCTTACTAAGAAAGAGAAACAGTAATAGGGTTTCGGATGATATACACTTGCGCGAAAGTCTATCTTATATATTCGTTTATGTACTTTTCTTAAGAACAGTGTTGTCAAACTTGAAGAAATTTCCCGTTCTGGAAGATTTTGAAATAGAAAAGAGAAAGTAAATACCTACCTTCAAATATTATTTTTTGATTTATATAATATCAAAAACTTAGAATTCACCATGCTTTAAAAGAATATAAAAAAAACAATATTTTTTTTAATAAAGAGTACCTATAATAAAGCATTTTGTAATTTGTACCTTAGACTAGGCAACAATGCCATGCCAGTCTTGTTAATGGACGCCTTTGATGATTATTTTTATACCGGTGCTGTGATATAAATTGTTTCCTGTTTTAAAATAAAATTCGTGGAAGATGCCATCGATTAGACGTTATGTTTCATATAATATATAATATACCATGGATAAGCACCAAACACGACGAAAATTAATTATTCTTTTTGGTGTTAATGTTATTTTTAGGTACATTTCTAATAGAAATGTACCTGTTGTGATCGTTCTCACTTTTGAATTTCCAAAAAAATTGAACAGCATGTTGTTATGTCTATAAGTAAGTCTAAGAGAACTTTTTGTTTATATATGTAAATATATATATATATATATATATATATATATATATATATATATATATAGATAGATAAAGATTTATTAGCTCCAAAAACAAAAAAATATACAAAACCCTATAAGAGTGTGGAACCAAGTCAATAAGAAGATAAATATAGTTGTAAAACAAATAAACATACTAAATAAATTAAACACAGGTGCAGATAACAAATAAACGAGTTCTATGATATTTCATTTCTATATAATTAGATTCTTTCTTTCTTTGTCATTGAAAAAATCATTTATTTTGTAAAAAGCTTTAGCTAAGAGATATTTTTTTATTATAGTGCGCAGTTTAACTTTGGGCAGTGTACGGATGGATTCCGGAAAGGAATTAAATATTTTAATTGATGAGTATTTGACGTTTCTTTGTATATAAGAGAAATTACACTTTTTACAAGATAGATAATTTTTATCTCTTGTGTAATGATCATGGTTTATATCAAAGTCTGCAAATAAATCCATATTATCCTTTACAAACATAACTGTGTCCAAGATATAAAGACTTATAAGCGTAAGTATTCTTTTATCAATGAATGCTTTTTACAGCTTTCGGTATGCTTCATTCCATATATATTTCTTTTACAACGCTTTTGAAGTACCATAATTCTATCTATTTCTGAGGAATTACCCCAGAATACTAATCCATATCTCAATCTAGATTGTATATAAGCATGATATGCTGTAGTAGCTGCATCTATTCCCACATTTTCTGATATAATTCTAAGAGCATAAGCATATCTGGCAAATCCCTGGGCAACCCCAGTAATGTGTGCCTTCCAATCTAATCTACGATCCATCTGTACGCCCAAGAAGAGAACATTATCAGATGACACAACCTCAATTTCATTATAGGCAACGTTAATTTTGTTGTTCACTCTGTTTCCAAAATATACTATTTGTGTTTTACTCATATTTAATGATAAGTCATTTTCTGCAAAGTACTCGTCGAGATCTTTCAAAGTATTTTTTATATTTGTCATTAAGAGTCTTTCACTTTTTTCACTGAAAGTTAGAGTTGTGTCATCTGCATAAAGAACCATACATTCGGGCGATACCCTAGGTAATTCATTAGTATAAATTATGTATAAAATTGGCCCGAGCACGGAGCCTTGAGGAACACCTTTTACTATTAATACTTTTTCAGATTTTAACAAACTGCCACATTTGCCATACTCTACTACCTGTTGAAATCTTCCTGTCAAATATGATTTAACCAGCGCCAGGGCCATACCTCTAATTCCATATAGGTTCAATTTACTAAGAAGAATATCATGATTAACGCTGTCGAATGCATTCGAAAGGTCCAGGCACATAGCTGCTGTTGGATATTTATTATTTAATGAATCTAGGATTTTTTCAAGAGCTTGATATATTGCACGAATTGTGCTCTTACCCTTTCGAAATCCATTCTGTTTATCTGACAATATAGAATTAGTCTCTAAGAAAGAAATAAGTCTATTATAGATACATTTTTCAAAAATCTTATTTATATTTGACAACAAAGATATGGGTCTATAGTTATTTTCCACGTCTTTCGCTTCCTTTTTATGTATGGCTTTAATAAGCGCATTATTCAATAAGCTTGGATATTTACCAGTAGTGAAACATAAGTTGATTATATGCGAAATTGGTTCTGCTATTATATTTGAAACAGTTCTTAACAGTTTAACATGAACTTCATCGTCACCGACCGATGTTTTATTTTCAAGTTTGTTTATTGTTATTTTAATTTCGTCAGGTGTGACAGGTGTTAGAAAAATTGTACTATTAACTGTTGAGTTACAATATTTCTTCCAGTCATTACTGGAGAGTGACGGACATACCTTCGCGAAGTAAGTATTCAATTTGTTTAGTACTAATGTCTCATCACCATATTTTTCTGCAAAATTTGAAATTACACTGGTCATTTTTCGTTTAGATGTGATCTCTTTAATAATATGCCAAGTAGCCTTTGTTTTATTTTCCGAGGTCTCGATTATAGATTGATTATGAATCTGTTTGGCTTTCTTGATGACCTTTCCTAGAATCGAACAATATTTCTTAAAATATGCTCTTGTTATGTCTCCTCTCAATTGGCGATAGAATAGAACTCTTTTCTTTTTACATGAGATTTTAATACCGGTTGTAATCCATGAGTTACTGTTATTTGTTTGATTGATTTTTTTCATTACAAATATATTTTTCAACAAAGTAGTGATAGTATTAGAGAAATATCGGTATGCTAAATCAACATCTTGAATATTATAAAGCTTTTTAAAGGTGTTTTTACTTTTGAAAATAACTTAGAAACTACTTTTATATTCTTTTTTGCAAATAAAATATTATATCCTTTAAAAACATTCATAAGTTTATAGGTTAATTCATCAATAAAATAGAGAGAACAGTATATAGGAAGAGTATTTGAGCGAGGTTGTGATTGATCAATATTATTTTCATTTAAAGACATTTCCAAAATTCTATCAACATTATTTAAATTAGGTTGGGTATGACTCAAGAGCTTATTTATCAATTTAATAGGATATGAATTTTCGATTAATATACTTTTTAATTTTGATAAACTTTCATTAACAAAAGTTTTGTGGGATAGTTTTATGGCTCTGTTTTTTAAAGCATTAATAAGGTTAATTTTCATTTTATTTGGATGATACGAGTGGTAGTTAATATACCTATTGCTACAGTATGTTTTTCTATACCACTTTGTTCGTAGTAAGCCTGTATTATCCCTACAAACTTTCATATCTAAGAAAGGAAGACTTTGCTCCTGTTCTACTTCAACAGTGAATTGAAGATGTTCATTATAATTGTTAAAGATACCTAAAGTTTCATTAATTTTATCTGATGGTAAGGCAAGTATTAAATCATCCACATATCTTTTGATAAATGGTATCGGAAAAGATATTTTATCTATTGAAGTCTGTATGAGTTCATCTAAAACATAATTAACAGGAATAGGTGATATTTTAGATCCCACTGGTGTACCAAATATTATATATATATATATATATATATATAATGAATTGTAAATTCTTGACTGTCTAATTATTGATGAATTTTTAATGATTGGGGTTGCAGTCAAAATGCCAATAAAATTAAAACTCTTTAATCAATGTCGAGCTTTCGGTAACGCTTGTTACCTTCATCGGGACAAACTAAAATAACGAACAAATTAATTATAACAAAAAATATTAATAATATGAACTACTTACAATCGTGAGATTAATGAAATTTACCAGCTACAAACATTTGTTATTATGCATTTAACTTTATGATTGAACTTTTATGTTTCATAATTAAAAGTTACTATGGAATTACGCATACTAAGATCAATCTATGTATGTAGCTAATAAAAAATGGAACACACTTCAGAAGTTAATCACAGGATATATCATTTAAAAAATGGATATAATATAAAAATATGGCATTATCTTGTATAATATGAAACAATATATTAATTTAGAGAAACATCAGATGGCACAATATGATAATTATCATTATATAATTTTAAAATATATGAGTAAATGGAACTAAGTCCATTTATATCCGAACGTTTATTCATAACGTTTGTTTCTTTTTGAATATGAATCATTTCCAAGGAACTTCGTTTCAAAATGTTCTTTTCAGAACATCGAACAATTGGGTTATCAAAATCTATAGTGTGCTTTTTTTATGGCATGTTCGGTCAAGACACATGACAGCTTTTTACATCTTATATCACTTTTATGAGAGGTAATTCTTCCTAATAAGATTGACCTATATATGATAAATCACAATCATTGCAGTTGATCTCATATACTATTCCAGATTTTTCTGTTGTTTTAAAGGTGTTTTTACTTTTGAAAATAACTTAGAAACTACTTTTATATTCTTTTTTGCAAATGTAATATTATATCCTTTAAAAACATTGATAAGTTTATTGGTTAATTCATCAATAAAATAGAGAGAACAGTATATAGGAAGAGTATTTGAGCGAGGTTGTGATTGATCAATAATATTATTTTCATTTAAAGACATTTCCAAAATTCTATCACCATTATTTAAGTTAGGTTGGGTATGACACAAGAGCTTATTTATCAATTTAATAAGACATGAATTTTCGATGAATATACGTTTTAATTTTGATAAACTTTCATTAACAAATGTTTTATGGGATAGTTTTACGACTCTGTTTTTCAAAGCATTAATAAGGTTAACTTTCATTTTATTTGGATGATACGAGTGGTAGTTTATATACCTATTGCTACAGTCTACCACATTGTTCGTAGTAAGCCTGTATTATCCCTACAAACTTTCATATCTAAGAAAGGAAGACTTTGCTCCTGTTCTACTTCAACAGTGATTTGAAGATGTTCATTATAATTGTTATAGATACCTAAGGTTTCATCAATTTTATCTGTTGAAGTCTGTATGAGTTCATCTAAAACATAATTAACAAGAAGGTGATATTGTAGATCCCATTGGTGTACCAAATATTTGCTTATAATATGTTTCATTAAAAATAAAGACATTAGAAACGAAAAAAAAAAAGAAATCAAGAACTATATTGAATATTTCAAAGTTTAGTGAACAATAGTTTTTTATATCATCCCATTTTCTTCTACGACAATATAAGAATAATGGAAAAGGTAAATTTGTGAATAGGGATACCACATCAAAACTAACAAGGATATAATCAAGTGGAATCTTATATCCATTTATGAATTCACTAAAATGAAAGGAATTTTTTTTATAGAGATCATTATTAGTGTTACAGGCTCTTGTTAATGTCTGTAATAAAAGAAGCTAGATTGTCGTTTGGAGCATCAATTGATGAAACGATAGGTCTCATTGCTAGATTTTGTTTATGAATTTTAGGTAAAGCATAAAATCTCGAAGTTTTTGAGTGGTAAAAATTTAGTTTTTTACTCAGCTTGATCGATTATGCCATCATTCTTTAATTTTGATACAATTTTATTAGCCTTAAGCTGCAATGTATAAGTAGGGTTATTATTTAGTTTTTATAATACTTTGTATTATTTAATAATTCTTGACTTTTCTGAATATAATCGTCTTTATACATTACAACTGTAACATTACCTTTATCACTTCGTATAACTATTAATTCGGGATGTTGTTTAAGAAAAGAATGACATTTATCAAATTTATTTGTCATAATATGTGAATTTTTATGATACTTATGGTTTAAATTTGTTATAATATTTGTATATCTAGCTCTAATTAAATCTTTGTCATCTGTATTAATTTTCTGAAGAATAAATTCAAGGTCTGACAGCATATCTGGGATATTTATATCTTTAATAGAAGGTGGAATTGAAAATTTTGGACCTAATGACAGAATTAGTTTAGTGTCATCTGGCAATGCAATATTTGTTAAATTTTTTAACCATTTAGGATTGGTTTTAATTTTAGAAATTGTCTGATCCTTCAAATTATTCAATTTTCTAACGTTCTTATCTTTAATTTTCTTAAACTTTTGATTATATTTAACAGAAAGTCTTCGACTATATTCGCTAATGATATTTAAAGGCAATGTTAATCTGGTTTTCTTTATAACTGAGTCTAATTCTTTTTCAAATAAATTAATGTTACTAAAAGTTACTTTAATTTCTATATTCAAAATGTCTTTCTTCAGTTTGACGTTGAAATTTTGAATTTTCTGACCTGTTCTACCTCTTGTGTGTCCAATCATCGTGTCAATAGCTTTAATTCCATTTCCAATGTGATTGGGGAAGAGATTAAGAGATCTGCATTTCAGTAGAAAAACTTTTCTGTTTTGTAGAGCTGCCAATTTGGTGTTAATATTGGCCCACTCTTTCAATAAACTTACGAC
This sequence comes from Crioceris asparagi, assembly GCA_958507055.1. Lineage (NCBI taxonomy): Eukaryota > Metazoa > Arthropoda > Insecta > Coleoptera > Chrysomelidae > Crioceris > Crioceris asparagi. The sequence goes on from OY293832.1 coordinate 18,624,914, forward strand.
GGCAGTTCCATAACGATGTTGAATGTCAATATAAAACCCCATAGTGTATTTGAAATGAATTGTAAATTCTTGACTGTCTAATTAATGATGAATTTTTAATGATTGGGGTTGCAGTCATAATGCCAATAAAATTAAAACTCTTTAATCAATGTCGAGCTTTCGGTAACGCTTGTTACCTTCATCGGGACAAACTAAAATAACGAACAAATTAATTATAACAAAAAATATTAATAATATGAACTACTTACAATCGTGAGATTAATGAAATTTACCAGCTACAAACATTTGTTATTATGCATTTAACTTTATGATTGAACTTTTATGTTTCATAATTAAAAGTTACTATGGAATTACGCATACTAAGATCAATCTATGTATGTAGCTAATAAAAATGGAACACACTTCAGAAGTTAATCACAGGATATATCATTTAAAAAATGGATATAATATAAAAATATGGCATTATCTTGTATAATATGAAACTATATATTAATTTAGAGAAACATCAGATGGCACACTATGATAATTATAATTATATAATTTTAAAATATATGAGTAAATGGAACTAAGTCCATTTATATCCGAACGTTTATTCATAACATTTGTTTCTTTTTGAATATGAATCATTTCTAAGAAACTTCGTTTAAAAATGTTCTTTTCAGAACATAGAACAATTGAGTTTTCAAAATCTATAGTGTGCTTTTTGTTTATGGCATGTTCGGTCAAGGCACATGACGGCTTTTATGAGACGTAATTCTTCCTGATAAACTCCTAGAATTTTGACCTATATATGATAAATCACAATCATTACATTTGATCTCATATACTATTCCAGATTTTTCTGTTGTTTTCAAAGGTGTTTTTACTTTTGAAAATAACTTAGAAACTACTTTTATATTCTTTTTTGCAAAAAAAATATTATATCCTTTAAAAACATTCATAAGTTTATAGGTTAATTCATCAATAAAATAGAGAGAACAGTATATAGGAAGAGTATTTGAGCGAGGTTGTGATTGATCAATATTATTTTCATTTAAAGACATTTCCAAAATTCTATCAACATTATTTAAATTAGGTTGGGTATGACTCAAGAGCTTATTTATCAATTTAATAGGATATGAATTTTCGATTAATATACTTTTTAATTTTGATAAACTTTCATTAACAAAAGTTTTGTGGGATAGTTTTATTGGCATTTTGACGGCAACCCCAATCATTAAAAATTCATCATTAATTAGACAGTCAAGAATTTACAATTCATTTTAAATACACTATGGGGTTTTATATTGACATTCAACATCGTTATGGAACTGCCGTCGTTATTTTATTGAAACAGTGGGCCAATATTAACACCAAATTGGCAGCTCTACAAAACAGAAAAGTTTTTCTACTGAAATGCAGATCTCTTAATCTCTTCCCCAATCACATTGGAAATGGAATTAAAGCTATTGACACGATGATTGGACACACAAGAGGTAGAACAGGTCAGAAAATTCAAAATTTCAACGTCAAACTGAAGAAAGACATTTTGAATATAGAAATTAAAGTAACTTTTAGTAACATTAATTTATTTGAAAAAGAATTAGACTCAGTTATAAAGAAAACCAGATTAACATTGCCTTTAAATATCATTAGCGAATATAGTCGAAGACTTTCTGTTAAATATAATCAAAAGTTTAAGAAAATTAAAGATAAGAATGTTAGAAAATTTAATAATTTGAAGGATCAGACAATTTCTAAAATTAAAACCAATCCTAAATGGTTAAAAAATTTAACAAATATTGCATTGCCAGATGACACTAAACTAATTCTGTCATTAGGTCCAAAATTTTCAATTCCACCTTCTATTAAAGATATAAATATCCCATATATGCTGTCAGACCTTGAATTTATTCTTCAGAAAATTAATACAGATGACAAAGATTTAATTAGAGCTAGATATACATGTCATTCTTTTCTTAAACAACATCCTGAATTAATAGTTATACGAAGTGATAAAGGTAATGTTACAGTTGTAATGTATAAAGACGATTATATTCAGAAAAGTCAAGAATTATTAAATAATGCAAAATATTATAAAAAACTAAATAATAATCCTACGTATACATTGCAGCTTAAGGCAAATAAAATTGTATCAAAATTAAAGAATGATGGCATGATCGATCAAGTTATGAGTAAAAAACTAAATTGCTACAACTCAAAAACACCTAGATTTTATGCTTTACCTAAAATTCATAAACAAAATCTAGCAATGAGACCTATCGTTTCATCAATTGATGCTCCAAACGACAATCTAGCTTCTTTTATTACAGACATATTAACAAGAGCCTATAACACTAATAATGATTTCTATATAAAAGATTCTTTTCATTTTAGTGAATTCATAAATGGATATAAGATTCCACTTAATTACATCCTTGTTAGTTTTGATGTGGTATCCCTATTCACAAATTTACCTTTTCCAGTAATTTTAGATTGTCTTAGAAGAAAATGGCATGATATAAAAAACAATTGTTCACTAAACTTTGAAATATTCAATATAGTTCTTGAATTTATTTTTGATTCTAATGTCCTTATTTTTAATGAAACATATTATAAGCAAATATTTGGTACACCAATGGGATCTACAATATCACCTATTCTTGTTAATTATGTTTTAGATGAACTCATACAGACCTCAATAGATAAAATATCTTTTCCGATACCATTTATCAAAAGATATGTGGATGATTTAATACTTGCCTTACCATCAGATAAAATTGATGAAACTTTAGGTATCTTTAACAATTATAATGAACATCTTCAATTCACTGTTGAAGTAGAACAGGAGCAAAGTCTTCCTTTCTTAGATATGAAAGTTTGTAGGGATAATACAGGCTTACTACGAACAAAGTGGTATAGAAAACCATACTGTAGCAATAGGTATATTAACTACCACTCGTATCATCCAAATAAAATGAAAATTAACCTTATTAATGCTTTAAAAAACAGAGCCATAAAACTATCCCACAAAACTTTTGTTAATGAAAGTTTATCAAAATTAAAAAGTATATTAATCGAAAATTCATATCCTATTAAATTGATAAATAAGCTCTTGAGTCATACCCAACCTAATTTAAATAATGTTGATAGAATTTTGGAAATGTCTTTAAATGAAAATAATATTGATCAATCACAACCTCGCTCAAATACTCTTCCTATATACTGTTCTCTCTATTTTATTGATGAATTAACCTATAAACTTATGAATGTTTTTAAAGGATATAATATTTTATTTGCAAAAAAGAATATAAAAGTAGTTTCTAAGTTATTTTCAAAAGTAAAAACACCTTTAAAAACAACAGAAAAATCTGGAATAGTATATGAGATCAAATGTAATGATTGTGATTTATCATATATAGGTCAAACTTCTAGGAGTTTATCAGGAAGAATTACGTCTCATAAAAGTGATATAAGATGTAAAAAGCCGTCATGTGCCTTGACCGAACATGCCATAAACAAAAAGCACACTATAGATTTTGAAAACTCAATTGTTCTATGTTCTGAAAAGAACATTTTTAAACGAAGTTTCTTAGAAATGATTCATATTCAAAAAGAAACAAATGTTATGAATAAACGTTCGGATATAAATGGACTTAGTTCCATTTACTCATATATTTTAAAATTATATAATGATAATTATCATAGTGTGCCATCTGATGTTTCTCTAAATTAATATATAGTTTCATATTATACAAGATAATGCCATATTTTTATATTATATCCATTTTTTAAATGATATATCCTGTGATTAACTTCTGAAGTGTGTTCCATTTTTATTAGCTACATACATAGATTGATCTTAGTATGCGTAATTCCATAGTAACTTTTAATTATGAAACATAAAAGTTCAATCATAAAGTTAAATGCATAATAACAAATGTTTGTAGCTGGTAAATTTCATTAATCTCACGATTGTAAGTAGTTCATATTATTAATATTTTTTGTTATAATTAATTTGTTCGTTATTTTAGTTTGTCCCGATGAAGGTAACAAGCGTTACCGAAAGCTCGACATTGATTAAAGAGTTTTAATTTTATTGGCATTTTGACTGCAACCCCAATCATTAAAAATTCATCATTATATATATATATATATATATATATATATATAAGATTTAAATTATCAGGTATTGCATTCTGTTGGCACAAAGAAAACTCTTTATCTTTTATTCTAGCTTTGGAAACGTTTATTGTTTCTTCATCAGGAAATTAGATTTGAGGTTGCATAAACTATTGTTGTACAGATACATAAAATAGAATAACTTAAAACTTCTTTTAAAATATTCACATTATCAATGTATAAATGTATGTCTTATTAAATTAATAAGACAAATTTCTTATCAATTTTAAGTACTTTAGATCAACTCTATCTAAATTGAATGGGGAAAATTTAAATATTAGCTGATATTGAAATTAAATATATTGGAAATATCTTTATTTTCTAAACCAATATATCTTTTTAAATAAACTGGCTTAAACCCCATAAAAACTTTTGGTATCGGTAGTGAACCGATCCAGTAAGGGTCTCTGATTTATGTGTATAAATAGATAAATAGAATATATATATGCATATAAATTTAGTAATATTTATCTACCAAGTAAATATACAAAATATTTTTTACAAAAAATTGGACCGACTTTATTAGTTGGTGCACTGAAAAGTATAAAATAATATCAATTCTATTGGTGCTGTTACTTTTGAAGTTGTGCAGTTGCAGGTAGATTGGTAACTTTTGGCACCAACTTCACAAGTACCAGCCCCAATAGAATTAATATTATGTTATACTTTTCAGTGCACCAACTAATAAAGTCGGTCCAATTTTTTGTAAAAAATATTTATTTCACACTTTTGAGTGTAACATTAGTCACGAAAATCGTTGAACGTTCACTAATACCAATGAAGATAGTACTTATTCTATTACCCACGTATATTCCTTGCTTGTAGTTGTTATTATTGAGATCTCCGAACATCGCTGCGGAAATACGCTTGAATATTTTAGTTGTTACCATTTTAACACCGATTTTACTCGAAAACCGTAACTCTAAGGAAAAAATGTTCAGTATAAATGTTGCTACACATAATTATGTCTTTCAATTACTGCAAACAGATTTTCAATTTTCGACAGAAATCGCCCTCTCCACATAGCGAAAACAGGTATATTTGAGAATTTAAAATGTCTCTATGTCGAAAACCGTTACTCTTTTGAAAAAATGTTCCATTTAAACGTTTCCGGATATTGTCCTATCTGTAATTATATCAACGCAGATTTTCAATTTTCGACAAAATTTGCCCCCTCCACCCCCTCCGGGGGCGGTTTTCGGAGGGAACGAGATGTCGGATTCCCGTTTTTATGAATATGGGACCATTTCTCAAGCCTACTCTTTCAAATGAATCAAAAATCATCAAAATCGGAGTACGTTTACTATATGAAAGGGGCGCACAAACCAAAAAAAAAGCACACAGTCGAATTGTATACCTCCTCCTTTTGGGAAGTCGGTCAAAAAGTGGTGATTTTTTTATCATGTTGGAGCATATAACGATTATTTAACACAATCTTTTACAGTTTAAAAAAATAAAAAATAATATTTCAGTGTGAAAACAAATCTTTTTTATTGACCCCTATAGGTACCGTTTGACATGCCGTCCTATAGTCATTCTTTGGCACATGCGCAATAGTCTCTAAACCCTATCATTTCTTTTTAATACATGGCTATGTTGTCTCTCTTCCTTCGTGAGTAGATCTGCTTATATACTCTTATATACTAGCCTTCTAGGAGTATTAATTATATGATGGCACCAAACCGATAATGCTGCAACGGCAAGCTCTTGCACAAGTCGATGCGCATTGCAGCAGCAATCGCTGTTGCTTATTATGAAACAACTTATCAGAGGTAATATGCTTGATCTCTTCTGGTAATTTATTATACAAATTTATTGCATTATATAAAGGGGACTTTTTATATTTTGTTGTCTTGTGACTTGGAATACGCAAAAGATCTCCGTGACGGGTGTTGTAGCTGTGCGCCGTTGCATTTCTTTCTAGTCCGTGGATGTCTGACATTTACATTGTGAATTTGATATTATTCTTACGCCCAAATTATTGCAACACATGTTAGAATCCTTTTTCCCGGCAGTTCGAATGCGAGGTGGTTTCACCAACAATCCGACATGCTACCAATTCCAATACGCCATGCGTTGCTTGATGTGTCGACAGCAAATGTTCTATCAGAAACGGGGAATTGCTTGCCCGACGAAATTCTCATTTTGACAATTTCAAGCTCTCATCGTAAAAAAGAAAATATCAAAACTCTTAACAATTGCGTAGATGAAGAATTGTAGAAGCATGATTTGTTCAATTTTGATTTTGAAATTCCTTCAGAATTTGTCCAGGAGGTGGTGAGATATTCCGGTTTCATTGTCAAGAAATTCAAAGAAGCTTGCACTCTCAAAACCTGTCCTCAGTGCTTCTCAAGCATTGTTGGAGAACCCGGAACGTCAGTTTTAATTGATATTAAGAATCGGGGTTGCCGGTCCTACCCTTCAGAAGACATTTTTCAACTTTGCTTATTCATTGAACAAATGATAAGAAGTTCAAAAAAACATATGACAACTTTATTATTGGAAATTTGACAAAGCGTGAATAGGAATTATTTTTCAAGTTTGCTCACTTTCTGAAATTTCAAAATCTTATCGAATGAATCATGGAAAAAAAGAAGTTAAGTAGATAAATATGTGAGAGATTTCCACACGAAAATTATTCTGTTTAAACATCAGTAAAATTAAACATTTTTTAATGTTTAAATCGAATGAGGATCCTTTGTCTCATCTGCCGTCTTCTGAAGTTCAGTTATTGGTTAACTTAGGAGTGTCAAAAATATAGTGGTGAACTTTTCAAGAAACTTTATTTTTCTAATTCTAAATTGGACCCTCTGTATATTTTAATGTCATTCGATATGGAATTAAAAAGCACATTTTTCAATACACAATTCTATCGCAATTGCAAACGCTTTTAAAGTTATTTGCTGAAAACTTGTTCAATTAGCTATACGAGTAGCCATTTAAACAAAAATCTATGTGAGGATGGCTTCTAATTTAATGACATTAATATTTAATCAACGTCAAATTTCTATGTAAAAGTTTCCAAAAATTATATTTTGTTACTAGGTAGTTATTTAAACTGTTTATGTCCAAGTTTGGATTTTCTTACCATGGATTACAACCGAGAAAAACTCTTAGAAAACTAATTTCTTGGCAAGTCGACATTATGCAGATGATTATTGGGATCAATCTCATCCAGACAAACAGAATATGCAAAATTTATTAGATGGATTTGTACAAAACTAAATTTAAAACAAACTAGTTTGAAAAAAGGAAATCAATTGACTGTTCGACATTTTTTATAAGATAACCGTTTCATATCCACTTTTATCAACTCTTTAAACAAGAGAAAACTCTATAATTCTACAAATATAGGTTTTGTTTTAATTCAGATGAAGTTTGCAAAATATCAAACTCATAACTAACAACTGAGCTATAGAAGGCGGAAGGTGAGATTCAGTACCCTATATAGAAGACCCAGATGATTTTTTTCTTTTTTTGCTTAGGAAATACCTGTTAGAGTTTTAAACGTAATATCAAAAGTAAGTCACTTATACAAATTATTCTTTTTTATGTTTTTGATTTATATTTTTTTATGAAATAAATGCTATTTAGCCACAACAAATTTATTTATAACCTGAATCCTCAATCCCATTTATTAATGACCGTACTGGTTAAAGCCAGCTGAAAGTCAGTGGTATGGACAAAAATTAAATACACCTCAGATGTTACAATATTTTTTATATGAAAGGAAACAAAAAAGTCGTCACCTTCGATTTAACCTGTTAGAACAGTATTTTCTACAAACGGCACTGAAGGTCAACAGGACCCGAGCTAAAAGATCAAAAGGATTGCACTATTGCACCAGGTGTCCTATATTGGGGTTTTCTAACTTTGGTATGGGTATGCGGGAGATACATTGACATAACTATAGTAGTAGTAGGAACTATAACATATTTATGTACGCATGCATTTGTAGAAGGCTTCAAGAATGATATTTTTGCTTATTTCTCAATTTCGGCCTTTTCAAACTTAGAATTATATATAGGTATATAAAATGTTTTGCATATTCAATTAGCACCCTTTGATTCTATTATTATTGGCACTGCATCAGAATTTAGTAAATCGGACCAAATAATTATAGATTTACCAATATTATTTATATCTTATTTGAATGAATGATAATTTAAAAGCTGGACGCAAAAAAAGTACATATTTCGTTGCAAAGATAGCTACCACACTGGAGAATGTATCTACGCGAGTTTACTGCCAAAGTTATTTTGGAGCTGGTCAAAATGTGGCCTGAATGCTGAATGCAAGATAGTGCGAGGAAGGAAGCCCTCGTCATCCACAGACTCAAGTTGGTATAGAACGCAGCAACCAAGACGTGGAATATGCTAACATGTATTAACAAATAGTTTTTTATCGTTTTGATATTTTGGCGACTGAATTTTGATTACGCTAAATTTTATTATTGGTCAAGTTGCACAACAAAATTATTAATGTGCCATATTATGTTGTTTGTTTCAATAAATATTGACAATATTGTCAATAAATAAAATGGAATAAAGTAAAAAGACTATGTAAAATCTCCATAAACACATTAATAGTTCAATTAGTTTTACTTTGGAATAAGACCTACAAATATTTATACTTAACATTAAAACAACCAAAGAGTAATTTCCCGTAGTTTTAAGTGCTTCAGGTAACAAACGTGCTTGATGTTATTTGTGATTTATAGTTTTAAACATTTAAAAAAGGTTTCATAATGTAATTAACCAAAATATTAAAATCAAATTTTCTAGTGTTCCTATGTTATTATCTACTAATATAACAATAGATACATTTAGATACGGTTGTTTTATATTTTCTAAAAACAAATGTTTACTAGTATTACTGAGTGTCTAAATTAGCTTGTTTCTTAATAAAGTTGTTTTCAATAATTAAACACTGTTTTATTTCGTTAGTATGGTCACCTCACAATGCAAACATAGTACAATCCGTCTAAAACGTTGCGCTATGACAATCTGGCTTATCTTTGACCCGCCGTAATACAAAACGGTTCTGTTTTGAAAAACAGCTAGCCGGAATGTAATACGGCGAATCTTCAATCCGACTGCGACATATACATAAAAATGTATATATACTTTCACTGCACAAGTTAAATATTTTAAACATGTTTTATATTGCTGAGAATGTCAATAAAATATTATCATTGAATAATACGCTTCTAACGTAGTTCACGATATGTGATATTGAAAATATTGCCTTTTATATGTATATACATATGTTAGGAGGGTAATAATGGATATGAATAAAATGAAAAATTTCAGGACTTGACACTTTTTTTCACACAGGTTCACAATAGAATACCCACTATAATATATATATGCTACGCTAGAATACCAAATGACGAAAATTATTCTTTGCCACAACGACACATGGGCGTATGTGTTATATTTCCTTTATTAGAAAATATTGGATTGGAACATTTAATTGAGGAAATTAAAGATATGACCAATATTATATATCGAATTCATAAAGAAGCTATAGATGATAGTGATAAACATTTAACATGCAAAAAAATGGAATCTGAAAATTAAACGACATTATGAACTACTATCACTCTATCACTATCTATCACTACTATCAATCTTCTTGATGATATACGTCGCTTCGCATCTTTCGATCAAATGAAAGAAGTACAGATGCTTCTATATTTTCTTCAATCCTTAAGAAATACCGCCCAATGCTTGTTTGGTAATTTCACTCTCAGACTTCTTGCAGAGCCCTCCATAGAGTATTTTACAGACGTGGAGTGGAACACAGGAATAAAATGCTCTCGTTCACAAAAGCACTAACATTCTTAACTGATTTTATATCAAAACAACAATGATTCTATATTTCTCACAATTCAAATTTGATGACAAAACAATTACTTCAACTGACTATTCTAATGGCTTCAGAGCATGTTTTTGGTAATGTAATAAATATGGTGTTTTCGAGATGGAAACACACGACGCGTTTTGATGACCGAACCGAATGTCAAAGTTCTTATACGAGATTGGTGCGTTTGAAAGTTCAGCAGGTTTCAATTGGTTCCGCTAAACACAACGCCAGTTGCGTTTTGTATCTCGGAAACACCAAGCGTAAATTTTAGAGATGTTATAGGTTATAGCATTTGTTGTTATAGGTTAGCTTAACTTTTATTTTTTGATATCTAGCACGTTCGTGAAGGGTGTGAGGTAGTGACACTCATCCTCCCTTTACATATTCTTGGTTGAGACCAGCACTACGCAAGCCGAGATGAACTCTCGTATATTGAAAAACTTTTGATACCAATCGTTGTATTTTTAATTGTATTTTCCAAAAATGTAAATATTTAAAACTGCATATACCACCGTTTTTGAAATAATCGCCATCGAAGTTGTGAAAGTTCAGGTTATGATATCTTTGAACCTGACCACTCTGGATGTTCAAAAACTAAATTTAAAATTGCTAAATTTTACAAACTTAATTGCCAAACCCTTCGAATTTCCATTTAATGACTTAGAAATAAATATACCATATATTCTTCACATCATCACTATTTTACGACTCATGCTATGCTTTTAAAAGTCAATTCTAAGGGTTTGGCAATTAAGTTTAGAAAATTTGGCAATTTTGAAAGATATCATAACCTGAACTTTCAAAAATTTGATCGCAATTATTTCAAAAACGGTGGCATATGCAGTTTTAAATATTTTTGGAAAATGTAATTGAAAATACATCGATTTGTTCCAATTTTTTTTTCAATATACGAGAGTTCATCGGCTGGCGTAGTGCTGGTTATGTTGAGCCCATATACTTAAACTTCTATACCGCTAGTATTGTGAAAAAAATTAGGCAAAAATGAAGCCAAAGACCTAGGGATAGCAGGCTATATGCGCATGAGTCATGAACTTTTTTGGTAAGAGAAGGGACATGTCCCTATTTTGTTACCATGGTTACCATATGTGGTATACATATGTGACTCCAAGCCAGCTACCCCAACTTCCCCTTTCGCGCATGCGTACTAAACTCACAATCCCCATAGTGAGCTTCACAAAAAAATTCAAGGATCAAATTATAGGTATATAGAATTAAGTGTGTTGAGGCCACGATCGCACAATCACAGGTCTGGAATCGAAGGTTGAATTACATAGGTAGCAAGTGGGTCGGTTAGCGTCTTGTTCAAATGTCAAAGTCTACGATAGCAATGCGAAATTGAGAAAAGGGGATGTTACTTAGAACATAAAATACCTTAATCTTATTGAAAAGTTATGAGTTTATGAGCGCTGAATAGAATTTCAAGACCTATCGAGATTGAAATATGTTAACGCATACAGTTTGAATCATCATACAACTTTGTATTAGCCTTTGAATTGGTATTTTTATGTTATAAGGAACATCCCCCTTCAAAAGCGAACCAAGCTGCAGAAATTGGAAGCTGAAAAGAATGGACGCAAAGCGAACTACTTTTTTTCGCTTGTTTCAAGGCCTTTCTGTATGACCGTGATTGAGCCGCTTCGATTTGCTTGGAAGCATAGAGGACATAGAGGATTAGCAGTCCATGGTTTATAAGATCTATGCCACAGCTTACCCAACGGTAAGCTGTGTCTATGCTCTATGCACTCATCACATAAATTTATAACACATAATCATATACTTAAACTTCTCTACCGCTAGCATTGTGGAAAAAATTATGCATAAATGAAGCCAAAGACCTGGGGATAGCTGGCGATATGCGCATGCGTCATGAACTTTTTTGGTAAGAGAAGGGACATGTCCCTATTTTGTTACCACGGATACCATATGTTACATGCACATGTGACTCCAAGCCACCTTCCCCACATACTTAAACTTCTATACCGCTAGCATTGTGGAAAAAATAGACAAAAATGAAGCCAAAGACCTGGGGATAACTTGCGATATGCGCATGCGTCATGAACTTTTTTGGTAAAAGAAGGGACATGTCCCTATTTTGTTACCATGGATACCATATGTAGCATACATTATAAGGGTGTTCGAGCAGCGGTTCAAACCAGTCCCAAACCGTCAGACGCCTGCGCACTTCACTTTACGATGAAATAATTTATTCCCAACTACTAGTAAGATGTTCGAGCAGTAGTTGGACGATTTCCAAACTCAGTTTGAGACAGGCGCAGTTGAAGCGTCTTCTTCTTCTTAGAGTATAGTGTTCTCTGTTGTTGCTGTTGGAGAAATCCCTTTCAGAGAACACCACCACAGTCCTAAACTAAACCCTGGTTTTGTGTTTTGTCCATCAGTCTTTCATTGATGTTCTCTCTTATCTTTGGTCATAAAACATATCTATCGGCATAGTCATTTGTTCTATAACGACAAAATTGTAAGAAAGTGGAAGGGGTAGTTTGCAAACTGCAGTTTGGTATTCGAGCAACAAAATCCCAAACCCCTTGGAAACTGTTTCAAACCGCACATGCGCATTTTAAACAGTTATCAAACCGTCCCAAACTTCTGCTCGAACAGCCTTTATGTGACTCCAAGTCACCTCCTTCCTTCCCCTTTCGCGCATGCGTACTAAACTCGCAATCCCCAAAGTGAGCTTCAAAAAAAATTCAAGGATCAAAGTAGTTATATTAGGCGGTTTCTAGATCACCATAGTCAGCATGATTGTTTTCAAGGGGGTCAGAATAATGCAAAAAGGGCGTGCGAATTTTAAGGAGTTTTCATCAGCGCCATCTATCAGAGAGAGGACGAGGATGAGAATTTAAATTTCCTACTATTCAAGCATGTATGCCATCTAGCAGAGAGGGGAGATATACCTGTATTATTTATTAAATATCCTATTGAGATTCGAACCGGGGCATACGAACCAAACACTTGTACCAGACGACTAACGGGTCTCGAGGATTATAAATGATATTTATGGTTATATAAATGATGACATGAAAAATTATATGACGAAAGAGGCACGGTCTAATGTTTTGTTTTATAGTAATATGTCGAAAAAGAATTTAGGATAGATGAAAAAAATTGGAAGAAACCATTAATAATATTTTAATAATAAAAATTAGCTTATTTGATGAAATTATCTTATGTTGCTGTTCAATTCCAAATAGATGAGTATTTCTGCAGAGAGTCTTGAGGATACCAAACACGCTAAAATGATGTTAAATGTATGTACTTTTATTTAGAACTGTTGTAAACAATTTGTTCTCGATCAGTAAGCCTAACAAATTGATTAAAGCAAATAAATATAAGATTTGAAGCGAGCAACACTAAACATGGTTTTCATTGCTTGTACTGTTATTAAAATTATTATTAAAAAATGTTCAATAAGTTCGTCTTCAATAGAAATTAAGAAAAATATGATTTTTTTATTAATAGAGAAATCATTAACATAAAAAATATAGGTATACTATGTAGAACTTTCCTTCTTTTTTCATTCCACTCTTCTTTCTCTCTCTCTTCTGGAGGTTATAATCATAGACTTTTGACAAAATCCACAATTTGCTTGTGATGAAGGAGGACCATCCCAGTGCGTTATCCAATCAGGGTGGTTGCAATGGATAAAACATGGTAGTTTTGTCTGAAGTGAAAAGTTGCTTCTATATTCCTTAGGAAGTTTAGTCCAAACTTCTAATAATTCCAAAGGAGCGACATTTTTAATTAGATATTCAATTGGAAATTGACTAATTTCATCTTCTGTAAGCTCACGTAGTGGTTTTTCACCTTGGAAATATTCCATCACTTTTAAACTCATACTTTGACATTCACAGCATGACTAAGTTCTAAATGTTTTGAATATCATTTTAAGGTATGTTGGTGCCTACAACAACAAACTACAACGGCACAACTTCAAAATTACCAGCACCAATAGAATTAAAAAAATATTTATTTCACATTTTTGAGTGTAACATTAGTGATGAAAATTGTTGAAATTACAGTAATACCCAAAAAGTTATTTATTATTCAGAGATTTCCAAACATCTCCTTTTTTTGAAGTCGTTAAAAAAAATTTTATATGAGACCCTGAGTTCACTTATACTACCACATTTTATTTTATTGTTCAATAAGCATAGGCGGGGCACGGAGCAGAATGTGGAAAAATATAAAACCCTAACAGTAATTGACATAGAAAGGAAAAAATATGAAAAAATATGTTTTTTAGAATTAATCACTGAGAAATGGGCAAGGTAGGTATATATGAAACGCTGGGTTCCAAAGAGAGTCATTCTAATTCAGCAATCGTCTATTTCAACAACAGCTACAGCAACAACTAGCAGCAGCAACACTACTATTCTCTCTACCTCTGAAATATTCATTTTTTATTAACAAATATAGTAAGTATTTTTTTTGTTATAGCCAATATAACCCAATAATATATATACAATACTTCTTTGTTACAGATGGCTTTCTTAAAAACCTTAAACAAACTTACCCTCATAGAACTCAAAGAGAAGCCCATAACAAAACTTAACGATTTAAAAGTTGGGCTCAAATATAGGGTAACTGAGGCAAAGGTCATCAAAAGTAAATTTGGTGAAACGATTCTTCTAGAACTAGAAGATACAGTGGTGTTCCTACCACAGAGGGTAGTGGAAACTTACCGACCTCATCTTAGTGAAATTGGTAGTGGGAAATATTTTTTGATTTTCCTCGGCCAAGTGCAGGCAGGAAAGACCCACCCAGCAGCATCATTTGAATTGGTTGAAAATTAAAAAACTGTAAGTTTTTTTGAATATTTAATGATGGAGATTATGAATATTATCAAAAAATTTTATTAAAAATTACGTAAAATTTTATTCGATAAATTTACTAGTATAGATGAAAAAATTTGGTTAAATAGAATCAAACGATATATAGGATTATGTAATAGAGAAATGAAAAACACACACTTACCCATCGGAATTAGGAGAAAACTACAGACAAACATTGGACATTTCAAACATTTTCAGAATTTTATTAAAAACAGAAATCAAAATAGAGGTGGTAGCATCATCGGACTTAGACGTAAACAAAGAGTTCAGTGGATGGATATAACATCGAGTTTTGTAAGTCGAATTCAGACGGGGATCCTAATTAATCATGCTCATATTGGCTTGGAACAATTCTAGGCAGATTGTTTCAGTATATTAAAACTGAAACTTTGTAAAATTCTTGAAAAAACACTCAATTATTACAATCAACACAACTTTTTGCGGTGAATACATTAAGAAGACGAAACATAATGATGATGATGGTAAAGTTTTAGATTTAAAATACTTCAATACAAAAAATTCTATTGTGGATGGCTCGACGGACCTGCAACGCTGATTTATTGATAATGTTTATAGCAAAATTCAAAATAAAATGAGAAGAACGTGATAGCGGTTGGACTTTGAATAAAATAATTTCGTTAGAAGTTAATATTAACAAAGTTGAAATGGGAAATGGTTCATCCTTTATTAAGCTGCCTAATGAAATTTCCAATAAACGTGCATGTCTGAATATACAGAATAATGAAACATTTTGTTTTTATTGGTCCATCGTTAGTGCTTTATACCCTGCGGAAATGAACAAAAATCGAACTTCTTCATATCCACACTTTAGAGATGTTTTTAAAACTGAAAATATAGATGCTCCCTTACCTTTCAATCATATTCTAAAATTTGAAAGAGCAAATAATATTTCAGTTAACGTATATGCATTAGAACTTAACATTGTAAAGGAAAAATCATTTTATAATATAGTGCCAGTTAGATTAACAACCAATAAATTAGATAAACATACAAATTTACTATTAATTCAAAATAAGTATTTTCCAAAATTGAATGATTATGATGTTCCTCCAATCGATAATGAGAATGAGACTCTAGATTTTAAATATCATTATTATCTTATTAAAAATTTATCTCGATTAATGTCAAACCAATTAAACAAGAAAAAAAATAAAAAAATTATTTGCGATCGATGTCTTAATTATTTTTCTTCTCAACCAAAACTTACTGATCATGAAACGCTTTGCTCTTAACTTAATCATTGTAAAATTTCATTTCCAAAATATACTCAAGTAGAATTTAAAAATTTTAAATACAAACAGACAACTCCTTTCGTTATTTATGCAGATTTTGAGTGTCAATTAGAAAATGTAAATGATTTAGTGTCTTCTAAAACAGCTAAATATCAAAAACATACACCATACAGCGCTGGTTATTATGTGAAATGTTCATTTGACGATTCTTTATCGTTTTTCAATAGCTATCGCGGTCCAGAAAATGACATTATTTTACGTGATCATGATCATTTTACTGGAAAGTTCAAAGGATTTGCACACCAATCCTGCAATATCAATTTTCAAAAATCGTTCGTAGTGCCAATCGTATTTCACAATCTGTCAGGCTGCGATAGCCATTTCATGATTAAACAATTGTGTAGAAAGGGACGCAAGTTATATGCCTAAATTCCGATACTCAATGCATTCCTTATACTCAGTGCAACGATCATCTAGATATCATAACATTGTAAATGTCTAGACGCTGAGCTTGCAACTAAATACTATAAAGCCGCTCCCATTTGTGAGGAGCTTCACTTATAATTTTGAGTAAATGAGCTATAAGAGTTCGGGATCAAAATCGACAATTTTACATGTAATTTCCCATAAAAAATTCTAAGGTCAAAAATAGCGAAAATTGGCGCTTTTTTCCCTAGATTCTAGGGAAAAATGCTTCGGCCCCATGTGTTTGGGATAGGAAAGTAGCAGATCTAGGGATGCTACCCATGGGGTCCATTTGTAGGTATTTGTATGATCAAGTTACTGTTTAACTAGATTTTCAACCCTAAAATCTCCAGATGAAGAAAATTCCCTAGATTTTGAAACCTAAAACCCCTAGATGAAGATTTCGAAACGAAAATCCCTAGATGAAGAAAATGTAAGTTTTTCCTACACTGCCTGCTATTTTCTCAAGTTTTTATCTGATTTTTCATATTTTCTAGCTAGTTTTCGTTGCCTTTCCAGTAATTCTAGCCGTTTTCCGTTGTTTTAATTGATATTTAGTCGCTTTTCATGCAATTCCTGCCATTATTCAGCCTTTTGCAGTTGTTTTTCACTCAATTCCTGCAATTTTCAACCATTTTCATGCATATTTTGACATTTTTCTAACCCTTTTCCTTAGTTTTTCTAGGCTTTTCGCTACCTTTCCTATAATTTCCATCATTTTCAGCCATTTTCCACCACTTTAAGTAGTTTTGTCTCACTTTTCCAGCGCTTTATAGCCCTTTCTAGCCATTTTTTTCAAAATTCACACTACTTTCTCTTCTACAATACATCGTTTTGCATAGCATTTTAACATTATCAGAATGAATTCATCGAATTAATGCTAGTAAAGCGCAGGTTATTAAGTAGATTAGTGTAGTAGTGTAGCGTCCATCTTTCATCACACTGCGCATGCGTTTCCAATGCTATATAAAGGAGGATCCTAATAAATATCATCATTCAATAATCGACAACTGTACGAGAAAGATGTCTCTCTTCACTGATTTAGTAAAATGTATCGCTGGCATATTGCAGCTCTTGTCATCTCATTATGATGATAAAGTGGCTCGTAAAGGGCTAAGTGATTGTGCAAAGACGTTGAAACGAATTAAAGATTCTATGAGATATGCCAAGACCATAGGCGAGAAACAGCATTTAGAAGCATGTTTAAGAAACGTCAAAACCTTGAGGAAGCAGATTAAAGCTGAACGGAAGAAAGGAGCAGGGTCATTTTCCAGACCAGAAACCGCAAGGGACCGTGTTTGCTGGAGCGATAGCGAGTCTGCATTCCAAAACCGCATACGTACTGGAATTATCTCGAACCTCAAACATAAAGATCCCATCACATTTTTCCAGGACTGTTTTAAGCTATTCAGGCCACTCATCATCAACGATTTAAAGAATGATATAGCCATTAAGGTTAACGCTGTATTCGGAGGCGAGTTTGAAATAGTGAAAGGTGATCGAGTGTTAACAGAATATAAATATTTCACTACCTCCAATTCACCCATCTATCGTGAGACAGATATCGGAGAGTGGTTCATCTCAAAGGTCATCACCCACCTCCTCAAAAACTTGGAGGAATTTAAAGAACGTGACTCTGGATGGGCAATGAAGCGAGTTATGAATTTAGGAGTGAACATTAACAAATTTACACCTCAGCTGGGCTCATCATATATTGAGCTACCACTACAGATTAAGAAGAAGGAAGCCTGCGTTAACGTTAAAAACGATGATCAAGCCTGCTTTGCAAGGGCAGTTACTTCAGCGCTATATCCTGCTGAGAATCATTCTGATCGCACATCTTCTTACCCCCACTACTCATCTGTACTAAAATTAAAAGGTATTCAGTTTCCGATGACAATGAAGCAGATTACATTATTTGAGAAGCAGAACAACATATCCATCAACGTATACATTCTCCAAGAGGAGAAAAAGACATCTATCCCGGCTTCTATCAACCCAACTATCTAAATGCAATGGCCAAAAGTTCTTCTGTGAACGCTGTCTCCATTATTGTGGATCCCCAGAAAAATTAGAAAAGCATTTGGAAGACTGTCAAAAAATTAATGAAACAGCCATCAAAATGCCAGAGCCAGGAAGGAACATCCTTAAATTCAAAAATTTTAAAAATAAGGAAAAAGCTCCTTTTGTTGTAATGCTGATTTGGAGAGTGTCTTGGAAAAAACTGATGACCCAAAAAACCACAACGTCACGTTCCAGCTGCGATTGGCTATTATGTTAAGTGTTCCTACGACCACTCCCTTAGTTTTTTCCGATCTTACCGCGGACAGGACTGTATGCAGTGGTTTGCTAATGAGATGGGCATTTTAGCGGAAGATATGGCTACAGTCTTCTGGTGCTCATATAACATCCATATGTCATATGAACAGGAAATAGATTATCAAAAAGCTACTCACTGTCACATCTGCGTGAAATCATTTAGCCCTGAAGATAAGAAAGTGCGAGATCACAACCACTTGTTACCTGAAAACAATTATAGAGGAGCAGCGCACGAGGGATGCAACATCAATTACAAGGACAGCCATATGGTTCCAGTTGTCTTCCACAATCTATCAGGCTATGATGCTCATTTCATAGTTACAGACATTGCTACGAAGATTGGGGGAAAAGTTGACCTACTTCCCATTACAAAGGAGAAGTATATCTCATTTACCAAACATATAGATGATAACCCTATTCAGTTCCGTTTCATAGACAGTTTCCGATTTATGGCGTCCTCCATGGACAAGTTGGCATCATATTTACCGGAATTTCCAAATCTGAAGACACAGTTTCCTGAAGTAGATGAAATGCACTTTTCACTTTTAACGAAGAAAGGAGTAATGCCATATGATTACATCGACTCCTTCGACCGTTTTTCTGAAACGAATCTACCACCAATTGATGCTTTCTATAATAAATTAGAGAATAAACCATGTCCTCGCCGACTCTACCGACGAGCCCAAGATGTTTGGAGCAGCTTCTCTTGTGAAAATTTGGGAGAATACGTTGATTTATATATGAAGACTGATTTCTACTCTTGGCTGATGTATTTGAGATGTTCCGCACAAGCTGTCTGTACACGTATAATTTAGATCCAGCTCACTATTTTACATTACCAGGCTTCACTTGGGATGCCATGCTGAAGCATACAGGAATCGAGCTGGAGCTGTTAACCGATGCTGATATGTTTCTGTTTATTGAACGAGGCATTCGAGAAGGTTTGAGCCAAGTATGTAGTAAAAGACAGGCTAAAGCTAACAACATGTATATCAATAATTATGACCCATCGAAGCCAAAAACATTTTTGATGTACTTTGACATAAACAACCAATATGGATGGGCAATGTCACAATATCTACCGTATGGAGGTTTTGAATGGGCTGATACTAACATTGATGTCGCATCAATACCTGATGATGCAGATGAAGGATATTTTTTGGAAGTAGACCTAGACTATCCTAAACATCTTCATGATAAACATAAAGACATACCCTTCTGCCCACAACATATTAATCCTAGGACGCTGAAGCCTTCTAGGAATGTTAACGAGCCAACAAAATTAATGGCTACATTGTATGATAAACATAAGTATGTTATACATTATGTAGCAATCAAGCAGGCATTGGAACACGGGCTTGTGCTTAAAAAAAATCATCGAGCATTAAAATTCAAGCAGAGTCCTTGGCTTAAAAGTTACATTGATCTCAACACCGAACTTAGGAAGAAGGCTAAAAATGAGTTTGAAAAAAATCTGTTTAAATTGATGAACAATGCTGTTTTTGGGAAGACGATGGAGAACGTTAGGAAGCGTGTTAACATCAAGCTTCTTACTGAGTGGACTGGAAGATATGGTGCTGAGTCATACATCTCTAAACCTGAGTTCAAGACTGCTACACTTTTTAATGAGAACCTAGTTGCAGTGGAATTAAAGAAACTGCAGGTATGGTTAAATAAACCAATTTATGTTGGACAATCCATCCTTGATCTAGCTTAAACTGCCATCTACGATTTTCATTATGGTTACATGCGACAACGTTATGGTGATGAATGCTCTGTACTCTACACAGACACTGATTCCCTGATATATGAATTCCATCAGGATCCATATATATTAATGAGGGAAGATTGTCATAGATATTTTGATACTAGCGAATATCCTCAAGATAATCACTATGAAATACCTTTAGTAAATAAGAAGGTACTTGGAATGATGAAAGATGAGAATAATGGCGTTCCAATGATAGCTTATGTAGGGCTCAGATCCAAATTATATACTACAAAAGTGCATACGACCGATAATGATCTGATGGAAGATGAGTATGAAGAGGATGAAATTGCTGAGAATATAAGAAATTTTGGAGTCACCAAAAAGGCCAAAGGGGTAAAATCTTCAATCGTCAAGACCGAGATAACTTTCGAAGACTATATTGAATGCTTAGAAGGGTTTCAAAAGAAGACGGTTACTCAAAACCTTATCAGATCTGACAAGCACGAGGTCCATTCAATAACACAAGATAAAATAGCTCTCAGTCCTGATGATGATAAGCGTTTTCTTGTTTATGGAACAGATGACACACTTCCATGGGGACATTATCACATATGTGAAGCTATGGATATAAACTAATTATGTTTTTTATATCTTTTATATTTTTTTGTGTTGACAATAAAAATAAAATAAAAATCTCGTTTCTTATTTCTTTAACTCTACCCTTCAAAATTCTCTATATAAATCCTAAAAACGACAAATTCTCTTCATTCATAATCGAGACGTCTAACAGTAAACATGCCTATAAAGTGGGATTGCAGAAGAGACTGCAGTTCAGATTACACACCTGATCTCAAAGATAGATGTGAAATATGTGAGAAAGCTGCATTTACAGTATTATCTAAATACAAACGCGTTAGAAACGGTATAGGCTACTATAGCTTCACATCCTACTGCTACGATTGCAATGAATTGCATTCTGGTATACAGGAAGCAGCAAGATTTAGGCATATGCAAAACCAGGCGTTAGGATTACCAGAAATTGATGAAACCGACACATTATCCGCTATATTAATGAAGCATTTTATACTACAACTTCCAACTATCGAGGATTTTCGACAGATTACTACCAACGATTTGGTTGTAACATTGCGAATGATGCTATACAGTAATAATATTAGGTATGCGACCAGTCTAACACCTGAAATATTAAGCAGCGATGTAGACCTTATAGATTGGTTTGAGTCCATTATACTCATGAGATGTATTGATGAGTTGCAGCGGTATAAAAATGCTATTTTATCATCATTATATGTAGAATGTAATGTTTAAATACTTCAAATAAAAATTATATTTATTCAACAATTGTTTTATTCAAATTGAAATTAGCTTGTTGTAGATAATTTAAGTTTAACCAGAGGTGTTTTGTTAGTTCTTTGATAGCCATAAGGCAACAATTTCCTCAAATCAAAGGCACTATACGTACTCCAAGGGTGACAGCCCGGTTTGTAAGCGGGTCTAACAGACACCCTAAGCATTGAATACTTCTCCCACAGTGTGGTACCTGGCGTGCCTTTGTGCAGGAAAAAGTCGACAACCTCGGTAATTTAGGTAATATTTGAGATTAACTGAGATATTGATATTATATATAGCCGGAGGCCGATAGGTGATTCTTTGATAGCCATCAGGCGACAATTTCCTCAAATCAAAGACACTATACGCACTCTGCTTAATAGGTGACAGCCCGGTTTGTAAGCGGGTCTAACAGACACCCTAAGCAAGTACTTCTCCCACAGTGTGGTACCTGGCGTGCCTTTGTGTAGGAAAAAGTCGATCGCCCCCTGATACCCGAAGGAGCCTCAACGGCTTCATATCATATAGATTATGAATTTAATTAATCAATTTTAAATTAAGTACATAAATAAATAAGTATATAAAAACTCACCTATAAAATCCTAAACGGCAGTATGCTGCAATGATGAAATATCTCCATCTGCCATCATTTTGGTGAATTATCTATAAAATAGAAAAATCATGAAAATATATGAAAACTGAAAATGTATGACATAATCCTAATAACACATGTATAGACTGACCAAAGGGTGATAATAAAATATTATTTTTATAAAGTTTAGAATAATGATTATCGAAATTACTTAGAGATGATATATAATTATAGGAATTCCTTCAGTCTCCAACAATAATCTACATTATTACTGCTACTAACCGCAAAAGAGCGGTCTATTGAAAACTTGAAAATTGCAATAATCGGAACAAAAAATTGAAATATACATGAGGCTAACAAAACCATGAGCCTACTATGAATCACAAAATAAAAAGTGGGTTGATAATGATATCTGTTCAACTAGATAGATGAATAAGAGGTGAATGAAGGATCGATGAAAGCTACGTAGTATTTCTAGCAAGTACTCAACATATCATTTATTTTGAAACCTTTCCTGAGGCCCTATCTCTTATATTAAGGAAACTAGCTTCCTATGCTATTCTAACAATTAAAAATGCTTAAATGTTGTTGTTGACGTCGATACGAATCTATTGATACCCGATTCATCAAAATCGGACGACCGGAAGTAGCCATTTTAATGCAGATTTGGAATCTACGCATCTCATTCAACCAATATATGACATTTTTATTGTATTTCATAAAGTTTTAAAAACCGGAAGTCCATAATTTTTAATGAAACGTAAACATTTCAGGTAAGGATTTTCGACTATTTTTATCTCAAATTCATATTCTAGTATATTCTCAGGCAATATTTATTATCAAATTTATCACTATAACCGACATCGCCCTTTTAGTTGGAGCTACTAAACATGATTTCTTATTAAAAATATCGCTTACACTACTTCTGTAATATGACAGTTTTGAACCCTTTAAGATCGAACCAGTAACAGCGAACCAGTAATAACAAAAATATTCTTTGGTGCCCTTATGGCTTGAACTACTATTTTTAATTATAATCATCGTCTACGCCAATTCTGAAATATGATAGTTTTTATCCCGTCTCGATCGAGCCAGTAATAGCGAAGATAGCCTTTAGAGCCCTTTTGGTCTAATCTACTAAGCATAATTGTTCATTGAATATAACGTACACTGCTATATGTCACTTTTTATTCCGTGTTGATCGAACCACTAATAGCAAAGATAGTCCTTAATGTCCTTATGGCTTGAACTACTATTTTTACTTATAATCATCGTCTACGCCAATTCTGAAATATGATAGTTGTAGGTATTGTTGAAATAGACGAGAAATAGAGCTTATCACACATCCGGTGTTTTCGATAATACATGTATTTAAATGGGAAAATGGATCATTTTAGCTGAATGTGATAAAATTGCATTGTTTCTTATGGAAAATACGCACAAATTAGTTGTATTAGGAGGCCTTTTTTAACAAATCTTTCATTTATGCTTTCGTCATATAATCTATACGAATATAAATAGCTTGCAGAATAGATCATTTATCAGTAATATGTGGGGAGTTGTTATGTGAACGTTGATTGTGATGTTAGTTTTATATAACAGGTGAGATTTTTATATTCGTTATTTGTAAATTGTAAAATTATTCTTCTTTAAGTAAATATCAAAATTATTTTTTCTATTTTGCAAATTATCACATGGGTTTATTGATGATATTGAAAACTATTTTAGGCCGTATGGGCACTAAAGAGTATCTTACTGATTCGATCGAGACATAATAAACGGATATATAGCAGTGTACGTTATATTTAATGAAAATTATGAATAGTAGATCAGGTCATATGGGCACTAAGAATATATCCGCTATTAATGATTCGATGGAGACGTAATCAAAACTGACATAGCAAAACTGCCGTAGACGTTATATTAAATGAAAAATCATGGAAAGTAGATCTGGCCAAAGGGCACTAAAGGCTATCTTCGTTATTATTGGTTCGATCGAGACGGAATAAAAACTATCATGTTGCGTAGATGATAATTATAATTCAAAAAATAGTTCAAGCCATAAGGGCATTAACGACTATCTTTGCTATTACTGGTTCGATTGATACGGAATAAAAAGTGACATATAGCAGTGTACGTTATATTTAATAAAAAATCATGGATAGTCGATCTGGCCAAAAAGGTACTGAAAGCTATCTTCGCTATTATTGGTTCGATCGAGACGGAATAAAAACTATCATATTTCAGATTTGACGTAGACGATGATTCTAAGTAAAAATAGTAGTTCAAGCCATAAGGACATTAAGGACTATCTTTGCTATTAGTGGTTCGATCAACACGGAATAAAAAGTGACATATAGCAGTGTACGTTATATTCAATGAACAATTATGCATAGTAGATTAGGCCAAAAGGGCTCTAAAGGCTATCTTCGCTATTACTGGCTCGATCGAGACGGGATAAAAACTATCATATTTCAGAATTGGCGTAAACGATGATTATAAGTAAAAATAGTAGTTCAAGCCATAAGGACATTAAGGACTATCTTTGCTATTAGTGGTTCGATCAACACGGAATAAAAAGTGACATATAGCAGTGTACGTTATATTCAGTGAACAATTATGCATAGTAGATTGGGCCAAAAGGGCTCTAAAGGCTATCTTCGCTATTACTGGCTCGATCGAGACGGGATAAAAACTATCATATTTCAGAATTGGCGTAGACGATGATTATAATTAAAAATAGTAGTTCAAGCCATAAGGGCACTAAAGAATATCTTTGCTATTACTGGTTCGATCTTAAAGGGTTCAAAACTGTCATATTACAGAAGTAGTGTAAGCGATATTTTTAATAAGAAATCATGTTTAGTAGCTCCAACTAAAAGGGCGATGTCGGTTATAGTGATAAATTTGATAATAAATATTGCCTGAGAATATACTAGAATATGAATTTGAGATAAAAATAGTCGAAAATCCTTACCTGAAATGTTTACGTTTCATTAAAAATTATGGACTTCCGGTTTTTAAAACTTTATGAAATACAATAAAAATGTCATATATTGGTTGAATGAGATGCGTAGATTCCAAATCTGCATTAAAATGGCTACTTCCGGTCGTCCGATTTTGATGAATCGGGTATCAATAGATTCGTATCGACGTCAACAACAACATTTAAGCATTTTTAATTGTTAGAATAGCATAGGAAGCTAGTTTCCTTAATATAAGAGATAGGGCCTCAGGAAAGGTTTCAAAATAAATGATATGTTGAGTACCTACTTGCTAGAAATACTACGTAGCTTTCATCGATCCTTCATTCACCTCTTATTCATCTATCTAGTTGAACAGATATCATTATCAACCCACTTTTTATTTTGTGATTCATAGTAGGCTCATGGTTTTGTTAGCCTCATGTATATTTCAATTTTTCGTTCCGATTATTGCAATTTTCAAGTATTTAATATACCGCTCTTTTGCGGTTAGTAGCAGTAATAATGTAGATTATTGTTGGAGACTGAAGGAATTCCTATAATTATATATCATCTCTAAGTAATTTCGATAATCATTATTCTAAACTTTATAAAAATAATATTTTATTATCACCCTTTGGTCAGTCTATGCATGTGTTATTAGGATTATGTCATACATTTTCAGTTTTCATATATTTTCATGATTTTTCTATTTTATAGATAATTCACCAAAATGATGGCAGATGGAGATATTTCATCATTCCAGCATACTGCCGTTTAGGATTTTATAGGTGAGTTTTTATATACTTATTTATTTATGTACTTAATTTAAAATTGATTAATTAAATTCCTAATCTATATGATATGAAGCCGTTGAGGCTCCTTCGGGTATCAAGGGGCGATCGACTTTTTCCTACACAAAGGCACGCCAGGTACCACACTGTGGGAGAAGTACTTGCTTAGGGTGTCTGTTAGACCCGCTTACAAACCGGGCTGTCACCTATTAAGCAGAGTGCGTATAGTGTCTTTGATTTGAGGAAATTGTCGCCTGATGGCTATCAAAGAATCACCTATCGGCCTCCGGCTATATATAATATCAATATCTCAGTTAATCTCTAATATTACCTAAATTACCGAGGTTGTCGACTTTTTCCTGCACAAAGGCACGCCAGGTACCACACTGTGGGAGAAGTATTCAATGCTTAGGGTGTCTGTTAGACCCGCTTACAAACCGGGCTGTCACCCTTGGAGTACGTATAGTGCCTTTGATTTGAGGAAATTGTTGCCTTATGGCTATCAAAGAACTAACAAAACACCTCTGGTTAAACTTAAATTATCTACAACAAGCTAATTTCAATTTGAATAAAACAATTGTTGAATAAATATAATTTTTATTTGAAGTATTTAACATTACATTCTACATATAATGATGATAAAATAGCATTTTTATACCGCTGCAACTCATCAATACATCTCATGAGTATAATGGACTCAAACCAATCTATAAGGTCTACATCGCTGCTTAATATTTCAGGTGTTAGACTGGTCGCATACCTAATATTATTACTGTATAGCGTCATTCGCAATGTTACAACCAAATCGTTGGTAGTAATCTGTCGAAAATCCTCGATAGTTGGAAGTTGTAGTATAAAATGCTTCATTAATATAGCGGATAATGTGTCGGTTTCATCAATTTCTGGTAATCCTAACGCCTGGTTTTGCATATGCCTAAATCTTGCTGCTTCCTGTATACCAGAATGCAATTCATTGCAATCGTAGCAGTAGGATGTGAAGCTATAGTAGCCTATACCGTGTCTAACGCGTTTGTATTTAGATAATACTGTAAATGCAGCTTTCTCACATATTTCACATCTATCTTTGAGATCAGGTGTGTAATCTGAACTGCAGTCTCTTCTGCAATCCCACTTTATAGGCATGTTTACTGTTAGACGTCTCGATTATGAATGAAGAGAATTTGCCGTTTTTAGGATTTATATAGAGAATTTTGAAGGGTAGAGTTAAAGAAATAAGAAACGAGATTTTTATTTTATTTTTATTGTCAACACAAAAAAATATAAAAGATATAAAAAACATAATTAGTTTATATCCATAGCTTCACATATTTGATAATGTCCCCATGGAAGTGTGTCATCTGTTACATAAACAAGAAAACGCTTATCATTATCAGGACTGAGAGCTATTTTTGCTTGTGTTATTGAATGGACCTCGTGCTTGTCAGATCTGATAAGGTTTTGAGTAACCGTCTTCTTTTGAAACCCTAAGCATTCAATATAGTCTTCGAAAGTTATCTCGGTCTTGACGATTGAAGATTTTACCCCTTTGGCCTTTTTGGTGACTCCAAAATTTCTTATATTCTCAGCAATTTCATCCTCTTCATACTCATCTTCCATCAGATCATTATCGGTCGTATGCACTTTTGTAGTATATAATTTGGATCTGAGCCCTACATAAGCTATCATTGGAACGCCATTATTCTCATCTTTCATCATTCCAAGTACCTTCTTATTTACTAAAGGTATTTCATAGTGATTATCTTGAGGATATTCGCTAGTATCAAAATATCTATGACAATCTTCCCTCATTAATATATATGGATCCTGATGGAATTCATATATCAGGGAATCAGTGTCTGTGTAGAGTACAGAGCATTCATCACCATAACGTTGTCGCATGTAACCATAATGAAAATCGTAGATGGCAGTTTTAGCTAGATCAAGGATGGATTGTCCAACATAAATTGGTTTATTCAACCATACCTGCAGTTTCTTTAATTCCACTGCAACTAGGTTCTCATTAAAAAGTGTAGCAGTCTTGAACTCAGGTTTAGAGATGTATGACTCAGCACCATATCTTCCAGTCCACTCAGTAAGAAGCTTGATGTTAACACGCTTCCTAACGTTCTCCATCGTCTTCCCAAAAACAGCATTGTTCATCAATTTAAACAGATTTTTTTCAAACTCATTTTTAGCCTTCTTCCTAAGTTCGGTGTTGAGATCAATGTAACTTTTAGGACTCTGCTTGAATTTTAATGCTCGATGAATTTTTTTAAGCACAAGCCCGTGTTCCAATGCCTGCTTGATTGCTACATAATGTATAACATACTTATGTTTATCATACAATGTAGCCATTAATTTTGTTGGCTCGTTAACATTCCTAGAAGGCTTCAGCGTCCTAGGATTAATATGTTGTGGGCAGAAGGGTATGTCTTTATGTTTATCATGAAGATGTTTAGGATAGTCTAGGTCTACTTCCAAAAAATATCCTTCATCTGCATCATCAGGTATTGATGCAACATCATTGTTAGTATCAGCCCATTCAAAACCTCCATACGGTAGATATTGTGACATTGCCCATCCATATTGGTTGTTTATGTCGAAGTACATCAAAAATGTTTTTGGCTTCGATGGGTCATAATTATTGATATACATGTTGTTAGCTTAAGACTGTCTTTTACTACATACTTGGCTCAAACCTCCTCGAATGCCTCGTTCAATAAACAGAAACATATCAGCATCGGTTAACAGCTCCAGCTCGATTCCTGTATGCTTCAGCATGGCATCCCAAGTGAAGCCTGGTAATGTAAAATAGTGAGCTGGATCTAAATTATACGTGTTCAGACAGCTTGTGCGGAACATCTCAAATACATCAGCCAAGAGTAGAATATCAGTCTTCATATATAAATCAACGTATTCTCCCAAATTTTCACAAGAGAAGCTGCTCCAAACATCTTGGGCTCGTCGGTAGAGTCGGCGAGGACATGGTTTATTCTCTAATTTATTATAGAAAGCATCAATTGGTGGTAGATTCGTTTCAGAAAAACGGTCGAAGGAGTCGATGTAATCATATGGCATTACTCCTTTCTTCGTTGAAAGTGAAAAGTGCATTTCATCTACTTCAGGAAACTGTGTCTTCAGATTTGGAAATTCCGGTAAATATGATGCCAACTTGTCCATGGAGGATGCCATAAATCGGAAACTGTCTATGAAACGGAACTGAATAGGGTAATCATCTATATGTTTGGTAAATGAGATATACTTCTCCTTTGTAATGGGAAGTAGGTCAACTTTTCCCCAATCTTCGTAGCAATGTCTGTAACTATGAAATGAGCATCATAGCCTGATAGATTGTGGAAGACAACTGGAACCATATGGCTGTCCTTGTATTTGATGTTGCATCCATCGTGCGCTGCTCCTCTATAATTGTTTTCAGGTAACAAGTGGTTGTAATCTCGCACTTTCTTATCTTCAGGGCTAAATGATTTCACGCAGATGTGACAGTGAGTAGCTTTTTGATACTCTATTTCCTGTTCATATGACATATGGATGTTATATGAGCACCAGAAGACTGTAGCCATATCTTCCGCTAAACTGCCCATCTCATTAGCAAACCACTGCATACAGTCCTGTCCGCGGTAAGATCGGAAAAAACTAAGGGAGTGGTCGTAGGAACACTTAACATAATAGCCAATCGCAGCTGAACATGGTTACTCTGAGTTGCCTATTTTATCTAACTTCTAATATGGCAGAATAGTGCTTTTAGAAGGGTTAAATTGGATTAACGCTTTGATTGTTTTAATTTTTGTTTATCTGAAAATTTAATGATATTATTATTATTTATTTCTAATAAATAATTTAAAATTTATATAAATAAAATTTATAATAAAATAATGTGACGTTGTGGTTTTTTTGGGTCATCAGTTTTTTCCAAGACACTCTCCAAATCAGCATTACAATAAAAGGAGCTTTTTCCTTATTTTTAAAATTATTGAATTTAAGGATGTTCCTTCCTGGCTCTGGCATTTTGATGGCTGTTTCATTAATTTTTTGACAGTCTTCCAAATGCTTTTCTAATTTTTCTGGGGATCCACAATAATGAAGACAGCCTTCACAGAAGAACTTTTGGCCATTGCATTTAGATAGTTGGGTTGATAGAAGCCGGGATAGATTTTTGATCCATACATAATGATATTTGACGGAGCCCTCAGTATCATCATATCTGTCCTGAATAAGTAGCAGATTCACAGGCTTCCTTCTTCTTAATCTGTAGTGGTAGCTCAATATATGATGAGCCCAGCTGAGGTGTAAATTTGTTAATTTTCACTCCTAAATTCATAACTCGCTTCAGTGCCCATCCAGAGTAACGTTCCAGCAAACACGGTCCCTTGCGGTTTCTGGTCTGGAAAATGACCCTGCTCCTTTCTTCCGTTTAGCTTTAATCTGCTTCCTCAAGGTTTTACGTTTCTTAAACATGCTTCTAAATGCTGTTTCTCGCCTATGGTCTTGGCATATCTCATAGAATCTTTAATTCGTTTCAACGTCTTTGCACAATCACTTAGCCCTTTACGAGCCACTTTATCATCATAATGAGATGACAAGAGCTGCAATAAGCCAGCGATACATTTTACTAAATCAGTGAAGAGAGACATCTTGCTCGTACAGTTGTCGATGATTGAATGATGATATTTATTAGGATGCTCCTTTATATAGCATTGGAGACGCATGCGCAGTGTGATGAAAGATGGACGCTATACTACTACACTAATCTACTTAATAACCTGCGCTTTACTAGCATTAATTAGATGAATTCATTCTGACAATGTTAAAATGCTATGCATAACGATGTATTGTAGAAGAGAAAGTAGTGTAAATTTCAAGGAAAGGTGATGAAAAGCTATTAAAAGTTCAGAAAATGGTTGAAATTTTGAAAAAAATGGCTAGAAAGGGCTATAAAGCGCTGGAAAAGTGAGACAAAACTACCTAAAGTGGTGGAAAATGGCTGAAAATGATGGAAATTATAGGAATGGTAGCAAAAAGCCTAGAAAAACTAAGGAAAAGGGTTAGAAAAATGTCAAAATATGCATGAAAATGGTTGAACATTGCAGGAATTGAGTGAAAAACAACTGCAAAAGGCTGAATAATGGCAGGAATTGCATGAAAAGCGACTAAATGTCAATAAAAACAACGGAAAACGGCTAGAATTACTGGAAATGCAACAAAACTAGCTAGAAAATATGAAAAATCAGATAAAAACTTGAGAAAATAGCAGGCATAGTAGGAAAAACTTACATTTTCTTCATCTAGGGATTTTCGTTTCGAAATCTTCATCTAGGGATTTTAGGTTTCAAAATCTAGGGAATTTTCTTCATCTGGGGATTTTATGGTTGAAAATCTAGTGAAATAGTAACTTGATCAAACAAATACCTACAAATGGACCCCATGGGTAGCATCCCTAGATCTGCTACTTTCCTATCCCAAACACATGGGGCCGAAGCATTTTTCCCTAGAATCTAGGGAAAAAAGCGCCAATTTTCGCTATTTTTGACCTTAGAATTCCTTATGGGAAATTACATGTAAAATTGTCGATTTTGGTCCCGAACTCTTATAGCTCATTTACTATTTTGTACAGGCATCATAACCATTGTGACAAGTTACATTGTGACAATTGACAACAACCAGAACATCTTAAACAATCCCGTATCTCAGCAGCATCAGGGTTTTTTCACAATTCCTTGGATAAGGGATCTCACACCTAAATTGGTCAGTATCATAAGGGAAGTGGTGGTTACCAAGAAGGTTGCCAAAAGGAATGTAAACTTACTTGGTTATCATTTCTCTACCATAAAAGACAAGATTCCCACAAGAAAAATGAGAAATGTGGTCTATAAGATCCCATGCAATGATTGCGATTCTGTATATATTGGAGAAACCAAACGACAACTTGGAAACCGTATCACCTCACACAAAAGTGACTGTAAGAATAAAAAAACTATATTGTGCCCTAGCCCAACATTCCAATATAAAACAGCACACTCCTAACTATGATGGGGCCTGCATCTTAAAAACCGAGTCCTGTTACAAAAAAAGACTGATACACGAAATGATAGAGATTAGCAAGGAACCCCAAGCAATGAACAAATGCTCTGACTTACGCGGGCTCAGCTCGATTTACGCATATCTAATTGCAAAATATTGCGTTCAAAATTAAAAGGAAAATTTTGTGGTTAAGCAACCTTGTGTTTATTTTGTTTTTGGTTCGTCTTATAACAATTTTCTCGTCCTGTGATGTCTCAAGATAGTTTGAATGAAAGGTGACAGGTATAAAATCAACTGTCATAATTGTCACATTTTACCCGCAAAATACAATTTGCAAATTCAAAACAATTACTTTTTTCTTCATATTTCTTCTCTCTACTATACATAGGTTTATAAAAAAAAGAAATATTTCAATTCCCTCTCATTCTGTAATGACATTTCTTAGTTTTATCAATGTGTTTATTACCTTAGAGTGTATTATTAATTTCTCTCGCTTTTATTTCACTATTTTATTAGATGTTTCAATACCAATATTGTAATTATATGTAATGAGGATGCTCTTTCCATACTGTAGTTTAACTAACATATTTTAAACCTCAAGTTGCACAGTAAGTCTAATATATATTTATCGAATTTTTTTGAATTTATACATCGTTTTGTATTAATTTTAGCCCTGATGAAGAGAATAAATTTTCTCGAAAGCTCGGTGAGCAAACAGAGTATGCTTTTTTAAGTCCCAGTCCTCCGACAGTATCCCCAATCCATTTTTGTTATTATATATATATATATATATAATAAGATATTACATGCGAAAACAAACAGTATATAGCGGATAAAAATCACTTTATTACATTGTTCATTCGATTTTATTTTAATTTATGTCAGATATTATCCATACAATAGTAGATCTAATTAGTAATTCAACAATGTCTCCTCCACAAACCACAGAAAAAATCGCAGCTGCCAGAAATTATGGCGAAGTACTTCCCAAATTTGATGGAAGTACAAACTCTCTTGATGTCTTTATTAATCGAGTAGATGTATTCATTAATAAATACGGAGAAACTACAGACGACACTTTGAACGAATATGCACTTTGTTTAGTTATGAATAAATTAAGAGACACCGCAAAAAAATTCGTAAGTACGAGATCGGACATCTCTAGTTGGAATGAACTAAAGACCTGTTTAAGAACTAAATTTGGAGACCATACCGACAGACAGACGATTGCCCATAAGTTCAGATTTTTTAAACTGAATTATAAGGAGAATCTTTCTGACTTTATCGAGCGTATTAAAGATTTGGAGAGGAAACTTAATTTAAAGATCACCGCTGATCCTAATCTCTCAGCAGAACAGAAAAAGGTTCATTTTGAGATTAATGAACAAACCGCGTTAGAGGTATTTTATAACAACGCACCTCCGATGCTCCAGACAATATTAGAAGTAAGGCAGTTCACCACGCTTACGGAAGCAGTTCCTGCAATTTTAAAATATATTTCTAAACATCCTACAGATATATCTAGTAAAAGTATCACATATAATAAGATTCCTAGTATTCCATCACATAATCAGTTTAGACCTAACGTTAATAATAGACCAGCTACAGTATCAACACCCACAAGAAATTATTATCAACAAACGAATGCGGCTAGTCAACAAAATCCAAACATAAGTACTACCCACGGTACTACATCAGCGGCGGTAACACAACCTCGTCAGCAGTTTAATACTATGAATAATCAACGACCGACGCAACCGCGACAGAATAGTTTTAGTGCAATCAATCGGTCCACAAATCCATCTAGAAGTAATTGGACTAATAGAACAACTAATTTTAATAAACCACAGTTTAAGCAGTGTAGAAATCCACAAATAAATTTAAACGAAGTAGATTTTGTAGATCCTAGTTATGATAACCATGAATATGATAACGATAACGATGATTATAACAGTAACGATCCCGATGAAATACAATATACTCATGAAAACGATTTCTACGAGGATACCGAAAATTTTCAGCAAAATGCCTCGGAATCAAACAAGTAGAAACCTATCATAATATGATATCTTCTAGCTTACCTTACATAGACATAAACGGCCTTAAGATATTAATAGATACAGGTGCGACTAATTCATTATGTAACCCTCGTATAGCCCACAAGTATTTTTCTAAGGAAATTACAAAAGAAGTGTTCAGAATTGAAACCATTTTGAACCAATCGGAACACAATGAAGTTCTTGTGACCGATCTACTCCAACCACAACAATTTCTTAAATTCTATATTCTTAATTTTCACCAACATTTCGATATACTTTTAGGAACAGAGACTTTAGAAAAACTCAATATGATATTGGATTATAACAGCGGTACAATATTATTAAATAATGTAGAGTATAATTTATTTAGATATGAACCTCCATCAATGACCTATTTTCAAACACAGATTGAACCTAAACAAGAAACCATAAGCGTACCAACCAATATTCAAAAGGGTACCGTTCTTATTCCGAAACAAACAATAGGACATTACGAAATACCTGCAAACATTAATACTGTCAGAAATTTTAAAGTCTGTGTACCTATTAAAAGAAAATTAAATGATAATGAAACTCATATTCTCAGTCTAGATAAACCCATTTCAGCCAATCATATTAATTTAAAAGAATACGACGTTTGCCATGCACACGTTGTAAGATATGGGAATGTTGATAAGACCAATATAACATTGAATCAGAAACTTGACCATATTCCAGATGAAGAAGAACGATTTTTAATTTTTAGTAAGTTAAAAGAATACCGAGACACATTTTACGAAGACAAAGACAAACTGACATTTTCCTCAATTGTTAAACATACCATTCCTTTGAATTCTAACGACCCTATTCTCACCAAGCCCTATCGATTTCCGCACTCGCAGAAAATCGAAGTTGACAAACAAGTCAACGAGTTGCTAGAGAGTTCTAGAACATAACATCATCACGGAGAGTACTTCCCCGTATTCCGCCCCAGTTTTCCTTGTACCTAAAAAGGAGGGAAAAGATGGAAAGAAGCAATGGCGAATGGTTGTCGACTTTCGCAAACTGAATGAAAACACCATCGAAGACAAGTATCCATTGCCCAATATAAATAACATCCTCGATATCCTAGGAGAGTCGAAAATTTTCTCCAAAATCGACTTAAAATCGGGTTATCACCAGATCGAAATCGAAGAATCGGATCGTCATAAGACAGCCTTTTCAACGGAAAACGGACACTATGAGTTCCTTCGCGTTCCGTTTGGACTGCGAAACGCTCCAGCGGCATTCGCACGGGTGATGAATCAGGTTCTTAAGGGTTTGTTAAATAAGATTTGCCTCGTTTACCTTGACGACATAATAATTTTAGGGAAATCTACAGAAGAACATTTCAGAAATTTAACAACAATATTGGAACGACTTAGACAACACCGGTTCAAAATTCAGTTAGACAAACCGGAATTCTTTCTACAGGAAATTGAATACTTAGGTAACATTATTACGATACACGGTATTAAACCTAATCCTAAATTAATTGAGAAAATAAAGAGCTTAAAAGCACCATCTACCCCCAAACAGATTAAGAGCTTTAGGACTGTCAGGTTATTACAGAAAGTTCGTGAAGAATTATGCGACTATAGCAAAGCCATTAACATCTTGTTTAAAGACTCAACTCAACTCAAAAGTTGAACATACATTAAAATTCATCGAAGCGTTGGAAACCATCAAAGAAATTTTGTGCAACGAGCCTGTTTTAGCATATCCAGACTTTAAGAAAAGCTTCATATTATGTAGGCATGGGAGCTGTCCTCTCACAAGGAACAATAGGTAACGATAAACCGATCGCATATATTTCTAGAACATTAAACGAACATGAGACGAACTACAGTACAATCGAGAAGGAATGTTTGAGCATTGTTTGGGCAACTAAACAATTCCGTCCATATTTATACGGTAATAAATTCACCATAGTATCAGACCATAAACCCCTCCAATGGTTATTTAATGTCAAAGAACCAAACTCTAAATTAGTGAGATGGCGTCTGAAACTAATGGAGTACGATTATCATATCGTATACAAAAAGGGCAAGTTAAACACAAATGCAGACTTTCTATCGCGTCTAGAAGCGCATCCCCTGCAAATAAACGAATCACCGGATGATCTACTATCCATATTCGCAAATCCGGGCGATATCGGCGAAAGACCTTTACCAGAATTGACTGACTTAGACGAAATCTTTGATGATGACGACAAGAAAGACAAACAAACACAACACAAAATTAAAATTATTTCGGACATTCAAATCAAACCTCCCAACGATAACAATAGTGATCCCATACCGAATAATATAAGCGAGAACCTATCACTTACATCCCCCGATAGAATAGTTCCGGACAATAACACCATTCATACACAAGACGATGACATCTCTGCAGAATTAAAGATTACTGACAAACCGTTGAATCAATTCAAACGACAGATTATCTTTAAACTCGGCAACGAACCCAAGATCAAAAATATTAATATATTTAACAAAGATAGGTTTGAAGTACAAATTTCAAGGGATAATTATGTAAATGAAATACAGAACATTTTACAGGAATAAGCGAACCCTGATATAGTTAATGCAATTTATTCTCCAGACAACGGCATGTTTGAAGAAATTGCTACTATAATAAATAAATATTTCAACAATAATTTAAGATTTGTATTTACTAGACTAATACTAAGAGACGTAACAGATAGGAAACAACAGACAGACATACTCAATAGATTGCATAACGTTACACACAGAGGTATACGTGAATTGCGATGGGAAATAGAAAGAAATTACTATTGGCTCAACATATCGCAAGATTGCCAGTTCCACGTGAACAACTGTCCTATTTGTCAACAGGCAAAATATGAACGACACCCAACAAAATATAAACTAGAAACTACGTTTACAGCAAGAGGTCCTTTTGAAATAATATATTTAGATATTTTCTCATGCAACAAAAATAAGTATCTAACATGTATAGATAATTTTTCGAAATTCTTTATGTATGAAGAACTTAGTTCAACAAATATGGTAGAAATATTAAAGAAATTCTTAAGAATCTTTTCCAGGTATAAATTACCTAAAAATTTAGTAACAGACGGTCAATTTAATTCAAATTTATTTAAGAAACTATTGGAATCCTATAACATCAAACACCACGTAACGACCCCATTACATCCCAATGCAAATAGTCCCATAGAGCGAGTACATGGAACACTTGTAGAATTAATGAGAACGCTAACTCTCCAAAATCAAAAGGCATTATCGCATAACGTTTTTGAGAACGCGGCTATCATTTATAACAGGACTATACATAGTACAACCAAGTTCCGACCAACAGAACTGTTATTTGGACATCTCGACAATAGAGATATTCTAGAGATAGACTCAAAAAGACAGTATGACAATTACATGGACGACTTAAGAAAAAGAATCACAAACATGTACGAACACGTTTACTAGAAAACAAAGGAAACAAAGGACAAATACCAAAATAAACACCTTAGACGCTTACATTTCCACAAGACCGAGGAATAAGATAACACCACTTTACAAACCAGTACAAGTAAGAAAATACTTAGGTCCTAAAATTAAGACAACCAAAGGTCAAGTGTATCATAAACAAGAAGTGAAACCGTTGAGGAAATTTCAGAAGCAATACGTTCCGTTTGTTTCAGATGGATCCCCTCGTGACAACTCTGACTGATACTAATACTGACACACTACAACCAAGCACTAGTACCTAAAATCGAGATAAAATCACTCGAGAACAACCCTGGGATTTTACCACTGAAGTTAGGACCAACTAGACTACAATTTTCCCACCATACCTTCCTACACAATTACCCTATTAAAATCATTGGCAATAAACTTTTTGAACTAGACAATCTTATAACAAGCTTTCGTGTAACAACCCATAACAAACTATACATGGCCGATCAAATAGAATTAGAATATGTACTAAATAAAGCTAAACAACTAAAGGAACAAGTGATAATGATTCACCCTGACATTATGCGTAAACAAAGTAGAGTAAAACGCGGAATGATAAACCTAATTTTGGTTCCTAATAACTTAACTCGCATGAGCATACTACCAATTAATATGGAAAAATATATTTCATTTACTCTTTTTGATGATAAAACCGACATAAAATTTAGATTTATCGACTCTTTTCGCTTTCTCGGTACATCATTAGACAAATTACCTGCGAAAGAATGCTTTTATAATAAACTAAACGACGAAGATATACAACCCTGGGATTTTACCACTGAAGTTAGGACCAACTAGACTACAATTTTCCCACCATACCTTCCTACACAATTACCCTATTAAAATCATTGGCAATAAACATTTTGAACTAGACAATCTTATAACAAGCTTTCGTGTAACAACCCATAACAAACTATACATGGCCGATCAAATAGGATTAGAATATGTCCTAAATATAGCTAAACAACTAAAGGAACAAGTGATAATGATTCACCCTGACATCATGCGTAAACGAAGTAGAGTAAAACGCGGAATGATAAACGCTCTAGGATCAGTTTTTAAATTCATTTCCGGATCGCTTGACGCATCGGATGGGGAAAGATACGACGAGGCGTTGGAAAACCTCAAATCCAATCAAAAGAATATACTTACTCATTATAATAGACAATTTTCTATAAATAAGCAGCTTGTGAAGCATTACGAAGAAACTATTAAAAATATGACAACAAATTTCAAAAGAATCGAACAAGTTCTAAGTATGGTTCGTGGAGAAGATCAAAACGTTACTAACACACTCACAATATTTAAAATTAGCATTCTAGATCTATCTCGAGTTGTAGACAATCTAATAACAGCTATAAGCTTTGCAAGCTTGAAAGTTTTACATTTATCTATTATTAATGAAGTAGCAGTAAAATCAATGAAAGATGAGTTATCAGGTTATCACAGCCCTGATCATTACTATTCGAATGATAATATCCTATTCTTACGAACTATCAATGTCGAATATTACATTAACGAAGAGCATGTGGTATTCTTATTACATATACCCCTTTTAGATCCTAAAACATACAACCTTTACCACCTATACTCTATTCCTACCCGTGAATCAACCACAATTATTCCCTCTACCTCTTATGTGGCCATTGAAGATGATTCCATCCGCTACCTCAAAACCAAATGTCTGAAGATACAACAACAATACTTCTGCAAATTGTCAGATATCGAAGGGAACTACCAACAGGAAACATGCATCAGAAACGTCCTGCAAATTAAGGAAGATCCCCGTTGTACCTATGTTCCGGTACAAATCTCCGATATCCTGGTCGAGACGATCAGCGATGAGAAATATATACTCACCACACCCAACGAAACATTAGTGCACGAAAAATGTGGCAACGAAGAAATCCACAAACTAAAGGGCACCTTTTTATTGACGGTCCCTTACTCTTGCAAATTTACCACCAAGCAGTTCGAGTTTGCCAACCTGGAAGAAGAGCCAGTATATTTACCACATATACCCAGTGCAGTGTTCAGTGCAAAACCATTTCAGTTGAATTTAAAATCTTTTGACTTAGACCAGTTCTCTAAGCTAACTATAGACCAAGAAAGTGAGGAATCCATTTCTTTTACAGACAATATTTGGACGCATTCTAACTTACCCATTTATATAATTATTATTTTAGGAATAACACTTACCATATTGTACCATTTTAGAGAGAAATTGTATTTTAAACTTAAGAAAGATAATTCTAGCAGAATGAAGGCATTTCCAGAACCCCCTAAAACCAATTCATAATATACAAACGTATTTAACGTCAACTTTGGACTTTGGAAAAACCCCAAAGTTTCCTCTTAAGGATACTCAATGCATTCCTTATACTCAGTGCAACGATCATCTAGATATCATAACATTGTAAATGTCTAGACGCTGAGCTTGCAACTAAATACTATAAAGCCGCTCCTATTTGTGAGGAGCTTCACTTATAATTTTGTACAGGCATCATAACCATTGTGACACGTTACATTATATAAGTCAGTTATAAAGAATCAAATAAATCTTTTTAAAAAACGTAATTTTGGTTCCTAATAACTTAACTCGCATGAGCATACTACCAATTAATATGGAAAAATATATTTCTTTTACTCTTTTTGATGATAAAACCGACATATAATTTAGATTTATCGACTCTTTTCGCTTTCTCGGTACATCATTAGACAAATTACCTGCGAAAGAATGCTTTTATAATAAACTAAACGACGAAGATATATCTGATGAGCAGTATATTCATGCTCAAAACATATGGAAAGTTTTCAAAATTTCGGATTTAGGGGTATACTCTGATCTATATTTAAAGACCGACGTATTGTTGCTGGCTGACGTGTTTGAAAATTTTCGGAAAAAATGTTTAGCAACCTACGAGTTGGATCCGGCTTGGTACTATACCATGCCTGGATACCTTTGAGACGCGATGTTAAAGTTCACTCAATGTAAATTGGAATTACTGAATGATGTGGATAAAATCATGTTTATAGAAAAGGCGATTCGTGGCGGTATTTCGGTTTGTAGCGGTAGATATTCGAAAGCCAACAACAAATACATGCCGTTTTATGATTTCACAAAACCATCGAATTACATAATGTATTTGGATGTTAATAATTTATATGGGTGGGCAATGTCGAAATTTCTTCCTTACGACGGATTTTCATGGGTGGAAGACGTTGAAAATTTTGATGTAGCAATAATTGCAGATTATGCACAAGTCGATTTGGAATATCCTCGCAACTTACACCATCAGCATAAAGACTTTCCATTCGCTGCCGAACACCGCATACCACCCGGTTCAAAATTACCTAAAATAATGACAACGCTTCATGATAAAAAAGAATATATCATTCACTAGAGAAACTTAAAACAATGTTTGGCTAACGGACTAAAATTAACCAAAATACATAAAATTTTGAAATTCAAGCAGTCAGCGTGGCTGCGATCTTACATTGAGCTAAACACTGCTTTGAGGACCGTAGCCGAGAACGAATTTGAGAAGAACTTGTTTAAATTAATGAATAATGCGGTGTTTGGTAAAACAATGGAAAATATTAGGAAACACAGAGTGGTGAAGCTTGTAAGATCGTGGGAGGGACGCTACGGTGCGAAAAATTTAATTGCAAGTCCGCACTTTCGAAACCAAACAATTTTCGATGAAAACTTGGTAGCTATCGAATTACAAAAAAAATAAGTTGTATTCAACAAGCCGCTGTATGTTGGAATGGTTATTTTAGATTTATCAAAAGTATGTATGTATAATTTTCATTATCATTTTATATTACCGAAAATATGCATGGAAAAATGTTAACTGTTATATATGGATACTGGAAGCTTCATTTATGAATTAAAGTGCAATGATGCATATAAAGAACTTATAAAGGCTAATATTTCTATTCTATTTGGCCAATAAGAAAAAGTTAGGTTTAATGAAGGATAAAGCAAATGGTAAAATAATCACTCATTTTATTGGTTTACTCTCTAAAATGTATACATTTAAAGTTCAGGGTGCTAGAGTAGTCAAAAAATCTAAGGGGGTGAAATATAATATTGTAAAAAATAAGATTACTTTTGATGATTATTTCAATTGTTTGAAAGAATTTAATAAAAAATCTGAGAGTCATCGTTGCATCCGTTCATATGCACACAATGTTTTTAGT
Organism: Crioceris asparagi; assembly: GCA_958507055.1. NCBI lineage: Eukaryota > Metazoa > Arthropoda > Insecta > Coleoptera > Chrysomelidae > Crioceris > Crioceris asparagi. The sequence goes on from OY293832.1 coordinate 18,667,057, forward strand.
ATAAAACAGTCAAAAATTGCTTTAAGTCCGTACAACGATAAACGATTCCTGATTCCAAACACTTACGACATGTTACCGTGAGGTCATCATAATACTCAATAAAATTTTCTCTTTTTTAGGTTATTATGTCATCACCACTGAGATTGAAGGAATTATGTATAAAAAGCATTTGTGAAAACGTTAAAAGTATTTTAAGTTTTGGTAGCTATTGCCTTGTTAATCATTCACTACCTTGGCTAGCTTGAAGAAATTTTTAAAAAATTTACTCATTACCGCTGGAAACATATTTGGCAAATTTCAGTAGCCGAAGAAGCATATGAACTTATATGTTTAGAAAATATTTTATATACAAAAGAGATTGATAGGTATATAACGAGAAGTGCTATTTTAAATAAACATGACTGGACAGAAGAATACTGCGAAATCAGTACTGTGTGTGGGTTTATTTTTATAAAGTTAAGGGACTAAATTTAATATTATGTGAAAATTGTTTTAAACTTTTTAAATTTATCATGAAGAATTACAATAGAAATATAATAGCAATTCGCGATCATTATCATCTGAATTTTGAAACCAAACATTTATATAATTTATATCAAAATAAAAATATGTGGTGTCAAAAGAATTACTATTTTTATTGAAAAAAAAAACTGAGTATGATTATGATTTACATAATGGGGGATGCATTAGGTTTCAAGATTTGTGGTAAAAAAACTCCATCATAAAATGTTTGAAGAGATATTCAATTTTAGATTTAATATTTTTTTTAAACTTTTATGTATATAAAAACTATATACCTAGATAGATATACTGGGTTTTATTTTTCACAAAATCATTCTTAAAATAGGTATTTCTATTCTATTGGGATAAGCTTATATTTGTGTACATATTTTGTGACACTCGGAACGATTAATTGAGCCATCAGGAAAGTGCAGCAAAAGCACAAACGCATTTAGAGCAAAAATCGAAGCTGTACAATTATTTATGCTATCATTAACAATGGTGTGATAGAGCTTCATCCATTTTGTATCTTCAGTTGATCCATTCCCTTTTCTCAATCTTAGTTTGTAAACAGTTGAGTTTGTAGGTATTGGTTGGCTGAGGGTTGACACATACTTATTCGCAAAATGATTCATAGTATCCCATTTGGAGGGCCAACTTTCATTTCTAGTACCATTTGAGTTGAAACACACATACACCTCTCTAATGTTGTATGGTTGTGTTATTAAAAGTGTATTGTTTAACACGGTTTACAAAACTATAAACTGAGATCAATATTGTTTTCCTTAGAATACTAAATTTTATTTAGTCTTACATGTAATTTATATTTAAGAAATTATTGTGGTGGGAACAAGCAAATATTTTTTTCCAATTTTTTATTATTATTACTAGAGATTAAATTATTTACAATTTATAAACCATCTTTATTTTTAAACACTTTCTCATCCCATATTTCCGTTCCAATCATCATTGGAGCATGATCATCATTATCAGAAGTATCTTCATGTGGTAGCAGAGATTGTAAGTAGGTAGGTAAAAATCCAAATATCAACCTTTACAATTTTTGGGACAAATACACAACAATGTTTAAATTGTAGTATACAGTTTTCTCCTTCACTTCTGAGACACTCTAATTAGTTTCAAACATTCTATTAATTCATTTGGTTGTAGTCCCTGGATTAATAAACCACGACTGTAAAAATTTTGCTTATGGTCATGACTCATGACATTTAATAACAATGAATGCGGTAACGACACCAATGATATGTGGTTTAACTACTAAATAAAACAATTAATGTTCTTTATACATTTATTAAGTACATTACATCATACATTTTTCATACAAAAAATATACATTCGATAGTGCACAATGACAGGTATTTTTATTGTGGTATAAGCACTTGGATTCGGAGACAGGCAGGGCTGGGTGTTCTTCTAATTCCACTATTTAAGGTGTACAGCTTTCTCTCGACATTTTACATACACCACCTTATATTTACTAGTCAAGCTTTCAATAATTTTCGCAAAACAGTGAACTGGTACATACCCTTCATTCCAATCAATACAGTATAATTATTTATTAACCATATGTTTTGGCGGTATGCTTCAGGAGGCAGTAGTTCCATTCCAAAGGGTGGTTTAAAAATAAAGTGTGCTATTTTGAAGCCATCGAAAGCAGCAAGCTCTTTGGGGAGAAATTTGTTCTTTTCCAAACGAAAGCCTTAGACGTCTATAACTAAACTCATGTTTTTACAATTTTAAAGTTGAAAATTGTTTAATCAATAGCTGTTTGTAGCAATATAATTCTATAATTCGCCTTAATTCTTCAAGTTTCCTCTGATGTTCAATGACTCTTGCTTGGAGCTCCGTGCTTGACATATTGTAAAGTCTTTTTTGAAAAGTCTCACATTTATACTCTATATGAGGCATGCGCACTAAATTTGACGAACTATTTTTGTAAGAGGGTTATAACTAAACAGTTTGTCATGTAATATTAGACAGTATGCTGTAGTGTCTTTTTTAACGTTTTACTTGTTTCAAATTAGATGCGCATAACAACTGAACCACTTTGAATTGACTCTTTTTGTCGAGTACAATCTATGTGCGTAATCGGACAAATTTTTAAAAATTCCTCGGTTGTATAGACTGGTTCGTTGTTAGTTTCATAGTAAGATTGTTGGAAATGGGAAAACATCTCATGCAGAGAAGCATATTTGTTATCTTTAAAATTTAAATATAGATCTTGATAAGGATACCTTTCACCGTTTAAAAATACTCGTATATTTGTTAAGTTTATATGATCAAACCAACTCATATCAGATGTAACTTTGTTTTTTTATCCTTCTGGAATGCCACTATAACATGTCTAGGAGTTTCTAGCTTACTAGTAGTCCTTACACTCCACGAGTATTGACTTGATTCAGTTAAAGCCGGATATTCAATCAGTTCCCAAGAACTGTAATTCTTTCACCTACCATATGCACTCTTGGTCTTTATTCAGCATTATGAAGCTTAACACTTTAATTTTCGGTGTAAGATGAGTATGCTTTTAGAGTGGACATTAACCCCACGTTTCTATTTGTATGGATTGTTACCCCATTCAATTCATATCGATTTTTTCTAAATAAGAAAGCTTTACCATTATGAATAAATTTTAGTTTGGATGCCTTAGTTCCATCATCTTTTGTTAATTTTCCCTCGATATACAAATGATTACACGGTAATGTACACAGGTCTACGTCTTGAATAGGTATTCTTATCTCATCATTGTATTCAAATGTACCAGATACTGATGGTTGGTAAGTATGCAATTCAAAGTTTGTGATGGAGTTGTCCACGAGAGGTGTTGCTGTTACGTTCAAGATATCCATTATATTTGTAATTTAAAACCAAGTAAAATCAAAAAATTTCGATTCTGTGATGTTAACGCTTTGGTTGTGTGGCACACGCTAACTTTGGTTTTGCAGTTCCTTTTTTTATAAGTAAGATGTGTGTCTCTGCTATACATAACCACCATTGCTGATCCTTTTTTTAAGTGTAATCTAATGGTTATGGTTTCTTCTCTGAAATTTATAAATTGACTGTCCTGATCCAATACTTTTATGGTAATATTGGTTATTGTTTGAACACTGATTGGGAAATACAAAATCGGTAGTGGTGATTCTACTATCTTATATCCGATAGGAACGCTTGGAAAGATCTGATATATAATGTGGACAGGCTTCCCATTTACATACGAGTTTGTACATATATTACAGTCAATGCAAATTGAATTAACTCTCAAAATTTTTACTGTAGAGTCTGATTCATGATCTTTGTTTGCAGCTAGGATTCTTTTATCAAATCCAAAAACTTCTCTCAATGTATTGTCGGCTATAAAATTTATTTGTTGTGAACAGTTAATTTAGCTTTTTAAGGTATCCTTGTTGATAGTTATGCTTAATGTGATTCCATTGCTTTTCAAAGTATGTCAAAAGTTTACCCAAATCTTCAAATTCATATGATCCTGTTGCAACTAAAATCTCCTTATCGTCATCACCATAGATAAATTTATTGTTTACTCCTTCTTATATGTTTGGTATAGTCATAAATGTTTCAAAGTCAGCTAATCCAAGTTCCTATTGATTGTCTTCCAAGTAATTAGGTGGATTGAAATCTGCATTTAAAGTGGATTCGTTCCCAGAAAGTGTTATGGTTAGACTCATTGTTGTCGTTGTCAAGCACCACGAACTACTGTACAGATTATGTTCGGAAGAAGTAATTATATAAAAATTTTAGACAAAGCTGTCCGCAGTTGTATGTAAGATTTTGTATTGTGTTGTAATTGTATTTAATATTCAAGCTACCATCACTTTGAAAGTATATTATCAGTTCTCTTAGTGGTCTCAGGTCACCAAAATAGGTAATATACTTGTTATCTTTAACATAAGCTACCGCATTCAGTTTTATGTATCTTTACAGGTAAAGCATCTCGCATAAAGACCCCTCTGAAATGTGGTATTTTTAACAGTTTAGCATATTGTTCAAGTTCTTTATTGGTCATGGCGTGGTGTGGTAGCTTCATTGGGAGTTTTTTTTTATAAGGTGCCAAGTATAGTCCGCGTCCGCGATATGGCTTAAGATAGAGACCTTTTCCTTTGACTTCCATCGCTTTGTTGTGACGCTGTTGTTCCTCCAGCTGCTGTTTGTTGGCCTTGGCATCATTAACAGCTTTTGCGATACTAGCTGCCCCGCCAACAAGAGCTCCAATGGCGCCTAGTAAAGGTAACAGAATGGGGAGAAACCCCCCAACTCGCTTAGGTGTTTTTAAAACTCGTCTCTTGTTGTTTTTTTTTACCTTTCGGTAATCCTTTACCACGTTTTAAGCCAAATTTCTTTTTCAGACCCATTCCAAGCTTTCGTTTAATCTTAATTGCTCCAGTTACCACCAAAGCAGCAGATTTCTCCCTGAAACTAGAGTCAGCTGATTTGAATCTTTGCCAAGCTTTATCAGCCAAAATTTTATCCGCCTGATGTCTCTGTTCAATGTTTTTGTTTTGAGAATAGGCAATATCGTGCTCACGACAAGCCTTGTCTAAACTATTGATTCCACGATCTCCTCTGACAAGTCGTTTAGCAAGTTTCGTCCCGGGTCCACAATAGTTGTACCCTGATATATGCAATTCGAAAGATAAATTATTGATTAGCGTATTAATTAGTCTACAACCTTTCTTTACACGTCTACGTTTCTTAATGATTTTTGATGTGTAAGATAACATTTTTATATATTTTGGTAGATTGAGGACTAAGACTTCTTGCTATCAACATCTTATATATATAGGTATCGACTAGTGGTAGGGCTAGTATACATCGGACTTATAATGAGAATAGTCAAACAAAAATTTTCGTTTCCGATTTCTAACCATGAAATGAATCCATAACAAAACAGTTACTCAAAGCATGCCGGCTTATTTCGTGGGACCTCCAAAAGAGGTTTAATTGTTGGACCTTCTGGGAGTGGTAAAACTAATGTAATGATCTCATTGTTAGAACACCCCAAAGGGTTGAGGTTTGAAAACGTATACCTGCATTCCAAGTCACTTTACCAACCAAAATATGAATATTTAAGAAATCTGTTTAAACCTTTGAAAAACATTGGATATTATGAATTTAGTGAAGGCGAAGAAATAATTACACCAAGTCTCGTGAAAGCCAACTCTGTCATAATTTTTGATGATATAGTTTGTTGCAACCAGAGTCTGATGAGAGACTATTTTAGTTTTGGACGACACAAAGATGCCGACTGCTTTTATCTTTCTCAAATATACTCATCAATACCAAAGCAACCTATAAGGGATAATGCCAATCTTTTAATAATTTTTAAACAAGACAATACCAATTTAAAACATATTTTTTTGGATCATGTGGGTACCGATATGAAATTTTAACAATTTAAAGATTTATGTGCCAGGTGCTGGGAAAACAAATTCGGATTTCTTGTAATCGACGAAGATAGTGAAATAAAATCAGGGAGGTATAGGAAAAATTTTGACTCTTCATTTACCTATAAAAGGATGCGTGAATGTTCAGTCTATTCAAAGACATTATGGACAAGAGACTAGCACGAGAACTAATTAGAAGTCGTAAAGCGGTTAAGGAAAATTCCAAAGTTTGAAATCTGATATGGCTAGAAGTCAAGCTCAGCTGGAGCAAACATATCGACCGATAGCACAACCACTGCAAGCCTTTATATCCACGATTGAGCAAACTGATAGGTTTCAACCAAAAATTGAGCTAAAGGAAGTGTCATAAAGTTTTCTTGAATCGACGCCAAAAAAAACAACCATGGTTCAACATAAAAAACAGCAACCTGATTTTGATGTAAGTGTTATTCAGCCGCAGAAAACTGGTTTAACTCCTGTATTACCTACCACAATTCCATCTGAAGAATCGTAAGCAACTCTAGACAAAAGCACTTTAGAAAAATCAAAATCATTAAATTTATCTCATATATTAGAACAAACTCGAAAGGCAATTCAGCCTTTGGTAAACACTCCTTCATATCAAACTTATTTATAATATTTTGAATCGCTCCAAAGACAATACATTGATGCTGGTATCAAAGATACTGAGGATAAATTCGATCATCATTACGGAATAATAAATGATATTGAGACAAATAAATTTTGCTTGGGTCTTACTCAAAAACCTGTAGACATCATAGGAAAAGATATTCGCGTGGCAGGTGTTATTTACCCCGGCACACCTGGTCTATATGAATTATTATTTAAAAAAGAACCAGTCGGTTACAAGAATAGTGACCTTGACAACTATATGGATATATTAAAACGTACAAACGCATATCGCAAATATTTTAATCCAAACGAAGAAGTAAAGGGAAATGGTTCCATAAAATATATTAACATAATTGGATCTTACATACAAAAGGCTGGAATCACAAAAGTGAAAAAGGCTGCAGCAACATCTACGAGTATAGTGAGACCATTAGCTCCATACAGGCTTACAAGATAAACAACTAAAAAAGGTGGACATTTTTTACTTAAATCACTGAAAAAACAAGACAGACTATGTCTACTGGGACAATATAAACGAACTGGTGGATCGTCTAAGGTTACTAGTGGCATCCCAGATCGCTGGACATTCTGGACTTGAAAACGAAATAATCGCAAAAGTTGAGGAGTTGAGAGAAGCCAAAATAATTCTATAAATTGAATCACCAGGAATTGAAAGTAATCAGTCTTGTACACAATGCCTATAAACAAGCTCGGAAAACATTTTCTGGATAAACCCAATAACTACTACTGCATTTTGAAACTTATTTGTACAAGCGGCGGCCCAGTTTATAATATTTGGGGTACAAGCTATAATATAAATTACGGTGGTTACGAATATTATTTCCCACTGTCATTAGCTGTCGTCGAATCTGTACAGATTCAACCTCACATTCACAATTGTAATCAACGAGAACCGCGTCACAAATTTGGAAGGACTATTTCTGAGAAAAAATTATAAAATATCCGTTATAGAACCTAAAAAATTTACTCCAAATAATCCTGATTTACGATGTTTTGTGCAATTTGTGTTAATCTGTGAACAATGAGCATCAAAGAAGAAGTTGTAAAAGAAATACATAAGCCAGCTAGAAGAAATTTGCAAAGACGACATGTCTTGGTCAAAGGCTTACACGATTTATGGCAAGTTGACTTGGTTGAGATGATTCCTTATTCAAGAATTAACAAAGGATACAAGAATATTCTAACAGTCATTAATATCTTCTCAATGTTTGCTTGGGCTAGACCGGTTAAAAATAAAACTGGTAAAGAGGTTACGAATGCAATGAAACAAATATTATCGACATCAACGCCTCCAAAAAATTTGCAGACTGATATGGGGAAAGAGTTTTATAATAAAGAGTTTCAAGCTCTTATTATTTTAATATTAATCACTACTCTACCTACTCAAACATGAAAGCTAGTGTAATAGAAAGATTTAATAGAACTGCAAAAAATATGATGTGGAAAGAGTTTTCGCTACAGGGTAGTTACAAGTGGTTGCCATTATTACCTATTATTGTTAACAAATATAATAATCAAAAACATAGAACGATCGGAATGAAGCCTACAAATGTAAAAAAATTCATGAGAAGCACCTCCTTGGACTCAAAACCAAATAAATTTAAAGCTGGGGACTATGTAAGGATAAGCAAGTACCGAGAAGCTTTTACCAAAAGATATACACCTAATTGGAGCAATGAAATATTTAAAATTTTAAAGTCCAACTCACTAATCCAACTACTTATCTATTAGAAGACCAAGGTAATGCACGAATTATGGGTGGATTTTATGATTATGAACTTCAAAAAGCCAAGTATCCTGATGTTTACCTGATTGAAAAAATTATACGTAGAAAAGGAAACCAACTTTATGTTAAATGGCTTGGCCTTGACAGCACTCACAATTCATGGGTTCCAAAAAATCAAATAGTTTGATAAATAAAATTATAAATAAAACAAATGTTAAGTATGTATAATGTTCTTTTATTCTTCTTTTTTGATAAATACAATGTCTATGATTGCTATCTAACACATTATCAATAATATTCGACAAAAGCAAAATGCGCCTTTGAAACCGCAATCGGTCTCTAACAATTTGCATCCATTCTCCTTTTCTTGCTTCTCTGTAACCTCCATCATGATCCACTAACACATAAGTTTTGTTATCGAACACATTAAACATAACACGTTTGCTTTCACTCATTATGACTGATTTCTTGTTTGAGCACTTTTGGATGTAAATACACTAACTCTAGCATAAAATGTATGTTTTCACATTTGGATTGTTATAAGGCTCTAATAACTTCAAAACGTTTTCAATTTCATCACCATTGTGAGTCTGTAAGCCTCTTTTCAAAATCTTAAAGAAACTTGGAAAATGATGGCTCTTCCGCAACTCCACTTGGTAATCTATTAGCGGTAATAAATTCCATAGGTTGCACACCGTCTCATATCCCAAGTAAATATGGTTACTATCCTTGGAAATTATAACAACTGGATTATTTTCTACATGATCAAAGTCCAAGGAAAAACTATCTTCTTGAATTCGGTCTGCTTCTTCGTTGAAATATAGATAGCTACTCATTATACCTTGATATGTCAATAGCTTGTGCAATTCAGTTGATTCAGTCTCGGTGAAAATAACTTGTTCATTCTTGTTTCCACTTAATTTTATACTCAAGGTAAACCCATCGTCATAAGTGTATCCAACTGATACAAACCTACTGAGCGATTTATTTAACGGGAATCTTCGCTCACCGATTACAACACATTTATATATTTCGACACCAGGTAATTCTGGCTGCCTATCTACTTGAGATACATAGCGAAGAAACTAAGTGGTTGAGAAATGATTGATTTCTAATAATTCTTAACACTTCCAAATGTCATTTATACCTTGTTCCCCACCATAAAAACCTTTATTTTTTTTATGATTCATTACATTAAAACTTTCAACTTTCAGCTGCTAATTTATATTATTAAAATATTATTAATGGTTTCTTCCAATTTTTTTCATCTATCCTAAATCCATTTCCGACATATTACTATAAAACAAAACATTAAACCGTGCTCTTTCATCATATAATTTTTCATATCATCATTTATATAACCATAAATATCATTTATAATCCCCGAGACCCGATATTCGACTGGTACAAGTGTTTGGTTCGTATGCCAGAGTTTTCCGGTTCGAATCTCAATAGGTGAGGACTTTTAGGTAAATTTCTTATAGAAATTTACCTATTGCGATCGTTCACACTTTTGAATTTCGAAATAATTTCAACGGCATGTTGTTGTATGTCTATAAGTTAGTCCAAAAAAATATTTGGTTCAAAAGTTTATATATATATATATATATATATATATATATATATATATATATATATATATATATATATATATATAATAAAATAGATTTTTGTTGGGGATGCAGTCATTTAATAAATAAAATTCTTTGGATTATGCCAAGCTTTCGAGAATGTTTATTCTCTTCGTCGGGGCAAACTAAAAATCGTTACAAATTTTTTTTTAACTACATAATAGATTATTAATTAAAGTACTTACATTCGTGAATTTATATAAAATTAACCACAAACAGGAAAGATTTCATAGTCAGCAATCAGAAATGTCATTAGTTATTTATAAATGTCATGGTAACAGCATATCTAGAGTTGAAAGTGTCTAGATTCAAGTTTGCTTAGAAAAAATCCAAATAGGAGTTATCTTTGTGTTTGTAGCTCTTTTTTTAACAAGTCACACATTAAACTTAAAAATATTGAGGCAGATATAAGTTTAGTAAAAAGAAAAAGTTATTATTCAATTATATATAAAAAAAATATATTCATAACAGACTTAGAAACACATAATATAAATAAATATATACCCGTACACAGACTAGACTATCTGAATTCGTAGGTATTGCAGTATAAATTCAAGTTTATTATGTCAATAATATTATTTACTATTTTGTTAGGCATTCAGATTATTTGTTAATTATATATAATCATATTCTCTCACAATACGACATACATAACTTTAAAATGAATAATGGAAAGCGTCAATTACATAAAAAAAAAAAAAAAAATAAAAAAAAAACAAGTCAATCTCTCTCACAAATTAACCTTTATTAAAATTTATTAAAATAAGATATATCTAATAGAGAAATATTAACATATATCATCTTTATCGTATTCTCTCACAATACGATAAATACACAATATAAAATATCCTGAAAAGCACTCATTCATTCAATGAAGCTAATAATAATGATAAGCTGATTTCTCTCACAAATCAACATGTAAGAATATTTTAAACATTTTCCATGTTATTTAATACATTTTAAATAGTGTTATCAAAAAAGCAAATGGCGAAACAAAAGGAAGGAAAAAATCATCGTATTATATCTCACTATAGGTTAAACATGAAATGAAAATCCTTTTGAATCAACTAAATTTCTCTCACCAATCAGGTGATCTAGAGATCTCGAAACTCTTAATATTTGTTGTTATAAACTTTTATCCTTCTTCAGTATAACAACAAATATTAAGAGTTTCGAGATCTCTAGATCAACTGATTGGTGAGAGAAATTTAGTTGATTCAAAAGGATTTTCATTTCATGTTTAACCTATAGTGAGATATAATACGATGATTTTTTCCTTCCTTTTGTTTCGCCATTTGCTTTTTTGATAACACTATTTAAAATGTATTAAATAACATGGAAAATGTTTAAAATATTCTTACATGTTGATTTGTGAGAGAAATCAGCTTATCATTATTATTAGCTTCATTGAATGAATGAGTGCTTTTCAGGATATTTTATATTGTGTATTTATCGTATTGTGAGAGAATACGATAAAGATGATATATGTTAATATTTCTCTATTAGATATATCTTATTTTAATAAATTTTAATAAAGGTTAATTTGTGAGAGAGATTGACTTGTTTTTTTTTTTTTTTTTTTTTTTTTTTTTTTATGTAATTGACGCTTTCCATTATTCATTTTAAAGTTATGTATGTCGTATTGTGAGAGAATATGATTATATATAATTAACAAATAATCTGAATGCCTAACAAAATAGTAAATAATATTATTGACATAATAAACTTGAATTTATACTGCAATACCTACGAATTCAGATAGTCTAGTCTGTGTACGGGTATATATTTATTTATATTATGTGTTTCTAAGTCTGTTATGAATATATTTTTTTTATATATAATTGAATAATAACTTTTTCTTTTTACTAAACTTATATCTGCCTCAATATTTTTAAGTTTAATGTGTGACTTGTTAAAAAAAGAGCTACAAACACAAAGATAACTCCTATTTGGATTTTTTCTAAGCAAACTTGAATCTAGACACTTTCAACTCTAGATATGCTGTTACCATGACATTTATAAATAACTAATGACATTTCTGATTGCTGACTATGAAATCTTTCCTGTTTGTGGTTAATTTTATATAAATTCACGAATGTAAGTACTTTAATTAATAATCTATTATGTAGTTAAAAAAAATTTGTAACGATTTTTAGTTTGCCCCGACGAAGAGAATAAACATTCTCGAAAGCTTGGCATAATCCAAAGAATTTTATTTATTAAATGACTGCATCCCCAACAAAAATCTATTTTATTAAATAATAAACCAGTCAAGAATTCAGAATCAAATATATATATATATATATATATATATATATATATATATATATATATATATATATGGGATATTACGAAATTTGTTAACACGATAGAGGTCGCAGTTTTGAAGGTATCAAGTTCAAATTTGCTACAAAAATCAATCTCTCAAATATCTCGGTCGAGTTCACTATTGGGCAATATCGGGTAAGTAGTTTCAAAATGGCGACCGTTCAAACATTTAAAAAAAATATCAAAAAAGAGCCGTAGTGTAAATATCATCAAAAATAATTTTAGGTTATAGATATAATCAGTACCTACAACTTTTGTTCAAAGCAATTTTTCATAAAATACACAGGTAAAAAATATAAATTAATAAAGAAGAATAACAAATATTGATAAATCATGAACACTCAATATAAATTTGATGTAATTATACATTTTCTGGAGATCTTAATATAGACCCTGATTAGAAAAATATATAGTATGTTTATTGAGAAGAAATAAGCGAAAAAAAATATTCTGCCTTGAAGTGGAACTCGAACCCTGTCTGTTTTATATTCAACAGCCAAAACAAAAACCTCTAACCGCAAGGCTATGACACATACGACAATTTTATGTAATAACATGTATGTATACCAATGAAAAGGTTTTTCAAATTTCACTTCAATGAATTTTGAAAAATTTACTTTTCCGCTGACTACAGGCCATCGGGATTTTTTTCTTTGCTAATATTCAACATATATTTAATAAATAATACAGTTATATCTCCCCTCTCTGCTAGATGGCATACATGCTTGAATAGTAGGAAATTTAAATTCACATCCGCGTCCTCTCTCTGATAGATGGTGCTGACGAAAAACCCTTAAAATTCCCACGCCCATTTTGCATTATTCTGACCGCCTTAAAAACAATCAAGCTGACTATGGTGATCCAGAAACCGCCTAGTATAACTACTGATCAAATTATAGGTATATAGAATTAGGTGCACATAACACTCTTCTCTCAATCACAGAAACAACATTGCATAAAACATACCTAACATCCAGAGAACACTACAACTACATAAGGGTGTTCGAGCAGTTGTTTGGTGTTTGGACCCAACGTTTATTGGCGATGCAAAGATTCTAACTAGCGCCTTAAGTGTCGAAATTGTGAAGCTGTCTAAGAACGACATTTTGAAAAATTTTGATACAATTTACGTCACGGAAATAATATTTATTAAATATATATCAGATTTATGTGGTTTCTTGCTGAACGAGACAATAATTATGTTGTCAATAGTCGATGTAATTAAAGCGTCTGCAGGATACACAAAACCAATGCATTCTGGAGAATATAATTCATGTACAAGCACTGATACTCCGCACGTCGGGATTAAATTCCAAACATCCAGCCATTATGAAACTGTAGATAGATGTATTTCAAGAATATGGAAATAGATACGTTGGTGATAATGAACAAGTAGTCACCAAAGTGCAAAATGCTTTATCTCTCAAGGTTTATCAATTGATGTATTACTTTTATATCCATTTGTATTTCTCCTAATCCATAGGTATTCTACAGATAGGTAATAATATTTTAAATGATCAGCTAATTTTTCTGTTTCAGAATCGAGGTTGCGGATCTGAGTTGTACGGATATGAGAAACAATGGGGTACACTTGAAACTACAGCATTGAAGGAATATGAGTCATGTGAAAGAACAAAGGGACATCTATGTCAAAACTGTGCCAGAAGTCACTAAAATATGGAAAGTCGTTGGAGAATGAAATTAATGCAAAGTAAATACTTGTAAAGCATCGATATGGAAAACATAATTTTATAAGACATTTTTATTGGCAGATTAAAAGTACAGTTATAAACTAGAATGAAGTTTTGAAAAAATATTATTGTTTATTTCAGGCACAACAAACAGTGGATATTCTATTTTTTATTTTTACAAGTTTTTTGCGAAGAGGTGATGGACTTGTTGATCATGGTGGTAATTAGTAAAAGTGTAGATGTAGGGGGTTGGCTTGGGTCCTTTGGGTGGCGTACCGAAAAGAATTGGAAAAGGTTTGTGGGTGTTCCCGTAGCTTGTATTATGCACAACACTTATTGCAGCTGTTCAAGACTGATACTTTCTTACTATTATTATTGAAAACTACACAAAATGCACAAATTTATTACGAGACCATTTAGGCTACCATTGGGAGATAGTATCGCATCGTTCAAGTGTCAATTGTCAATCCTCGAATGAACGTCAAGGTGGTATCACACTATGGTCCTTAAGGTGGTGTCACTCTAGGGTGGTGTTACATCCTCCCTCTTTGGATCAGGCCTAGTAGAGGAATGATACAAAATGGTAGTACTAGTGTGTTTCTTCTCAACGGGACTGTCGGCGATGATAATTCTCAGGCTCCGCGTGGAAAGTAACGTACACAGCGTTGTCACGATAACGATGAGGTGGACGTCGTTGGCGTCTCGGTCTGCTCATGGATTGCTTATCATCTGGTGAGGGTGAAGCTCTATGGTCGACATCACGCATCGGGGTTGTAGAAGGGTTGGAACAAGATGGTAGCAGGTCGACGGTTCTACAGCCTCCTTCGGCAGCTACACTGGCATCGGTAGTTAGCGGCTTTTCTGGGACATCAGTCTAAGAACTTTCTGAATCTGCATTATCATCAATGTAAGGTTGAAGTGCTGACACACGGTGCTTACCCACGGGTATAGTAGGATTTTGAGGTGTGGCTATTTCATAGGAAGTTGGGGATACTTGTTTAAGGATAACATAAGGCTCATCACGGCGCGGAGCAAACTTCTTAGAAAACCTGACACTTGATTTACTAAGCGCGTAAGTTTGTACGAGCACTCTTTGTCCCTTTTCGTATACCACGGGTATGAGCAGATTCTTGTCCGCGTAACGCTTTGCAGCGTCTTGTCTTAATTCGTTGGTTTCACCAGCTTTGAGTAATGTTTCTACGTGTCTCCGCAGATACGGGGTTATTCCCGGTATTATGTTCTCGTTACCAACTACGGAGCGTAAATCATTATGAACATCCGCAGGCGTCCGGAGTTCACGTGCAAAATTTAGGTATGCGGGAGAATAGCCGGTAGCTCGACTAGGTACGCTATTCATGGGAAACCGAACACTTGACAGCATTTCGACCCATGATGTATGATCATTTTGAACTAATATGGATAGCTGAATTTTCAGATCGCGATTCTTTCTCTCTTCGGGATTTGAAGCAGGGTGGTAAACCGGAATGAGTCTGGTGAATACCCAGACAGTAGGTAAACTGTTGCATGACTGTACCCACGAATTGGGGTCCATTGTCACTCACGATTCTCCGTGGTGTACCATAGCGGAGGCATATCTCATCCATCAATACCCTGGCGCATTCATCCGCGGTGGCGTGCTTTAAAGGAAATAATTCAATCCACTTCGTCGAAGTGTCTTCTATGGCAAATATCCAGCAATTTCCACGATCTGTTTCGGGTAGTGGACCTACCAATTCAATAGCAATGCACTCAAAGCGTTGAGCCAATACCGGTGTCTGCGTTAATCCGGCAGGTCTCAAATTGGTTGGTTTAAACTTCTGGCAGTCGAGACACTTCTTAATATGGTTTGTCGTGACATTCTTTTAGGATTTCTGCCACTTTAACTTGTGGAACTACTAATTGAGCCTCTTCTGAGTCAATATCCTGATTATAGCGATAGAGTACGCCTTGAAATATAACGTAACCTCAATCAGTATATCGGCCAAAGTCAACTAACTCCAGGTTGTCAGATTCGAGAGAGTCAATTATTTTCTTTACTTGAGGATCCGTTAACTGTTCTTCGCGAATACATGTGTTGCTTGCTTCCGGAATGTCCAGTGATATTACACAAACATCACAAACGTCTTGTGTATCAGGACCACAAGGTGGCCGGGACAACATATCCGCTATACGATTAGTTCGGCCAGGAATATATTCAATACACATAGCCCTGTAGTAGCAAGGCCCACCGAGCTAGGCGCCCGCTTGGAGAACGTAAAGACGTCAACCATATCAGCGGCTGATGGTCCGTCTTAATGTAATTTGAGAATTTTCTATATATCCCCGAAATTTACCAACTGCGTAAATAATGGCTACCGCCTCGCGTTCCGTCGTATTGTAATTTCTTTCGGCACCAGTCAACAACCTACTGGCGTACTCAATGGGTTTTTCATTTTCTCTCTCCCCCTGGAGAAGGCATGCACCGAGTGCGTACGAACTAGCGTCGGTTTTCAATATAAATGGTTTGGTGAAATCAGCTTGTTGAAGCACCGGTGTACTTGTCAAAGCTGCTTCTAGAGCTTTAAAAGCATTCGTCTGCGAAGGTTCCCAAACGAAGTTTACATGCCTCTTCGTTAAATCCGATAGTGGTTTGGATACCTCGGCAAAATTCGGTATAAAACGACGAAACCAACTACACGTTTGCAGAAAAGATTGAACATGCTTAACAGTGCGCGGGGGTGGCATTTCGCTTATAGCAACAATTTTCCCCGGGTCAGGGATAATCCCTGCAGGAGTGATGAGATGGCCTAAGTATTTAACTGAGGAGCAAACAAAAGTACATTTAGTGCGGTGGATGCACAATTTAAAAAATCTCAATCTATCGAATACCAATGTTAGGTCTTTCGTATGACGATCAAAGGAGTCAGATATAATAATTATATCGTCGAGATATGCTAAAATAGTAACCTTATTTAGTCCTACCCGAAATCTGTCAATCATCCTTTGAAAAGTGGTTGGCGCATTGCGAAGGCCAAATGGCATTCGATTAAACCCGAAAGGGGTTATGAAGGCAGTTTTATCACGATCTATCTCGCGAACAGATACTTGATGATATCCCCACTTTAAATCTAACGTCGACATATAGCGAGTTCCCGTCGCAGCATGCATTAGGTCATCCATCCTAGATAATGGGTACCTATCAGGTATGGTTATACTATTTAAGCGACGGTAGTCGACGTACATCTTAAAATTCTCGTCTCGTTTTGGTACTAGAACAGTTGGAGCAGCATACGCTGAATCACATTCATCAATGATCCCCCTCTCTAAGAGAGAGTTTACCTCGTTTTGGAGTATTTCCGTTTTTTGAGGTGTCATCCTATATGGAGGGACAGCTATAGGAGCATTCATAAGATTTATACAGTGTTCCGCAAATGGGGTAGGTTCGGTTTGTTCTCCAAATAATTCTTCACGTTTGTTTATTAATATTTGTAGTCTACTGCGATCTGCGTCTAGTAATTGTGATGCTTCATCAGGTCTCAGAGTGAGATCAAGAAGTTTAAGATTCAGTGAATCAGATTCTTGCGGCAACTAATTTTCTATATAGGGTTCGTTCTCGAAGGAAACTTTCATTTGTGGAATATTAATTAGAATTCTAGCATTTCTTATAAAATCTCCGCCTAGCAAAGTTTTGGAAGATATGTGTTCAGGAAAAGCCACAAATGTGGTAAGAATAGTTTTGCACAATACAAGAACGGGACATTCGAAAATATGGGCCGTTTCGGCGCAACACATTCCGTCAGCGAGGACCAAGTTCATTTCCTTGGTCGTAAAAGTGAGGTTATTATTTAAAAAATGAAGATACAATCGGTTTCCTACTATGGTGCTGTTGAATTATGTCAATTTTAAACTCAGTTGGATGATTTGTGTTTTTGATATTTTGTGTTGGTAACACTTATGTTGGTGACATTTTGTATTGTCTTTCTTCTTTAATAAAAACAAAAAAAAAAGAAAAACACACCTGGGAGAGAACAAAGAAACTGACGGCGTTGGTTCATTTATCCTTGTGTCAAATTGAAAAATATCAAGTGAAATATTAAGAAAATATCAAAAAAATCAAAGAAAACGAACAGGTTATGGGCCCAGTGAGGCTAACAAAGAAAAAGACAGTGTAAAGACAGTGAAAGTGATTGAAAGACAGTGAAAACAGTGCGGCGAGTGCGGCTCAAGATTCCATCATGTCGCACAAAGAAGAGATTGACTCCGTGACCAAACTCACCGACGCCCAGACATTTGCCTTGTGGGAATTCGAAATTGGAATTCTATTTGAAGCAAAAAACCTTAAAGGAATTGTGAGTGGTGAAACCAAAATGCCTGGAGAAGAAAAAGCAATAGCACAGTGGAAAACTCAAGATGCACTAGCAAAACATATCATGTTAAGAACCATCGACTCAAGTGTAAAAGCCCATGTTTTGACTTCAAAGACAGCTTGTGAGATGTTTGCATCAATCACAAAGGTGTATAAAAGGGATACTGAACAAGCAAGGAACCAACTGTTGGCTGAATTTTTGGGTTTGCATTATGACAAGACTAAAGATGTGCTTGGAAATATTGCTCGACTGGAAACACTTAGTTTCAAACTTACTCAGGCAGGACATCCCATAGAAGAAGAAATGCTGATGACAAAAATTTTAGTGACCCTGCCAGAACAATATAAACATTTTGGTGTAGCATGGGATTCGACACCAAAAGAAGAGAGAACAATAGACAATCTTCGGTCAAGACTCCTTAAAGAAGAGGAGAAAATGAAAGGAAATAATAATGAAGCAAAGGTTGCCTTCAAAGCATATAAATTCAGAGGTACATGCAACCACTGTGGAAAAATGGGCCATAAAATGTATGAATGCAGATCAAACCCAAACAATCACAACAAGCAAGGTGAGCAGAAACCAAAGACACAACAAGAGCAGAAGAATCAATCAACAGGTGGCCAGTTCAGGCATTGCAACAAATGTAACAAAAGTGGACATACTGAAGATTTTTGTTGGAATGGCAAGACTTTTTCAACGTGTAAATACTGCAAAAAAAACAACCACCCCGAAGAGAAGTGCAAATACAGGAGGGAACATGAAAATAACAGAAGACAAAATAACAATGTCAGTTATCTCGTAGAAACATACAAGACTGAAAGAGAAGATGAGATCGATACTACGTTTGTTGTTGACAGCGGCTCAACAAGCCATCTCACACATGTTGAAGATTTGTTGTCTAACCTGAAGAAAGAAGAAGTGAGCGTGAGATGTGCAAAGAAAGGATCAAGTTTTGTGACCAAATCTGTTGGAAATATTCAAAGTGACACGGTTACTTTAAAAAATGTGTCATATGCTCCAGATTTGTCAAGAAATCTTCTGTCTGTGAATGTGGTTACAGAAAAAGGTGGCATAGCAATATTTGATGACAAAAGTGTGAAATTTGTTCATGGAAAAGTAATGTATAATGAAGACGATGTTGTGCTAGTTGGTGAAAAGCAAAGAAATGGTTTGCACACTGTTGATCTTGGTACTGATGAAGAGGCCATGATAACTCAAAAACAAAAATCAATTGAATGGCACAATAAACTTGGACATCTAAATTTCCAAGACTTGAAGAAAATTCCAAAACTGTGTGATGGAGTGGGTGATGAAATTGAAAAATGTAATGACGAAATGTGTGAACCTTGTATCAGAGGAAAATTGATAAGAAAGCCATTCAACACTGAAAGAGCAAGAGCAACAAGACCTCTGGAGATAGTACACACAGACATTTGTGGAAAAATATCTCCTGCAACACCAGATGGTGAAGAATATGTTATGACATGTCTTGATGACTATACACATTTTCTGAAGGTGTATTTACTGCGTACAAAGAATGAAGCTGAAGAATACATCAAAGACTATGTTAATGAAGCTGAGGCATATTTCAATCTGAAAACTTCAAAACTGAGACTGGACAACGGAGGAGAGTACTCAAGCAATGATTTCAAATTATGGTGCAGATCAAGAGGAATACAACTGGATTATACAATACCACACTCACCAGAGCTGAATGGAAAAGCAGAAAGTGTAAACTTAACTCTCTTCAACAGAGTACGTGCAATGTTGTTGCATGCCAAGTTGGAAAGCAAAATGTGGGGATTTGCTGTGTTAACTGCAACTTACCTTTTTAATAGGAGCCCAACCACTACAGTGGATACTACACCAGCTGAAAAATGGTATGGAAAGAAACCAAACCTGTCCAACCTGAGAGAATTTGGTCAAGTGGTTTACACAAAGAATTTGGGATACCTGAAGAAACTTGAAGACAGGAGTGCAAAAGGAATATTTGTTGGATATGCCCCAAATGGATATAGGGTTTGGAACCCTGAGACAAGGAAAGTGTATGTATCAAGAGACATAAAATTTACAAACAAATTTGAAGAAAATGATGATTATCAAGGAGTGTCGATTGAAATTGAAAGTCTGCAACAATTTGAAGAAGAATATCAAGATGACAACAGAAATGAAGAAAACAACCAAGAAAATCATGAAGATGAACGTGAAGAACCAATACTCAATGAAGAAAATAATGAAAGAGAAGACAATGAAGAAAATAACGAAAGAGAAGAAATACCAAACCAAAGACCAAGAAGACAAAGACAAATGCCAAAGAAGTATGAAGATTATGTACTGTAAGATGAGTTTGAAGATCATGCATTACTCACTGAAAATCCTATTTTGACTTATGAAGAGTGTATGGAAAGTCCAAATAAACAACAATGGAATAAAGCAATTCAAGAAGAGAAAGACAGCCTGGCTAAAAATGGAGCATGGGATCTAGTTGATGTGAGTGAAAGCTCAAACAAAGAAATTATCACTAGTCGCTGGATTTTTCGAGTGAAGGATGATGGCAGGTACAGAGCCAGATTAGTTGCCCGAGGTTGTCAACAGAAAGAAGGAACGCTAGATTTTGGAGACATTTTCAGTTCTGTTGTACAGTCAACTTCACTGAGAATATTGCTTGCTATAGCTGCCAGTGAAAGCTTGGAAATCATGACTTTTGATGTTAAGTCTGCATTTCTCTATGGACACCTGAATGAAGAAATTTATATGCGCTTGCCTCAAGGATATAATCATCCTGGAAAAATATGTAAACTGAAGAAAGCCTTGTATGGTCTTAAACAGGCTCCACAGCAGTGGAATAAGAAGTTAACTGATTTTCTAAACAGATGTGGTTTGAAACAACTGAAGACTGATCAGTGTGTGTTCATGGATCCAAAGAAGAAACTTCATGTTGCTATTCATGTGGACGACGGAATAATTGTTGCCAAAGACAAGAAACAAATGATCAAGATTATTGAAGAACTGAAGAAGGAATTTGAGATTACTGTTGATGAAACACCAAAGACATATTTAGGAATGGAGATCAAGAAAATTGAGGAAGGCATACTAATAAATCAGTCAAGTTATGTCAAGAAAATAATCAGCATGTATGAAATGGAAGGTTGTCAACCAAAGTGTACTCCCATTTCACATCAAGAAAATCCTGACAAGATCAAGAAAATACAGCAGGAAGATTTTCCTTATCAGAATGCAGTGGGAAGTTTGCTATATTTATCATGCAAAACTAGACCAGATATAAGCTATGCTGTGAATTATGAAAGTCGTTTTGTGAAGCAACCGACTCAGCAAGACATGGTCAACATCAAGAGAACTTTCCGTTACCTGAATGGAACACAAGAAACTGGGATACTGTTCTCCAATAGTCCAAATTCTCCTGATACACTGGAAGTATTTTGCGACTCTGACTATGCTGGAGACAGAATTGATAGGAAAAGCACAACTGGCTACGTCATTAAATTTGCAAATGGGCCAGTGGCATGGTGCTCTAGAAAGCAGAAGATGGTAGCTCAATCAGTAACAGAAGCCGAGTACATAGCAGCAGCTCAATGTTGCCGAGAAATGAAACATGTCAAAAATGTCATAGAAGAGCTACTGGAAAGAAAAATAAATGTCAAGCTTAACATTGACAATCAGAGCTGCATCAAGATGATAAAATCCGGACAGCTGACACGCAAGAGCATCTACATCGATGTCAAATATCACTTTATCCGAGATGAAATGAAGAATGGATGGTTCATTGCCCAGTATTGTACGACTCAAGAAAATCAAGCTGATATTCTGACAAAACCAATGCAACCTCAACAATTTGAAAAGTTGAAACTAAAGCTGATGTTTGATTTAAAATAATGTGCCATCTGTAAACAATCTCAGTGATATCATGACCAAGAGATATTGTATTAAGTACTTTTGAGATCATACCTGATTTGCCTATTGTAAGGTAATTTTGTATTGTGCTATTATTGTTCCTATTTCCTTAATTGTAGGATAAAATAATCTTCTATGTGTTCTAACAATTGTTTTTACTTTTCTACTTTTATATGTCATTGTATTAATATGTTTGTTTTTCTAATAATAATTAAAATCATCCGTCCTTCGTTTAGGGGGAGTGTTGAATTATGTCAATTTTAAACTCAGTTGGATGATTTGTGTTTTTGATATTTTGTGTTGGTAACACTTATGTTGGTGACATTTTGTATTGTCTTTCTTCTTTAATAAAAACAAAAAAAAAGAAAAACACACCTGGGAGAGAACAAAGAAACTGACGGCGTTGGTTCATTTATCCTTGTGTCAAATTGAAAAATATCAAGTGAAATATTAAGAAAATATCAAAAAAATCAAAGAAAACGAACAGGTGCACCTAACACCGGTATCTATATATGCACATCCGCTCGATCCTAAAACAGTTATCGGTAGGCGAGGACGACTATTTGTACCGTATGTGTCATAAGAAATTCTACACTGGACGCTGCTCCTGTGGTAGGTGAGCGTGTAGATGTGGAATTTTTGCACGTAGGACAGTTTGTACTGACAAAACCAGAAGTGTTACAACCGTAACAGACAATAGTTGAAACTCTAGAATTGGGGTTATTGCGACTAGGAGTCGAATGCGCGTTATATCAATCATCGGGGCGAGTAGTAGAAATGCGCGACCCTTGGTTACTTGCAATCCATTTTCTGCACTCTGCTTGAACATGTCCGAAATTCCCGCAGAAAATGCATCTGGGCCGAAATTTATTAGCGCTATGAGATTCGTGACTATTTGTAGAAGTATTTTCAGATAACGAATCCTCAATTGAACGGGATTTTTCAATTAGTGTGTCAAAAGATGAGATAGCATTCCTGGGCAAATGCTCCCTTATGTTAAGATTGAGTAAACTATAAATCATATCAATTTTAAATTTATCTTGCAATACGGGATCATCTGCGCCGGAAGGTACACGAGACAATAGCGCTCTGCAGTTATTAACAAAGACATCAGTAGGCTCACGATCGCCTTGTTCCCTAGAGAAAAGTTCCTTAAAAATTTTAGGTGCCGTTTTATTTTTCCCAAAAGCATGCCTCAGCGCCACCAGTGCTGCATCCCAGGTAGTGATGGATGATATAGAACCCTGCCACCAAACCGCAGCTTTATTGTCAAGGAGCATTGAAAGCCCTTTTATTGCATTCTCATCGGTAATTTTTAAACATTTAACGCGTCAATAAAAGCTTCAACGTCTTCATCCTTAGTACCTGAAAATCTACTGTTACATCTAGAGAAATTACCTGTGGCCTGCGCCTGAGGTATATTCGGAGATTGATTTTTTACCACAACCTGCCTCATGCTGTCAAGTAAGTTTTGAAATTGTTCCTGTGACATTGTTACATTTGCCATCTCGGGATCTATATCAACGTTCGGATCTGAATTCAACGTGCTACGTAGCACTCGTCTTTTATCTGACATACAGATGCGTTACAATAATCCAATATATAAACGAAATTGTTAAAAGCTTACCGACAACAAAATAATCGAACTGCAGCGCAATCTTAATAAATTGCAAAACAAAATATCTAGATAACTGAAATCCGGCAACTGCGCAATCGAATGGACCGCGAAACGAGATACCAACTGGTATTGGCGCCAACTAGCGAGAAAGTTAGGTTATTTTTAGCAATAATTAATTGAAATATAAGCTTGTACTTATACTGAGTTGTGAAAAACTTACTGGAACACGACAAACTCAGATCACAACAATTAATAATAGTCCTTTTGCTATGGCCGTAAGTTGGGCGTCAGATGTAGGGGGCTGGCTTGGGTCGTTTGGGTGGCGTAGCGAAAGGAATTTGACAAGGTTTGTGGGTGTTCGAGTAGCTTGTATTATGCACAACACTTATTGCAGCTGTTCATGACTGATACTTTATTACTATTATTATTGAATACTACACAAAATGCGTTTTTATTACGAGACCATTTAAACTACCATTTACCATTGAGAGATAGTATCGCATTGTTCAAGTGTCAATTGTCACTCCTCGAATGAACGTCAAGGTGGTATCACAATATGGTTCTTAAGGCGGTGTCACTCTAGGGTGGTGTTACATAAACAAGACATCATTTCCTGAAAAACTATTGACTTTTAATTCGTGGCATGAATTTCACAAAAGACATGTAGCTGTATCATTAGACCAAAGTACAGAAATAATCAATGCTGAACAGGGTACTCCTTACTGGGATAAAGCTAGAAAAGTGAAACAAACAGCCTCCAAAGCGAGAGCCCAGTTTACTTACTATTCTAATAAAAATGCTGATTGGGATAAGAGGTATCAAGAGGTTTTTCACAGTAATTTTCTGAGAGGCCTTCGCTGTGAGGCAGTCGCAAGAGATTTATATGCAGAACATTATAGCTGCACGATTTTGGATTGCTGGTTCGACCAGAATTACCAAGGCTTTCTGCAAGTCTTGACGGTACTGCTATGGATATAGAAGGGAATTTTCTAAGAAATATTGAGATTAAGACATTAAAGGAAGGTTTACCTGCAGATTAACTTATAGAAATGAATGCAATTCCTATTTTAGATAAAAATCCAAATTTTAAAAAATACCCAGCATTATACTCAAATGCAATTAGGTATGTTATTGTCAGGTATTACAGAATGTGATTATTTAGTTTATTCCATAATAGGAAAAGATTTAGCGGTAAGTAGAGCTTCATTTGACGAAAATCATGTTTTGGAAAATTGTTCATGTCTTGTTAATGTGTATTTTGAGTTTCTTATTTATTGATTGTAAAAATGTATTAGATACCACTCTCACCATACCCTTCCGATTCATAAGCTCCCCTTGTTACGCTTTTAGAATTTTACATAACTACATAAATTTATCAATGTGAATAATTGGTGGACCCAAACTTGTAAGACCACCAACAATATCTAAAATATCATCAAAATGAGGAGCCAATGACCACGGTAATGGTCTACACAAAAGTTTATATTATCGTTTTCTCTGTATTACTCTCACGACATGGACTCTTGCCCGTGCAATATCTGCAGTGCGGATTGCGTTTTCTTTGGTCATCTGCTTTTTCTGACTCAAGAAAGGAGGCCTGATGAGCTGAAGCAGAAGCTGTAACAAAAATATAAATATTTAAGTAAATTGCAAAATTAATCAAATGTTATACTAATTATTCAATTATTATCCTTAACTCATTACACTTGGATTCAATCCTTTATCCACCATGACTCCATCATTAAACTCGCATTTATCTAAAATTCCTGATTCATTTACAATATGTTTATCTGGTGCTCGACTGCCATAAGATGCACTTATTTCAGTTATTAGGCCTGAAGGAGTTATTCCAATATTAAACTTTGCTGTATTGATTTTTATATTGAGAGTACGTCAATATTCTACATTTTAAACATATATATTTTTCAATCACAGTTTCAGCACGGTCTAATATTATTCTTGTGTTTTTATATTTTTTGAATGATTTAGGTAAGTTGCTACGTATCTATCAGGCCAAGGAATAACAACTTTGAGTACTCTACTCAGCATGGGGCACATATTATTAAAATAATTAGAACATGTCTGCCTGTTTATACCAAAACAATACACCAATGGTTCTAAATGGCATATTTTGTATAAGTTTTACCATTGTCAAAATAACTCTATCTCTCACAGATAACATTTTCTTGTTTGTTGAAGCATTTAAGGTCAATTCACTAACACAAGTCACCGTTTGTTTCGAAGAGTTCAGTTGAATGAATACCCGTAAAAGTAAATAAATACATATCACTAGTGATTAAATCGGAGAGGGTTAATTGCTTTAAAGCTGATCTTTCCTCTTTCCACATAGGAAAAAAGTTTATTTGAGTGCACTTTTCCAAAGGTTCTTTGTCACAAAGAAGGTCAGCTATACTCCAATTTTCTGGAGGACGATAATTTCTGTAATCCACTAAATTGACTTGTGTCGATAAAGTCATGACATGATGATGACTGTTGTTATCAATTATATTATTATCCTGAAATCCGTCCTCAACGTATTTTTTTTTCATTCTCAATAGCTAGTCCAAGATCTGTCTTTGGTACAACTATTTTCCTGTGTCTGATAGCAGCCTTTTTATCTCGAGCAATTGATTTTATTTTTTGGGCTAATGGTACTTCTTTATCAGAGCTTCCTTTAGGAATATTCTGAGATCGTACGACATTAGGAGACAACTTCTGTCTTTTAGAATCTGGAATAATAAACATAATCTCGTTATCGAACGAGAAACTTGCCATAGCCTGAGCTCAATAAATTACTTATAAAATTGATTTGAATATAATATAAGTAGGTACAATATAATAATTAAAATATCATTAAACTTACTGTTTGGGACATAGTTTGAAGTTTGAAAATGATGAGAACAAACTCTCATTGCTGGTTAAATCGGTTTGCCTATTCTTAAAGCATTCTCCCATTTATTCTTCATAATTTTGTCTTTTGGAAACAAATGAAAACTTATTCCCGAATCTACGTAAGTACTACATAGAGGAACGCAACAATATTTCGTATTCCTGCTTTTATTAGCAACAGGTTTCTGTATGTAATCGTGATCCATCCAGTGTTTTGCTAGCCGCCGTTGCCAGTTGTACTAAAAATGACTTGACTACTAAATAGAATCGAAAGGTACTAAATTTAGTAGAATTATACTAAAAATCCCAACATTGGATACATCTGATTATGTCTAAACTTAACCTCAACATCAAAGCAAAGTGTCTATCTATAATCTACACCACTGACGTGACAGTCAGGACACACACTGGCGGGTGGCGATAATACTCATCTATACAGCGCTCTACTTTGCATCGCCAATAGACGGATTAGGTTAGGTGGCCGGTGGTAACTTTTTTTTGCGAGAGGAGATGACGCGTCATCGGTGGTGCCGCGTGCCATCATTCGTATTTGTTCACATGGTGGTTAGGAGTTCTTTTGAGCTTTCCTGGTTTTCAAGTTTGAGTTGTTTTATTGAACTATTTTCTTTTAAAAACTGTTTACATTTGTTGTGATTCGCTTCGCTGTGATTATTTGCATGGACTTGGAAGCTGAAAGCTTTCCAAGAAACTTGTGAGCTTGTGTGATATTTTACACGTTGTAATAAGATAAGTTTTATACTAATAGATATTTTAGGCTTATAGACAATCGTTTTGGCTCGTCTTGATATCCAGACATAATACAACTCAAATCTCTGTCACTGTCTTGTTCAAAAGAAAGACAGGATAGACATATAGTCCAAGATCACAAGGCCCCCAGAGGTTACTTATTTTCTCAAAAGTAATCGACATAGGATAAAGCAGTGTAAGTACACACTGTTGGTGTGTGCATACCTGCTAGCTTGGGTCGACCACCAATTATAGCCCTCACGTTTCTTAAAGTCTCAGGGCTGATTTTTACATATGTTTTAAATAATATTGCTAGAATAATAATTATCGCCAGACACTTTCCGTCGGCGCTTATAAACTTTTGGTCAACGGCCAGACTAATAATTGGAAGGGCCTAACATCCCCCCAAACACATATTAAGTGTCGCTATATACAGGGTGGTGCAGCTGGTGGTAATTGGTAGATCGTGACTGATCTATTAGAGATACGGCAAAATTATTTGAATCAAAATTGAATCAAGTTAACGATCAAGTCGACTACATTTTAAAATTATTTTCAAAGATTTCAAGACTTCCGGTTATAATGGAAACTGACCATCACTTCTTTATTTTAAATAGAATACCCTGTATTTTTTTAGATGTTTAAATTCCTTGTTAAAATAAAAGTCAGTTTGTTAAGCATTTGTTGGGCATAAGTCTGAAGGTTTCGAAGATATTTTCAGTTTTCTGAAACAAATGACAGTTGCAGCATCCCAGAAAAATGGCAATAACATGAAAAGTATGAGAAATTTTAATGTGCAGTTTTTTGCAAAATAATTTTAAAATGTAGTCGACTTGATCGTGAACTTGATTCAAATTTGATTCAAACAATTTTGCTCTATCTCTAATAGATCAGCCACGATCCACCAATTACCACCAGCTGTCCCACTCTGTATATAGCGACACTTTATGTGTGTCTGTGGGGATGTTTGGCCCTTCCAATTATTAGTCTGGCCGTTGACCAAAAGTTTATAAACAGTTTCCTAAATTTTATATAAAAAATTCAAAATTGAAACTATAAGTAACAATCTATTATTTTTTTGGAGCTCCAAAGGGTCTGTAAAAGGTAAGCGCCGATGGAAAGTTACTGGCGGTAATTATTATTAATTTCTAGCAATATTATCTAAAACATATGTAAAAATCAGCCCTGGGACTTTAAGAAAAGTAAGGGCTGTATTCATGAATGTTTAGAGCCTGGTACGCATGAATTGGCCATCGATCCAAGCTAGCAGATATGCAGACACTCACTGTGTGTACTACCACTGCTTTATCCCATGTCGATTACTTTTGAGATAATAAGTAACGTCTGGGGGCCCTGGGATCTTGGTCTAATACGAGTTACAGCAAAAATTATGACTTCAACAGTAACACGAGTAAGAACTATGATACTTTATAATAACAAAATCGTATTGGCTGATACTTGATGGAAATCCATGATAAATTGAAACAAAATATTAATAAATATCCACTTATCAATTAAATACATGAATTCATGACAATTGTTTCGACATACTGTGTTAGATTTAGATTAGAATCACATTTGATAAAGACAGTGTGTCGAAACAATTGTCATGTATTTGATACATAAGTGGAAATTTATTAATATTCTGTTTCAATTTATACTTTATTATGACAATTAATTGGTTATAGGTGTTAAATATGCCAGGAGGAACTATGTGCAGCGTGGCTACCTGCAAAAGCAATTCTAAAAAAGCTAAAGAAAAAGAGGAAGATCTTATGTTCCTTGGATTTCCGAATTACTCTAAAATTCAAAAAGAATGGATTCGAAGATGAGCAAGTAAGGATAAATGGAATCCGATTGAAACAAGGCTTTGCAGTTAACATTTCAAGCCTGATGATTATGAGGATGAAATGCAGGCTATAGGTATTGCTGAATTTACAACCGAAGAAGTTGTTAAAATATGGTAAGTAAATTAGAAAGAAAGAAAGAAGATATAAGATAAAACTGTTCACTACTATTTAAACAAATTAAGATTTGCTGTTCTACCTAATGGTATTGAAATATGTACGATCTGATGAATATATAAAACTTATTCAGGTAAAGTGAACTGAACTGTAAATAACATTGATGTTTTTGTTTCAGCAATTCCATCACTGTTTTTGCCATCCTCTATTAAAAAGCCAGTTGGTGACCGTAGTCAATGTATGCTTAAGAAGGAGAGACAAATGTTGTAAAACTACTATAAGACAGCGACATAAAATCATCACCATCACCAACAGCATCATTGTTAATTAGTACCGCATCAGTGTGTATTTTTAACATTCTGTAAACTTTTATTAATAATAATTAGCTAGGTACTTGAAAGATTTCTTGGTTTTTAGCATGTTGTAAAGTTTTCTAAATAAATTATAAATTTTTGGACTTAGTATATTCATTATCTTCTACGAAATACGCATTTCTCCTTGTAATGGTTGAAAAACTTTTTTTTTAATACCCATACAGGGTGTTTAAGATATAAGCAGTGTGTATCAACGAGAAGTTCAACTGCCATTTTGGATGATTACGAATATGAAATTGAGAAATAAATTTCGAAATCAAAAATATTAGCTTCCTATCTAGATGAAAACTTTGAAGCTGGTTGGTACTTAGAGACTGATTTAGATCACATGTTTTTTTTGTTCAATAGATCTGGCCACAACCTGTATAACAAAATGAAATAAATGGATATATACTTTATGCAATTAGTTTTTTTAATCTATCACAAAGTCTAACTAACCTTTACTGTTACATGATATTTTAAATATAAATAAATCATGATTTCTTAAAGTATATACCAATTCAATCTATGTATTTCATTAAGGGCAATTTGGGAAGATATAGGCCTCGACATACTCATTTAAACTAATGGAAATACCGTCAAACCATACTGCTTCCTTCTAGTTCAAAGGATATTTATTCAAATGGGCACCCCAGGAGCGCTATTCTTTACACGTTTCCCATAGTTGTCGGTATGTTATCAACAAACATCAGATGCGCTGCCGACGGGATCATGACGACGCTATTCTATATTCCATTGTTACCGACGCTCGGAAACGCAACCGACAACTATCGGTAAATGAGTGAATTCACTTAAACGTCACTCGTTATGTTCTGCCAATGAGCTTTGAGGCGAGCTATGAACGTCAACCGAAATGTTAGCTTTTGCGATTTTAAAAGGCTGTTGTAGGTATATATTCTCTGAGGCTGTTCGAGCAGTAGCTTGGGACGGTTTGATAACTGACAGTTATCAAACCGTCCCAAACAGTTATTAACTGTTTAAAGTGGTTTGGGATTTTCTTCTGCTTGAACACCAAACTGCAGTTTGCAAACTACCCCTTCCACTTTCTTACAATTTCGTCATCATAGAACAAATGACTATGCCAATAGATATGTTTTATGACCAAAGAGAGAACATCAATGAAAGACTAATGGACAAAACACAAAACCAGTATTTAGTTATAGACAACCATATACTTAAACTTCTATATCACTTGAATTGTGAAAAAAATACGCAAAAATGAAGCCAAAGACCTGGGGATAGCTGGAGATATGCGCATGCGTCATGAAATATTTTGGCTAAGAGGAGGAACATGTTATTATGTTACCAAGTTTACCATTGGCACAGCTTATTTGGTAAGCTATACCATAAGTCAGCTGTGATGTTGCCATGGATACCATATGATGTGACTCCAAGCCAGTTTCCCTTTGCACGTGTGCTAAACTCGCAATCACAATAATGAGCTTCACAAAAAAAAATCATGGATCAAATTATAGGTATATACAATTATGTGTAGACAACCCAGTTGTCTATGGTTTAGTCTAGGACTGTGGTAGTGTTCTCTGAAAGGGATTTCTCCAACAACAGAGAACACTATATTCTAAGAAGAAGAAGACGCTTCAACTGCGCCTGTCTCAAACTGAGTCCAGACTAGTTTGGAAATCATCAAATTACTGCTCGAACATCGTACTAGTAGTTGGGAATAAATTATTTCATCGTAAATTGAAGTGCGCAGGCGTCTGACGGTTTGGGACTGGTTTGAATCGCTGCTCGAACACCCTTTAAATTAAATCCAGCATGGCCGTACCATCCTTTTCTCGAAGCAATTCAAGCCACTTTTGACCTCCCTGTAACTTCGTCGTTGAGAAAGCTAGAAGTCTGAATTCGTAGAGACTCAGAGGACATAATATATCTAGCTAAAGTTAGAAATGACATACCATTCATAACATTGGATTCGGAGCTATCGCCAGTCGAATTTCTGTAATTCTTTTACTGACACACTCACCGATCATCAAAATTCTAAGGTACTTCTAGGAGACTCTGAAACTTAAAATTTGGAATTTAGTTATCTTTTTACGTATAATGAAAGGAAAAACTCAAACATTCCTAAATTTCAGTTTTGCTTTCATAATTATAAAAATGATTATGATTACGTTCAAATATCGCTCAGTATTCGTGTGACTTCTCACGCTGGCAATGGTATGCTGACCACAGAACACAGATTCCACACAGAACGTGCTAACACTATCCCATGGTACAATAAGACCTGTACCATGCACTATCCTATATATGATTATGAGCGCGTAGCCAAAGTGCAGGTTTACAGGTTTTCCAGTTATTACTGGCCTTTGTTAGTATTGTAACGTGCAAGGGGAACAGCCGCCGGTATTGGCTTCAAAGTGGCGGTATCCGTTTGAGCAAGCGCGAGATCTCTACTTTGGTTAAACATATCGGGAGCAGCGTTGATAAAGAGAGCGACGGCAGCATGTCGGCATCTACTCCTAGAATGCCGACAAAGGGATTTCGAGAAACGTCCAGTGGCAGCTTGCGAATCAAAGACCAGAAGCCGCTCGAATGATCTGGAGCCTTTTTCGGATACATATATATATATATATATATATATATATATATATAATGATGAATTTTTAATGATTGGGGTTGCAGTCAAAATGCCAATAAAATTAAAACTCTTTAATCAATGTCGAGCTTTCGGTAACGCTTGTTACCTTCATCGGGACAAACTAAAATAACGAACAAATTAATTATAACAAAAAATATTAATAATATGAACTACTTACAATCGTGAGATTAATGAAATTTACCAGCTACAAACATTTGTTATTATGCATTTAACTTTATGATTGAACTTTTATGTTTCATAATTAAAAGTTACTATGGAATTACGCATACTAAGATCAATCTATGTATGTAGCTAATAAAAATGGAACACACTTCAGAAGTTAATCACAGGATATATCATTTAAAAAATGGATATAATATAAAAATATGGCATTATCTTGTATAATATGAAACTATATATTAATTTAGAGAAACATCAGATGGCACACTATGATAATTATCATTATATAATTTTAAAATATATGAGTAAATGGAACTAAGTCCATTTATATCCGAACGTTTATTCATAACATTTGTTTCTTTTTGAATATGAATCATTTCTAAGAAACTTCGTTTAAAAATGTTCTTTTCAGAACATAGAACAATTGAGTTTTGAAAATCTATAGTGTGCTTTTTGTTTATGGCATGTTCGGTCAAGGCACATGACGGCTTTTTACATCTTATATCACTTTTATGAGACGTAATTCTTCCTGATAAACTCCTAGAAGTTTGACCTATATATGATAAATCACAATCATTACATTTGATCTCATATACTATTCCAGATTTTTCTGTTGTTTTTAAAGGTGTTTTTACTTTTGAAAATAACTTAGAAACTACTTTTATATTCTTTTTTGCAAATAAAATATTATATCCTTTAAAAACATTCATAAGTTTATAGGTTAATTCATCAATAAAATAGAGAGAACAGTATATAGGAAGAGTATTTGAGCGAGGTTGTGATTGATCAATATTATTTTCATTTAAAGACATTTCCAAAATTCTATCAACATTATTTAAATTAGGTTGGGTATGACTCAAGAGCTTATTTATCAATTTAATAGGATATGAATTTTCGATTAATATACTTTTTAATTTTGATAAACTTTCATTAACAAAAGTTTCGTGGGATAGTTTTATGGCTCTGTTTTTTAAAGCATTAATAAGGTTAATTTTCATTTTATTTGGATGATACGAGTGGTAGTTAATATACCTATTGCTACAGTATGGTTTTCTATACCACTTTGTTCGTAGTAAGCCTGTATTATCCCTACAAACTTTCATATCTAAGAAAGGAAGACTTTGCTCCTGTTCTACTTCAACAGTGAATTGAAGATGTTCATTATAATTGTTAAAGATACCTAAGGTTTCATCAATTTTATCTGATGGTAAGGCAAGTATTAAATCATCCACATATCTTTTGATAAATGGTATCGGAAAAGATATTTTATCTATTGAAGTCTGTATGAGTTCATCTAAAACATAATTAACAAGAATAGGTGATATTGTAGATCCCATTGGTGTACCAAATATTTGCTTATAATATGTTTCATTAAAAATAAGGACATTAGAATCAAAAATAAATTCAAGAACTATATTGAATATTTCAAAGTTTAGTGAACAATTGTTTTTTATATCATGCCATTTTCTTCTAAGACAATCTAAAATTACTGGAAAAGGTAAATTTGTGAATAGGGATACCACATCAAAACTAACAAGGATGTAATTAAGTGGAATCTTATATCCATTTATGAATTCACTAAAATGAAAAGAATCTTTTATATAGAAATCATTATTAGTGTTATAGGCTCTTGTTAATATGTCTGTAATAAAAGAAGCTAGATTGTCGTTTGGAGCATCAATTGATGAAACGATAGGTCTCATTGCTAGATTTTGTTTATGAATTTTAGGTAAAGCATAAAATCTAGGTGTTTTTGAGTTGTAGCAATTTAGTTTTTTACTCATAACTTGATCGATCATGCCATCATTCTTTAATTTTGATACAATTTTATTTGCCTTAAGCTGCAATGTATACGTAGGATTATTATTTAGTTTTTTATAATATTTTGCATTATTTAATAATTCTTGACTTTTCTGAATATAATCGTCTTTATACATTACAACTGTAACATTACCTTTATCACTTCGTATAACTATTAATTCAGGATGTTGTTTAAGAAAAGAATGACATTTATCAAATTTATTTGTCATAATATGTGAATTTTTATGATACTTATGGTTGAAATTTGTTATAATATTTGTATATCTAGCTCTAATTAAATCTTTGTCATCTGTATTAATTTTCTGAAGAATAAATTCAAGGTCTGACAGCATATATGGGATATTTATATCTTTAATAGAAGGTGGAATTGAAAATTTTGGACCTAATGACAGAATTAGTTTAGTGTCATCTGGCAATGCAATATTTGTTAAATTTTTTAACCATTTAGGATTGGTTTTAATTTTAGAAATTGTCTGATCCTTCAAATTATTCAATTTTCTAACGTTCTTATCTTTAATTTTCTTAAACTTTTGATTATATTTAACAGAAAGTCTTCGACTATATTCGCTAATGATATTTAAAGGCAATGTTAATCTGGTTTTCTTTATAACTGATTCTAATTCTTTTTCAAATAAATTAATGTTACTAAAAGTTACTTTAATTTCTATATTCAAAATGTCTTTCTTCAGTTTGACGTTGAAATTTTGAATTTTCTGACCTGTTCTACCTCTTGTGTGTCCAATCATCGTGTCAATAGCTTTAATTCCATTTCCAATGTGATTGGGGAAGAGATTAAGAGATCTGCATTTCAGTAGAAAAACTTTTCTGTTTTGTAGAGCTGCCAATTTGGTGTTAATATTGGCCCACTGTTTCAATAAACTAACGACGGCAGTTCCATAACGATGTTGAATGTCAATATAAAACCCCATAGTGTATTTAAAATGAATTGTAAATTCTTGACTGTCTAATTAATGATGAATTTTTAATGATTGGGGTTGCAGTCAAAATGCCAATAAAATTAAAACTCTTTAATCAATGTCGAGCTTTCGGTAACGCTTGTTACCTTCATCGGGACAAACTAAAATTAGAGCTAGATATACAAATATTATAACAAATTTCAACCATAAGTATCATAAAAATTCACATATTATGACAAATAAATTTGATAAATGTCATTCTTTTCTTAAACAACATCCTGAATTAATAGTTATACGAAGTGATAAAGGTAATGTTACAGTTGTAATGTATAAAGACGATTATATTCAGAAAAGTCAAGAATTATTAAATAATGCAAAATATTATAAAAAACTAAATAATAATCCTACGTATACATTGCAGCTTAAGGCAAATAAAATTGTATCAAAATTAAAGAATGATGGCATGATCGATCAAGTTATGAGTAAAAAACTAAATTGCTACAACTCAAAAACACCTAGATTTTATGCTTTACCTAAAATTCATAAACAAAATCTAGCAATGAGACCTATCGTTTCATCAATTGATGCTCCAAACGACAATCTAGCTTCTTTTATTACAGACATATTAACAAGAGCCTATAACACTAATAATGATTTCTATATAAAAGATTCTTTTCATTTTAGTGAATTCATAAATGGATATAAGATTCCACTTAATTACATCCTTGTTAGTTTTGATGTGGTATCCCTATTCACAAATTTACCTTTTCCAGTAATTTTAGATTGTCTTAGAAGAAAATGGCATGATATAAAAAACAATTGTTCACTAAACTTTGAAATATTCAATATAGTTCTTGAATTTATTTTTGATTCTAATGTCCTTATTTTTAATGAAACATATTATAAGCAAATATTTGGTACACCAATGGGATCTACAATATCACCTATTCTTGTTAATTATGTTTTAGATGAACTCATACAGACTTCAATAGATAAAATATCTTTTCCGATACCATTTATCAAAAGATATGTGGATGATTTAATACTTGCCTTACCATCAGATAAAATTGATGAAACCTTAGGTATCTTTAACAATTATAATGAACATCTTCAATTCACTGTTGAAGTAGAACAGGAGCAAAGTCTTCCTTTCTTAGATATGAAAGTTTGTAGGGATAATACAGGCTTACTACGAACAAAGTGGTATAGAAAACCATACTGTAGCAATAGGTATATTAACTACCACTCGTATCATCCAAATAAAATGAAAATTAACCTTATTAATGCTTTAAAAAACAGAGCCATAAAACTATCCCACGAAACTTTTGTTAATGAAAGTTTATCAAAATTAAAAAGTATATTAATCGAAAATTCATATCCTATTAAATTGATAAATAAGCTCTTGAGTCATACCCAACCTAATTTAAATAATGTTGATAGAATTTTGGAAATGTCTTTAAATGAAAATAATATTGATCAATCACAACCTCGCTCAAATACTCTTCCTATATACTGTTCTCTCTATTTTATTGATGAATTAACCTATAAACTTATGAATGTTTTTAAAGGATATAATATTTTATTTGCAAAAAAGAATATAAAAGTAGTTTCTAAGTTATTTTCAAAAGTAAAAACACCTTTAAAAACAACAGAAAAATCTGGAATAGTATATGAGATCAAATGTAATGATTGTGATTTATCATATATAGGTCAAACTTCTAGGAGTTTATCAGGAAGAATTACGTCTCATAAAAGTGATATAAGATGTAAAAAGCCGTCATGTGCCTTGACCGAACATGCCATAAACAAAAAGCACACTATAGATTTTCAAAACTCAATTGTTCTATGTTCTGAAAAGAACATTTTTAAACGAAGTTTCTTAGAAATGATTCATATTCAAAAAGAAACAAATGTTATGAATAAACGTTCGGATATAAATGGACTTAGTTCCATTTACTCATATATTTTAAAATTATATAATGATAATTATCATAGTGTGCCATCTGATGTTTCTCTAAATTAATATATAGTTTCATATTATACAAGATAATGCCATATTTTTATATTATATCCATTTTTTAAATGATATATCCTGTGATTAACTTCTGAAGTGTGTTCCATTTTTATTAGCTACATACATAGATTGATCTTAGTATGCGTAATTCCATAGTAACTTTTAATTATGAAACATAAAAGTTCAATCATAAAGTTAAATGCATAATAACAAATGTTTGTAGCTGGTAAATTTCATTAATCTCACGATTGTAAGTAGTTCATATTATTAATATTTTTTGTTATAATTAATTTGTTCGTTATTTTAGTTTGTCCCGATGAAGGTAACAAGCGTTACCGAAAGCTCGACATTGATTAAAGAGTTTTAATTTTATTGGCATTTTGACTGCAACCCCAATCATTAAAAATTCATCATTAATTAGACAGTCAAGAATTTACAATTCATTTTATATATATATATATATATATATATATATATATATATATATATATATATATATATGTGGGAGAATTGTCGGCATGAGAGACAGAATGTAAAAGACAGTGTGAATAATAGTATAGTCCGAGTAAGCTAGTGCGAATATAGTAAAGTTAAGTTGTAATTTATATTATTTCGAGTGTTAATAAAATTAATTTAATAACTCTAAATTAGTCTCACTTATCTGCGAACCCGCATACGCAACAATTTGGTGTTAGAAGAGGGATAAGTGAGTGAAGAGGCTTTTGTCTATGGTAAACACCCGAAAGCAGACAGAAAAAATGGAAGAAGAACTAACTAAGTTATTCTCCGATTTTTCGAGAAAACAAGAGGAATTACGACAACAAGAAAAGAGAGAAGAGGAGGCACGATGACAGCAAGAAAAGAAAGCAGAATAGGAGCGAAGGCTGCGAGAAAACAAGATGAGCTACGACAACAAGAAAAGAAAGAACAAGAGGTACGACGACAACAAGAAAAGAAAGAAGAAGGGGTACGACGACAGAGAGATTTCGAGCAGATTGCAGGATTGTTCTGAAATGACATCAAGAAATCGATAGCGTTAAACAAGAAGTTCGAGAAGAAATTGGGACAGTTCGAGAAAAGTCTGAGGATTTGTACCGAATACTAGAGACAGAGATGAAGAAAATACTGGATACCAACCAAGACGAAAGCAGTAAACTGGACAAACTTAAGCCACCAACGTTTGACGACGAAACAGCTTGGGTCATGTACAAACGTCAATTTGAGGCTGCAGCCAATGCAAATGGATGGGATCAGCAGCAGAAAGCAACGGCGTTGGTATTGGCTTTGCGAGGAAATAAGCTTGAAATACTTCAAAACATTCGTGAAACTGAAACTGAAACTGATTATTTGGCTGTAAGGTACGGCAACAAATATCTTAGCCAAGTATATCAGAGCCACTTGAAAAGCAGAATTCAAGGTTGAATGGAATCACTGCAGGACTTCAGCAGTAGCATTGAGAGGATGGTGCGAGTGGCTTATCCACAGGCCCCGGACGAATTCATTGAGCAAATTAGTGTCCAATACTTCATCGACGGAGTTCGAGATATCGACATGCAGCAAGCGCTGAGACTGAGTAGACTCAGTCTTTCGAACGACAATAATCATTTAAAAATTAAAGTATTTTAAATAGTAGTTTATTCTTACGTGATCATGTTGCCGTGATAGTTTAATAATTTAGTAATACATGTATACTGTTTTAAAACCTAAGTTTATAACGTTAGTGTATATTTCACTGGTATTTGATTTATTCTGTCAGTGAGGGAGCCGTGCGATTGCCAAGTCATTATACATGT
This sequence comes from Crioceris asparagi, assembly GCA_958507055.1. NCBI lineage: Eukaryota > Metazoa > Arthropoda > Insecta > Coleoptera > Chrysomelidae > Crioceris > Crioceris asparagi. Next base: position 18,706,182 of record OY293832.1, read on the forward strand.
GTGTGTAGAAAAAAGATGTGTAATAAAATTATTGGTTGACTATAAATGATGGTGGGTAAATAATTAGATAAAATTTATGAAAATGATGTTGAACAGGTACTTCCATTGATAGGAACTAAGCTAACTGACTAGGTTTTATATGTGATTTCACAACTTTTTGTTTAGGAAGGACTGCGTTGCGAGACTTGCATTTTTTACATTTTATGTTTTTATGGGATAATTATTATTGTATAATAGCGTAATTCTGAGAATGATTTCTAGTGAACACTTTTGTACATTTATATATTTATGATAAATATGAAGAGTAAAATACTTTTATAAAATGATCCGAACATTTCTTTAAACGAAATATTCATTTGTGTGCGAATTAGAAAGGATTCTGAACAATAATGTGATAAACCATTGTTGACTCTAATTCCTAATCTCTTTAAGAATAAATAAAAATATTGCAATATGTTGACTAATAATTTTTACCTACCTCATAAAACGCTAGTGTAGTGACTACACTATAAAATCACCCTTCAAATAGTCCAATAATACAAATTCACTGAAATAATCAGCAATTCAAATTTAAAGAAAACATCAACAAAGAATGACAATTCCAATATACATCGGTATCAGTTACCGTGGGGTTCACGAAGGCACGGTAGCTATACCGACTCTCGTCGACTCGGATTCGCGATATCGGTCGGTAACAGAGCATACAGAATGCCGCACTGTGCGAGTTACCGACGGCTGTCGGTAAGTAATACTATACCACGACTATCGGAAACATGTGCAGAAAAGCGCTCCTGGTGACGTATTTCTCGCGTTTGAATAGCTGGCGCTGATTGGTCCGAAAGTTACCATAAAACTTATGTATCTAAAATCTTGGTTTGGACCAGTTTCCAACTGTGTTCTGTGATTGTGAAGCATAAACATTTTAATTACTGTCTTCTTAAAACTAAAATGCGCATGCTTCTAGCGGTTTGAGTTTGGTTTAAAATGCTGATCGAACACCCTTTATAACATCTAATAATAGTACCATAGGCATATATAAATACATATGCAATTTGTTGTTTCTTACTTTCGTTGTTCTAGTACACAATCACCAAAAGCGCAATAAGTATATTTTAGGAACCCTTGTTAGTCCACAATTTTGATACCCTGTTTTTAGCACACTTGCCCATTCAAGATTGCGGTCCTCTTCTACAGTCCATAGTTTTACTAGTAGCAGAAACCTAGAAGACTAGTAGCAGAAACCTAGAAGTCGGGAATAAATAATTATTTCATCGTAAATTGAAGTGCGCAGTGACGGTAAGGGACTGGCTTAATTCGCTTAATTTTAACCATTGACGTCACCACTGCTTTGACAAGAGAAGGTTGAACATGTTCGAGTAGTGCTCGTGTATTCGGGCTCCTTGCTTCTTCAGCTCTGTCACCTGCCTTAGATTTGGCTTAAATTACCATATTCAGGGTGCGGTCGAGAACACACTTCGTTCAATGACAGCAAAAAAATGGTGGTCTAAAATTCACTGACGCAAGTTTTGTTTGCTATTAGATGCGATACTGCGCATGCGTTAACTATACTCTAAATGTTAAATTTGCTTTTCCCGTGGAGGTGGTGTAAGCAAGTGCATTGAGAGTAGAAGGTAGAAGCAGAGAACACTACCTCCAAAGTAGAAGACGCCATATTGTTGTTTATGTTGAACTATTTACTCTGTGGTTTATGTATAGATGATCTAATAAAAATATTTGTTCATTCAAAATAACAGGTATAATGGAATTAATCTTGTTGGATGAAAGTACCAGGACAAATTATAAAATAAAAGTGACAAGAGAGGAATTGGATAGAGCTCATAATGTTAAAATTATGCCTATTGATTTTTTTCGTTATGGCGTTGAAGATTCAATGTAGTACCTTAATGTAAATCAACAGTTCAATTTTCCTGTAACTAACAGTTTCATTTCCTCTGTCCAACACACATCTAGCTAAAAAAACGCTGCAACATTTTTGACAGAATTTGCTGTTAGACGTCCTGCGCTCTTAAGCTGGTTTACAAAGAAACTTTTAAAAATAACTGTTGGGGTATTTCTGATGCTGCAGCTTAAAAAGCGCAAGGGTTTCATACCAAAATCTGTCAAAAATGTAGCAGCGCTTTCTTAGCTAGATGTGTGTTGGACACAGGGATTGTTATTTATATCTTAAATAATTTTAGCCGTCGTTCCTTCTTTCACGGATTGCGATTGACAGCTTGTCGGTCGGAAACAAATTTGCATCAAATGCTGCCAACGACTAAATTTATTAAAAAACCGCTTCTTGCGCTTACTTCACTTTTATTGCTGCAATTGTTTACAGTGTGTTGTGTTCTCGACCGCACCCTCAATTTGTGATTTGACATTGGTCGTGACGGGAAGAGCTAGATGCTCGTGGATGCGCCTCGTCATACCATTGTTTTTATTTCATGATCAAATTGAGCTCGAAACATAACATACCTTTTGGTGATTTCGAGATACAAAACGCAACTAGCGTTACTTTGACATTCGGTCATCAACACGCGTCGTGTGTTTCCATCTCGAAAACACCATTTGTAAAATCGTCTATGCACTATGTCAATTTGACATTGTCAATGTTCTATGTTCAATTGTCAAGAAAATAAGCAAATGGCATATGACAAAACACAAGGTACAAGATGCAAGCCAAATTGTAATTAATATTATCAAAAGACCCATGTATATTTAGTTGTTAAATATCTCAACAATTTAAGGTCTACTGCAAAGTCTCTCAAACCCCATAGGTAAGTCTATTGTGGAACATTATAAGTCTTTTTTGATGTAAATAGTCGTGACAATATATAGGCTTAAGTAAATACCTAGCTATTCACTGATTTAGCATAGGTTTCAGATGTTATGATCTTGATGATATACCTATGTAGCTTCAGTTTTCTATAATTTACACATACAATTTAATAAAAACAACATCTTGCCAAAATGCCGAAAGAAATAATGAGTTAATTTCATTATATTTTTGACCAACTCCCAAAAGAACTATTCCTCCGAATCATCAAAATCGATGAACTTTTACTATAAAGCAAAGATACAGATGAATTGTATACCTCTTTCTTGATTTTCGGAGACGGTCAAAATCAGTATTTAGTTAGTTTCAGTTCTAATAATCTTACTGTGAGTTGTAACATATTCTAATGTCCTATATAAACTATTTTAGGGTGCCATACCGAGACGATGGAGGAAATGAATGGCTCAAAAATTTGGTAACTAACTCAGATAGAGAATTATTCAGTAATTAGTAGTAACCACATTAAAGCTGACGATATCTATGGCATACCAGGAGAAGGAGAAGCAGTTGTGGAAGGTACATCAAATCAGCTGCAGTTCCTATTCTCGACAGACGATTTCTGTCTCTCCTGCTGTTGGCGCTCTTTCACCAGAAAGATTATTCATAAAAATTGAAGCTATGCTGAACCATCGACTATTTCTGACCAGATTGACTGCGCCCATTTCATATATGTAAATTCTTCCAATCCAACAGAACATTGAGAATGGATGAGCTACAGAGGTAAGATCATGTTTTATATATCTACAATACAAAACTACTTAAGCTACTGATTGAAATACGCATTGGATCGTAGACCTGAATACCAACATAAAATGTATACCTAAACTTAATATGAAACATCTTTGGAAAAGTATGGTGACATCACGTCCCAATCGTGATGATCGTTGTTCTACATCCTTCTCTGTCTTTATCTGCTAGAGAAGCTGCTTATAGACTATGACCAATATTTTCTTGAATTTGGTACACCCAGCTCATCGGATACCTTCATCTCAGTTGTTTGTTGTTTGCCATAAATTTTTACTTCTCCTTAAAAAGTTACTTTTTTTATTTATTTAAGTACTCTAAAAGATAAGATCCTTAATGAGTATATCATGTAAGGTAATGTGTGTGACATGCATGTTCTAATATTTTTGTAACTTAAATAACTATTTTAGTACAGAGGAAGAGATCACTTGTTATAAATTATAAGTTCTATAGAAGAAGTTTTTTCATCTTTCTATTGAAAGTGTGACGGACTGTTTTTAATATGTTCGGGAATTCGGTTAAACCATTGAAGAGTTTGAAATGTAGTCCTTTTTTTTTCAAACATTAGTTGCACTTGGTAGTATGTGGAAGTGTTGGTTTATTCTCATGTTGTAATGGTGTATATCACATTTTTGAGTAAGGCTGACTTCTGTTTCAGTTTGTTTGTTTTAAATTTTATAAATGATGTTTACACTATCTAGCTTAACTGTATCGGTGACATTCAGAAGTTTTAAGTTTTGACTATTTTATTCTGGGCTATTTGTAGTCTTTTTAGTCCCTAGAAAGCGACTAAAAGTCTAGAACTAGCGGGAACCGAATTGTACTTCGCGGTGCGTTTTCGCGACATAAACGGTATTAGGAATATATTTTCTGACATCACTGATCTTATAAAACGGGAACTGATTTGGTTCCCGTCCTCTTGAGCATGGGAACTGGCGGTTATAAATGTCAAAAGTGCCAAATTGTCAAAAAATTTAATTTGGCCGCCTGTCTTTTTGTATTTGATTTGAGTTTTGGGTTAAAATTATTCATATTTCATTTAATTTATCGCATCATTTTGTTGATCATAATGAAAGAAAAATTAATTGAAATTGAATTAAATAACATTCATCCTGATGAGGTGAAAGAATACACCTTTTTATATCTAGTAATTTAGTATGAGTGGAACATAAACTTATCAATCAAAACCACACGCAAGCAAAACTACAAAACAAAATATTTGTCAAAAATCTAAACGTCATTGATAATTTGATAACCGGGTCATTTTCGCGACAAACATAACCGAGAATAACCTTCAAGTTAATTTTAAGGTGATCCCGGTGATCTGCTATCGGTAATAGAGCGGCTATACCCCGCTCTATTACCGATAGCAGATCACCGGGAACTCGCGAAAAAATCCTTTAAGTGAATCAGATGTGAATACACAATCGAGTAGTAAATTTGGAGTATAGTTTTTTTTGTTGAATCTCTCATAGTCCTGTGTTTTAGGTGATAAAATATATGTAGATAGTTCGGTTTTCTGCATTGTTTAGAGATATGTTTTTCAAATGTTAATTTATTGTTTAGGAATAGACCCAAATATTTGGAACTTTCAAATTCATATATTTTTTCACTATCTATATTTAATTGGAAGTTATTGCGGTAAGAGTTCGTTATCCGGGTTTCTGCCATTTTTAGAGATTTTTGATTTTTTTCAAAAGAGCTACAGTTTGAGTCACAGCAGTAAAGTTAGAAATATGTATATCTGCGCCGCGATGTTTTGAGATCTCTATATAATAACAAGTAAGTACTATCTTCTCCGGTATTAGTGAATGTTCCACAATTTTCATGAGTACTGAAAATTGTGAAATAAACATATAAAAAAATTGGTGCTGGTATTTTTGGAGTTGGTGTCTACATCAGTAAACTACAACGGCCCTTCAACTTGCCAGACCAGATGGTCTGATACCTGGGCACAAAAACATGCTCGATAACTGGAAACTTGATGAATTTGAGCGATTCTTTCACCTAAAAATCTCATTTCTTAACGACATGGTCCCTATTCTTTTTTATTAGGTATTAAAGGCTTACCGGAAGTATTTTTGAAGGGTTTAAAATTATAAAAAGTTTTCTATCCCTAAAACGAAATGCTATTTTTAAATAAAAATTGCATACTTATTAATTGATGAATGAGTGGCTAGCATTTTGGTATAATCTATGTCTTAAAGATGTTTTTTTTATCGAATGGTCACATACATCTCTAAATTCATAAGGTAAATTTCTCTTATTCAATTGTTTCTCGAGAATAGACTTTCTATATCAAGGATAAAATGTAAAAAACACACAGAAACCTTGTGAATATCATACATACTCGTTTTTGGTGATACATAATACAAGTCGTAGAATCTCTATAAAACTAGATTTTTTTACCTTAAAATTGCTTTCCAGCAGAACACGTTTATGTTCGAATCTAAAAGTGATAGAACAAATGCAGCTATATGCCATCACGTTTTATGAATCATGATACGTCTTCTGAGAAGGATTATTGAACCATTGGATATATAATTTAAATAATTATATATTTTTTCGTTTCAGAGTTGGAAATGGTGCTATAATTAAGTAAGGTGTTCTAAAAACAAATTACAAGGAGATGACTTTGGGCAGATAATTTTATAACTAAATGGAGGAATTTTGTAATGACTGGACAGACTTGTTACCATACTATCAGAAGCTGGTTTCTTTACATTCATTACATGCCTTTTATCCATATCCTGTACAGGATTTTGGAATCTATAGGCCAATATTTAAGTTACTACTACAAATGAGAGCAGTAGCTTGAAACTAAAAATAAAATAGTTAGTGGTTCCTCATGGTACGACGGTCGCTGTAGCTGCAGACTGAAGCTAATTTGATGTCCTCGTTTTTCTTTCCTACGCTACTAAAGTAGTATTCGTACGAATGCTATCGCAAACAAAGAATTTCTTAGGGCAGACCTGTTCAGTATTGGACAAAAGGGCTGACGAGGAGGGTAATTTATCTTATTGATGAGCTTTCAATAAGTTCAACATGGCCATTTAAAAAATATAAATCAATCTTTTATTTAATAAATAGCCTTTAAATTATGTTAAAAACATGTATTTGAAAGTAATTTTACCCAGTTACAAATTGTTAACCAGGTGCATTTTTAATATTATTACAAAAATGTAAGGTCCATTAACCTAGCACAACAAAAGTGGCACGCATCAATAAAATTAGTGTACTAAATTTAATTATATTTCGTGCTAATTTAGTACGCAAAAATAAAATTTATAACTCTTCAATTTTTGAAATTACGGGCAATACTGCTAGCTTAATATTAAGTGAGCACACTTAAACTGAATATGATCGAATTTGAGAAAATCTGCTTTAAATAACTTAGTCGTAATTTAATACACTTAAAAAAATGTATAACTCTTCATTTTTGAAATTTATAGGCAATTGTGCTAGCTTAATATTAGTCAGCACGCTTAAATGAAATATGGAGAAAATCCAAAACTATTCCTTAGAAATAATTTAATGCCAAATTACTACACAATAATCACAGATATTCAAATAAAAATCAGATAGGTACTTAAATAGTACCATATATTCAGTATCTGAGTGTCAATAATTTAAGAACATCACCTTTGAAATGTAAAAAGTTGACTAAACCATAGTAAGACTCTACAATTTTACATTAAATAAGCATCTGTGTGGTACATATAAAAATATTATGAAAAATCTAGATTTGAAGGCCATATAGTGACAATCATATTTGTTTTGCCAGAAGAGTGGAGAGAATGGCAGTTATTTATTTAGATATAACCAGAATTGAATATCATTTTCGAGGAAGTTTCTTCTGTTTGATATTATAATATTCAATAAACTGGATAAAATTATTAATTATTTATATACAATATTAATTTTCACAACTAACATAAAATAAGTATTACAAATCTTATATAATTATCATCTTTAAAGTACATAGCTATATGTCAAAAGCTAAAAGCTCTGGGCCTTTCTAAATTAAACTGTATAAATTTAACTTCAAAGACTTTTATTTCTTTAAACAGTAATAACCATGAACAGGAAAAAACATATTTTCATTTTGTTTTTCTTCAAAATTCACTTGCTTTCAGTAACACAAACAGAAGTTCTATGTTCTGTCATAAATAAAATGTTGTTAACGCAAACTAATGAGAAAAGATACCTCCTTGGCTATTGGATTACCACAGCTTACATACGGAATTACCACTTCATACTGAAATGGTCACAGGCGATGTATAGTGTCTGTCAAGAAATAACAGAATAGCTAAATGAGAAACTTGCTCATAATTTCCTTAAAATAAGAGTTATAATTGTTATTCTTGTGTACTAAATTGGCACTAAATTATTACGAATAGTTTTCTCCATATTTCATTCAAGTGTGCTGTCTCAATATTAAGCTACCATAAATGCCTAAAAATTACAAAAATGAAGAGTTATACATTTTTTCTAAGTGTATCGAATTAGCACTAAATTATTTAAAGTAGATTTTCTCAAATTCGATCTTCACTTAATATTAGCTAGCAGTATAGCCCGTAATTTCAAAAATTGAAGAGTTGTAAATTTTACACACAATCAAAATAATAATGAGAAACTTTTTTCTCACTTTTATTTCTGCAAAGTTTCTTATTACTTCTTTTAACCCTTTGTTGGCAGAATTTTGCAAATGTTGTAAAAAATAAACTGATATGCCAAAAACATACTATATTGACCATATGGGTGTTTCTCTGCTCTTTGGACACTCGCCCATACGAGTGTCCTAAGCAAATTTTATTAAATGTGAATGTTTCTTAATATACAATGAAAGGAAATAGTAGGGTAGGGTAGACTGGAGTGTAATGATCCCCTAAAGGTGAATTCAATCATATTTCTGCAAATACAAGGATATTATTTTATTTGTGTTTTCTAAAGGGTGTGAGAGAGTGTCTCGCGGCTATTGAATTTTAATAATTAAAAATCTATTTGCCGATAATATTTATTAAGCCTCTTTTTTGTCTAATATGAGAGTAAAGATTTTGCATTTTACTTTCAATATTCTTGACGTGCTTAAAAGCGAACTTTTTAGCAAGCCGTTATACGATATAGGATGATCAATTACTTTACTAAAACGATCATTAATAATACTAAAATAGTTTTGAATATTCTCTAATTGCTTAATAATAGGTACTAGATCTATGTAAATGTATGCTTATAAATAATTTTCGCATTTCCTTATTGTATAGGAAGAATAGGGTTTTTTTATAATCGTTAGTTGGACATCGTTACCCTTACTAGGAATGAGAAGAAGGATCATGAATATTAAAATTAGGAACGGTGTTGTCCGCATCTTCTTTGTCCTGTAAAACAGATTTTTGTTTAATTTTGGGTTTTCTAGCAGCGCTTTGATGATAGGCACCTTTTTTAGTAAATACTTTGAGTTTGTTTTGACCTGTTATTGAAACTTTCCTAAATTTTGGAAGGTTTTTATTACGAGCTTTTGTTTTAATAATAAAAGCCGTGTCCTCAATTTCAAAATTCGGAGGTTCGGATCGATTTTCGTTAACCTTTGAAATAACCTTCTCTTTAGTTTTTTCATTTCTTTCTTGAATCTGCTTATAGAGCTCTTTTGTACTATCTTTATGAGATTGTACGTAAGTTGATATTAATACATTGTCATTTAAATCAAATGGGTCAGTATTGTTTATATAGCCTTTAATTAAATCAAACGGTGTGTATTTCGTTACACTATGAATAGAGTTATTATATCCGAGTACGGCACGTTTTATTAATTGTTCTGCAGAAAAAACTTTATTTTCTTCCTTTAAACATCTAAAATGTTCGATCAGCGTTGAATGAAACCTTTCTATAGGAGAATTTGAGTTACTATTTTTTGGTGTTGTAAAATGTAATTCAATTTTATATAGTTTACAAAAGTCTTCAAATTCTTTATTTTTGAACTGTTCCTGAATCTACTGTTACTTTCCAGGGTAATCCATGGTGGCTAATAAAACTTAAGAAATTTTCAGTGATATAAATTCCTGTAACATTGTTTAAAGGATAAGCTTGTGCATACCAGGAGCGCTATTCTGTACCCGTTTCCGATAGCCGTCGGTATCGGCAAGTGTTACTTACCGACAGCCGTAGGTAACTCGCACTGTGCGGCATTCTGTATGCTTTGTTACCGACCGATATCGCCAATCGACGCGAGTCGACGACGGTCGGTATCTCTACCGTGCCTTCGTGAACCCCTCGGTAACCGATACCGATGTTTATTGGAATTATCATTCTTTGTTGATGTTTTCTTTTGGTTTGAATTGCGGATTTTTTCTGTGAATTTTGTTTATTGGACTATTTGAAGAGTGATTTCACAGTGTAGTGACTAGTGTTTTATGAGGTAGGTAAAAATTGTTAGTCAAAATATTGCAATATTTTTATTTATTCTTAAAGACATTAGGAATTAGAGTGAACAATGGTTTATCACATTATAGTTCAAAACCCTTTCTAATTCGCACACAAATGAATATCTCGTTTGAAAAATGTTTGAATCATTTTATAAGAGTTGTTTACTCTTTATATTTATCATAAATAATGATGAACTTTGCTCTGCAAGATCCATTATTGAACGGCTTTTTGGGATTCTGAAAGCGGAATTCAGATGTCTATCCAGTCAGAGAAAATTGATGTATGAAATGGGGCTGGCGGGTAGAATTGTCAATGCTTGTGCTGTTTTGCACAATATGAGACTAGAGTCTAGAATACACTAAATTGAAGTGGATGAGGCTGAAGTATTAGCTCATCGTGCTGCTCATCCTCCTAACGTGGAGGATCAAATGGGTCGTCATGGTCGGGCATTGGCTGTTCGAATACAGGAAAGATTTATTGCCAGAAGATATGGTAGAGGTGGAGAACAAAAATAATCATTTAAATTTTTTCAATTAATAAAAAAAATAATGATAAAAAAAATAATGATAAAAAAATAATGCCAGGGGAAGATTATTAAAGAAATGGATTGCAGGGAATACCATAAAAGGAGGATAAAATACGTTTACATATTGCTTGTTATGTTTTGTTAACATTGGATGACTATTTTACATTAAGATAAGTAATAATACAAATTTTTTTAAAAAAAGGTTAAATGTTCTCTTTACTATTATTATTATTCTTCATTCTATATTTTTTATATTACCTTTTTCTTATCTTGAATATTATTTTTTTTGATCGCCTTGGATAGGCGTCTATTTCATTTTTTTTTTTGGTACCAGTCCTACGAACAAGTATTATCATATACTTCTGTAGGTTAATATTAATGTTATAATGCAGTTTTAATTGTATGTATAATACTGGTTAATAAATAAAATAAATAAAATAAAATTATTGTAGCACTATGAAATTAGTTATATAGGTACCGTTTATTAACTACATAAATGAAACAAATTTTCATAAACATTTTTTATTAAAAAAATTCCTTTCGCAAACTCTGCTAATCGAACTTCTCAAGTGCTCTTTCCAATAAGTCTGTGAATTTACTGAAAACTCTAACTCGCTCACATTCATTTTCTGCATGAAGCAGAGATGCCTGCGCCTGTATTGATGCAGCTTCCGCCTGCTTCATTGTAGCCTGAGCCAACATCTACAAAACCAATTCTTAGCGTTTTCTTTGCAAAATAATGCTTAATCTAACAGTACAATAGCAACATGATTATATAATTATTTGACTATATAAAAATATTTCAAAGAATGCATGCTGAATTGCTGAACTTTTACCTCCATGGCCTTGGTATTAGAGGCGCATAACTCCTGTAAACTTGTTCTGGCAACCTGCAACTGGGTCCCTATTCTAACTCTACTTGGCTTCCTTGTTCCTAAGAAATATAAACTATTTTTCAACAATTATTTTTTTTTACAGACCAGTACATACTTTTGACCGTTTTCTTTTTTAAGCTCGGAGTGAACTCTTTATTTGACGGAGTAACTGTATGTGATGGGTCTGATCCATCAGCTCCTGCTGATAGCGTTATATCGGCCTCATTATTGCTTACATCCCTTATGTTATCCTCTAATACTGTTATGGAAAGATAAAAATTATTGTTATTTTGTCTTGTTAAGGTAGGTTGGTGACAATTTGAAAAATAAACCCTAACATATAGATTTTCATTAAAGTCCTTTATGTCTCTTAATTTGAGGGTCACCAAGAGATACTGTCAAAACCAGTGGCTCCTCATCAAGGACTGACTCATCCCCATTCTCCAATCTTTCAATTTGCACCTGAGGAAGAGAATTGAGTTGAGAACATTTGTATAAAATAATTACTGTCTAACGATGTAATGGTGTACGTGTTGGTAAAGTTTTGTTACCTCAGTCTCTGGTATTGAATCAGGGCAAATAGATGATGATGATGAACATAGTCAGGCCCTATTACCCCGCAGTCCTCAATTCATAAGTAGTCAGAGGAGGATGTTTTCTCTCTGTGTTACCAGTCGACCGCTGCTGCTTAGTTCTTATTACTGATACCCTTTTCGACACTTTGTGTTTCAGGTCACGCCACACCTGAAAAATATAATATTACTTTAGGTTTCTTTTGAAACAGAATGTACATTGACAATCCAAATTCTAGGGCACGTCGATAATCTAAGGCAATGAAGATACTCACAGTCTGCCATTGGCTGCTATCTTTCTGTGCTCCACCGCTAATTGAATTTAATTCCTGAGCAAGAACATCCCACCTATGACGCAGCAAGTCCTTCCCCTCTTTTCCAGAAAATTTCCCAGCAGTAAATATTGAGTGGCTTTCCATGTATTGGATCAGATGATCCCTCTGAGCAAGATTATAACGCTGGGATTTGCTGAAAGAACAAGAAAATGTAACCGATAGGTACTTAAAAAAACGACTAAGCTCTCGCCTTATTTTTCAATGCAAAAATTATTTCGCCAATACCTACTCTAAAATTATCATGAACCCTAAAAAGGCACCTAAGCTATTACATTCGGATTCGTCTTGAATTTGTGACGTAATGCAAAATATCTTCGTAAAAGATATGCTCTTACCAACTATTTCTTGCAGACATCATCCTAAGTAATCAACACAAAAGGACAGCACTTTTCCTCGTCGTCGTGAGCGCTAAGGTACTTGTTTAAAAACGGAGAACACTACCTCCAATTTGAAATCGCAAAAGTTGACGTTTTGGTTGACGTTCACAGCTCGCCTCAACGCTCATTGGTAGAACGTACCGAAACGAATGACTTTTAGGTGAAGTAACTCGTTTAACGATAGTTGTCGGTTGCGTTTCCGAGCGTCGGTAACAGTGGCATAAAGAATAGCGTCGTCATGATCCCGTCGGCAGCGCAACCGATGTTTGTCGATAACATACCGATACCGACGGCTATCGGAAACGTGTACAGAATAGCGCTCCTGGAGAATGAATCAATATTTGTTAGATAATTTTCATTTGAAATTCTAAATGTGTCTAGATGAACATGTTCAAAAGGTTTGGAACTTGTTGGTGTTAAATTGAATTTAATTACTGGGGGATTTCTATCATACTTGTTCTTTAGGCAAGTTTCACAATTATTGACATAATTTTCTATGTCTATGCCCATTTTTGGCCAATAGTATTTTGAAGAAAGAGCCATTTTCATTTCGTTAATACCTCTATGGCATGTTTTTGTTGTGTGATATAATTCAAGCTTTTCCTTTTGATAGGGTAAGGGTATAACGTCTTCTAGAAATTTAGAACACTGGACGAATTTAAATGATGAGTTTTTGAACATATTTTGCGCAGTGATAATAAATTGTTTTACTAATGAATCATTTCGTGAGAAAATTGCATATTCCCTTAGGAGTTTAATAAAATGTGATACTGGGTCTTTATTTGAGACGGTCACTTAGAAACGATTATTTTCAAATATTCTTTCTTGTTTGTATTGCATTTTTTCTGAGCCACCTGAAGTGATAATAAATTGATTTTTAAATGTATTTATCGATCGTTCGGAAATTGGTATATTTAGGATTGGATCTTCAGTAGACGTATGAACGGTTTCTGAACAAGAATGGTTTTGGTTATCTTGATTGACATTGGGTGTTATCAGTGGATTCTGTAAAGTTATAATTGTGATATCATCAAGTATATTTTTTTGTTTTGGCGAATGTTCGATGTTCATGTTATTTCTAGTTTCAAAATTTCCACTTTGGGGAATTGGTATGATACTAAAATCTGACAAAATTTGGATTTTTGGAGGATCTTGTCGTTTTTGTGTTCCTAAAATTTCTTGGATTTCTATATCACTGAACTCTTTTATTTTGTTTGGATTATTTAGATATTCTTCTATTATGTCGTCTATATCTCCAGGGTTATTATTTGTTGACTCTGTTTCTAAGGTATTTAAATCAATCGGGTTGCGGGAAAGGGCATCCGCTGCTTTATTTAATTTGCCTTTTTTTATACTGAATGGTATACTCAAATTCTTCCAATTTGAGTCGCCATCGGACAAGATGGGAATTTGGTTCTTTTACAGAAAATAACCACTGAAGGGGCTTGTGGTCAGTGATTCTAGTGAATTTATATCCGAATAAATAGGGTTGAAATATTTACAGCTCCATACGATGGCTAGGAGTTCTTTCTCTATAGTTGAGTAATTTATTTCAGCGGGGTTCAACGTTCGTGAAGCATAGCATATGGGGTGATTATCTTGAGATAGATACGTTAAAGCATGGCCGGTCCCCTGGTAGCATTCCACAGGTGTTACCCCGCGTACCCCTAGACATGTATTTACAGGGCCAGTAGTATGTTCGACTTTTTCATTTTTCTTTAAACATTCATAGGCTTGGTTATTTTCACAAAGTTTTCTATGAACCTACGATAATAACCTAACAGTCCTAAAAAAGATTTTATGTCACGTTGTGTTTTGGGTATTGAAAATTTGTTTATAGCTTAATGCAATTTTTCGTAACAACGTGACCTAAAAACTCGACTTCCTTTCTTAGAAATTCACTTTTGTCTAATTGGATTTTAAAGTTTGCATCTCTTAATTTTGAAAATACTAATTTTAAATTTTGGATATGCTCTTCTAGACCTACACTGAAAATAATAGTATCGTCCATATAGACCCTACAAACTTTATTTTGGAGTTCCTTTAAGACTTCGTCCATCACTCTTTGAAAGGTAGAGGGCGTGTTTTTTTACCCAAATGGCATACGTATATATTCGAAGTGTCCATTATCTACTGAGAAAGCTGTTTTTTTCTATAGAGTCCTTTTCAATTTCTATCTGATGGAAACCGCTAGCTAAATCAAGCGTTGAGAAATACTGAGCCCTGCCTAATCTGTCTAAAATGTCATTTATGTTGGGAATCGGGTATTTGTCATTGATTGTTTTAGAATTTACATTTCTGTAATCACAAACAATCCTCCATTTTACTTTGCGAGGCGTCCATTTTCTTGTGTACAATCCAAATTGGACTTGACCACGGACTACAAGATGGTCTTATAATACCTTTGTCTAACATTTCATTTATCTGACGTTGAACTTCGTCCTTGTGTATGTAAGGGAAACGGTAAGATTTTGTGTGAACTGGTACATTGTCCGTCGTTTTGATCTCGTGTTTCACTTTAGAAGTGAATGTAAGTTCATCGCCTGGTTTCAAGAAGATATCTGAGAATTCATTGCATAATTTGGATAACAAGGTTTTTTCCTCATGATTAAGGTGTTGAGTTCGCAACAGAGAGTTTATGTTTCTTTTATCGTGTGAGAATTTGGATTCTGGATAAAAATTATGAAAATGATTGAAAAAATTTCGTAATGATTTAATTCGAAAGAATCTATTGATAATGGTTTGTCCATGGTTACACTAATAATTCTATCTGTTTGATTTTCGATTTCGATTGGTGCAAATCCATCTTTGGCAATTGTTAAAATTTGAGAAATATATAGATTGTTAACTTTACAAGGTTTCGTTTAAATTTCACCTTCATAAATGCTAACTGGTAGATTTTAGACAATTTTTTCTTGTGGGTTTACGGAAAAGCAAAAGTTGACTTCATCAGTTTGTCTATATTGAAAGGGTATTTCTAGGTAGGGACCAATTAATCTTTTATTTGTTAAATCAATATTAACGTTTAATCTCATTAGGTCATTAACCCATTTGATCCCAAGGTTTTTTTTTCTTCAAACTTTTAGTTTTGAGGCAAAAAATTAATTGAACATGTGTAAAAAGTACATGAAATACTAAAAATATTTTTTTTTATTTTTTAGTTTTAGAGTTAGATGCATGTACTTATACGAGTACAGTGGGCGAATAGGTATAAAACATATGTATATTACACAAGTAAACATTTTATTTTATAAATGTAATTTTTACAAGATAACTATTATTCGGTGTGAAATTTTATGAAACACTCACGTTCTAAACAAAGTGTCACTTCACATTTGATACACATCCAGCGAATTCTTTGATGACATAGGCGGCATCGAAGCTGTTTTTCCAACTTCTTTGGGAAATGGCCACCTTCATTTCTTAGAATACTTTTCGGAACTGAACCTGAAGGGCGTTTTCGAGAATACATAGACTTCGTGAAGCTTCTCAAATAATGGCGTGAAATGTCTCTCAGGAAAGCTAAAAGGTCCATTTCCTTATTTCCAGTGGTAATTTGTAGCCTCCATGCATTCACTACAGTGGCGTTCAACATATGCGTAAAAAGTGGCCACCACCATTTTTTACCCTGAATACTAATCCTGTAATTGTTCACAGCTTGGTCAAACAGATCGACGCCTCCCATTGAGTTGTTGTAAGATGATAAAAGTTTTGGTTGTGGAACATCGACCTTTTCTTTGGCATTAGAACACCAACGTCTAACTTTTGACAAAGGTTCAACCGAATCATAGTTTGATGCCATAGTGACAACATTGTTGTCTTTCCACTTGACGAAAAGCAATTTGTTATTCTCGTCGTAACGATATTCAAAATACCCACGACTTTTTTTCTTCATATCGCTTGATTGAAGCAGTGGACACTTTTTTAGACGATTTTCTCTTACCGTTCCTGTGGCTCGAAATCCATTTTCCCTCAGAGTTTTCATCAAATCAAAGCTTGTAAAATAATTGTCAAAGAATACTTCGTGGTCTGAAGGCACCTGAACAACTTTTAAAAGATTCAAAACAACTCTTGATCCCAGTGGCAGAGAAGGTGTACTTTTGTGGTCATCGGATTTGGAAGTCGCACCGCAATATGTGTCGAAGCAGTAGCAGTAGCCAGTTGAACTACAGAGCATCCAGTCCTTATATCCAAATCTCACTGGTTTACCCCGTATGAATTGTTTGGCTGAGTGATGTCCAAAATATTTGACCATCGCTTCATCAATTGATAAATCCTTATGGAATGTGCCAAATTGTTGAAAGTTTTTATTTAGTTTGTCCATTAGAGGTCTTATTTTGTACATTTTATCTCCTTTGTCTATTTTTGAATTATCAGCCAAATGTATATATTTCTTGATCTCTTGAAAACGGTTCCTAGACATTGCCTTGGAAATAGGATCAACAAAGAGATCTTCGTCCAGACACCAATAGTGTCGTTCTCTTGGCAATTTATGGTATCCAGTCATAAGCAAAATGCCTATGAAAACTTGTATGTCTTCAAAGGATACTCGAAATAAATGATTATTATTTTGTGACGCATACAGATTTGTTTGTTCAGCAATAAATGAAATGATTTCGTCATCCATAAATTTTTCAAAGATTTCAACAGGTGTCATACCTTCTATTTGCTGCTTCACATAATTTAGGCGCTGCATATAGCCCATGGTGTCTGGCATACTGATGTCGGTGGTTTGAATTGTCCATAAAGGCTCGCAAGCTTTTTGTTTATTTATCTTGGCTAAAAAACGGCGCTTTACTTCCGCTAAAGGAAGATTATCCTCTTCGTCAATTTTGGATACGATCTCATTGTTGGTGGGTGTTCTTGTTAGAGAATTATCTTCATCATCGCTTGCATAGTAAAGCTCTATCTGACCAGGAATATCTTTAGGCAGAACTTCAGGCTGTAAATTATCTTCATCTATATCCTCATTATCTGTTTGATAGTCAACATCAGGTGGAATAATAATCACATCAATATCGTTATGAGAGGATCCTTCTATATTATCTGCCGCTGACTCAAGGGTTCTAAAACGTTTCCCATAAAAATTGATCGGAGGTATTTCTCCAAAATCGTTCGGATCCATTTTCAAATAAAAACGGTCTAAAAAAAATTTCATTAGTGTACGTCATATATACCCGCTGTACTCAAATGAGTACATGCCAACTTTTTACGATTTCTCAAGATCTCGAAAAGATCAGAGAATGCTACAATAAAGAATATCTTATTTACATACCTTAGTAATATACCAAAACAGCAGAAAACAGAAATAAACGGAAAAAGCAATAAAAGTAAATATTTGAAATTATGTTACACGCACAGACAAGTCAGTTATGGGAAATATCAAATAAAATTAAATCAGAGCACCACCTAGCTGGAAATCAATGCACAACTGCATCATTTTGTCATAAAGAGATCATATCTGGCTCCGAATCTGATCAAATTTCCAATAGATGTCGCTAAAACCATTATTTGAAGAGTGTACTCAAATGGGTACTATGGGATGAAATGGGTTAAGGCCTAGAATGCCGTCAAAATAGTCATGAAAGTCAAAAAGAATAAAATCTACTTTTATATCAATACGAGAATCTGAAAATATTGGAATCATAGCTCGATAGTTTGCGCATCGACTTCCCCTAGCTGTTTTTATCATTATGAGCATGATATATGCAATGTGGGTAAAGGTTTTCTGCTATTACAGGGTTTAATATTGAACGTGTGCTACCTGTATCAATAAGAAGTTTTACGTTGGGATTTTTTATTTGATTGTACGGCAATGAATTACTTGAAGCATTTATTTCTATTAGGTCATGGGATTTTCTCGGCTTGTTTCTGGAAAATTTGCGTTTTCTTTTGAGTTTTGCTGGAATTCGTTAGAACATTCAGGATTTTCGTTTGTATTGAAATAAGGTTGATAGTTGTTAAAAGATGGGTCCTCATAATAACCATACTCATCGTTAAGATTTGTAAGAGTAAATTCCTCTTGATTTTCCTCAATTTCTTTTTTGTACAGTTCTTCAAATTTAAAGTTTGGAGTTTTTCTGGTTTCGAAATTTGTTCTATTACAATTGAGCGAAGGGATCCTAGAAGTTATTGACATTGGTTCGGGTTTTGGTAATTGATTGGCTGGAATTGGATTTGGTTTGAAAACATTACGTGGGGCACCAAATACTTGACTATTTGTAGGGTATCTTGGATTTGGCATTTGCCTAGGTTGAATATTCATAGGCTGAGAAGGCCATGAAGGTCTTGGTGTAAAGTTTTGATTAAAAGTTTGCGGTCTGAAAAATTCCTGGTGTTGGAATTGGGGTTGATGTTGATAATATGGTCTTTGTGTGAATTTGTTACTGGCATGATTGTTAAAATTATTAGAATTTCGAGGTATGATCAAATTTGTTTTTTGTTTGTCTGGTTCATGGAAATTGCCATACAATTTTTTTCAAAATTTTATATTCTTTTATTTCGCAAGTTGCCAGTACAACCAGCTATGAAACTATTTAGAGCAGTTTTATTGTAATGATCAATTTGACAAATTTTTTGTAGTTGGCTTAAATTTTGGTCGTTACTTACACGTTGAATCACATTGCTAACAAGTAATTGCAACCTATTGCCAAAATTAATGAAGTTTTCGCCTTTAAAAGGTCGCACTTGTGTCATTTCCTGAACGAGGCAATCAGTATCTCTCCTATCCGAAAAACATTGAATTAAAGCAGCTTTTAATTTGTCCCAAGTATCCAGCTCCATTCGGCGGTCTACCATAATTTCGGCTTTGCCGGTTAGCTTTTCTTGGATACATTGAAAGGCGTGTTGTTTTAATTCGTTATCATTAAAAGTATTATATTTTGTAATAAAATTTTCACATCTAATCAAAAATTTATTAAGTTGAGTTATATCGCCGTCATATGGCTTAATGTTGTCTAATCTAGATTTGAACATAGCATAGTTGAATTCAGACATAGTTACTTTTGTGTCTGATTCTGAATCAGAAAGTGATGGTAGGCTATTCAAAAGATCTCTTATAAGAATATCTGCGTCTACCATTAATTAATAATACTATGAAAACTGTTTATTAGATTAAGATGAACAATCTAGGTTGAGCAATATGAAAGAAATAAAATAAGCTACTTGTCTCCGATAGACTGAAATTAAAATTATTTTGTGTACGATACACTGACCTAACTATCCCTCTAAAAAAATCCTCAAACAAAGGGTTCAGAAAGAGGCAAAAAGTAATACAAAGCACTTACAGTTTTCTGTCTTCGTCCTTTCTCGATTCCAACTATTCACCTGGAGCGTCCTTGGTTGTTCTCGATGAACTGAAGGTTCTGGATAGCACATTTTAGGGGTTGAAACTACCGGTAACTTTTCGACGTGATGCGAATCTTTCACTGTACTATCCTACTGACTGCGCCAATTATGTCAATCACCGAAAACTTCTGTTTTTTTCTAATAATTACAAGTTATCTCAAAAGCGAATCAATATAGAATGAATATAATCTTAAACTAAGGTACAATGTAAACTAATTTGTGCTGAGCTGGTCCATGTGCCATACCGTGAGAAACATCTAGCGTCGGCAGATTCTGGCTATGGGAAACACCTTGCGTCGGCAGGTTCTTTGGGATTCATGACCTATACTTTGTGGCAATGACGTAACTCGGTGGTGAATCAGTTTATGTTTTATTCGATACGGAGTATTAACTTATGTCTATGTCCTTATGTCTTCAGTAAGTTGTGAGTTCAATACAGTCAGTCTGTAAAATTTCTCGGTATTTTTGTATACTAAATTGTCGATCGCGGTGATTCCGAAGTATCTGTATAGGTCATTGTTTGTTATCTCCCATTGTGGGGCACCTTTTATTGTTCTTAGCACGAACCTTTCGGCGTATGCTAATTTATTGAAAGTTGTATCTGATGTTGAGGACCACACAGGAGCCGCATACGTCAGAACTGGACTTATGAAGTTGCATTTTAGTTTTAATTTCAAGGGGTGATTTTTGACATATATACAAGGTGGCTCACGGTTGATGGTACCTTAGACGTTTACGGAGAACGGGACATAGTATCGTTCTGAAGATCTGGTTATGAAAGTATTTGCTCTTAACCTATCGATCTATTTTCAGCGATGCAGCGTTGCTACTTATACCAAAAAACTAGCAGCATCTTTATTATTTCAAATAGAAAACCCTATATATTACTGCGATTTTGCATTTGTCCTCACTTTCTTAATATTTTTGCCCCACTTACCTACACCTATCTCTAACGGTGCCCGAGATATTAATTATTTTCCATATTTTTGATCCAAAACATAGCTCGAATTAAATGTTTACTTCTGCGTTATTTCAATTCCTAAGAAGCTGTAACTTTGTTAGTAGGTCATCGAGATAATGTTTATAGATTCTGAATACAGAAATTTGTTCTGCGTTATACAGGGTCTTAAAAAATGTGTGATTTTACTGCTAGATATAAAAATGTTTAAAAATTCGTTTTTTTAAATGGAACACCCTGTATATTATGAAATATCCTGAAAGAGCAATGGACAAAAGCTTCACCTTTGGTTCTATGCATGAGGTGATTTACATGTTCATTGGAGTTTAATTTTTTGTCTAGTGTTAGTCCTAGATATGTCGTGGATTTCACCTCTGTTATAATAAAGTTATTGATTTTGAGCTTTAGTACTGGCTCTAGGTCTGACTTGCGTTTAAAGTTAATCACACTTGTTTTGTCTGCGTTAACTTAAATTGTCCACTTTTTGAAGTAGTCGGACAAAATCCTTATATCGTCGCCTTCAGATGAAAATTGCGTAACTCCATGTAACAAAATTTTACAGGAGAAACAAAAAACACTTCTAAAGTCAGATTTTTAAACATTATTTATATTATTTGTGTTTATTTATTGAAATATATTTAATTTTATTTATTTGAAGAGGAAGAAGGGTTCTTTAAAAAAATTCCAATAATACATAAAAACAGGAGATACGCATTTTTTGTTTTTAAAAATACGGATGTAATATTCATATGATACAAGAGGAATAAGGATAGTCTATTGTTAAACATTTTTTATTAAATCATTTTCAAAAGAACAACTTACACAAACGAGCTTAAAACCTACATACAAATATTAAACTGATTTAGGTAAATATATTGATATTTAAAATTATAGTTAAAGAACAACAATAAAAAAACTATGCAAAGGAAAGAGTGTCATAAAAGTCGTGATAATATGGCAACAAGCTTCTTTTTAAAATTTCTTTTATGACTATCCTTCTTTCTAGATAGAGGTTCGTTAAGCTGCTTATCGGTGCAAATATTTTAGCTCTCTGATTAATCAATTCAAAGAATCAGTGTGTCCCAACTTAGAAAATATTCTTCCTGTGTTGTCGTATTTAAGGGATCGGATCTTTGTAACTCTAGCTATGCCAGGTCGAATTGATTTGTAATAATTGAGGTTATAAAATTTGTTAAAGAACTTATGCGTTAGGTATTTTTCATTATACGGTTTTGGACTATTTCCGGCGATTCTGCAAGCATGTACATAATCTGCTGGGATGTTTATTTTCCGATTTCAATTTGTTTTCGATTCATTTCATTTCATTATTTATTATTTTTTCTCTTCTTGTCTGATAGGGGGCTTTCCCGCTTGGCAGACTAGCCATGTCAATACAATTTTAATGGGAAACGCGGGGTAACACCTGTGGAATGTTACCAGGGGACCAGCCATGCTTTAAATGCCCAGTGAAGCTGGGGACGGGAAAAACCTCAGCAAAAACCCACGTCCATGGCGGAATATAATCAGGGGCGGCCCCAGAAGCATCTTCTTCTATACGTGATCGGTGCCTGTTCAATAGAGTTGGCAGCTCCAGGTGGTGGTGCCCTCATAGCCTCCATCAGGCACACAGGCGGGAATGGATACCTGTAGATGGTCTTCTGGATGGGTGGTTTTTGTTGGTCCAGTGTGTTAGCAGGGTATCCTGGGCGTGGTCCCGACCTGGGTGGCCGAAAGCTCGAAGGCAAAACCGTTCCTGGAGTTGAGAAAACCTGTCGAAGATAAGGATAATGTTTTAATTAGTTATATAAATCGGCTGAGCGATGGTCCCACTCGAGATTCTGGCATCTTCGTAATACCCGTCTCTCGAGCGAGGCGAGTTTATTGATGTGATATTTAGAGATGATGGAAGCCTGTATGAACTTATGATCCATCAGCGGTCTCACGAAAGTCTTGTATGTGAAAATTATTGTTTCGGAGGTGCATTTACCAAAACGTCCGTTCAACATTGTGAGCCGAGAGGATCTTTGTCTTACCTTGTTACAGGTGTCTTGGATTCAGTAACCCACCAGAGGGTGCGCGTGATTCGCACCCCCCAGATAGTTCACCTGGTCCAAGAGATGTAATCTCTCGCCCCACAATGTTTCGTCAAAAGCATTCTGGATATCGATAAATATCGCCAGAGTGGCATTTCCGTCATTTAGTGCTGTGGTGGCATGAGTGATAAACTCTGAGACTGCGTCATGAATGGAGTGGTTTTGCCTGAAACCGTATTGAAAACTGGGGATGATACCCCTTTCCTCCACGAACTGTCTCAGTCGAGAAGTTAGAATTTTGTCGAAAAGTTTGCCGGCGCAGTCTAATAGAGATATTCGACGACTTGTTGGGCTTAGGGATCATAATAGTATTTGATGTTTTCCAGGAAACCGGGAATTAGTTTTGTTCAGGACACGTGTTGGAAATACGTGTGAATTGATGAATTAGTGAAAATGGGATTTTCTTAAGGATTTTCCTGTTGATGCTATTTGGCCCAGGAGCAGTATTCTTAGAGATTCTGATAATATGGTCCACTTGATCTGTAGTTATACGTCTGGTCAATATGTCGTGTTCCGCGTTGCCGGATATTGCATGGGGGTTTGTTGCAAGGAATATATCGTAACGGTTCTGCGTGAATTGATAGAATTGGTGGTCAAATCGGGGATCCTCAGGAATGAGGAACACCGTTTCTAGATGGGTTTTAAACGCAGTTGATTTGCTTAGAACTTTGAGCTTATCCCAGTATTTGGAACCATTCTGATAATTTAGATTAGCAGTAGCTTGACGCCACTGTTGCTCTTTGAATCGGGTAATGAGAATTTGGATACGAGAGTTAAGACGATTCCATTCGTTCTTGAGGTAAGGGTCACCAGTTTTCCGAAAATCTTTTAAGATTTTTCGCTTATGTTTTATTTAATAAAAATTGCAGTTTTTGTTATAAGCACAATAAAAATCAATAAATATAACATTATATATACCTTATATATATATATATATATATATATATATTTGTCAATGCTACACTTCGGACCGCATATAACTTATACTCCCTTATAAGTTATACAACTTATACGTCCCCAAAGTGTATTATATTTTACATTCTAATGTTGAATGAAATGTACGTGTAAAAATCGTCAATTCATATATTCAGTAGGTTTTAAATACTTTTCTACCGCTTCTGTAAGCAGTAAGGAAGAAAAGAAGAAAGAAAGAACTGTCCGAATATATCTATCAGTGAACTTTCAATTATTTTGATGACTATACACTTGAAAATGTGAAGTATTTTTTACAGAAAATAGGACCGAGTTTATTAGTTAATGCACTGAAAAACTCAAAATAATTTTTATTCTACTGTCGTTGGTACTTTTCAAGTTGGTGCGGAATCAACCCATAACTGTATAAGTTCAAAATTACCAGCACCAGTAGAATTATAATAATTTTGAGTCTACCAACTAATAGAGTAGGTTCTATTTAAAAAAAAATATTGTATTAAATATCGATCCCAGGAGGCGTATTCTGTACATTTTATACAACTTTTTAAACAACATTTATACTTTTTAACGACAATAGTTGATAGTTGAACATCGACATGTCATGTCAAAGTCAGTGGAAAGAACATGTATATAACGGGGGATATCATATTTTAATAAATAGTAAATAAATATTATGTAGTTTTAAGGAATAAAGAGAAGACAGTTTGAAAAATAAAGAGCAATCTTTTGAGTGGAAATTATGCCAGATTGAATAGCTATAACATATATATTTTGTTATTATCCATATAACAGTAAGAATGATACTTGTTAATAATTTACACTAAGAAGACTTAGATTCCGCATAAGAATATCCTCAAAAAATTGTATTGAGTGAACAATAGTGTTCACAACAATACATTTAGAGTAAATATGCTTACAATGTAATTTAGAAAAAACTTATAAGATGGCAAGATTCAATTCCATCAATTTTATATCTACATAAAAAATACCTATACTAAAACTTCCTTGGTACTTATGGTATTTTAATAGATTATTCCCTAGGCTGGGTATATATTTATTGACAAGTGAGAAGTAAGAGGAATATTAAATCAACAAAAGTAGATAGAATCTATCTACTTACCCACCTGATAAAATAGTCGGAACTCAAAGATCTACTGTAATAATGGAAATGTAGCACATACTCTGAAATGTATACCATTAAGATATTAAGACAGACACATATACTTACTTCCAATCAAAGAGAATAGTAAATAATTATAGTTATGTTTTCTCAGCTTATAATTTCAATCACAATAAACCACCGGCTTTTGCTTTAGGTCTATTACAAGATGTATCAGTAATCTACAAATATGTAGAATGTCATTTCAAAGTATTCGTATATGTGATATTTTGAAAATATGTATGATACTTACTTTTAAAACTATTGTAAGGTTTTCACTGGTGAGAACAACTAAGAAATTAATCAACAATATATATCTATGTCAACAATGAACTGATATAATTAATATAATATATAATTCATATTTTGAAGGAACATAACCTCTGTTTGCAATGGCATTTGCATAAAGCGGCGATAGACTATGGGATCGGGTAATATTCGTAAGATGTTCATCACATATGAATGTATGTTGTTAAAGAGATATTTTTATGTTTGTGGTTAGATTAACATTGGCAAAATAATAAATAGTGGTTGACTGAAACAAGTAGGACATTTTTCTAAATGACATTGTAAGCCTATTTACTATAGATGTATTGTTGTGAAACACTTATGTTCAATGCAGTTTTATGAACAATAATCAAAATACGAGTGCCAACTATTCAATTTTGATATTTCATTCTCAAATAGATTTGTAATAATTTTCTTCTCCAGTTTTCAATTAATTAATTCCTTAAAACTACATAACATGAATTCACAGTTTATTAAAATATGATATCCCCCGGTACATACATCTCTTTAGAGTGACTTTGACATGACATGTTGTCGATGTTCAACTATTGTCGTTAAAAAGTTGTATAAAATGTTGTTTAAAAAGTTGTATAAAGTACAGAATACGCCTCCAGACACCTGTTTCGAAAGAAGTGCACCCTGCTCAAACAGCTGCTGTGCAATGGTGGAAAAACGTGTTATGCGCAAGACCGTAGCGAAAAACGGCTCTAACAATTTTTATGAAATTTTAAAAATTCTTTGATGTCGGCCAGGAAAAGTCTAAAGAGGGAAGAACTCGCCATGCAACATGCCTGGTGTTATTTCCACCCTCTCGGAGAGGCCATCCAGATTTCACTGTAGGCGAACCATTGCCGTGAAGGTTTTTAATAATGTTGATAAAGTACCAAAGTATGAATACCCATGTTATACAATTTGTGCCACAGACTCTTATGGCCCTTCTGGAATATACAAAAACGGCATACATTCGCCTTCCCTTCAGTCGCAAGTGTAATTGCGAAATTGAGGACAAAACGTATACGTTGTCGATACAGCCTCTTTCTTCCCTTACGAAAAGCTGATTGGTCCTCAGGTATGAAGTCATTTACAGATTCCCACTTCAAAATCCTTCTCGGAAATTTTGGGGGATTAACTTGACTATAGAATTTACTAAAATTAGAGCTACGTAATTATTCGGTTCGTTTGTGTTTCCTTTTTACAAAAATCGCCTTCAATAAGTATGACCAGAGAACACCTACCTCCAACTACTAACGGAGTTGCTAGGTACCATAAAGTTAACCCCTCACTGTTAATGATATTATGATAAAATCGTTTGTGGGTGTTTGTTAGACGGAAACCAACGTTTGTTGGATATTTATTCATTTGTTGTTCAGTAAACAAGATTTGGGGATTTTCTTTTTTCACGGTAGCCCCACTTAAATGTATTCCTTGAAGTGAATGACTATTATTAGGCATGCAATCATTTGTTGGTCGTTAAGTGGTCACCAAATGAGTATTTTTATAGTCTAATAGTCATTTATTACCCTGCAAAATTAAAAAAAAATGTTCAAACCAAACTAATCTTGTTTTTTGAACGCTACCTTTGGCGCTACCTTACCGATGTTGGTTTGCTGATCTCATAATCAACCCCTCCGCATACACGATACGGTACACAAAAATATAATTAAATATTTCTATTGTATACTCTATGCATAACCCGCGATTATTTAAATTTAGTTGTCTCTCACTTAGACAACAGCTTTATTGTTATGATTATTTAACGCGTTAGTGTTTTCTAACAAATGATCTGCAAAAAATATTTATTGTACACAAAGAAATTATAGATTAATCCTGTTCAATCCCATAATTGCTTGGTTATTAATTACTTAACTGTTTATCACAATTCACCTGTTAATGTGTTAATCATGTAGTATATGTATACGGTAAACCTTTATAAGAGAATGTTGTACTTATGGACTTACGTATAAATATATACACCATGGATAAAGAATACCACATAGACAAAAACAGAGAATATATCTGGACAAAAAAAAGAATACCATATATTATTATATTATATTACTCTATGTTTATGTCACATACATATACCCAGTTACGCGATCAGCTGTAAGGTTTGAAGGTATATATTCTCTGGTTAGGTTTCTCTGATTCGGCATCGGTAAGGTGGCGCCTCCATGCGTTTAAAAAATAAGGTAGATTTAGTTTGAACTTGAATTTTTTTTTTAATTTTGTAGGATAATAAATGACTATTTGACTATAAAACTAGTCATTTCGTGACCAACTAACGACCAACAAACGATTGCATGCCTAATAATTTTCATTCACTTGAGGAATACATTTAAGGGGGGCTAACGTGAAAAAAGAAAATCCCCAAATTTTGTTTACTGAATAACAAATCAACAAAAATCCTTATCGAGCTGAGTTGCTAGACCCTATATTATAGGACCGTGATTCATCATCAAAGTGACAGGATTTGAATGACATATGACATGATAATAATACCGTAATGTACCGAACCGAAGGCTTTCGACAATTCAGAGAACACCTCGATAATTCCACTTTAACAACTTTAGGATATATAGTGGATACCTATGTTTCCACCAAAAATTATTGCTCGCTCACTTTAGATTAGACGGATGAGAAAAAATGCTTTAGTTTTCGATTTTCTCTCAAGTCCAGAGCAGATGACATGCTGATTTCATTTCTTATTCCAATTATTAAGCGCTTGTCATTAACAATACATTTACATGTCTTGAGATTTTCATACATCGCAGTCGTAAAAATTCATCGTTCCAGCTGATTTTTCTTGCCGTTAATATTTATTCTATAGATTTGTTTTCGTTAATTGCAAAACGATTTATATTTATCGAGCTAATTTAGTATTATATAAGCTTATTACAACAAAAAAATATATCACTCAACCATATTTTCCGCACCCAGCACCCATATTCACTCCACCCTCCCTTAATCCACTAGGCAGCTGGCGAGCTAAAATTTCAATGCTAATAGGTATATTATATTTAAGCAACTAGAAATAAAATCCAAAAGTTGCTAGAACCTATCCTTCACATTCACCAAATTTTGTCATGAGAAAACTGCATATTATTTATCTATATTAGGAATTAAAATGTAACTGGTTAGAATTACAAAGTTTGTTTGTATTGTTTTATGTATCGGTTGTGTGTCATTATGGATTCTTCCTTAACCAATTTTAAGATCGAGAGAGACTTTCCTAGTTGTTATGACTCAACATAACATATACATTAAGGGTGTTCGAGCAGGATTTCAAACCAAACTCAAACCGTCAGAGGCATGCGCATTTTAATTTTAAGAAGGGGGAAATTCATATGCGCATGCTCCACAATCACGGAACACAGTTGGAAACTGGTCCAAACTACTGCTCGAACACCCTTGACATATAGCGGAGTGAGTTAACCTTCCTTAAATTTTGTGATGACTGATGACAATCATAGAACAATATAAACTTTACACAGATAGAATGTAATCTCTCTTGAAAGAGAGTAAATCAAAAATGGCGGTTCAGTTCTCCCAAGCCACAGAATCTACCACAAAACAGGAGGGCGCTGAATGCATTTTAGAGCTCAATTATTGTGTTCTGTGTTTCAAACTAATTGAATGGCGCGAAATATAAAATTTGATTTCTCATGATTGAACATTGAAACCAAATATTTTTTATAAAAAAATACCACCGACTTTATCAGAATAGGCATTGTGAATTACAAAATAACATTTTAATTAATTTTTAAGTTGTGCAAGAGAAATCAATCTTAACAGGGCAATTTAAAATAAAACAATATATAGTTATCCATAATATATAATCAACAACTTAATATATTCAACAATATATACTTTACTTGTATTTATTATGCTTTCTTTTCAAATACACTTGATAAGCCTCATTATACAGTTTTGAGGCATATTTCTTTTGACGACGCTCTTTACCGTCTATTATAGCATTGGCACCATTAACATAATTAAATATTATAATTTTACAAAAATTTATGATAATGTCTCTCTTCATGGATTCTTTATGAAGGCAATCAGTGAAGTTGAATTCCACCTTCTCACTGATTACCTTATAAATTTCATCCAAAAGAGATTTTTTGCAAATATGATTTTTAATTATATATAAAGTTATGTTGTACACTTGCACCAAATACTTAAAGAATTTATTATTAATATATTTCAATCTTTTCATGTTCGCACCTCCATATTCCTTCCAAGTTGAAAATTCCGAGAATGTGTTACCCTCGTTACCTTGATTTAAGAAATTACTCTTACAAGTGTGGCACTTCCCAATTTTTTTTTTTTTGAGCAAATAAATCCTCCTACATATGCAATGGCATTCTCCTCCAACGGTTGATTGATATTCAAAGTTGATGGCACTTCTATTGTTTCCCTCGACTCCTCGGGTCCTGTTGTTGAGCTTGGATTCTGAAACATACGAAGGTTTGTTTAGTATTATTAAGAAAAAGAAAAGTGTTTTTCTGTACCTCCAGTAATAATTCCAACGAATATAACATGTTCGCCTTATCATCTTCACAGTTACTTCCTAGCGAATGTTTTCCTACCAAATTATTCACTAGGAGAGATTTGTAATATTGCTGAAAGGCAGAACATGTAGGATTTATATTTCGGATGCCCCTCTGACGAATTTTTCCAAAAAAATTCTCTAGAGGGTCCTGGTTCAAAAATCTTGGTTTAAAATTTTTGAAACCGAAGCTCTTTAACAATTTCCGGAGGACCATGAAATTGTTTATTATAGTTATCCAATTTTTGAAGGTTGGTGGCACGGTCCTTTTATTTCCATTTATGTGAAAAGTTGATATTACTGCCCTTGACTTCAACCAACATTGAACATGAATATTATCTTCATCCGAATCGGCACAGTTCACGCTAGTCCTCAGAATTTTACCATTTTTGTTAAATTTACTGTAGCCATTTAAACTATCAAATAAATTGTCAAACAGCTTCAGAAATTGAGCCGTATCAGCAGCTCTTTCCTCCATAACGATGTCGTCGACTTGATGTTCTAAAAACAGAAATATGTTCGTTAATATAAGAACTCGTTATTATCAAGTATATTTAAACATACTCGTTTTAGCCATAAAATTGATTGTAGCTGAAACCCCATGGCTGAATACTTGAGCACAGGTCGAAACTTTCATTTTTCTCATCTTATCCTTATCGATGTGGAATTCCGTCAACTTGGTCATAAGTTTTAAATCCTCGCCATAATTGTCCAGAAGCCAAGCTTTTCTGATATCATCCCACTTAGCTGTTCTTTGATCCTAATTCGAAAGAAATATCATTTTTCAAAAGATTGTTTCGGAATCCCTTGAGAAGATGAGGAACATCAAATAGTGGAATAACTCTATTTCCATCAACTTCGAATATGTATTCGCGCAATTGTTCGTTTCTTCTCAAGTATTCAGCTTGGGTATCGGTGACCAATTGTTTTATAGCCTTAACATTATTGGTACCTTGGTCACATACAGTACCAATAACTGTGATTTTTCATAGCAACCACAATAGTCTTAATGGTTTGCATAATTTGAGGTGCTTTAGCTGCAGACTTTACAAACTGGTAAAGAATAGGCTGTTTCCAATTCTTCGCTACACCCCGCAACATGAAAACCTAAAATACATATTAACATATTAAAACTCTAGAACAATATCTATTATTTCTGAAATAATTTTAAAACAGTTACCTGAACGTGGTCTGCTATATGAGGTGTTCCGTTTTCACCAAAATCTTCAAAGCCTTCTACTCGATCTTGATGTTGGTTGAACTGAAGATGTGGAGAAAGACTCATCTCATCAAACATCAAAAAACAGTATGTATTGACTGCCGGCATTGTCGCGACCATTTTCTCTAAACCTTGAACTACAGACTCACTTAAGCCAGTTGTGATGGTATTTTCTGCAATAATTTTGTCAAGGTAACTCTTGACGGGAGTGCAAATATTCTTGAGAGTAAATTGTAGCCAGAAGGACTCTGCTTAAATAGAGCTAAAGCCGTTATTTTATCTTTGAGTGAGAATCTTCGTGCTTGCACCTTTTTACCAGCATTTTGAATCTGGTTTGGGAAAAAGTTTCTGCTTATGATGTTCAGATTTCTTGTTAATTTCTCAAAATATTCACACTTGGCCATCTCTGATGCTTTATTGATACGAGATGAAAAGTCCAACCGTTTTCTTGCGACTGAATATTTCTGTTTCTTCATATATTGCAGTTGTTGATATAAATACTTTTTTCTTGGAGTCAGTTCCGAAACATTTCTTAAAGATAATCGATCCAGCAGTTTAGAAGGACCTAAAAAATAATTAGAGAATTATTGGTGGTCATATATAATAGCATCTTTTTTTACTTACGGCCAGGTGAAAAGCTAGCAGATGTAGAAGGCTGAGAGCAAATTGGGGCATCAGCAGTGTACATGGAACAATCTTCTGCTGGAATACTGACTTCCTCGCAGTGTGATTCTATCTGATGATCATCTAAAATAAAATAAAGGTTATTACAATTTTCAACAAAACCAACTGAAGTATAATAAATTATAATAATAAAACTTAATGAAGCAGTAATGAAACGTTGAGGCTCTGCAACACCCAAATTATATGAAAATAAATATCTATTCATAGCTAAAAAAACAACTTACTAGGTAACATCAACGTTGGGTACGCAGTGTTCTTTAAAACTGATTTCAATCCAAGCATAACAAAATCACTCTCTTTGAAATGTTTAGAACAGACACGATAATGTTGATAAATGTAGAGAGGATCCAAATTCGAAAGCATCTTATTATAAATGGCCGCCATCCATTTTTTGAACAACTTTATGTTTTTCTGTGGATTGACAAATCTATGTCGTCCAGAAGTTTTCAACGGAACACATCCACTAACTGCACATCCGGGTTTTCCCATAATTAGAAAACAATTAATCGCAACCACTTGACAAAGAAATCTCCAAATCACACAGATCAAGCCGACACAAAGTACAACAAGCAACTGATAAAAATGAATATTTGAATTCGTTCTGTCAACACTATTGGAATCACTTCGGCTATTCGAGTATACAGCCCCTGATGACAATCAACACATTACCATCAAGTGATGTGTTTTCTATCGTTTTTGTATCTTCTTTGTATTAATAAAAAAATTTTTATAAATCTAAAGTTTTCTACTAACAACAGTTCGGACATGAAATCTGTAGTAGCTGTAAGACCTGATAAAATGTTTATTACAAATTCAATTATTGACACCTTGACAGTGTATCCTTGTATGATATATGCCTATTATTTATCTCTCTCTCCTATCATTGTTGACTGATATTGTTCAATGTCAATAATTACCGACTCTATTAAAAGTGTTGAAAGAATTTCAGATGAATCCAATTATGGACCGTATCCAAGGACAACTATCTTAGGTTAAAAAAAGTTCTTCTAACGGAATTTCGATGACAGTAGCTGGCTTTGGTCGTCTTGATTTCAGGAGTTTTATTTTTCTTCTTATTAGGAAGATGATGGCACCAATGGTGATTAATATGATAAAGCTAAGGGTGATTCCAAAATGTCCTCTGTGGAACTCAATGGGAAGTATGTTGGGCTCTTGGTATTGTGGTATCATCTTAGTCGGGTCGTCTAGATGTAGTGGTTTGACATTTAGCTTGTTTGACTTTTGATGGTTCTTGGTGATTAGGCCATTCTTGTGAAAAAGTTCTATTTGAACCTGTCCATGTATGTTTCTGGAATGAATATGTGCAGTCGCTATTTCCCAAGACAGCATTACATTTTGTGATTTTGACAGATTTAAAAGATTTCGAACAATCCTCATTGATGTCTGCGGGTTGTTTTGTGCAGATGATAGTATTTCCGTTAGTTAGTTGAGTGAATAAGGAGAAATTGTTGTTGACAGTGGCGAAGTTGCATTTTGATAAATCGTCTAGGCTACACAGGTCTTCATGTGGTACTTTTTGGCAGTACCAGAGTGAAAATGTCTTTATGCAGTCCTCGCTGGTCCATTTGGTTGAGCCTTTTGAGTTGAGGGCAAACGTATGGGGTGGTAGGAGGATATTGTTACGAGTACTAGGAATAGGAATTATTTTGGACAAATGATAAAATTCATTGGCTAATATAGGTATTTTTAAAGTACAAATGAGTGTTTTTGAAGTGAACATAAGATTAACTTTAATGATTTCTAATAAAGTTGGGATATCTGGAGCGATTTCAGTGTGAGAGTGAGTTGAGTGTAAATAATTGAAAATTTCTTTTAGTTCCTGTTGGTTTATCAATTCGACATTTAGTATGCCTTGATTGCTGAATGAAATAGTTCTCAAAAGTGTCTGAATGTAATTTCTTAAATTTCTGATCTGTTCTAGCTCTATGTGAATAATTATTTCACTATTCAACCTATCCTCTAAGTCTGATAAGTCTTTATAAACATTTTCTGCATGTGTTTGTATTCTCTGCAAATCCTTTTGCCATCTTTCTGTTATTCGACCTGCTAATGTATGTAGCTTGGAAATTTCAGTCTTTAATTTCTCTTCGTTAGAGTTAATCTTCATAAAATTATTTTGAATGTCAATTAGATCGTTTTGATCTAGATTTCCTGATATGTATCTTATAGCTGAGCCTGAACCATCGAATAGACTTCTTTTTTGATTTTTGTCGGGGCGAGAATATATTCTCAGTTTGTTAATATCTTCTGATAGAAGATCAATGTCTCGTTTGTAAGTATTGGTTGATTATAGGTATTTGATTTAATGATAATTTAGCATATGTAGTCTCGATACTCTCAATACTTATTGTAAAATAAACCTTATGATAGTTAACCTTATATTTAGCTAAGCCTATGTTGTCTAATATGTATCCAGGGGGATCAATTGGTGTCAGCTGAAGTGCCTGGTTGATGGTTGTCAGTGTCATTGTCAATCTGAAAAGGGTTAGTATTTTTGATCATGTGTTTACTGATTCTCTTTCCTTTTTGTGATACAAGATTTTGTTCCTTTGATTTCTTTGGATCTAGTAAAATTTTCTGGTATCTAGGTTTTATTTTATTTCTAGGTTCTGTATTCAAATAAACAATATCAGTTTTTGAGATTTTTCCTGTACGCTTGGAATGTACTTTCTCTAAATTGTTTGATTGCTTATTGAATTGTTTTTGATAAAGGTCGTTATAGAAAGGGATGATTTCTTGTTTCCTATGCTCATTATAGTCTTGACATTATTCGTATCTGTTCATCTTTATTAAGGATATCTTTCAGAAACGTATTAACTTTAACAATTTTTACGTTGGGTTCAAATATTTCGGAACATTTCCTGTAGGCCGATTGAATGAGATCGTCTTCTTGGCAGTATATATAGTACGTTTTCGTAGGGTCTATAATTTCGTGAAACATATTACCTAGTATAGTTTCGTCAATTCCTCTTCTGAGTGTTAAAGTGTATCTATTCTTTCCAAAAGGTTTTGTAAAATCAATATCGTTTTTGTCACCGTATTTCAATAAAATTTGATAATGAGTGGAATTTAAAGATTTGTCAGATATTGGAAAATTAAACGCTGGATTTTCTTGTGCTGTATGTCTAGTTTCACCTGAATTACTCTTTTCGTCATCGTCTGGTTCCGCATTTGATTGATTTGAGAAAGGGTTAGCGTTCAAAATATTGTCTGCTTCACTATTTGTTATCGATAAATTGGATTCTGAGCCGAACGTTGGTAATACCGACAGAAGGTCGATATCTTTATTTTGATCACCTTTAATTAAGTCTAAATTCTTCTTTGCCTTATTCATAGGGGGCACAACTATAATGTCACTAATAATGTTCACTTTACGTTCCTCTCTAGCGGATTTCATAAGAGCTACATTTTTTCTATTGCGTCTGTTGGAGATGATTTCATCTATAGCATTTATCTCGATTCTTGAGAGAGCATCAGCTACGTAGTTCTCTTTACCTTTTTTATATTTAATTTCAAAATTAAATTCCTCAAGTTTTAGTTTCCATCGAATAAGTCGTTGATTTGGTTCTTTCAATGAATGTAACCAAACTAAGGGTTTATGGTCAGTTTCTATAAGGAATTTTCTACCAAACAGATAGGGACGGAAATGTTTACAGCTGTCGATGATTTGGTTCTTTCAATGAATGTAACCAAACTAAGGGTTTATGGTCAGTTTCTATAAGGAATTTTCTACCAAATAGATAGGGACGGAAATGTTTACAGCTGTCGATAATTGCAAGCAGTTCTTTTTCAATAGTACCATAATTCTTCTCTGCTGAATTCAATGTTCTTGAGTAGAATGCAATTGGGTGAGAGTTTTGAGAGATAACGCTTCCTATGGCAACATTACTAGCATCTGTAGTTAGAGTGAATATTTTTGAAAAATCGGGGTATGCAAGAACAGGGGCATTACAAATAATTTGTTTACATTTTTCGAATGAATCAATATATTCTTGATCTTTAAAATTTATTTTAGTACCTTTC
Source organism: Crioceris asparagi (assembly GCA_958507055.1). Classification (NCBI taxonomy): domain Eukaryota; kingdom Metazoa; phylum Arthropoda; class Insecta; order Coleoptera; family Chrysomelidae; genus Crioceris; species Crioceris asparagi. The sequence goes on from OY293832.1 coordinate 18,742,144, forward strand.
TTAAGATATTTATTGATCGGATGGGAAATTTTGGCAAAAACTTTTATAAACTTTCGGTAATATGAAATCATACCAAGAAATGATCTTATTTGTTTCTCAGATTTCGGAAGGGGAAACGATTGAATTGCTTCAATTTTATTTGGGTTAGGTTTAATTCCATCTGGAGTGATGATATGTCCTAGGAATGCTACTTCCTTTCTCAGGAATTCGGATTTATCTAACTGAATTTTTAAATTATAATTTTGAAGCTGTTGGAAAATTTGTTTTACATGTAATATATGTTCTTGAAGTGATCTAGAGAATATAACGATATCGTCCATATATACGAAACAGAACTTATAAAGGAATGGTCGTAGAATTGTATCCATAACCCTCTGGAATGTTGCTGGGGCGTTCTTTAGGCCAAATGGCATTCGAGTATCTTCGTAGTGACCATTGTCGACAGTGAAAGCAGTCTTCTCAGCCGAATCTGGATGAATTTCTATTTGGTGGAATTCTTGGGCAAGATCTAGTGTCGAAAAGTAAACACATCTGCCAAGATTGTCAAGAATTTCGTCGATTCTGGGTAAAGGATATTTATCTTCAATGGTTTTTTCGTTTAATTTTCGATAGTCTATGACCATACGGAATTTCCTTTTTCCACTGGAGTCTAATTTTTTGGGGACAATCCAAACAGGGGAACTATAAGGAGAGATACTGGGTTTTATAATTTTATTATCTAGAAGTTTTTGGATCTGATTTTGTATCTCTTCTTTAAGATGGTATGGATATCTATATGACTTTTGATAAATAGGCTCTTCATCAGCAGTTCTAATGTTATGTTTGACAGCATGAGTGAAAGAAAGATCAGAGTTTTCGTTATAGAAGATGTTTTTGTATGCTTTGCATGTTGAAATGATGAGGCTTTTCTCCTCGGGGTTCAGATGTTCTGTTCGAATAAGTTTAGTAATGTCTATATAATTATTAATGTCATAATTTGGACTAGATTGTTTGAATGTTGATAGGGGTTGGACTGGAATTGGTTCATGGAAATTTACGGCAATTTGTGAGAATTGTAGATCTTGTTCAATTGGAATTTGTACGTATCCGTCTGAAACTGAAGTGATGCACTCAGGGATAAAAATATTGTTTAAAGAAATTTCTGGTAAAACTACAGGGCCGTTGTCAAGTGTTACAGGAATTTTCAATATAGGCTTATCAAGTTGTTCTGTGTATGGTTCAAATAAACCAGGATTTATTTCAAAATGAAATGGTATTTTAATATTTGCAATTTTTAATATATGATTCTTATAATCTATAAGAGCCTTAAGAATATCAAAATCTTGGCTACCAATAAGAGCATCGAATCTTTCGTGCCATGGGACTATAAACATGTCGAAAATATGTTCTATTCCAAAATCGTTTAATAGAGGATATTGACAACTCAATGAACCATTATAAGTGGTTTTAATTGATTTCACGGAAAATTTTGACTTGTAAATGTAATTGGAGAATAGTCGAAAGGCTGGTTCTGGATTGATTATCGAATTGGTTGCTCCTGGGTCAATTAATATCTTAAGATCTAATCGGGAAGGTAAATGAAAGGTAGTTTTGGTGATGAGTTTATATTGTTGATATCTATTCCGAGGCTATTAATTAAAAATTTTCAGTTTCCTCATTTTCTTCGATATTTAAATTTTGGAACTGATCATCTGTATTATCTATGTATGTCTGTTCGTTATATGTGTATTCGTCTTGATAAGTACCGTAATCATGATTTTCATCTTCGTTATAGTCTTGTTCGACGTTAAATAGTTCTTCTACCATTACTCTAGGGGGGCCGGTTTGTTTAAAATGGTTCTGTGGTCTGTTTTGGGGCCTAAAAGTATGAGCTGTTGATATGCTCATCGGTGTGGGTTTGTAATTGTTATGTGGTTTCTGTTGTCTTTTGAAAACTTGTGAGTTAGAAGGGAATTGTTTGGGTGGGATGGGTTGATTTTCATTTGGAAATTTCGGAAGTATTTGTGGTCTAAATGGCTGATATTGAAAGGACTGATTTGGCAATTGAGGTTGGAATTGTTGGGGTTGAAATGGTTGACTAGGCATATGTGGCCTGAATTGTTGATATTGAACGGGAAAATGTGAATTTTGAGATCTGAATTGTTGGAAGTGGAGGGGTTGTTTATTCTGATAATTTGATGATTGAGATTTCTGGGGTGGGCGTATTTTTGTTGACTTCTGAGCTCTAAGGAAGTTTGCAAATTCTATCTGGGACCTTTCGTTATCTAGTTTCTTACACTCAAACAGGGCATGTTCAAGGCTTGGAATTGAAATGTGAAGAAGATGATTTCGCTGGGTTCTAATAGACCTGCTTTAAATATTGCAAGGGCTTGTTCAGGGTACATATTTTCTTTGGACTTACGAACACTTTCATCATTTGTATTGATTGCTAAATGTTCCTTAAGAATTTGTAGTTTGGAAATAACTTCTTCATAGAATTCTGAAAAGGTTTGTGGATAGATTTGAATTGTGATATTAAGATCGTGAGCTAGTAGCTATTCGGACCTAGGATCTCCGAATCGTTCAGTAAGGGCTTTCTTCAGGCTAAGCCAAGTTTCGAAGGATTGGTTAATAATGACATCTCTAGCTGGACCAGAAAGTTTTGCTTTAATTTGTTCTAAGACTAGAGTGTTGAATAGATGATTGTCTTTTGTTTCTAGAAGCGTTATATATTTCTCGGACTGCCTAATAAAATATGCGAGGTCTTTCGAACCACCGGAATATTTGGGCAGGAGGTTGTTTGCCATTGTTATCTCAAGTTGGGTAATAGGGATAGGATTAGCCATGTTGTTTATTGTTTCGTCCGATTGAGAGATATCTAAATGTTCGAGTAATTTAAGTGAACTGTCTGTACGAATAGGTGATCTAGATCGACTACGATTATTGCTCTTAAATAAATTCAACTAACAACAAAAAATATATAAAAAAATACGAGAAATTAATCACTTCAATTTCTAAAAATATGATTTATGAAAAAAAATTTACAGAGAATGTGTTGTACATGCAAAAAAAAATCGACTACTGGTATTTATTTTAAGTAAATCAATAAAATCAATCTTATTTTATAAAGAATATATTCACTGAAGGAACTATATTTCTTTACTAAATTCTACAGATGAGAATTAGCCAATAAATTAAATTAAAGGAAAATGACTTACAGGATAATGCACAAAAGGATCATTTGTAAGGTTCTTCCTTGTCTCTGGATTCACTGAAGGAACTGGAGCCTGTTTGACGACCTGGATTCCACTGAAGGGATCTGATGTGGGCCGGAGATATTTCGTCTTTGATGCACCTCGTAGTTGAACACAGTCACTAATGTCTTATCAAAAATTGTTCGAGATATCGTCTTAATTTCTTGATAGAAAACAGTAAAACGTCTACCGCACTGAAGGGGTAATTAATCGATTTACCGAAAATATCCTGTTCGCAGCGCCAGTTAATTTTTAATGACCGAAAAATAACTTTTTAAAAACGTTTATTCTAACATACAAGATTACATCAACAAGACAAGATTATATCTGAGATTATTATATGCATTACATGGTTTTATATTAAAATAAATGAAAGATCAGCATTAAGTTGTAATATGATCCAGTGAGACGTTGTGGAGCCGTGGTCTGGCTACATGACTCTCGCAAGTTGTCAATTTTCAAAGGTATTTGTAAAAATGGTTGTATTATGTAATTATGTATTATGTGTAACATGTAACCAACTTCAACATTCACAACTTACTATCAACAGCGCCACCAATGTTTATTCTGTGAACCCTTTTTTCGTCAAAAATTGAATCACAATTTGAATGCTTCGCCCACGAAGTATAGATACCAGGAGTCTCAACAGTATAGGCTTTCACGTAGTATTCATGGTATACGATATGAAACCCAGATTAAGTGTTCAAGGCGTACAGATAATATTATTATTATTGCACGTAAATACGCGCTGGCTCGCGGTACTTCAAATTTAATAGTTAAAATATAATATATATTAATTTATTTGATTAGAATTCGTACTAATAATAAGAAATAACTACAAGCCTTCCCGCGCATCGACTCAAATAAGTACTTCTTGAAAAGAGTCGCGCCCTACCGGCAAAATATCTGTTCCTCAAATTGATACCATTTTTAGAATATTACGTTTCGACTCCTGGTATCTATACTTCATGGCTTCGTCCATTAGAGATGGCTGTCCTTGTATAGGGTCCATACTTTTTCCGCTGCGCCCTCCTACATTTCCTAGATTTGACATAATCGATAGGCCATAGCCATAGATACTAGAGTATCTATGCCCTTAGCACAGCATAAATGCCCATGCCCATAGAGATTGTGTCTTTATCATAGACATAAGGGATATTATGGTCTTTATTCGGTCTGGTTGTCTACAAATTCACTGTAAACTATTTGAAATTTCCTACATTGATTCTAATAATCTCTGTACCATTGCCGGAAATAGAATTTATATCATTTTTGATTTGAAAGTTATTTGTTTTAGCTCTATATATATGCTCTATGGTTTTAGCTTGCTATTATCCCGTGTTATTAGAGGCAATTAAAGAAATTCGACTTTTTGAAGGAATCATTATTGAATCTGATTGATAAGATCATATAAAGATTAAAGGAAATTATTAATTTACGTACTTCTACTTATTTCCATTTTATCGCCGACCGTAATTTTCATAATTAATGCTTAGGACGATTTTGATATCAGAGTTATTACTCTATCTGGGAATTATTCATCTAGGTATATGGTGAAGCTTGGGAATCCCTTACAGATGAAACAATGCAAATTTGCTAATGTAGGATACTAAGGGGCCTCGCTACCAGGTATGCATCTCGGAGTATCCCTTTTCACCTTCCCGAGGAGAAGTGATAAGGCTGACCCTACGCCCTGCAAGTGAAATAATACTAGACCACATTTATTGATGTGTATTCAGTAAATGCCGATGAGCAACTCCGAGATAGTTTGAATCAAATACATCTAAAGTATTATACATATCTTTGGCCTTTGGTTTTAACGTATTTTCTTTGCCTCTGGCCTATCATATCGAGTTCAGTGGTGCGGCGAGCGATGGGCGATGGTCATAGACATAATATATGTCTATGGTGATAATATATTTTATGACCGTAATTCTCGACCGTAACCGTAATATCTTTCTCAATATGTAATGGATTTCAGAAACTTGTAAGGTATACAAAGGGGTGGGGTAAGTTTTCTCAAAAGCAGTAAAATTCAACAACGTTATTTACATCAAATCAGAATACATTTTGAGTATTGCAACTATTGTCAAAACCATACAATCAATTAATGCTATAATTTATAAAATGTTGAAACGTCATATAAAAAATATCGATTAAAATGACTTTTTGATAAATTTCCTATGAAACCAACATATACTTAATTTTAGATATATCAGATTCAAATTTGATACAAAAATCAATCGTATTAATCGATGGCTTGACAATAATAAGAATAGGATCCGTGTATTCTTGTAGATGGGGATAAGGGTTTGCAAGCATTTATTGGAACAATTTTCAAAATCTATATATAATGAATCTTTGTATACAGGGTGTTTTCTGATTGAAAGTCAATATTTATGGGGGCGATTTTTATTTCAATTTTTAGAAGAAAACTTCATGAGTTTATACACTAAGTGTCTTAAATTTTGAAATACAGGGTGGTAAAATTTTTAAAAATAAATCATATTTTAATTATATTTGTAATTAATTGGTATACCTACAGGTAGTACCTATGCATCATGAGACAGTTTTTGATGTAGGTATATTAAAAATATTTTTTGTTTTTGATTTAATGTTTGAGTTAATTTTTTTTAAGATTATATTTTTGTTAAATTTTTAAAAATATTTCAGTTTATTTATGCAATTTCTTATATTGGGTTGTAGTTTTTTTGAAATGTATAGTTACCCATTTATTCTATCAGAGCTCTATTATTATTACCAACCAATTTTGTTATGTAATCTTTTCTATTTTGTTGAGTGAACATTTCATAAATGTTCAATTTCTTGTTTTATTTTATTCATAATTAATAAAACATATAATATAAAATGTTATATTTTATTTATAAATGATAATATATAAATATGTAAGAAAAATAAAAAAAATATTATTCCGGACTTAACACCCACAAATCAAAATTGTCTAAATTAAATTAAATTCCAAAGAGAACTTATAAAAGGTTCAAGTTTCCTGGAACTTTCGATTTTGATTGCATACCCAGGCTTTAACAGTTTCTTTTGATCTATTTCTCAAAATAGGGTTATCTGCAATTGCTTGAAGGCATTCAGTAAATGAAGGTAAAGTCCTTGATTTCAAATGTTTACTGAAAGTTCGAGTCATCAGTTCTTTCTCTTCGTTGGACCAATATACTGTTGAAACTGGAATAAGAGTGGGTCAAATAAAACTGTAGTAACAAACCAAATATCTACCTCTGCGCCTTTTAACACTTTCATTTTTTTTGCAAGCTGATTGCTCAACCAAGATTTTAACTGTAAAGGGCTTCTATTTTTGAGAACTGGGTTATCTTTTATGGTATCAGAACAAAAACTGGTCGATGGTAAATTCCCATTACGAATATGAGAGTCAAATAGATCAAGTGCCACTTTTTTCTCTTCCTTATTCCAGGATACCCTTTTCACTCTACCAGTGGGGGAAACTGAAAAATATATCAGTGATTATTATGGTTGCCCAACTTATATTTTAATGAACTAGTTGTCACGGTTTCCTTAGGTAAATAGATATTTTAAACATATTTGATTCTCAATAGAAATAATGCCTATTACCCAAGTCCAATCACCAGATTCAATAAAAATATCAGTGACTCAACCATGTGGCAAATTTTAAAAATATATTTTTCTGTCTTTGTTAATATTCAGGACTGAGGATTCTGATCAAGAATTTCTTTCTGATGAAGGAAGTGGAATTTGTAAGAATGGAGTGCTATGTTCTTATGGACTTTTCTAAGCTTTTATATATAGAATGATAGAATTAGAGTTAAAGGATGAAATCAAGACGAAAAAATACTCCAATTTTCGCAAAGAATTTGGCCTGATGCGCATAAAACTTCCCTCTGTCAACAACTATCAATGATGAATCATATTTATGGTCGATATTGGGATTGTTTTCAAACTCTATTATACCTAATTGTACAAAAAAAACTTACGATAACAAATGACACATATCGGAACATTTTTCAGAGTAATGGACAATGAACAAATTTTTATTTAAATATCCACCATAAAACAAAGTTTTTGGAGTTTAATCATTAGTACTACAATTTGCTCCAACTCACCGCTTCGTTTCTTTCCACAATTGTCTCGGCAATTGAAGGGGATCTATGTTTCCCATCCTGACTGATTTCAGGGGATTCATATATATTTTCAGAGTTATGTCCAACCACTGAGGTATCTACATAGGCCAACTCTGTAGATAAAAGTAATTGAAAAAAAACGGACTCAAAACACCAAATTGGAATAGAAACACAGTAAATTTAAAAAAAATAGTAATTGAAATTGGACTACGTGTTAGAGAATTATCACAGAATATGCATTAAAATTATTTCCTACAAATTCAAGTCGCTAAAAATTTAACTTGGTAAAACGAAATATCAACATATTCCATTATTTTGTAACTAGAAATTTATGGGTCAGTTTAACCTATAAAATTCTTTTATTTCTTAAAAAAAAACAGACCGACTTTATTAGTTGTTACGGGACCATTTCTTATTACTCCTCTTTCAATCAAAAAACATCAAAATCGGAGTACGTTGCACAAGGAGGGTTCAACCCTAACATAAATAATAAAAAAAACAAAAAAAATATTCATGAGATAAAATTCCAACTTACCATTCTTGTTGCATTCTCCTTGAGCTTTCTCAAGCAGCCTTGACATTCTTACTATATCACGTGTAACAATTGGCATTCTATAATGTTCCTTATGAATTTTGTTCGCATGGCCAAGAAAATTTGCCAAGTCATCTACTTCTTCTTCTTGGATATTCAACAGAAGACAGTGTGTTGCTATATGTTTCCTTAATTCAGTCCCTCTCAATGTCTGGGGGTTCTCAGCACCACATAAATTGGAAAATTTTCTCATTAGGGTGCATGCTTTGAGGTATTTTTCCTTTCCTCCTGGCAAACCAAAAACATAGGGATTTTCACTTGATACATTTGCTAAATTTCTTTTCTTCAGTATAAGTTCAATACACGAAACTAAACTATTATGTAGTAAAACTGCAACATCTCTAGCCAATTTTCCCCGAATCTGAAATCTTACATATTGTCTTGCTAATATTTTATTTCCTTCTGTCAATGAATTAAAAATTTCAGTGTCCACTTTTTCATTCACAGCTTCATAGGATCTGAAATCATCAATGGTAATTCTTTCAATTTCTCCGGCTCTCCGTCTATTGAACATCTGAATAGAGTATACTCAGAAAGCTGTTTCCATTTTGCAAAATCGAAAGGATTGTGAGTGAGAAAATCTAAACACTCATTTCGATTCGTATCCAGAAATTGTTTCAATTTACGTACATCGTCCATTGTAGGTAAATTAACTTTTTTGTGCCTCCTCATTTCTTTTTGATTTTCCACAACGGTTTTATTAACTGATGATGCAAAATCCTCTTCTATTATGGACTGAAAGTCCCTACATTTTTTCAACTTTTCTTCGTCTTCTTTTTTATACACTCATTAGCCAGAAGCTTGGCACATTTTTTCAATAAAGTGCCATAGGAAAATGCAGTTGCTGGAGAGCGGTAGCAATTATCCTCACCAAGTATTGCCACTTTATTAACTGCAGCTATAAGACTGTCGTAGTATTTCGGTTGAAATATAGAAGAGAAATCCGTGATTGCTTTATCAATTTGCTTAATGGCAATTAATAGTCTTCCAACTAATCTTAATTTTGACCTTATCATTGTTTGTAGATGAGGTTTTCTGTATTTGTTACATAAGTAATTCCCATATAAAATTGCGATATACCGGATTATATCCGTATGAATGTCTTCTCTCATTCTCGGGATTATTTGACTTCTCAATACAATATTAGCCTTTTTATTTATTTGACCTTGAACTGCTCGTGAAAGAGGCATTAAATTTTTTTTCCTTTCTCAGCTTCCGAAAAAAATTTTTATAATGTCTTCTGATTGAAGTTTTCGAATAAAAGTCCTTACAGGATGGACACACTTTATAATCATTCCCTTTTTTCCAGAGCGGTCTGCGGTCGTCGACTTACAATCAAATGCCCATCATTGAATTGACTTCTTGTGTTGAATAAGAAGGTCCCCCTTTTTCTCAAAACACTTATCATTTCGTATCGTTCTCTTGAACCTTCAAAAACAATATAATAAGAATGGAAATGGAATGGAAACAAACCAGTAGCACTTTGATATGTTCGACTAAAGGTATTTTTTCCGTATACACAATTTTCATTACATTAGAATTCCGAGGATATTATTTTTAGATAAAAGTGAACAGATGAAAATATCTTTGTAAGCATATTTTACAACAGAAAAGATCGAAAACATGTCAGACCATCAAAGTATTCAGATGTTTAGAATTTTCAGTTTTGTCTGATGAAAGATATCATCAATTCACTATTAATATGCATCGAATATATATATATATATATATATATATATATATATATATATATATATATATATATATATATATATATAAATTTGATATGTGTAACACCAAAGAATGCGTCCAGAAATTTATTTTTTGATGCGGAATTTTCGGTGACAGTTTTCACCTTCATCAGCGCCTGAAGGGATTAACAAAAGTAATTGTATGGAATGTGTTTAAATATAGGTATGCTTAACTTACATAAAAATGTATTCTTATGGACCTGAATTGAGTAAAAAATCGACCTTCATAACATATAGAAATAATAAACAATTATGTATTAGATAAAAGTACCGACTTATAGAATAGAACGATTAGACGGTTGGAACATTAAACAATAAAAGATGCCATACGACACGGACAACGCGACAAACTGACTAGTGCTTGACATATTACACATTTACTAAATAAACAACAAAAGAAGAAGAAGAGAGACTGTGTTGTCATTGTCTCAACAATTCTTAACCTATCGTGAACACCTAAAATAATAATACAAATAGTCAACATTACGACACCAAAACATTACATAGGCCAAGGGGGCTTCCTTGTTGTTATATCCTGGCATAGGAGGTATGTGTAGATGGAACTCACACCTGCTACGTCTTTTTTGAAATTCATTGAAGCTGAACAAGCATTGATGTAACACATTTCAACGAATTTTCTTTTGGACTGGTTGTTTACCTGTTCAAGGACCTTAACACTTCCATAGTCTATGATATGTGATGTTGAGTTGACGTGTTGGCTGAGTGCTGTTACTTTTGGTTTATGCACTGTGTCACTTTTGTGGAGAGCGATACGTTTGGATAATTTTTGGCACGATTCCCCGATGTACACCTTCTCACATCCGCCACACTTGATAGAGTAAACTGTGTCTGATTTTGACAGGGTAGGAACCTTGTCTTTAAGATTTGTGAAATATTTATTCAATCTGTTGTAGGTTGTGGAAGATACTACAATGTTGTACTTTCGTAGCATGCCTGTTATCTGGGGTGTTAAACCCACGATGAACGGTAACTTTGCGTAAGCTACTTCCACTGGGGCATCTGTTAGGGGATGTCTTGGAGGTCTTGGAAGGTGCGGAGATTGGCCAAACAATAACTTCGTAAGTAATTTTTTAGGATAATAGTTAGATTTTAGTATCCCATATAATAGTTTTAGGTTTTTTTCCGTGTAAGAAGGGTGACAAATTTTCAAAATTCTGTTTTTTAGACCCAGAATGATATTCACTTTTTGTTCGTAAGGATGGTAAGAATGGAACGGTATGTATTTCCCAGAGTAAGTTTTCTTCGTGTACCAATCTAGTCTAATGGTGTTGTCTCCATGTCTAATTACACGGGTGTCCAAGAAGGGTACTCCTCTGTCAGTTTCAGATTCATACGTGAAGACAAGATTTGAATTGTATGAGTTAAATATGTTCAATGTGTAATCGATCTTATTTTCAGGAACAGCGCATATGAGATCATCAACGTATTGGTAGATAAACGGAAAGTCGAAGTCCACTTGTTGTTTGCAGTAATGAAGTAAGGAGTTCATTGTAATTTCTGCCAATGATGGTGAGATCGCCCCTCCCATTGGAGCTCCTTTGATTTGTCGATAAAACTGGGATTGAAAACAAAAGTAAGTGTTGTTGTATAAGAAGGTAATTAGCTCAATAAACATATTTTTTTGAATCGTAGTGTTTGGTTCAATAAGATGGTAGTTATCTGATATAATGGATACAACCAATTCTAAAGGTATGTTGGTGAAGAGGGAATTAACATCAAAGCTCACCAATTCATAGTTGGGCGGTAATTGCAAATTATTTATCTTTTCAGCAAATTCAAAAGAGTCTTTAACTCTGAAAGAGTTATAGGAGGCGAATGAAACATCTAATATGCCTGCCAAAAAACCAGCTAATGGCTGTGTTGGGGCCTTTTTGCACGAGATGATGGGACGTAAGGGACAACCATCTTTGTGGATTTTTGGTAATCCGTAGTACTTTGGTGCAATGCCCTTGTATCCAGTGTCGCGTTGTCCGTGTCGTATGGCATCTTTTATTGTTTAATGTTCCAACCGTCTAATCGTTCTATTCTATAAGTCGGTACTTTTATCTAATACATAATTGTTTATTATTTCTATATGTTATGAAGGTCGATTTTTTACTCAATTCAGGTCCATAAGAATAAATTTTTATGTAAGTTAAGCATACCTATTTTTAAACACATTCCATACAATTACTTTTGTTAATCCCTTCAGGCGCTGATGAAGGTGAAAACTGTCACCGAAAATTCCGCATCAAAAAATAAATTTCTACACATATTGGCTTAGTCATCATTGTGCCTCACCTGGACGCATTCTTTGGTGTTACACATATCAAATTTATAATAAAGCGTCGTTAATTGATCATTTATTAATTCATCAACCACAGTACTATGGGATTTCTACAAGAAGTAATGATATCAGTAGACTCAAATGGGGTCTCAAATTCCAAAACTTACATGATTTCGATAAAGAAATTAGCATCAACAAAATGCTCCAACATGGCACGGAAAGGATTCTAAGGATCCCCGAAAACATAGATAGAAATAATGCACGAAAAATGTCAGCTCTAAGAAATTTAATGACAAAACGCATATTAAATGTTACAATAAATGACACAAATAAGAAAATCAAGAACTTAGAAACCTCATTGAGGCTGGCGGGCAGTTTCTTGGAAGAAAACCTCCCACCGCACATTTTCTTAGAGTTCACACGCAGACAGGATATACGATACAAAGCTCTATTCAAAAAAATTAAACAAAAAAATATCAACAACCTTAACCTACTAAGAGATCCACTAGTGTCTTGTACAACAACAAACAGCTCTTCTTGGTTGGTAAATAGAACAGACGTGATTATTCCTAATGAGGTGAAGGCTGTTCTATCTCTTGGCCATAAGTTTTCTTTACCTGTAACGGTTAAAGATATCAACATATACACTTACCTTGCAGATATAGAGTATTGCATTAAAAGAATACCACCAGAATCCCAAGACTTACAACGTACCATCATAACGAACAAGATTACTAATCACATCAAAAACAACAGACATGTCATCAGTCCCTCTTTTGCAGTCGAACAGAAGACAAAAAGATTCCTAAAAGATAATCCAAATGTCATAGTTACAAAGGCAGATAAAGGTAACACAACGGTAGTCATGAATAAAACAGAGTACTTACTCAAATCAGAACAATTGCTATGTGACGAGGAATTCTACAAAAAAATCAATCGAGATCTGACACCTTCGGTAGAAAAAGAGACTAATTTGAGGATAAAAAAGCTCTATGATACAAAGCATATTCCACTTGATATAAAAAGAGATCTAACTGGATACAAGGGCATTGCACCAAAGTACTACGGATTACCAAAAATCCACAAAGATGGTTGTCCCTTACGTCCCATCATCTCGTGCAAAAAGGCCCCAACACAGCCATTAGCTGGTTTTTTGGCAGGCATATTAGATCTTTCATTCGCCTCCTATAACTCTTTCAGAGTTAAACACACTTTTGAATTTGCTGAAAAGATAAATAATTTGCAATTACCGCCCAACTATGAATTGGTGAGCTTTGATGTTAATTCCCTCTTCACCAACATACCTTTAGAATTGGTTGTATCCATTATATCAGATAACTACCATCTTATTGAACCAAACACTACGATTCAAAAAAATATGTTTATTGAGCTAATTACCTTCTTATACAACAACACTTACTTTTGTTTTCAATCCCAGTTTTATCGACAAATCAAAGGAGCTCCAATGGGATGGGCGATCTCACCATCATTGGCAGAAATTACAATGAACTCCTTACTTCATTACTGCAAACAACAAGTGGACTTCGACTTTTCGTTTATCTACCAATACGTTGATGATCTCATATGCGCTGTTCCTGAAAATAAGATCGATTACACATTGAACATATTTAACTCATACAATTCAAATCTTGTCTTCACGTATGAATCTGAAACTGACAGAGGAGTACCCTTCTTGGACACCCGTGTAATTAGACATGGAGACAACACCATTAGACTAGATTGGTACACGAAGAAAACTTACTCTGGGAGATACATACCGTTCCATTCTTACCATCCTTACGAACAAAAAGTGAATATCATTCTGGGTCTAAAAAACAGAATTTTGAAAATTTGTCACCCTTCTTACACGGAAAAAACCTAAAACTATTATATGGGATACTAAAATCTAACTATTATCCTAAAAAATTACTTACGAAGTTATTGTTTGGCCAATCTCCGCACCTTCCAAGACCTCCAAGACATCCCCTAACAGATGCCCCAGTGGAAGTAGCTTACGCAAAGTTACCGTTCATCGTGGGTTTAACACCCCAGATAACAGGCATGCTACGAAAGTACAACATTGTAGTATCTTCCACAACCTACAACAGATTGAATAAATATTTCACAAATCTTAAAGACAAGGTTCCTACCCTGTCAAAATCAGACACAGTTTACTCTATCAAGTGTGGCGGATGTGAGAAGGTGTACATCGGGGAATCGTGCCAAAAATTATCCAAACGTATCGCTCTCCACAAAAGTGACACAGTGCATAAACCAAAAGTAACAGCACTCAGCCAACACGTCAACTCAACATCACATATCATAGACTATGGAAGTGTTAAGGTCCTTGAACAGGTAAACAACCAGTCCAAAAGAAAATTCGTTGAAATGTGTTACATCAATGCTTGTTCAGCTTCAATGAATTTCAAAAAAGACGTAGCAGGTGTGAGTTCCATCTACACATACCTCCTATGCCAGGATATAACAACAAGGAAGCCCCCTTGGGCTATGTAATGTTTTGGTGTCGTAATGTTGACTATTTGTATTATTATTTTAGGTGTTCACGATAGGTTAAGAATTGTTGAGACAATGACAACACAGTCTCTCTTCTTCTTCTTTTGTTGTTTATTTAGTAAATGTGTAATATGTCAAGCACTAGTCAGTTTGTCGCGTTGTCCGTGTCGTATGGCATCTTTTATTGTTTAATGTTCCAACCGTCTAATCGTTCTATTCTATAAGTCGGTACTTTTATCTAATACATAATTGTTTATTATTTATATATGTTATGAAGGTCGATTTTTTACTCAATTCAGGTCCATAAGAATACATTTTTATGTAAGTTAAGCATACCTATATTTAAACACATTCCATACAATTACTTTTGTTAATCCCTTCAGGCGCTGATGAAGGTGAAAACTGTCACCGAAAATTCCGCATCAAAAAATAAATTTCTACACATATTGGCTTAGTCATCATTGTGCCTCACCTGGACGCATTCTTTGGTGTTACACATATCAAATTTATAATAAAGCGTCGTTAATTGATCATTTATATATATATATATATATATATAATATAATAATATATATATATATATATATATACACCTTTTGGCAATACGGATATTTTCTTTACAGGAGTTTCATTTTCATGATGTATTAAAATGTGCCTCCCGAACTTTGTCACCAGTTTTTCACAAAATAAACAGAAATATTTCTTTGATTTTCCTTTACCAGTTGGTGATACTGTATCAATTACAACTGGAGAAAATGAGTTTGATTCTGTCATTAAAACTGAATTTGGAGATTCTTTTTGTATGCGAGTGTCAAGCACATTTTTCATCAAAAATTTACTGGCCACTGGCGGAGTAGAGAGTTTATTCAAATTTAACTCCTTTATTTTAAGGCTTTCCTCTTTAGAAACGTAAATCGACGAACTGGAGTCAACCTCGTAGTCAGCATCTGCACCAGAATTATCAAACTCCCTATCATTTTCTGAAAGTATTTGGAATCATTAAAAACTTGCATATTAAAACTTTTTTCCTATTTCCTACCATCATTCAATTAAAATTTTATTTAGTTGTAATGCTAATATTGTACTTATAGTGGAACTATTTTTAACAACAAAAATGGATAATTTCTAATCATATTTGGAATTCCTTTTTTTCCAGAGCTTTGAGTAAAAAAAATGAATTGAATCATTGAAACACATTCTATTGCATGACAACATTAAGTGAAATAATATTTCTGATATTTTCTTCATAAACTTCATGTGCAGCAATCTTAAATATTTACAAAAATTGTGGAACATACCGGGAGAAATCAACTTTTTATTTCGACCCCTAGGAGAGATGCTATAATCTATTTCGAAGTCTGGATCAGTATCGGAATGATCTAATTCCTCATCATTTTCTGGAAAGGTCATAGTTGATATTAACATAACGAAATAATTGGTAAGATATTTGTTACTGACGAGTCGATGGCAGATATCTTCTTAATAAATTAAAATAACAAGAATATATCAATTTTTCCATGCCATAAAATATTGTATCAAATATGCTTGGTCGAAGAAATGAAAAATGGATTTTCATTTCTAGAAATGAAAAACTACTAGTTGAAAAAATCATTTGAATGAAATGATTATTTTGTACAAAAACAAAGACAGACTTTATTAGTTAATGTACTGAAAAGTATAAAACAACATCACATAAAGATGTAAAACGATATGTATCAAGTATATTATGTAGACAAGAGGATCTTGGCACCAACTTCTAAATCTAATATAATACTAAATTAGCCCGATAAATAAAAACGCACTGCAATTACCGAAAACAAATCCATAGAATAAATATTGGAGGGAAGGAAAATCAATTAGGATGTTATATGATTGCGATGTTGCCTAGATGACACAATTGTGCAAATATTTTAGACATGAAGTTGCATTGTTTATAAAGGGCGCTTATTAAATAGAATTACTAAACGAAATCAGATACAACCATTCGAAAAATTGAGCAATCATAGTAACATAGCTGCCTGGTGGTGCACAAACCTGTCGGAGTTAGACTGTTCTTCACATTCAACTTCTGGAAACTCTCATAAATTTACTATCTTTTAACTTCCAAATTAAAATTGAATATAAAATTTATTCCTTCGAGACAACTATCGATTATCTTGAATATGAAATAGATAGAACAATTCCAAATAACAGCTATCGCAAGGTTTACATCTGATAAAAACTTACATGCACTAAGACAATCACAAAATATGCTGTCGTAACTAATAAAACCTCATAAATTATCTTTAATTTTACAAGCAATGTGGAACATACCTGGAGAAATCATATTTCTGTTAGAATTTCCATATATTCCTCCAGGATTTTCTGGATGCTCCATATTTTCCCACATGAGGGATCCTGTAGAAATGTTTTCCAGAATATTTTGCATTTCTGGAAAGTATTTATTATAACACCGTTTATAAAATAATAATCTACATACCAACACGAGGCAGCCTCAGTTTTAGTGATAGATATAAAGACTGGCAGAGCTCCTGGCTTCCTGAACATAAAAGCTTGGCTTTATACCAAATCGACTTCCACTTCGCAATATGGCCTCCCATTGGAGATGCCTTGATATTGAACAGCTCAGTACAGTGAAAAACACCATCATCGAATTGTATTAACCCAAAATCACTGCACATGATGAATTGTAACAAAACTCCTCTTTTTAATTAGAAAGAAAAATAAAAGGCGGGAATCAACCGCCAACGGTCAACAATATTTTCGCGTTGCCAACAAATTTTTGCAATTTTTTTCCCTGTGCTCTATTTGAAATTTCATACATTTCATTTTTTGCCGTCGATTTAAATAATCTCTATACCATACAAAAATAATCTATAACATTTGTAATTTGAAAATTCTCTGTTCCATCTTGCTATTATCTATTCATAATAATTAAAATATGGCATTTTGAAATCTGGTTGAGAATATCACGAAAGTATTAACGAAAAATATTCAATTACGTGCTTTTACGTGTGTGTTTGATCTTTGTATTTCCGCTGTACAGCTATTAAATTCTGTAGATATTTTTGTAGACGGTATAGGCTATTTTGTTTATATTTCAAATATAAAATGTTTCATAAAACTGAATTTCCTTTTTATTGACTTAATCCCCTACCTTACTGATGGGGTTTCGAAAGAATATTGTTGTTGTTTTATAACGAATTATGACATTTATACCAGAGAACATATACCTACGAATTCATACTACATCATTTGTGTCAGCGCAGAGCGGCACCTACAGAGAACATGACACTTGATGATAATATTCTTCTGTCCATAGATAAAATATATATATACGGACCTTCCATTTGTCATGTTACCCATAGGAGGCAACACACACAACTATCATAAGGAGAAATTACAATGCGCATGCGCTTGACAAGAGTTTTCGCAATTATTCTTTCTCGTGAATTAACTGTTTGACACCAAGAATTCACTTTTTAAAAAACTAATTTATTTAATTAAACAATACATAGACGATCATTACTACAAGGATTATAATTACTGACTGATACAATTGGCGTGAAGCGCATATTTATATGTTTATACAAAGTTGCTGATATAGCAGATACAATATATATTCTTACGGCTAAACGTTGATATTATTCCTCCCCTCGAAGATTCAACTTCGGCGTTTACAATGGAAGTTGAACCTCTTGAAGCGAAATCTGGCTGGGTTGTGTTGGTCCTGGTTCTGAACGGGCATGGTATCTTTGGATGATCTTTTTTCGAGTTACATAAATGGCTGCTATGATAAGCATAGTGTAGATGAAGATTGTCCACGCACTCGGGACATATGAAATAGAAGATGATGGAATTTCCAAATTTGTTTTTTCCATTGTTGTCTTGATATCTTGTAATTCGTCCAGGGTAATGTCTTCCAGGTCTATGTTAATGGATCGTGTAGGAGTTTCTGCGGTTGAATCTAAATTTGGAACCAATATGGGTAGAGCAGTAATTGGGTGTGGCTCTTTGTTGACAATTATTTCAGATGCCGTTGATATCTGACAACCCTTTGGAATGGTTAGCAGATAGGTTCCAACAAGTTTACGGACTTCTTCTTGTTGGTTGCATTTTAACTTGATAGTTTCGTCACCAGGAAGCAGGAGTATCCATTGGGTTGATTGTGACAGATGTTTGAACATTGGGCGATGTACTGGAAATTGAGTTCTACTGCATGTGGAGGTATTCTTGAGATCCAAGAGTTGTATCTCGCAGGGGTTGGTTTCGCTGATATTTTCGATATCCGATTGATCACAGATATACTTTTGGGGTACTACTTCCAGACAGGGCTTTCTTATAAATGTATAGTACAATCTGTTTTTTACAAGAAATTTACTTTTTGGGATGATTGCCTTAAACTGACCCTTTGAAAATATAGGAACGGGGTAAAGATGGTATAGGTCGAATTCTACGGGATAGGTAATTGGTATATGCAATATGTAGGTAATTTTATTTTTCCAAATATAGTAATCAACTTTTATAATTTTTTCATATAACAAAGTATGATCAAGATCGAGATCAATAGGCAACTGACCCTTTTCTAAGAGTTCCTGCAGTGACTTCAATTCTTTAAATAGATCCGAGGTTTTGATAATGCTGGGATGCATAGTTCCCAATTTGGCAAATGTAATTGAATTTTCGATGTCTTGTAAAATAGAATTTATAATTTCAAATGTATTTATAATTTGGATAAATACATCTTTGATAAACATATTGTTTTCTCTATAACTGTTTTTGCCTTCTACAATAAGGGAAATTTGTTGAAGCTGTGTGTATCAATTTTTCGTTATGTTTGACTTGTTCAATGGTTTTGTTAAATTTATTTATGAGCTCTATAGAAAGCGTATTTTGTATCTTCATATTGTTGGATATTTTCTGCTGGTTTTGTTGAAGGGTTTCTATCAATTTATCATACCTTTCGGCATCGCTTTGATCTAATACTCCTGAAATTGATTTTAGTATAGACCCTAGACCATTAATTAGTCCACGTTTTCTCCTGTGAGAAGTGGGTAGGATTTCGTATAATTTTTCTTCAACCTTTTCTTTTAAGAATATCAATATTTTCTGGTGATTAGATGCGTCATCTTGGTAACCTGGGTTTCGACTTAAATGACTAATAAGGTCGTCTGATTTTTGGTTTAACTTATCTATCTCATTTATAATCAAAGTCAAATCGTAATAATAAATAAACTTGTGCGAGTATTCTATCATTTTTGCTGATCCTAATTTCAGAGGCAATAACCCTGGGTTGTTCATAAAGTCACGTACGGTTATTGTTTCCCATCCGAGAATTACCGGGAATCTGAAAATGAAATAGCTCATATTTACTGAATGAATACGATCTCCTAAGTGGGCGTCGTATATTATCCATATGAACTTTATTTTGTTTTTCTGTGGAAACAACTTTCAATTCTGGATTAACAGCTGATAGTTTACTAGCTTTGTTGAATTTATTTGCATTCTTTTGACGAATATTTTTCTTAGTAAATACCTTTTGTTGTGGCTGGAATATTTCAGGGTTATCGCGATTTTGGTTTATCTTTCCTATAATTTTTTCTTTATTTTGAATGAGGTCCGAATTAATTTTTGAATATAATAATTTTGTACGCTCTTTATGTTTTTCTACATAGTCATTTATCAAAATTCGTTCGATTTCGAGATTAAATGGGTCGTCATTTGAAATGTGTCCATTGATTATATCTATTGGTTTAATGTGCGTTACAGAACTCACTGAATGATTGTATGCTAGAATTGCATTAATCATCTTCATTTTAATGGGTGTCTTTGAAAAGCCTCTAGTATTTAGTAACCTGATATGTTCGCTAATTGTATAATGAAAACGTTCTACTATGCCGTTGGACTGGGGGTGATTAGGTGAACAGAAATGAATTTTTATTTTATGTAACGCAAGTAATTCTGAAACAACTGAATTTTTGAATTCTGTTCCGTTGTCCACAATAATTTGTGTCGGTATACCATGATGTGAAAAGAAATTTAGAAGATTATTTACAATTTCGGTTCCTGCAACAGCATTCAGGGGATATGCTTGGGCATATTTCGAGAAGCTATCGACTATCGTAAGGAAGGTGGATTGTTCGAAGGTGAAAGTATCCATGTGGATTATTTCAAACGGCTTCACGGCGGTAGGTGTAATATTCATTTTAATCTTTACAGGGTTCCTCTCATATTTAGACTGCTGGCATATCTCACATTCATTTATGTAGGTTTGTATAGAATTTTTCATATATGGCCAGTAATACTTCTCTTTTATTTTGTATAAGGTTTCGTCGATGCCACGATGATTTGATTTTCCTTCGTGATAGTTTTTAATAATATCGTATTGGTCGTCTTTGTCTGTAACGTCAATTAATTTATTATTGCATTTTTTAAACTTGATGGAAGGCCATTTGAAGGTTCTTCTTAAAATTTCTGAAAATGGTTCATAGATATCTGGGTTCTCAAAATATAAGTGGTACTGAACATTTGGTGTGACATAATTTTTAACAAATTCGATAATTTCGTTTTCAAAATTATCATTTGCTATTCGGACGTGTATTCGTCGTTTCTTCTCAAATAAAATAGTTGTTTTGGGTTTAGCTGCTGAATGGTGAACGGAACTAATGATAATTTGATTCGAACCATAGTTAACAGCGTAGCTAACTATTGGAATATCTACTACAGGATGTTGTTCTGCATTGGAATGGACCGTTTGATCATCTTCTTCTTGATCACCGCGATCTATTCTAAGGTTGTTGGCCTGGTTTTCGTTCACCTTTTCAGACTGTACTTCTTCTTGTACTCGTTGTTTTGTCCTAGGTGTAAAATTACTGAACTCAGGAGGTTGAGGTTCATCATCAATATTTACTACCATTGATGCATTATCCAAATCAAGAATGCAAGGACGCGTGGGGGTGTTTAATTCGGATACGTCTTGTTCTTGATTTTGGTTAGATATGAAGGTTATGGTGTTACCCGGGTTTAAAGAACTTTCGCCAATTATTTCGTCCAGCTGTTGCCAGAAATCTGTTTCTTTCGTATATAATTCGATCCTCGACAGGGCATCAGCATTGGTGTTGAGTTTTCCTTTTTTATATATTATAGTGTAGTCGTACTCTTCCAGTTTTATTCTCCATGTCATCAGTTTAGAATTTGGGTCTTTTAATGAAAAAAGCCATTGTAGTGGTTTATGATCAGTAATGATGTTAAATTTTCTGCCATAGATATAAAGGCGGAAGTACTTTGTGGCCCAAACAATCGCTAGTAATTCTTTCTCGATAACTGAATAATTCTGTTCCGAATCGTTGAGTGTTCTTGATGCGTAGGCAACTGGCAGATCTTTTCCTATTGATCCTTGCGAGAGTACTGCTCCTAAAGCAAAGTTCGATGCATCTGTTGTTAAATTGAATGTCTTATTAAAATCTGGGTATTGGAGTATTGGCTCATTACTCAACAAATTCTTACAAGTTTGGAAACAAGATAGGTATTCTTCATCTAGTTCGATTTTGAACATTTCGACATCTAGTGAAGGGCTTGGTGATTTTTGCGAAGTCTTTTATGAATCTTCTATAATAAGCAAGAAGTCCTAGAAATCCTTTTATCTGTTTGGTTGTTTTTGGTAGGGGATAGTTTTGAATGGCTTTGATTTTGTCTGGATTGGGCTTGACTCCATCAGGTGTGACGATGTGCCCAAGGTAAGCTACTTCTTTACTCAAAAAATGGGATTTGTCTAGTTGAATTTTGAAATTAGAATCTCGGAGTCTCTTAAAAACAATTTTTAAATTTTCTAGGTGTTCTTGGAGTGATGTAGAAAAAATTATAATGTCGTCTAGATAAACTAGACATTTCTCGTTCTGGATACCGCGCAAAATATTATCCATCACGCGCTGGAATGTTGCTGGCGCGTTTTTGAGTCCGAATGGCATTCTCAGGAACTCGTAATGTCCGTTTTCGGTGTTGAAGGCTGTTTTTTCAATATCTCTATCATCCATTTCAATCTGGTGGAATCCGCTCGCCAAATCAAGTGTAGTAAAATACTGGCACTTCCCTAGTTTATCTAGTAAATCATTGATGTTTGGAAGCGGATATTTGTCATCGATGGTTTTTTCGTTTAACTTCCGATAATCCACTACGACGCGCCATTTTTGTTTTCCGGATGCGTCGGCCTTCTTTGGGACTATCCAAATTGGCGATGACCATGGCGAATTACTTGGTCTTATTATTTTAGATTCCAACATCTTGCTAATTTGGGTGTCTACCTCCTTTTTATGTATGAATGGGTGCCTGTATGATTTGGTGTACACTGGTGTTTCATCTGTTGTTTTTATTTGATGTTTCACTCGGCTTGTAAAGGTCAATGGCATATTTTCGTTATAAAATATGTCGGAAAATTCTTTACATAATTTGATAATTTTTGATTTCTCTTCTACATTTAGGTGGTCTATCCTAATTTTGGAAATATCTAAATCGTGTTTTTTATGTGTTTCGAAATTATGAACTTGAAAATTTTGGAAATCTGATGTTTCAAAAGGATCAACAGTAATGGGTTTCGAGAAATCTAATGTAACTGAGCTAGTAGTATTATTTAATATCGTGGTGATAGCGTAACCTTTTTTTGCTGTACAAAGACTCTCGTGTATTTCACAATTATGTATTTTCTGGTGAGGTATTATAATATCTCCTTCTAAGATGGATGTTTTGACCTTGATAGTTTGTTCGCATCTTGGTGCAATTGTTATCAGATTAATCTCTGTTGGCGTCTTGTAAAACATAAGTTTTATTCTTGTAAATGGTGTTATTAGATATCCGTTACTAAAGTTGATACTAGCTTGCAAAAGTTTTAATGTGTCGAGTCCGATGAGACCATGAAATACATTATGGAATTTGAACAGATAAAATTTCAACATAATAGGGTTTGGTAACTTGAAAATCCTAGAGGATGGAATTTGAACGCTATATTTGTGTGCAGATTTTTGGAAAACGGTGGAGACAACAAAAGGGTCAACTTTTATTAAATTTGGAAAGTATTTATTAGCTATTTGAGGATCAATAAATGATTTGGTGGAACCTGAATCAATTAAGAGTTTGATATTATACTCGGGAAAGATGATATAAGAAAGTTCACTACTGTTGGTAGTATTTAAAGAAATTATTGTAGGGTTTAGGTTTGGTCGTCGTTTTGGGTTGCATACTGAAAATTTGCATCATCACAAGTTTCGTCTACATAGGTTTGAGAATTGTAAGAATCATATGGTTCCTGACAAGAATCATTAGCGATTTCTTGATCAATAATAGTAGAGTTATTATCTAATTGTTCAGCCTCTGTATTGAATAGTTCTTCGGCTATCCATTTCCTCTGGGTATTTTGGGGTGTAAATGGATGGGGTTGTCGTTGTTGACTCGGATTGAATGTATTCCTTGTTGAGATGCTCATTGGTGTTGGTTTGGGTAGGGGTATGTTAGGATTTGGTTTGAAAACATTCGTTTGTTGAGATCTATTCATAGGAAATTGTTGTTGTTGAAAATTGGGTCTCGGAAACGGCTGAGTGAGTGGTGGTCTTGGAAAGTGTGTATTCTGGAAGTTGTTTGAAATCGGAGTTCGATGTGATTGAATGTTGGGTCGTGAATTGAAATTGAAATTTGTTGGGAATCTAGCGAATGGATTTTGGGTCTGAACATTACTCAATGTGTTTGGAGGAGGATTCGTTTGTGTGTTATGAGTAGGTCTCAGAGAGGCTTTAATCGGAGCTTTGAGTTGAAAATTTTGAAAGTAGTGTATATTTTCTTCCTCTATGACATATTGTAAAGCCATCGGCAAATCGGTTGGCTTCATACATCTAATAGTTGTTCCTAAGGGTTCACGAAGGCCCGATAAAAATGTTTTTAATGTGAGATCCTGATAAAGTTTTCTCTTTAGGGTTCTTGCCGCATCTGAATTTTCGTGACTATTCACGTAGCTACAAAGAAGATTAAGCAAATGGAGGCATCGGTCGTAGAATGTTTGGGGACTCTCATTGGGGTTCTGTTTGAGCATGACGAGGTCTCTGTTCAAACAGGCTTCGTCACGTTGGTCAGAAAAGTGTCTATAAAGTAGTCTCTTTAAATCTTCCCATGTTCCGGTTCCCTGAATATTCACTAACATCCTAGCATTACCTTTTAATTTGGATATGATTGAGTTTAAAATATATGTATTTTGAAAATTATGTGGGTTATTATTATCATGAAAATTGGTTATAATAGATTCACTAACGGCTAAAAACCTATTTAAATCATTCGGGTCGCCGCTGAACTCTGGTATGCAATTTAGGTACTCTGGTTTAAATTGTGCCATGTTGTTGATTGCTATGTTTGATAAAATTGAGGGTCTTAATATAGGTTGGTTGTAATTTAAATTTGTATTATCTAAAGGAGTTTCTATTGTTGAGTCAGTTGAAGGAATTTCGTTTGATTCAATTTCTTCTAATACGTTTGCAAGATCTTTAAAAGACATCAGATTGTACTTACAATAAGATGAAAGCAATTCTTGGCATCTCCTATCTATATTCTATAAGGTACATCCTTAGTTCGGCGATGATGTCCTCCCTAAGTTAAGATCCTTGCAAATTTGGGCGGTTCTTTCCCAAATTTCGATGTTCTGATGAAGGTGGGGTCCTGATGGGTCTCTGATAGACTGGGCTTCTTAATTTTTGAAGAACCACTCCACAAAACTTCCACTTCACGAGAATCAACGTTCGATAGTCCGGTAAATCGTTAATACGAATATTAATCGGACGATTCGATTAATCCTGAACAATCCTACTGACTGCGCCAATTAACTGTTTGACACCAAGAATTCACTTTTTAAAAAACTAATTTATTTAATTAAACAATACATAGACGATCATTACTACAAGGATTATAATTACTGACTGATACAATTGGCGTGAAGCGCATATTTATATGTTTATACAAAGTTGCTGATATAGCAGATACAATATATATTCTTAGGGCTAAACGTTGATATTATTCGTGTAAAACAGAATATCATAATTTTGTCACAGAATTCTCGCATGTGTAATACGGTTCTAAGGAGTAGAAGTGAGTATTTTTGTGGTGAGTACAGAGATTAGCTGAAGCCGGCAACTGTACGAAGCACAAAAATACCATTTACTCCGAATAACATACTATTTTTTTTTCAAGCTGCCTTGACATAGATGTATAGAGATAGTTGAAGTGCGTCACGTCAAGTCGCCATGGGATTACTTTAACCTTTGATAATCTGTGGATTACTTCTATCTCTAGGCATTTAGGCATTTGTACGATTTTGTTGGCCACTGATTAAAAATACGCAAAAAAATATTTTTAGCGTATATAAACATATTATTTAGTGTTATAGACCACACTTTGATCCAAGAAGACTGGAAGGAGGAGAGTAAACTGCTCCATCATCAAGGTCGTATGATATAAGTTCTTGAATATAGAATAAATAGTATTAATTCTATGGGCCCTGACTCTCCGTTAGTAGAAGTGTTTCGCTTATTGAAGGCGATTTTCGTATAATTCAGTCTGGCCGCATGGGCGCTGTTATCTAGTGTCCATGCCGATGGCCGAATAATACACTTAAGTGGGAAACAGAATAAACGCGTTCCAGCTCTGCAAATGCTGGCAAAAATAAAATGCCCACAATGAGACGTTGCGTGATCAGCGCGTTTGTTTGTCAAGTTGTCAAACTATATTTCTTGGAAATGTGGGTTAATTTTATAAAATTGGAGATGAAGAGTTTAATTTACCAGATATGCGGTATAGAATGAATTATCAGCCTACCAGTAATTAATAGTTAAATTTATTATGGAGCCATTTTCGAGATAGTTGGGCACCAATTGCCCCTTATAGTGATTAGATTACCAAGCAATTTAATTATAGGTTCTTTGAATTTTCATATTATTGAAATGAGATACATTAACCATATTTTTATAATTTGTATTTCTAATGGCTAATTTTATAAAATTGGGGATGAAGGGTTCAATTTACAAGGTAATTATAAATAATATACTTATAGCCTACCAGTAACTAATTACACTGCAAATACTATATTACAGGAAGACATTGAGCTTGTCCAGCCGAACAAAGTTCTTACTAACTTTAATAAGTTAGTCAGACTTAAAAAAAATTCAGTATGTTTTCAGCCTGGAAACACTTACTAACTTTTGCTATAGTTGAGAGAGACATAACCTAGATTTATTTTTTGTTTTGTTTATTAATGATATTTTTTATTATTGTAATACGTGAAATAAAATGGAGAATATAATAAATAATATTTTAATGAACGAAGAAGAAAATATTTTTTCTCAAGATATCAATGCATATCAGATACTAATTAATTTCAATAGTAATAAATCTAACATTGATCTTTGAACGAATAATTAATGTTGGATACTAAGTAAAATGGCGACACTTGAAAAGTTCCTTAGTATGCGAAAAGTGTCCAGACCGAAAACTTAGCCCAGTACGCTGTTCGGCTGAACACGTCCATTCAGTGCAATAGAAAGTTTAAATTCGATAATATTTGGTTGAAATAGTTGAGAAACAGTTTATAAGGTATTGTGATTAAAGATTAATTGAACAGAAACTATATTTGTACTCCTGTTGATTATTCGTTTTTATTTTAAATTTCACACAAGTATTTTTGGAAACTTGAATATAAAACTAACACATGTATACTTAGGTTCAAGAAAAATATCACAACAGGGGTAATGAGCAAAATTTATTACAAAAAAAAAGAAAAACACTTTAACCTAATGTAAATGTTTGGAGAGTTGTAACTGTCACCTGCGCTTTAAAAATGGCGGTGTGACGTCAGACCCCACCCCAAATTGACAACTTATCACAGGACGATATTTTCGCCACAGCTGCTTATAGAACAGGATGCAGAGTTAATCGTCCTCTCTTTATATAATCTTGATCTAGCTATTCAATTTTGACATAAGTGGAAGGTTACATAGCTTCAGAGAACACTTGGGTAGCTTAGTCTGTTACATATGTTCTCTGGTCTGTTATCAAAAATAATGTGTGATTTGTTGATGTCATAGAAATAATTTCTATGGTTGATGTCACTGTATATTTTGAAATCTCTTTCTCGTTTATTTGTACTAACAGCAGAAAATCATTATTACAACAGAGACAAATAGAGATAATATTAATTCAGGATTTGTTATTTAAATCCGATATATTTGAATGGAAATGTCATGTAATGTAAAATTAAAGCACATAAAAATAAAGACGTCTAACATTTGCAACAATCTATACAAAGATATATTTTATCGGATATGTGTGAAGCATGCAGATTCTAAAATCAGAGCCTATCATTATATTTCAGTAGCTGCAGTGAGTATTTCACCGAAGAAGACTATTTTACAAGATATAAATGGAAATATAACAAGATTTCATCACTTAAAATTAAGTTAAGGTGAGTAAGAGAACAGCAAATAAAATAGAATAATGAATAAAATAAAACAAAAATAAGGATATGGGCGAAAAACATGGGTTTATACCGAATTTATACAGATGACTAAAATAAAATAAGAAATAAGCATGAACTAATCAATTGTGCAAGTTCTTTCACCTCCAACTTATTTCTAACGATTAAATGCAGTATATATATATATATATATATATATATATATATATATATATATATATATATATATATATACAGGGTGGGGCACCGTATACGACACGGTCTCTCAAGGGGAATCCATACAATATAATGTTTTTATGATAAACGAAATAGATGCAGAATTTTTCTGGCCACAATCTAAAATTATTTTTATACATACAGGGTGATTCAAAAAAAAGATACATATCAAAGTTATGTTTTCTTAAATTGAATGTCCTATATTTTTTATTATTTTCGGATATAAGAGTCAAAATAAAAGTGAGTTTCTTCAGTATTCCCTATACCTATCTCTTTCCATTTTGAAAATATCCAAAGATTTGTTGAAATGTAAGGTATGAACTATTTTTCTATAATTTCCAAAGTTGCTCATTTTGAACTTGAGCTATACCTTCTATCATATTGATGAAGGTCAAGGTTATAGCCTGTATCATATTTTAATGTCAAAAATCATACAGGGTGTTGGAAAAATATGGTTGTAAAATTTCAATATAAGATATTGAAAAACTTCGTTATCTTAAATGGAACACCCTCTATATTATTACATATTTTAATGCAGAATTGAATCCTCTTTCGAATTGTATAAGGGTTCCCTATAACTAAACTCAACGAATTTCTTCAATTTCGCACTTCTCTAATAATTCTGTCTTATATTCCCAATGCCATTATGATTGGGATGACGTTTTAAAATAATCATTATTATAGTTAAATTCCATTATTATTATTACAGTACTAATTGATTCACGATTATTATCCAATCTCCTAGAATTTCAAAACTCATATGAAATAATTAACTGACGGGTAATGATACTATACTATTCTATTGCTGTCGGTTTTACCCTTAAAAGACAACTACTCCATTAATATATTTTTTTTTGGAATATCAGCGTTTTACATTTACATAGATACTGTGAAACGTAAAGAAATACCTATAAGTATTTATTGATAACGTATTATTATGAAAGCCCAAGGAAAAATGTGGTAAGTCCACTCACACTTCTTTTCTACCTCTCTCAAACAAATACTGACGAATATGAGAAACATACAGACAGACAGACCAATAGCAAAACATATGTTTGTTGGACTCAAAAAGCCCTGGAACGTAGAAACAGAGTACCGAAAATTTTACACGAATACAATACTTCCCTTACACAGCTACTAGGCGTAGCGGTATAAAAGTATTAAGAACAAGACATTTATTGAATGATATAAAAATAATAACAGTATAAAAATATAATAAAATAAGAAACACTAGAGTAAATGTTCAAAATGTCGTCCATTTTCTTGAATACATAATTGAACTCTCTCTTCAAAAGATCTTTTAACTTTCCTCAACATCTGTGGTGTCACGGATCGAAAAGCGGCTCTTATTCTCTCTTTCATATTTTCAGCTGTTGTGGGCTGGGTGTCATATACAATGTTTTTAATGTATCCCCATAAAAAAAAGTCCACACATGTTAGATCTGGAGATCTTGGTGGCCAATTTTGCGAGCCGCTTCTTCCTATCCATCTGTTTGGGAAACGCCTATCAAGAAATTCTCTAACATTCCTTTGAAAATGGGCTGGAGCACCATCCAACTGCAGCCACATCTGCTGTCTGATATTTAAATGCACATTTTCTAAAAGTTCGGGTAGTTTATCACGTAAGAATCTTAGAAATTTTTGTCCATTTAAAATGCCATCAAAAAAGTAAGGACCTATTAATTGGGACCCTAGAACACCCCCCCATACATTAACTGACCATCTATGTTGGTAATTAGTATTTCGAAAAATTCGAGGATTCTCATCACTATAATAATGGAAATTATGTCTGTTCACCAGGCCGTTATTATGGAAAGTGGATTCATCAGAAAACAGAATTGAATCTAGAAAGAGTTCATTATCGCCTAATCTGTCTAGAGTCCAAACACAAAATTCAAGTCTGTGATTAAAATCCATTTCATAAAGTTCTTGGTGTATCTGAATATGGTAAGGATGAAACCGATATATTTTCAATATTCTTGAAATGCTTCTCCTACTAATACCTGTTTCTCTTTCTATTTTGCGTTGACTGGTATGAGGGTGTTCTATAACAGATCCTATGACCACAAACTCATTTTCTTCATCATCTACAATAGGTTTTAGCGTAGTTTTTTGTTTGTAGGATACAGTACCAGAATTCCGAAATTCTCTCAGTAACCGTTCAAACACAGCTCTATTTGGATGTGATACGGTTGGATATCTTTCAGCATATACTCTTGAAGCCAATAGGCAATTTTCATGACACTCACCAATTATTAGAAGCATATTTATTCTCTCTTCGATAGGATAAGTCTTCATTTTGCTTTATTTGAATAGTACACTGATTTAAATTGTATTTATAAATTAAACGCTTCAAAACTGTCAGTTATAAAACATTTCCATGGTAACAGCCTCAAAGCTGTCCAGATTAATTGGGTAATGTTCCTACTGTGATAAAGAAGCAAAATTCAAGAAATGCCTTGAGTTTAGTTATAGGGAACCCTTATACAATTCGAAAGAGGATTCAATTCTGCATTAAAATATGTAATAATATAGAGGGTGTTCCATTTAAGATAACGAAGTTTTTCAATATCTTATATTGAAATTTTACAACCATATTTTTCCAACACCCTGTATGATTTTTGATATTGAAATATGATACAGGCTATAACCTTGACCTTTATCAATATGATAAAACCTTTAGCTCAAGTTCAAAATGAGCAACTTTGGAAATTATAGAAAAATAGTTCATACCTTACATTTCAACAAATCTTTGGATATTTTCAAAATGGAAAGAGATAGGTATAGGGAATACTGAAGAAACTCACTTTTATTTTGACTCTTATATCCGAAAATAATAAAAAATATAGGACATTCAATTTAAAAAAACATAACTTTGATATGTATCTTTTTTTTGAATCACCCTGTATGTATAAAAATAATTTTAGATTGTGGCCAGAAAAATTCTGCATCTATTTCGTTTATCACAAAAACATTATATTGTATGGATTCCCCTTGAGAGACCGTGTCGTATACGGTGCCCCACCCTGTATATATATATATCGTTGTTATTTTTATCCATCTTAAAATTTACAATCACAACGCAGTCAAAAATTTCGACGAAAAAATTATATTTTCAGGTTAGTTGTTTAAATAATATTGCAAACTATTGATGTTTTCGAGGTGGAAAAACAAGAGACAACCTAGGAACAGAATAATATTTCAGTCATGGCAACTATACTCAAATATATATACAAATACTCCCAAGATTTATCTCAGTTAACGTGGTGTACTAATAATATAATAAGAGATTCTTACATTTATTTATTAAAACCTTAAACTTACCATGATTAAGGAGAAACTACACAAAATAAACTTGAATGGATAAAGCGATAACAGTTACCTACTCAGATTAATTTGATAATTGAGTTGAATTGCAGTTGCAGTTTATAACGATTTCGTTGATTTCCGTTGAAAATGTAATTTACAAATGAACTACGTTATGAAATCCAGGCGAGAAATATTCTCCTAATACACGATGTGGCCAAATGATGAAAATTATTTGACATTTGCGCATGCGCAATCAGACGCCAGATTTGTACCAGGCGTCTGTAACTTTACCCTTATTTTAGCTTATTTCGTGTATAAACGCTCCTATAGAGATGTGCATGTTCAATTTTCTTATTTTGTTTTATTTGCTGTTTAAACTCAACTTTAGTCGCAATTAATTACAGCTCTGTGTGCTGCAATCTATAGGACTTTGCAGTAGCGGATATTATTGAGTTATATATATATATATGTTAAATCACATAACTCCAAGATCACTTTTTAAAATAACAATTATTTATTAAGACAAAAAAATTAAAGTACAAATATAACTTAACTTTACTTGACTGTATGAATCTAAACTCACAAGTGTCGACTCACAAGTGATGCCGTTAGCTAGAGATCTAGTATTTATACAATCAAAAATGTTTAGTCATTAAAAATATAAAAAGAAACGTAAATTAATACAATGGATCTTTTCTCCTAAGGTTGAATCGAAGCTTCTAGAAATATTATAATTAAAATACATAGTAATGTCTTTTTGGAGGCCGAACTGGATAAACAATTGACAATGGTCTTTATGGTAACTTGCTGACTACTGGTCTGCATCTCTGGCACGTAAATATCCTTATCACTTTTGTTATCTTCTTAAACTGCGTCTTGGAGATGTAATATGATATGGTGTACTGCGTCTTGCAGATGTAATACGATATGGTGGGATACTGCGTCTTGCGGATGTAATATAATATTATGACATAATATTTAAAATAATACTTTGTTATTATTATTATTATATGACTTTAAAAAGTAATTCAATTATAACTTTATATAACAACTCCCCCATTTAAGAAAAGTTTGTGGAGTTTGCAACAACTTTTTAAGTTAATGATTTATTTGGATTTAATTCGATGTTTTCTTCTATGGGTTCTCCGACATGGATACTTGCTCTTCTTCTCGGAAGAATTCTTCTTATACTTTGCTGGAATGAAATACTGGAACCTGGTCCTGGTGGTGATGGTGGGTAATCGTATTACCAATACAATTATTATTACAATGGTTAAAATGGTGAACCAATGTGTATATTTACTGATCGGAGATTGTTTCATCATTTTTTCTAATTCTTCTGAATACTGATTTAGTTTGTGTTGTGCAATGTTCAAATCTTCGGAATCAATTTTGTTCAACTTAAGAGGTTCTAGTTCAGGAATTTGTAATTTTTCAGAAATATCATTGCAACAGTCAAATGGAATTGTGACTGGATGATTTCGATACTTGATTTCTCGGTATGTGTCAACTGGGTATTGAGCATGAACTCTTGTACTTCCAATAAAGGCACTACACTCAGGTTGTAATTTCAGTAAACTATTAGTTTTAATAATTTCTGATTTAATTTTCCTATTTCCACATTTAATCGTGATTGGCAAAGGATCCGAAACAGTGATTAACCATAGATTTAAATCAATTTGGTAGACATTATAATAAACAAAAAGAAGAGATGTTTGACATGTCTTGGGCATCTGAGTTAATCTTCTTAATAGTTGTGCTTCGCAAATTGCATCGTTGTCAATTGGATATGGGAGGAGATTAGAACAGATTTTTATGCTTCTTTCAAGAGTCTTGCAATTATCCAGATTTCGCAATGACAAATACAGCAGTGAATCATCATCCCGCGCAATATATTTTTGTGTAGTTGGTAAAATATGATAGATACCTGTTCGATCATCTAATATTGGTATTGGATAGAGTCGATATAGTATATAAGCTTCTGGATCAGTGAGAGGAATTTTGAGAACAAATATTATTTTACTTTCTGATTGATATGCCTCTAATTCAATAATATTAAGATAATTAGCTATATTTGACGTATACGGTTGTAAAGGTAAATTATTTCTTACAAGAGATTTTGCTATATCTTGTAAAGAATTGATAAATCTGAAGGTGCTATTATTGAGCTATGTAATAATCTTATGCGAGCAAAAGTGATAGAATTTAAAATTGTATTAAGGGAATCTTCTAAGAAAATATAGCTTTCCATTAGTGATTCACAAATATTCAATATCCTTATTTGTGCTTCATAAAATGCGACATCATCAGCAATATCCATCAAAGTATTTTGAATTTCTTTTATATCTTCATTAAAAGTCTTTTCATCAATTTGTAATTTTTGTATAGTATTATTAAAATTTTTAATAACAGAAGTTGTAACTGAAATTTGTTTTTTAAGAAGATTTTCCAATTCAAATTCATCATGAGATAATTTGTTAATACAATCATTATAATATTCTCCATCTGATGCATCTAAATTACCAGTAATAGTTTTCCAAACAGTTCCGATTCCATTAAATATACCTCGCTTTGCCCTGGAGTTATATGATTTAGTTTCTCCTATAATTTCTTTATATTTTTGACCTATTGAATTCGAAATTTGTGATAATAAACTTATGTGTGTTTGAACTTCAGACTCAAAAGCTATAAACCTTGGAGACGGATCTTCTAAAGTATCCAAAATTTCTATAAGTATTTTATCATTATTTTCCATTGTTTTCTTAATTGGGGCCAGATCTTTGTAAACTAAAAGTGTCCATTTTTCATTCGTAATTTTGATAGTACATTCTTCGTGGAAAAAGATTCCAACGGTGTTATTAACAGGATTAAGTGTGTATTGAGCTGATATAATATTTATCAGCACGAAGAATCTGAAACCAAAGAAAATACTCATAGTAGGGTTTCAGTCTATCGAACTTAATTTTTGATTTTTGATTAGTTTGTGGATTTAAAACTATTGCAGAATTATCAAATAATTGCACAATTTCAAAAGGACCATTAAACAAATTTTGACTTTTATCTTTAATTTGAGATTCTTTAAGATAAACTTTATCTCCTATTTTATACTCTGGAAGCTTTCCTGAAATATTTTAATCAAATCTAATTTTTGCTTTTTCTTTCTGACTTGCTGTTTTTGCTCGTGTAATTTTATAATAATGTTGCATTCTGTTGTTCAAATCACGTATGTATTTAGTAATAAGGGCTTTTTCATTATATAAAGTTTCAGGTGGTCTACTAGACGTATGACCAAAAATCAGTTCATATGGGGTAAAACCAGTTGTTTTGTTTTTAGTATTATTATAACATATAACCGCATATGGCAAAATATTAAACGGATGTTCGTCTGGATTTTCCGTCTTATGTGCACGGATCATTTCCACAAGTGTTCCGTGAAATCTTTCTAAAGAACCATTCGATTGTGGATGGCCAACGCTAGAAAAAGTGAGCTTTATGTCATAAAGCGTACACAAATCTTTTATTAATGAATTATCAAATTCTCGACCATAATCGCAATGAATTCTCAAAGGTGTTCCGAAATGTTGAAAGAATATTAATAGTGTATTTACAACTGTTGAAGCTTTTTTATTTGAAATAGGATAAGCTTGAGTAAATTTAGTTAACTCATCTCGAATCGTTAAAGCGTAATTTCTTGTTGGATACTCAAAAATATCAATATTAATTCTTTCAAACGGAGTTTTTGGTGTTTCTGTTATTACCAGAGGAGTGCTTAAATTCTTACGACAGATTTTTACTTTTTGACAAGTTTCACAGTTTTTAATAAATTGTTCTACATCTTTTGTTAGTCCTGTCCAGTTATACTTAGATTTTATCCGTCGTATAGTTTCATTTATTCCGCGATGTAAATTACTTTTGCCTTTATGATATTGGTCCAATATGATAGGTATTTCATCTCGGTCAGGTGTTTTAACAATATTTTGACAGACTACAAATTTTAAATCAACATTAGCAAAAATAAAAGAGAATACTTCTAAAATAGGTAACTCAAGATTATTTTCTATATAATAAGTTTTTGAAGGATCAAATTTACTTTGTTCTTTAAATAATGTATAAAATAATTGTTGAACTACAAACTCTGGATCGTAAATAAGAGGTATTATAAAATACTTGCGATCTTTCACAGTTTTACTAGAAACAATATTTACGAAATTCATTTGAAAATCAAAATTTTCTTCAAAAATATCTTCAATAATTTTATAATGTAAATCTTCGAGTTTATTTTGCCAAAATAAAGTGACAATATTCTTATGAGTCTTATCCAGTAACTGGTCATTTGATGTTTCAATTTTTGAATAATCGATTATTGATTTTGTTTTGTAAAGGTCAACAAATCTATTAAATTCGTCTGTCATTAATTCATCCTGTTCCTCTATAAGTGTTTCACTTTTTGTGATTCTATAGGATCATTAGGGTCTTTACTTGTTGATGGTATAACCTCATTAGTTTCATTATTTGCCAAAATTGTAATTTTAGATTGTAAATTTGCACATTCTTTAAAATGATTAATTTTAATTCTTGAAAGTTGCATTTTTATTAATTTTGCCTGGCTTGTACTCAATTTTGTAATCATATTTTTCCAATTTGAGTCGCCATCTAGCTAGTCTGCTTCCGGGATCTTTAATGGAAAAAAGCCATGTTAATGGACGATGATCAGTGACGAGCGTAAATTTTCTTCCAAATAAATAAGGACGAAAATGTTTTACTGCCCATACAATAGCAAGGAGTTCTCGTTCTATTGTTGAATACCTTGTTTCTGCACTACATAATATTCTCGAAGCATAACTTACTGGTAGATCTTTACCAATGGGACCTTGTGATAGAACAGCGCCAATGGCAAATCCACTAGCATCAGTTGTGAGAATAAATGGTTCTTCAAAATTTGGATATCTCAAAATAGGATCTGAAGTAAGTGCAGCTTTTAGATCATTGAAAGAATTTTTACATTCATTATTAAAAATAAAAGAAACATCTTTTTGTAAAAGTCTCGTAAGGGGTTTAGAAATTTTGGCAAAATTTGGTATAAAGCGACGATAATATCCTGCTAAACCAAGGAAAGATTTTACATCTTTAGGATTTTTAGGTTCCGGGAAATTTTTGAGACATTCTATTTTAGCTGGATTTGTTTTAACACCATCTTGGGTAATGATATGTCCAAGATAAGCGACTTCTTTTCTAAGAAATTCGCATTTATCTGGTTGAATTTTCAAGTTGGCTTTCTGAAGTCTGTTGAAAACTTCAGTCAGACGAGAAACATGTTCATGAATAGTAGAAGAATAAATTATTATGTCATCCATATAAACAAGACATCTTTCATTTTGAATGCCAAGTAAAATGTTGTCCATGACGCGTTGGAAAGTGGACGGGGCATTTTTTAGTCCAAACGGCATTCGAACGAATTCATAATGACCGTTATCAACTGAAAAAGCTGTTTTGGAGATATCTTTTGGTTCAATTTCAATTTGATGGAAACCTGAGGCTAAGTCAAGAGTGGTAAAATATTGACATCTTCCTAATTGATCAAGGAGATCAGAAATGTTGGGTAATGGATATTTATCATCTACCGTAACTTCATTTAATTTACGATAGTCAACAACCACACGCCATTTTTGTTTTCCTGAAGCATCAAGCTTCTTTGGCACAACCCAAACTGGGGATGACCATGGTGAAATAGAATGACGTATAATACCTTGTTCCAACATTTTGTTCACCTGAGTTTTTACCTCTTCTTTATGAATTTGGGGGTATCTATATGATTTAGTAAATATAGGTCTCGCATTATCAGTTTCAATTGAATGTTTAATTTCATTAGTAAATGTTAATTGGTCTCCTTCCAAATAAAAAATATCAGAAAATTCTAAACATAAATTTGTGATAATTTCTTTTTCTTCTTCGTTGAGATGATCTGTACGCAACTGATCCAAAATTATAGTGTTTCTATCAACAGGTTGATTAAATTTAGTTTTATTTTCATTAACGCAATTAAAATTTAAAAAACATTCGGAATTCGGAATGGGATCTAGATTCAAATTTGGAAATTCAACAATTTTTGGAATAGCATTCGAATTAATAATTGAAGTAAAGAATTCACCTTCTTCATTTACATGTACCAAAGCATTTGGAATTCTAACATTTTCTTTTGCTTGTCCGAAAAGTAGTGCATCTGTGTTTGTTAAATTACATTTCAATTTGAAAATTTTTTCAATTCTTGGCTCAATAAAAATTCGATTTTGTATCTTTGGCAAACAAATAACAATTTCAACACCTAAATTTCTAAAAAGATAAGATATAATTTTTTTAACATACGTCCAATCTAACTTGTCCAATCCACACCCTATTTTTGGCATAGCTAATTTTTGAACATTGTTTTTACCAACATGATCTCTCAATTTCTTTAAACATGACCATAAAGTCCGGTTGAAGTTTCTTTTGTTACAAGATAATAAATATATCTAGTTGTATTTGCATTCTTAATTTTCAAACCTGCTAAACCACCTTGTTTTTGATTTTGACTTAATAATTTTTCTATATTTCCAAATCGTTTCTTAAATTCCGCGGCAATGCCTTTTTGCATTTGCATATCTTCCGCCACGCAATGAGCTAATGAATAATCATGAGGCATGTCAAAAATATCAATGTTTTTCTCAGCTATTTTTTTATAACAATTTTCAGTATTTTGTTCAAATTGTAAGAATTCAGAATCTTGTTCACAAATTTGATTATTTTGAGACAAGTGTGATGTTTCGGTAACTTTAAACAGAGGTATAGTTTTGAAATTAGTTATCAATTGTTTTGAATTCAAATCAATTATACAATTATAATGTTCTAGGAAATCTGAACCCAAAATTCCATCAAAATCAATATTAAGATTATAAATAAAAACTTTATGTGGATCTTTTGCAGAAAATGGAATAAGTACAGATTCTTTTAGTAAAATTTTTTGATCAGTTATCCCTTGAATAGTTACATATTCAGTAAATCTTTGAGGAAATTTCTTAACAGTATTTTCTTTAAAAATAGAAACTCCTGCACCTGTATCAATAAGCAACTTAAACTCTTTAGAAGCATCTTCAATATAATAAAGATTTTTGGAATTCACAGTCAAAAATGGACTTAAAGAAAATGTTGTTCGGGAAAATTTACATTCGGGTTCATCTCTTCGAATTTTAATGTTTGGATTCTGGTAACTGTTTCTGAAATTAAATTCTCTGTTGTCGGACAATCTGGGGGATGGTCTTTGATTTGAGAAATGGGAAAATCCTGGAAATTTGAGTTTTCAGGAGATTCAAAATCTTGTGGATAATTTTCAAAATCCGGAGAATAGTCTGATGATTCGGAATAGTTATTATAATTTTCTTGGAATTCATTTTCAAAAATATCTTGATTATTTTCAAAATAATATTCTGAATCGTTTTCACCATTGAAGCCGACTAAATGAGCTCTTTGTTGAAAATTTGGATTCTTTTGAATTACAGATGGTCTTATCTGGGATTGTCCCTGCGAATTAAAAGGTCTTTGTTGAGTAGGAATATTGTTATTCGGTCTATTTTGCACATTATTTTGTGGTTGATTTTGGAAATTTATTGGTCTTTGAAAATTTTGGTAGAAATTCTGATTGGAGCTTGGAGTAAAAGCTCTTTGCTGTTGAAAACGACATTGATTAGAAGTATGACCATTTTTACCACATGAAAAGCATTTTACAGTTTGTACTTGGGGTTTTCTAACATTTAATATATTTTGAGGTTTATTTACAATATTAGAAGCTGGCTTATTAAATTTTTGGTTCTCAAAATATGATAATTGCAATTCTCTTCGTATGCGAATTTGTGCTTCTAACAAGTTTTCAGGCTGACTAGCACGAATAAGTTGTCCTAGACGGGGTTCAAGTCCAGTTAATAAAGTATTAAGAGACATAGTATCAATAAGAATTTCTTGTGCAACCTTTTGTTCATTTAATAAATTTGATGTTTTTTGTATATTTGCATGCATTTTAGCATTCAAGACTTGCACTCTATTGAAAAATGTTAGAGCTGACTCATTCGATAATTGTTTTAATCTTTGTAAATCATGAATAAGAGAAGTAAGGTCTCTTGAATCACCAAAATGAAGATTTAAAAGTTGTCTTATCTCTGCATAAGTCTGAGGATTTCGCGAGCTGATTAGCTGAGCCGCTTTTCCCTTTAATTTATTTTTAATGTGAATCACTAACAGAGCCTTTTGGTCTCTGGTAGACATATTATAAGCACAATCACATGCATTTAAAAATGTTCCGAGAAATATCTGATCACCTTCAAATTCAGGTACGATACAAAATATTTCCGAAATTCTATATGGTTCAAACTCAACCTCTTGAGCTAGATTTCTTTCATTTGCCATTTTGATTTTTAAATATAAAATATCAAATATATAAAAAAAATATGATAAAAGAAAATCGAACAGTATAACAACTGTAAAAACGTGATAATTCACTTACAGTGAGATGTACATTTGTCTTGTTCGGTTCTTTTCTTCAAAATTAGGAAACCACCGTTGATAATGAGGGGGAACTTGTTGTTGAAGTAAGCCTTGTTTTACCAACGTTGAAGTATCCTTTTCTTCAGATTCTAATAATACTTCTTCTTCTTTTGGAGCTATTTATTCTTCACTTGAAGGTTTGGAAACCACCGTTGATAATGAGGGGGAACTTGTTGTTGAAGTAAGCCTTGTTTTACCAACGTTGAAGTATCCTTTTCTTCAAATTCTAATAATTCTTCTTCTTCTTTTGGAGCTGTTGATTCTTCACTTGAAGGTTTGGAAACCACCGTGATAATGAGGGGAAACTTGTTGTTGAAGTAGGCCTTGTTTTATCACGTTGAGTTATCCTACTGACTGCGCCAATTTGTTAAATCACATAACTCCAAGATCACTTCTTAAAAAAACAATTATTTATTAAGACAAAAAAATTAAAGTACAAATATAACTTAACTTTACTTGACTGTATGAATCTAAACTCACAAGTGTCGACTCACAAGTGATGCCGTTAGCTAGAGATCTAGTATTTATACAATCAAAAATGTTTAGTCATTAAAAATATAAAAAGAAACGTAAATTAATACAATGGATCTTTTTTCCTAAGGTTGAATCGAAGCTTCTAGAAATATTATAATTAAAATACATAGTAATGTCTTTTTTATGGTAACTTGCTGACTACTGGTCTGCATCTCTGGCACGTAAATATCCTTATCACTTTCGTTATCTTCTTAAACTGCGTCTTGGAGATGTAATATGATATGGTGTACTGCGTCTTGCAGATGTAATACGATATGGTGGGATACTGCGTCTTGCGGATGTAATATAATATTATGAAATAATATTTAAAATAATACTTTGTTATTATTATTATTATATGACTTTAAAAAGTAATTCAATTATAACTTTATATAACATATATATATATATATATATATATATATATATATATATATATATATATAACATATATATATATATATATATATATATATATATATAAATGAAGATATCTATATTTCATAA
This sequence comes from Crioceris asparagi, assembly GCA_958507055.1. Lineage (NCBI taxonomy): Eukaryota > Metazoa > Arthropoda > Insecta > Coleoptera > Chrysomelidae > Crioceris > Crioceris asparagi. Next base: position 18,783,265 of record OY293832.1, read on the forward strand.
ATGAAAGAGTATAATATATATATAATGATAGATGCTCTACACCTTTGTGCTTTTATTTAGTTGGACACAACCACCACTAGAAGCGGATCACGTGATTTCAAGCTTGTTAGCTTTCATCAGCGCCACATAAGTGGAAGCTGTATCCAACTAGACAAAAGCAACTGGAAATATAGATATCTTCATTTACACATATCCTTACGTTAAACGTAATTAGGCTCTCAATACCTAGGTGGCGCGAAGTGTGTCCCGCTGGTAGATCTGGTCTGGTAAATTCCGACTATCTTCCAGTTGCTTTTGTCTAGTTGGATACAGCTTCCACTTATGTGGCGCTGATGAAAGCTAACAAGCTTGAAATCACGTGATCCGCTTCTAGTGGTGGTTGTGTCCAACTAAATAAAAGCACAAAGGTGTAGAGCATCTATCATTATATATATATATATATATATATATATATCAAAATGATAAAGCTATTCACCTTTATGCTTTTATTTCATCGGACACAGTCATCCACTAGAAGCGGATCACGTGATTTCAAGCTTATTTGGTTTCGTCAGCGCCACATAAGTGGAAGCTGTATCCGATGAAACAAAAGCAACTGAAAGATGTCATAGGTGCGTGACAACAACCTCTCAGTGGGACGCAATTCGCGCCACCTAGGTATTGATAGCCAATTACGATTAACGTAAAGTATATAATAAATATAAAGAGAACTATAATTCAGTATTACTGAGATGGATATAATATATCAAAATTACCACTTATGTGGGGCTGACGAAAGCAAATAAGCTTGAAATCACGTGATCCGCTTCTAGTGGATGACTGTGTCCGATGAAATAAAAGCATAAAGGTGAATAGCTTTATCATTTTGATAGTTCTCTTTATATATATATATATGTATATATATATATATATATATATATATATATATATATATATATATATTATAAATGACTTTCCGATGACAAAGACCGTCTTCATATTTTTGTATCTAGCCTCCTAATGGGGCTTTACTCCTTACTAATCAAAGCTTTGTTCGTTGAGCATAGAAGTCTTGCTCGAAGCAAAGAAAATACTACACTAGAATGACAAAGCCCATGCAAATTTTTCGGCCTGCCAAATGGGCGCCGCTAATAGATGGCGCAGACAAAATTTTTAGTTTTGGGCGCCTACATCAGAAGGCGCTTCACAACTGACAGTCAGCAGACCACAGAACAACTTGTTGTGTCCTCGCACTTTTTGTATTGCGCAATCTGAAAAACGGCGTCATTCTTACATTGCAAGGTGAGATTATCGTTGCAACTTTGAAAATTGCGCAACAATCAAAACTTGACTACATTTTTGGCCTTGCGTATACTTGAGAAATTGCAGTGCGTGAACAGCCAAATGGAATAATATTGCGCAACCAAAAAAAGCACCGACAAGTTGGTTATTTTGCAATATTATTTCTAGTGCAACTTTGATGTGGTGATATTTTGGGTTTAGGGTTAATAAAAAATAATAAGACGTTTTTATTTCAGAAAATTGTATAGTAAATTCTAGCAATAATAATACATATTGAAATTTATGGATTACAAGAAAATCAAGTAGAAGTCTGAGGACATTTTTCATTTAATAAGCTTAATAGAGGATAATCATTGCCCATTTAACTCTTTTAACTATGTATTCGCTGCTCCATATCGGTTGCGGTTTTTAATTCATTGGAGAACCCAAATTGTTCTTTTTTGACCGACTTCAAGAAAAGGAGAAGGTATACAATTCGGTTGTATGTTTGCTTTTTTTCAGGGCTGTTCGCGTGTTTTGCATAGTAAACGTACTCCGATTTAGAATATTTTTATTTCATTTGAAAGAGGAGAGTTGAGAAATGGTCCCATATTGAAAAAAATCAAATCCAAAATCACCTTTCCTTCAAATCCGAGACTACAGAATTAATGAAAATTTCATATCCGGAAATGTTTAAATTGGACATATTCAAAAATAATCATACGTTTCCGCGCTATGCAGTCTGAAATATGTGTTTCAGCATTTTTTTCCGAAAATCGAAAATTCGAGATTTGAAAATTAGAAAGGGGACCGTATCCGGAAACATTTAAATGGATTTTTTTTTTCAAACGAGTTACAGTTTCCGAGTTTCGCAATGGTAAAGTCTGAAATATGTGATATGCGTAGGTATTTTTGCTATGTGGAAGAGCCTTAAACTGGGAAAGGGAGGGAAGAGCAATTTTTTTCGAAAATTGGAAATATGAATCAGCCAAATTAAAGAAAAGCTTATATGTAGCAACATTTAAATTGAGTAACGGTTTTCGAGTTACAGCAGTAAAGTCTGGAATATGTATATATGCGCCGCAATGTTTTGAGATCTATGAATAATAAATAACAAGTACAAGCTAAGCCTATAACTTTTTAGGTATAAGTGAAGGTTCAACAATTTTCATGGCTAATCTTACACTCAAAAATGTAAAATAAATATTTTTTACGAAAAATTGGACCAACTTTATTAGTTGGTGACTGAAAAATACAAAATAATATTAATTCTATTGATGCTGGTAATTTTGATGTTGTCCAGTTGCCGTTGTAGGCAGCAACTCCAAGAGAACCAGCACCAATAGAATTAATTTTATTTAGTATTTTTCAGTGCAACAACTAATAAAGTCGGTCCAATTTTTTGTAAAAAATATTTTTACGGTTGCTTTCTCGTCTTCTATTTTGTCGTCTTCGCAGCAATATCAGGGCTACGGCTGCAGTAGCTTTTCTTTGTTCATCAGAATACATTATTAATATACAACAGACCACACCAAAATTATACTTGTCGACATCAAAAAATTATTGAAAGTATAGAGAGCAACTTTTAATTGCTAGGTATTATTTTATCGCAATAAAAAGTGGGTAACGTGTGAGTAGCCCTGCAACTTTTAAAAAAGTCTTTGCCATTTTCAAGTTGCGCAGTTCATTTATGTCGCCATTTTGGGAGCAATTTTGCTTATGTGTGAACAGATCGCGCAATTTTGGAATGGCGCCAGAAGAACTTGCGCCACAAAAATGTACAAGTCTGCGAGTACCTTAACATCACAAACCTGTCGTTGCCACACATCATACATCAAACAGCCCGATTCCAAATGGATAAAGGCAAGTTCTCTGTAAAAAACTTCATCAAAGACAAGAACCTCAAGTCAAGGCAAACAGTAAATGCTCAACTTGAACCAGAGCTGCATCATGAACAAACCCTCGATGGTTGTACAGACCTCCAGCGTGTTCTCGGAGGGTCATCAAAAGACCTGAACATGGAAACTGTTGAATTTGGGCAAAGTTGTGGAGGATGCGGTGGTTTCAGGTTTACTGGCTGGGATGATGCTGACGGTGATTGTCTGCTCGAGATTTAATGGTAGGCCGAATTGGGAAGCTCGTAGGTCTTGTCAGATTTGGATCCGGTGGATAATTCAGTTTTATGAAAACTTGGTGTTTATATATTGTCACGGTCCAAAAAAAAAATAGAAACAAATAGTTATAAATTTTGTATCGTATATTTTCCATAATCTGTTATGAATACAAAATACTAAGGTTATATTTACGGTTCATTTCACCTACCACGATCCTCGCGATCTAGAAAACAGTGTTGCCGGTTCTGTGATCCAGCATCAATATTCCAGCATGCTCATTTTGAACGCCATTATCCCTGATTAAATAAAATCATTAATAAAATTGTTTATAGGTCCAATTTCAAGAGAAACATTTACCAAAAGCATTTCCTTCTCAACCCTTAATATGTATGCTTCATGGCATTATATCTTTTCCAAGATTATCTCCGGGATTAGGAAATGACGTCTTTGAGAGTGGGGGTATCCTCTATTTTCTCTTGTCCTCTAATTCCTCGACTTCGACAGTTGTCCGTGGGTCTCTAAAATAGATAGACTGTAACACCTTCCTAAAGTGTCAGTGCACGTGAGTTTTTATCAAGTGCAGTTAGTGCTACCCAAAGCGAGGGGATTAAATAAAATCTCACCTTTTGTATTGTTGATTTCTGATAAGGATCTGTAGATTCTGGCCAGGTGGGCCTGAAGAAATCATCAATTTCAGTGATTCTACTGTTTTGGAAGGGCACTGCCATCCTGGGAACCCGAACCTCATGGTAACCATCTTCGGAGAAGTCCATCCTAAGATATCCAGGCTATGAAAAGGGATCCAGGACTTTCTCCTCACAATTCACACCCACTTCTTGAAAATAATCCGGTTTCATTCCATATTTTCCACAACCAACAGGATTATCCGGAGTTGGAGATTCCATCCACAGGTTGCCTCCTAAAAATTACTTTGTTGGATTGACAGACCGCAACAAAATAAGGTATTTAGTACAACTATACCTCTCTCCGTAAGACAAAACTGGGCCTATTCATTCTGGTAACTGAAGACCATCAGTCTCCAGAACTCGTGCTCCGTGTTTTCCAATCGCTCTTCAAAACTGAGACACTTCGCTCTGTGGGGACCACAAACGGAGCTTCCACAGTGAAATAATCCAATTTTCTCGTGAAAACCTAGACCATCTATACCTTGTGAAAGACGCAACAGTATTCGCGAACGTTTTTATAATTGCTTGAATTCTCTTTGTAACTACTCTTATCACCCTTATCATAAGTCAAGTATTTGTAGTTTGTAACTATTTGACTAATCATTCTGGCAATGTTGACATATTATTAGGTTAGTGACATCAACTTAAGTAGATATAGAGCGCAGGCGTCACGTGAACATCTCACATCTCACTGTAACCAAAATTAAGGAAACAAAAGCACCATAAGTGCATTTGAAATTTTGTATTAATTAATTTTGGATTCTTTACTTATTTTTGATTTGATTTTGTTGTTTTCTTTTATGTACCTTTTGGAACTATTTATTTATTCACTCTTATTGTGGGGTAATTTTAAAATATATCTTTCTTTTTTTTCATTTTACAGGTGACTATTATATAAATAAGCCATTCTATTAAATATATGTATCAAGTTTGTAGTGTTTGGTGATTAAGCTCGTAAGATCATTACAAGATTTAGTTCATCTGACCCTGTGGTATTCACCACGTGGAATTTTTCAGCAACTTCATAATTTTGCGAACCTATCCCTTCTCCACTGTCAAAAGCTAGGGGGTCCACAGGGCAGAAGTGTTAAGAGTTTGTAACTTTTTCTCTTATTTATTTTCATATAAGTGAACAAATCGTGGTGAAACACAATTGTTTGGTGACAATATGAGGAATGGATGAGTGATTTAGGAGGTTGCTAAGTTGAGACAAGTTCAGGAGCAGCATTCGTCTATAGTCTACGTCACATAAGGATAGTTTTATTGAGAAAAAAGTTGCTAATTAATAAGAAAGCTGTAAATTTGTATATCAGATCATTGAATAAATATTTTTAATATATCTCATTATGAAACCTTTTATTTATTTAGCAGATACAATTAAGGGTATTCTTAAAACTAGCGTAAATACAACATTTTTAAATACACACTTTCACCCTCAGTGGAACTGTAATTACAAATTATTTTTTCCTTCGATAATTAATCACTAAGAATATCCATACATTATCCTGCAAGGCCCTTTTTGACCGACTTCGAAATTGGAGGAGCTATGTATGTTTTTTTATGTTTGTGCGCGTTTTATACAATAAACGTGCTCGAAATTTAATGATTATCAGACGACGAAAAAGAAACACAAAGTCTTCTCCACAGTTTATAATAATAATATTAAATTAAAATAATATATAATAAACTGTGGAGAAGACTTTGTGTTTCTTTTTCGTCTTACCATTTCACTCCACTTCGAGAATGGACTTCTACAACCATTATTTAATATTTTTTCATTGGAAAGAGGCACTCAGATTAGGGTTTCTAATGAAAAAATTAAATTTACCATGCGCTTCTTCCCTAAATATCCTCAAATGGGGAGAGGGGGGAATTTTTGTGAGAAGTAAAAAAAATTGTGACGGGATTACAAATGAGACATTTAAATTAGACATTTTTCAAAAACTTGAAACTTTAAGAAAATCTCTTTTTTTATCTATTGCTACTGCAATATCGAACATGAAAATATCCAGTTAATCAAACGAAATTTTATTTTTAACTACATATATTACAGAAATCGTAAAACTTGTTAAGTTGTCAAGGATTTTCTATATATACTGATACTTCAACACATGCAGAACACCAAAATCTTCATGATTTCTACAATATGTTGTCAAAAATTAAATTCCGTTTGATCAACTCACACTCGCTGCACTGTTAAATCTAACCTTACAGCTAACACTAACAGCTACAAATCACAAAACAAAAATTCCAATTACAGCACATTACAGCCGGTCGACGTTCTCAAGGTTGCAGACACGTGATCATGCCAAACATTTGAAATTAGTTTGTTGCGCGAATATGAATGCTTGCGCCATCTCTTGCACAAAATAATTACAACTTTTCACTGGAGAAATTGCTCCGTTTACATTGTCATTCTAGAGTAGTATATTCTTTGCTCGAAGTAATGATCTCAAATGATTTATTTTAGTCTCTACTTTCTTAATGTACGTTCACTTACAACAACTTTGGTAAATTGTTGCCTTTTCTGCTGCTAAAATTTGTTAACAAATACAAACAAGAGGACATGGAATGTAGGAAAGGATTGTATTGGAATTACTTTAGTTCTTTCTTATTGACGTATTGATATTGACCTTCTCTCTACGTCTTATGCAGTTATGCATAGATAAAAGAGTCTCATCACAGCATGAATGCTGTGGTCTTATGTTAAAAATAATGTTTACCTATTCTCAGTTAACTGAATGATAATCTTGTACTCTAGGAAATGGATTATCTTTTTAATGAAATTAAAATTTGAATTTTTCAAAACATCTAATATATTGAATGGTGATTTAATTCATTTTATTGCTAGAGCTTCCCTGGGAATGACATTGATTGGACATTAAAAAAGTCATTTAAATTATCTATCCTACTATATTCACTGTATGGATCATCTGCTTGACCGATTTTACTAATATATTCTTGGGTTAGACAGTAACGCTGAAACCGTAACTGGTTTTGAAAAATATCCGATATAAACGTTTCACGGTATTGTCTCTTCTTTAAAACTGCCGTCTCAACTTTTCGATTTTCGAAAAATATTGCTCCCTCAACTTACATGGGGAGTGGTTTTTGTGGAAGGAGATTTTGGATCTGGATTTTTCTTAAAATGACCATTTTGAATGCACTACTTTCAAATAAAAAAAGGATAATCAAAATCGGTAAACGTTTGCTATGCCAAACGCGCGTACAGACATAAAAAAGGAAACAGTCGAATTATGTACCTTCTTCTTTTGGGAAATCGGTCAATAAATAATAAATATATATATATATATATATATATATATATATATATATATTTTGATTCTATATGTGTAGTATGACAAACTTTTAAAAATCCGGCGATGAAGGAGAAGTGTTTCTTTACATTTTAGTAATTCTATTCTTGAAATATACGTATGGATTTTTATGGAATTTTCACAAAAACAGAAGAATTTGTTGCAGTCCATACACCATTCAGTTTCTGCTGGATATGCTGTGTATTTCTTGATTTCACTACTATTCTATTCAACTACTGTTTTAAGTTTATTTTCAAAATTATTTTCAACTTTTTAGTTCGATATTCTTTAAAAGCATGTTTTTTTTAGTTTTTTAAACTATATTTATTTTTAACTTTTTAGTTCAATATTCTTTAAAAGCCTGGTTTTTTAGTTTTTTTAAACTATATTTATTTAAACTATCTTTTTTTCCAGTCCTAGCTGCAATACGTATTGTCTTAATTCAAACGTATTGCTTTGTGGACTTAAAAAAATTAGAACCGTGTTTTTAATTTATTTAAACTATATATATGTTTTTCTTATTTTCTGTCCTAGCCGCAATACGTATTGCTTCATGGACTTGAAAAAAAAATATTTTTTTTTGTTTTTTTTCTACAAACTCACTATACACAACTGTCAACTCACAAATTATTAAGTAGATTTGGAAAAATTACTATGGGTAAATTCTCGATTCCATAGTATAATAAATTTATCTTTTGTTACGCCATCTGCAATTATTTTGGATCCTGGGTTTCAGAATCGACTTTTATGAATTATTTCTTAGTCGTTCCATTTCATCTAATGCTTCCCTGTTACATAGGGTTTTACCCGTCAACTTGGAGCAATCAAGGTCCTCAATTCGAATCCCGTCCAAAGATCTGCACCGGCTGAGTGCTATGTATGCTTGTCCCGCAGCAAACAGCCGAGAGCCCAGATAAATGACTGCATGATCAACTGTACAGCCTTGCATCTTATGAACGGTCGATGCCCAACTCAGGATTAGCGGTAACATTCGTCTCTCAGCATTTCCATAACTGTACTTTGCTGGAAATTGTATTGATATTGGCTTAATTACGTGGACACCATCAGAACCGAAATCAGTACGGACTGACGGGATGTCTTCCGCGTATACTTGGTCCCTGCGAAAATTTGGCCATATAATTTCGGTAATGAAGCCCATGTTACCATTCACTAAACCCTTTGACACATCAATGTTCGACCTTAACATCACTTAAGCTCCTACGAATATTTTCAATACTTTAGGAAGACCTCCTGTTTTATTGATATCATTAGGTATAACAGACTCTAAGCTTGTATTACCTAAATTTCGTGTTGCATCGATGAGTTGGTCTTGTGCTTTAATTGTATAAATAATCCCTTTATCCTCAAAACTCTGGAGAACTTTTTCGTTGTGCCTAGCAACTTGGTCATTTGTTGAATAAATTCTCAAAGCTCTCTCGATCGAAAATTCATCAGTAGCATCTGTTGACACTTTATTTAAAAGAACTTCAATATGCTGAGACGTTAATTCTCCAACTCTTAGGGCGTTAAGCACATCTATAAACGTTGTGTCTCCTTGTTGGCGCATGTTTTGTTTGAGTTCAACCAGGCGGAATAGCCGCCACAAATGTGTAGCAGGCTTCATGTGCTCTGGTTGTTGGAATACTTGATATCCTCGGACAGGTGGTAACTGCATTAGATCACCGAGAGTAAAACATTTATGCCTCCAAAACAAGCGTCCCGGCTTTTTAGTTGACGTAAACGAGAGTCGATCATGCACAACATCTCATAAGATACCATAGAAATTTCATCTATGAACAGGAACTCAACATTTTGCCATAATAGGCGCATCCCTCTTAAGTAATTACCAGTTAGAAGCGGCATACTTACAATAACTCCATCTTTTTGTACTGCTGGTTTTAGCAGACGGTGAAATGTAGTTCCACCGACCAACCGTGCTGCGACTCCAGTGAGAGCACCAATTTTCACAACCGACTTTCCATAACATCGGCTAACTTGGTTTTTCAAAAGATTAAAGAGGAAAGTTTTTCCAGTGCCTGCTCCACCAGTTACAAAAATTTTCTCTTGTCTAGTATCACCAAGTTGATTTTTGATACTCTCTGTAATGGAGATGAACAATTGTTTTTTATCAATATTCATTGCATGCTGTGCTCTCTGGAATTGATCTTTGCTCATTTCTGTCTCTGGTAATTCTTCTTCCTCAGGTTCAGGGTTGACAATGTCTGGCTGTTCTAAAATTTCAAACGCATGTATTTGTTTGAATGCGTTTTCAAGCTGTTGATCCCTTTCTCGAAATCGGCTCATTTCCTTCAAACGATCCTCTCGGTCTAAGAAGGCCACTTTGGAATTATTAAAACCTTCCAGTAGTTCAGTTTCCGAACGGTAAGGCATGTATTGAATAAGTAAGCTGTAGAAAAAGTTTTCTGGATCTGATGCTGCTATAAAGTATGATACCCTCACAACTGCGGGAACATTCCTCACAACCATTTTGCTATTATCCAATAACTTGGTAAGTTGGCGACGTGTGTTCGGATGTTCTTCATACGCATCATGATCAACACTTTCTTCAGTCTCGCTTACCTTTTTCGGATAGAATGGTTCAAACAACATTGCAAATTCTGTAAGACTCATGTTTGCAAAATCATAGTCGGGATGTTGTAACGGACGTTTTTCATATCTTTCAAAGATATTGCTATAATAGCCAGTTGCGAGTCCGCTTTTGTCGAATTGCAATACCCTGTAACGCGGTTCTGGCTTTCTCGTGTTCAGAAAAATGCAGCTTCGCGAGCTTTCTCGTAATGGAATATGACAAAGCCGATACGCACATTCTGCAGCCGATACTTGTCATTCATGAAGAATCTTCATACATATCTTGAACAATTTACGGGAAATATCTGTCTCTTCACGTCGAATTTGCTGTATTGCTTGCGCAATTCCAGAATCTACACCTTCAGGTTCTGCTTTCGATAGGAACTTTGCTATATAGTACGCTATCGCTTAATTTGACCCACACGGCTGAATATCCATGTTGCCTGTCCACAATCTTAATAACTCTGGATGGTAGTTATTCACCCACGCATCTTCCTTTCGACGCTTGAGTAAACAAATTCTTTCTCCGTTACGAAGAAAATCTTCAGATGAATGAGACACAATTCGTGTTTCGTTACATACTTGACGTGGAAAGTTAAATCGGCATCTTACGGAAGTATTATTTTTTGTACAAGTATGTGTATGCCGATGGATTTGCCATTTCAGAACTAGATCGTGAAGCTCTGGATCTTCTTCTTGTGTAGGCATTCGACAGCAACAGTTACGATCGAGAAGAAGTTTCCCTTCTTCTGAATCAAACTCTGGATGATTTTCCATCCAAATCACCATATGAAGGTGAGGACTGCCCCGATTCTGGAATTCGATACGCCACCAATGATCCTTCACTTTGCCGCCAAATACATCATCATTGTTTTTGATAAATTTCATTAGAGCATTTACTCTAATCATGAAATGTCGACTTGAGTCTCATAAATGTCGAGCGTATTAGGATCAATATCAGGTCTGCCATCAGCTATCAACAAGGCTTTTCGTTGATCTAACCAATTAAGATCATTTGAGCTAAATGTCACAAAGTATGTTGGAGGTCCTAAACATCTGATTTGAGCTAAGAGCTCGTTTAAGGCTGATCTCCAATAAGCTGCAGAACCTCTCACATTTTTCACATACAGATGGACGTCCTCGACTGCTCCTTCTTGATTAACGATTTTCTTAGCACATGCTGATATGGTGCTTGTGATACGATAAAATTCAAAGAAGGATAAGGCATAAAATAGATAATCGTTGCGTTGAAATCTTGTATCACTTCCCAAAATTCTAAATGGAAAGTAGTCTAACGCAGTAATATTTACGGGCCTTTGCTCTTTGAAACCATTCTTTCCATAAGGAAACAAGAAATACCAAGCAAATTCTTCTGCTTTCAATTCATGTCCCACATTAACGATATTGTCTTTTGTTTTACGGGTGATCTCGTTGAAATTTTGTGAAACGTGTAGTTCATCTTCCACATTGGGTTGCATTACATCGATCGATGCCATTACTGATGTCTGCAGTGGAATTGTTAGATCAGTTATATCCGGTTGACAAGTGATTGTTTCAGATGCTGACGGTAACTTCGCAATACTCTGCTTTTTTTCTGATTCCTCAGGACCATCGTCTATATCAAAGACCTCAACGTCAAGCGTGTGAGTTGGTGAAGTAATATTTACCATCGGAGTGCATCACTCCGAACGATTGCCCACCTGTTATCAGTATGCCAGCGCTGTGTTCCTCGAACAGGTATTCCAGACCTTGATGAAGAGTGCGTCCAAGGTCTGCGCTATTATACTTATCACACAAGCTTCCATATATGCTTGGTTCATCCAAGAAAGTAACCTGAAATCTTTTGCCAAATACCATCAAGTCGTCTTTGATCACATTGAAATTTCGCACAAGTAGGTAGCCATCAGCTTCAATAGGATATGCTGATAAAAGTGACTCTGTTCGAGATCTTACTTCACTGTAGATTCGGTCACCTATTAACATATTCAGATTAAGGGTGTTTGTCGACCAGCGTTGTGGTATAAGAACACTAGCCCTTAAGATGTTTGACAATGCCATTGCACAGCATTGTACACCTACATATCCTGATGTGAATATGTTATCGTTTCCTTGATGCCATGAAGCGCGTACAATTCTCGCAAACTCGTTGATGCTCCTGTAAGCACTAGCCCCCTCAGGAGGTTCTTCTCTAGTCTCCACAGCAACTTCTGGTGGTGCTTCTTCTGCTCTTACGATATCATCGTCATTCATCACAACGTTTTGATCAATAGTGACGTCTTTATAAAGTGGATTGTTTGCGACTAATCAATTGAGAGCATCATATACTTTATCTCTCGATACTGAAAACTGTTGTGTTATGTTAATATTTTCAAGATGCTCGGTAATGACAACTATTCCAGCATTACTTGTAGATCTTGGTAACATCTTTGGAAGAGTTTCAGTAACTTCGAAAACATCCTGAGCGAACAGTACTGCTTGACCTCGAAAACTATATTGACCAAATACACCACTAAGTTTTTTAATTTTATCAAATGGTATAATGCGTGAAATAAGTCTCTGCTCGGCTTGTGATAACTCAGCAATTACTTCTGGAATAGAGCCTGGGTCCAAATTATTCCAATAAGCCTTAGATGGTGCGAATTTTTTCTTTTAAGTCAAATGGACCTTACAGCGATTACAAACTGTCAAGCAATTCTTTTGTTTTAGTTCGTCAGGCAGGTATGGAGCCGCTTTAGTATCTACAGTCCACTTAGAAATTTGTTGTTGATAACACCGTTTAGTGCAAATTTCACAAGTCTTATCACAAAATGTATTAATAGACATTAAAAATGCCACAAACGTGTCTTGTAGTTGATTGTGGCAGTCGTTCGAACAGGGATGATGTGAGGTTTTTCTCAGTGCCTACCGTTTTAAACTTTAAATTTGTTACCGACAAAAACGAATTATCTAGGCAACGAAGGTTACTCTGGATAGCCGCAATAAAACGAGACGATCTAACGGAGGCTAAACTAAAAAACCAGAGGGTCTGTAGCAGGCATTTTATTACAGGTAAGAAACCTTCGAATAAGGCAAATTCTTGAGAAGTTTGCCATCATTTGGCCATTATATTAGTTGAAATTTCATTATTTTGTATCAACTTTAGGCAAACCGGCTGTTTTAGAGGACCAAAATCATCCTGACTGGGTTCCATCTCAAAATATGGGCCACCAATCCCAAAAAATTCAAAGGAAGCCTGAGGATGTGGAAAGAATAGAGAGACTGGACAAAAGAAGAAGGCTTAAAGTCAGTGAGGTGAGCATTTAAATAGAAACAGCATTTTTAATATATGAGTTGATTTATTAAAATTTACAGGTTTTTGCCCGTATGAAAAGTAGAAATATATACAAAAAATACATAATTTGTTTTTAGTTCTATTCTTATAGAAATTAAAATTTTGATAGCTTACTAATGTGAACAATTTTTTCAGCATATTGAACATGTCACATCAGATACCAACCTTTCCTTGGAGGCTAGAGAACAAGCTGATATAGAGACTGGAACTGCGTCCCAAACAGAATTAACCACGGCGGAGCTTTGTGTAAGATTCGAACAACTTTGCTTTGCTGCAAAAAAATTGAAGATCTTGAAAAAAAACAGGATGTATCACCTTTTGGTCTCAAGGAGGAGACTAACAACGATACGAAATGGAAGTATTACACTGGTTTTTCCTATGATGTTGTATTCTGTATTATTTTTGAAATTATAGAAAGCAGTATTACTACCACAAGTACAACTGCTCTTGGTAGTTTCAACCAGTTACTTCTTACTCTTATTAAGTTAAGATTAAATTATGATTTTTGTGACTTAGCTTGGCACTTTACAATTTCACCCACGACTGCCTCTACATATTTTGAGAACATTTAAAATAGTCTTTATATAAAATTTAAGCCATTAATAAGATGGCCAGACCGTTCAGTTGCCCAAAAAAACATACCATCTTGTTTTAGAGATGCCTTTCATGACAAAACGACTGTTATTGTAGATTGTTTTGAGGTTTTTATTGAAAAACCACCTTCTTTACTAACCCAACAACAGTGCTGGTCAAACTACAAACACCATAACACCATCAAATTTTTAATAGGGATTACTCCACAAGGAACAGTTAGTTACATTAGTAAAGCTTGGGGCGGACGGGCTTCAGACAAACAAATTGTCGAAAATAGTGATATTTTAAATTATATTTTACCAGGGGATGTTGTCTTAGCCGATAGGGGATTTTTAATAAAAGATACATTGGGTGTCTTACAAGCAAAATTGGTCATACCAGCTTTTACGAAGAGTAAGAATCAGTTACATCCCCTAGACATTGAGATAACCAGAAACATAGCCCATGTAAGAATTCATGTTGAAAGAGTCATTGGAATGATAAAAAATAAATTTAAAATTTTCAAAGACACCATAACAATTAGTATGATTAAAAAAGGTAATAATCCAGAAAATCTCAATATATTGGACAAAACTGTAATAGTTTGTTGCGCATTGATAAAACTATCCCCTCCCATCGTCCCTCTTTAATTTTATATACATTTTTTTTAAAATTTGGTCTGTCATATTTTTAAGTTACTGTGTCAAAAATGTTTGGTTTCGGATATTTACGGAACTTAATAATGTTACTGTTAGATTAATGCTTTTTTATATTTAATATTGTTTGTTACCATTAAGCTCTATGAAGTTTTTACCTATGTATTGTTGTTATTATGTATGTATACATATATTTATTTAATGTATCATAATGCTACTGTACGCCGATGATCTCTCAACTTGTTTAGACACTATATTTTTATATGTGCATTGTACATTATAAACAATAAAGATTTGAATCGAATTTTTATTTAAGGATTCCTCAAGTAGGATTTTTCAATATTATTCTATAATTTTTCTAAGTAACCAAATATTATATGTATTTTTAACCGACGAACCCAAACGGAGGAGGTAAACAATTCGACTGTATGACTGTATATTGTTTTTTAGAATAACTTGTATATATTTTTAGCTTTAGTACTTGTTTTCAACTAAAAAAATATATGTTTGGTCACATATTATTTTGTTATATATCTAAATGTAACATGCAAGGAGTTTTAACCTTAGACCATAATAAAAAACTAATAAGTGTATCACTTAAATTATTTTTATTTTAAAGTTTATAAATATAATTTACAAAATATATATTGAAATCTACCAAAAGAAAAATACTTAATAATTTCTGTTTCATTTTTAAAGAACAATAAAATAAAATTGAAACAAGTCTTTACTACGTTATTAATTACATTTTTCACAAAACCAAGTATTGTCTGGTGTATCAATCAATTCTACACAGTCAAAATGAAACCAACCTACTGCACAATTATCTGATTCACATTTAATCATAGGTCTGCCATCATCCACACCATTACAAATACAAAAATGTTCAATTTCGGCAGCACCTTCCTTTTTCGTAAAATATTTTCCCAACAACTCTGGCATTATGACTTTGGAATGAAATTTTTTCAGGCAAAACTCTCTGCTTGAAAAACAAGTTGGGAGACCAGATTACGAAATCACAATACAATGTATTGGTTACAAATATTTGCATTTGTACTTGCGAATAATAAGGGTGAGATCTCCTTAAAACTACTTCCCCGTCTTTTTCAATCAAGCAAGTATTTTTTACAGCTGCATAATCACTAATACTTTCAAATGTAGTAGAGCGTAACAGATAAGGACACTTTACTTCTAAACATCCCCCCAAACAGCACTCACAAAAAACCAATCTATCAGGAGATGCACCAAATTGAGGCCATCTCTGATTAATTACGAGTCCAACTTTATTCACTATGAAAGAGTCATGTTTTTCTTCCTCCATGGTCCTTCGGTACGTTTCCACTGCATTAGCTTCTTTGCTTATTCTCCACACAGTTGCTTTGGTATTAAATATCCCCTTTGTTGGATAACAGATCAATGTTATCAAAGATAAAGAGGGCTTTGCAATTTTTGTTCTGCAAACAGCATGAAACCTAGATGCAGTTATTTTGCCAGCTCTTTGCATATACCACATCTGGTTTTCAGCTTGATTTCTGGTACATTTTTCTATTAAACTTTTCTGTTCTTGACTAATGGATAAATCAATGGAATTTGATATTTCCATTAGTTCCATGTAGCTAAGACTAGTGTACCTTTCATTAAAAATATTCAAAACTGAAGGTAAAACAGGGTTGGCTTCTCTTGCTATGTCAGTGGCTAATGGTTCAATAATTCGCATTATTGCAGCTTCTTTGCCAAGTTCCACCATTTTTGCCAATATTACATCGAGCTGTGAATCAGTCAAAGGTTTAACTTTTTAGTTATCATATGAAACATGCGAAGTATTTCCCCAATCCATTTCACTCACTGGCACCAAAGGAACTTTTGCAGAAGTTGATGGCATCATCCACTTTCCAAATGTATCTGTGCATGATACTTCTTCCTTCTTTTTGTTGGCATATTCCGCTGCAAATAGGATAGCACCCACATGGCTGCAAACTTCGCTGTTTCCAACAATACAAGTACAGTGTGCCGTGCTCACACTTCCTTCTTTGTTTATAATACACCAAACGTCCAGAGGTTTAGCACTTCCTTTCTGAGAATGTTTTACCTGAAAAAAAGTACATATAAGATTATTTACAGTCTGTTACTGTATATAAAACTATTAAATGTTGGGAAAAGTGTTTTATCTTTTTAAGTCATAATCTGTGATTACGACAACCATAGAGTTTATGAATTATTTGGTTTTTACAAATATTAGATGATTCCCTATCAAACTACTTATAATTTTTGGTCCTCTGCACAATGACAGCTATAATACTCATTAAAATTTACAAGTAGGAAAAGCTTAAAACTTTGTAATTAAAAAAAACAGTCAAAGATAGCTCAAAATAGTACCACAGCATAGGTTTTTCTATGCTGTGATAGTACTGTATACCTATTTTGAATGAAAAGTATAAAAGTTTATTTAAAAAAACTCACTTTTCCAATTAAAACATGAAAATTGTTCAGTACTACTGTCCCTGCATCCAAAACAAAGCCAGACTCAAAGTATTTGTATGATTCTAAGCTTTTGTAGGCCTTCATCTGATTGTTGCTGTAGGAACTGTAAGTTAAAACTAAATATGCAGCTATATCCATGTATGTGACTGGAGGAGCTGCTTGGATAGAATAGTTTCTATCATGCACATTTATGGTGAAAGGGTCCACATCATTTATAAGCTTCAATTTAAGAAGATATCTGTAAAAGAAATAGATATGAGAAATGTAAACAGATGACAACTGGGCATTTTAGAAACTTACCGTTCAGCCATATCCAGCATTAATGTCTTTACATATTCACTCTGCATCTTAAAAAAGTTTTACAACAAAATATACTGTAATTAACACGAAAAAACTCTCAAAAAGCTCAAAAACGTACACAATCTAATAACACACTTTAAAACTGTTTGCCCACAGACGCCATATTGGATCACGTGGTTTGGATTGCCTAATTTGCATTGACAGTTTGACAGCGACAGTTCAACAATAAAAAGCTCATTTTATAATTATAATTATATGTAAAAGTTACTTTGTAAGAAATTGATCGAACATCTAAAAAATGCCAGGAAAAATAATTACCAGGCTTATATAAAAAAATCAGTATCTATATGTTAATGGAACACCATACTCCTTTGAAGAGCTAGAACAAAATAACGAAGACTGTGAAACTGAAACTGAACTAAAGCCCAAAGCAAATAGTGCACCCGCGACCCCGATTCCAATAAACAGCCTTAATATCACTGAACAGGAAAATTCGGAAGAACCAATAGAAGTCGAGAAAACAGAGTAAAAAAATCAAATCGAGGAAAAGAAGAAGCCTATCATATCTACAACAAAAACTGTCATTAACACAACCCCAAAATCTACCCAGAACAAAAACCCAGTAAAAATTGGAAGGACTACCCGATATAATTCGTCATCTGGCAGCAAAAAAGACTAAATTGTATTCTGTAGAAATTGATCATAGAAAATTAACATGTGAAGTGAAAACCAGTGCATGAAAAATAAAATAACTCCACTAGATGAACTAACGATATGGACCCGTATGTAAAAGATTTCGTTATTGAAAAAAAGGATCATATGACCTGGAAACACCCGAAGAAGCAAGGCGGGTATTAGATATAAATAAAATAAACAAAAATTTCATAATTATCAATAGCAATATATGTAGTTTAGGATGCAATCTAGATGAATTTTTAGTATTTATTGAGAGCCTGAACTGCAATATTGATTGTATAGTTTTAACAGAAACGAGACTAATTCCTGATATAAATCTCTTTAATATCGATGGCTATAAAACTCTTTATAACTACGGATATTATAATCAAAATGATGGTGTAGTAGTATTTATAAAAACGGAACAGTATGTATCTCACAAACTATTCGAGTTAAATGGTAGCAAGCTTCTAAGACTGAAAACTAGCTGTGGAAAGAATACCCTTTTAATAAATGCTTTCTACAGATCACCTGCTGGCGATGTGAATACTTTCATCGATGAATTAAGTAACATTTTAGGGAATGAAAATGAGATATCCGATTATAAGTTTTTTGTAGGAGATATCAATATTGACATTTTAAAGAAACGAACGAAGCAAAAACCTATCTAGATAACTTGAGTGAACATGGTTATAGATCGGCTATTAACACTCCCACTAGAATACAGACAAATTCTCGCACCTGCCTGGACCATATATTTGTCCATACAAAAAATATTACCTCTGACTCGATGTTACCTTTAACAGTCGCGACATCTATCACGGATCATTATACTACTCTGATGTAGATAGTCTTAAATGGTGAAGCAGACACAAAAAAACAATCCCAAAAACAACTACATTAAGCATATTGATAATAAAAAAATAGTTGAAAATATTCGGACCACCAACTGGAATAAAATCATGTTAGATACAAATCTTGAAACCAAGACAGAAAAATTAATAAGTATTATACAGGAAGCAATAAAAATTAGTACCGTATACGTGAAAATAAATCCTAAACAAAAGAAACGGAAAGTATGGATCACACCCTCACTGATCAAATGTATTAATAAAAAAACAATCTATATATTGAATTGAAAAAGAAACCAAATGATGAAATGGAAAAAATAAACTATACAGATTGTAAAAGGGAAGTGGCGAAACAAATAAAAAACGCGAAAAAGGATTATTATAGTAAGAAGGTGGAAAAAGAAAAAAACTCGACAAGAAGGCTATGAAAATTAGTAAATGAAATTCTATCAAATATTGAAAAAGATAAAATACAAAATATCATAGACGGTAATAAAATTATAAGTGAAGGAAAGGAACTAGCAAATACATTCAATAAATATTTCATAAACGTGGGAAAAAACCTAGCCGAAAAAATCGATCAACCTCAAAACTATAGAGAGAAAAAAACTGTAAGCAACCACTCATTGTTTTTATATCCAACAACGGAAACTGATGTCAAACATATCATAAAATATGATCTTAAAACAAAAAAGCCCCCGGATATGATGGAATAAGTTCTGAAATACTGAAAACAATAGCGGATACCATAAGCTTACCCCTTACTGTTATACTTAATAATGTACTAGAATCAGGACACTTTCCGACAGCTTTCAAAAATACTATAGTAACACCAATCTTTAAAGTAGGAGACAAACATGATGTGACAAATTACAGACCAATTTCACTGATATCAAGTCTGGCCAAAGTACTTGAAAAAGTTATAAAAATCCGTTTAAATAAATTCTTCGAAAAACATAACCTGTTTTCCAATTCACAATTCGGCTTTCGTGAAAAAAAATCAACTAACGACGCAATACTACTATTAGCAAATACTATATATGAATGCATAGATAATGGTGAACCAGTTATCGGAGTTTTTATTCACCTAGAAAAGGCCTTTGACACCGTAGACCATTCCATACTTTCAAAAACACTAGAAGACATGGGAGTACGGGGCATAGCTCACTGTCTATTCGAGAGTTACCTAAAAAAACGCAATCAACAGACCAGAATAAATGATGAAATGAGTGAGACAGAAAAAATAACATGTGGCGTGCCGCAAGGTACGTTGCTGCTGCCTCTGCTGTTCACCGTATATATGAATAATATGAAAAAGACAGTCAAATCATCAGATTTGCTGATGACACTGTGATAATATACAAGGATACAAACTGGTACAATTTAAAACTGAAAATTGAATGTGATTTTGCCAATATAAAAACTTGGCTAGATAATAGGTTATTATCGATAAACTTTAGGAAAACAAAATACTTACCATTCAGTACCCTGGAAACATATCTCCCAAATTATGTAATTACCCTAAATGATTCCTTTGAAATAAAACCAGCGAAAATATAAAATATCTAGGAATTATGTTGGATAGTGCTTTCAGATGGAAAGTGCATATAGATTACTTAATACAAAAGCTAAGATGCATATTGTATAGATTTAAAAAAATAGTGGAATACCTACATTTGAAAGAGAAAATCATCGTATACCGGAGTCTAATGGAATCTCATCTAAACTATGGAATAATTGGATGGGGAGGTGTATCCAAAACACATTGCAATGCATTACAAGTGTTACAGAATAAATTTTAAATAAATGTAAAATAAACATAGCAGATATCCTACTGATCAGCTTTATTCCGAAACGAATATACTCGATGTTGGTCAATTATTCTATTTACAAGTAAACATAAAACAATACTTAAATACAGACAAACTAAAAATTCACACTCATCAATATCAAACAAGAAAAAAACAAAAGTATATTACACCGGCAATGAATAAATATATCGGACAAAGGAGTTTTATGTTCTTGAGGACAAAATTATACAAATATTACACAAATAAAAACATTGAACAAATTTAAGATTAATATAAAAGAACACATAAGTAGTATATCAAGAAGAGAGATACAAGAGTTGATTGTATATATATATATATATATAGTTGATAAAATAGATTTTTGTTGGGGATGCAGTCATTTAATAAATAAAATTGTTTGGATTATACCAAGCTTTCGAGAATGTTTATTCTCTTCGTCGGGGCAAACTAAAAATCGTTACAAATTTTCTTAACCACATAACAAATTATGTAAAGTACTTTAATTCGTCAATTTAGATAAAATTAACCACAAACAGGAAAGATTTCATAGACATCAATCAGAAATGTCATTAATTATTTATAAATGTCATGGTAACGGCATATCTAGAGTTGAAAGTGTCTAGATCCAAGTTTTCTTAGAAAAGATCTAATAGGAGTTATCTTTGTGTTTGTAGCTCTTTTTTAACAAGTCACACATTAAACTTGAAAATATTGAGGCATATATAAGTTTAGTAAAAATAAAAAGTTATTATTCAATTAATAAAAAAAACATTTATAACAGACTTAGAAACACATAATATAAATAAATATATACCCGTACACAGACCAGACTATCTGAATTCGTAGGTATTGCAGTATAAATTGAAATTTATTATGTCAATAATATTATTTACTATTTTGTTAGACATTCAGATTATTTGTTACTTATATATAATCATATTCTCTCACAATACGATGGATACGCAATATGAAATATCCTGAAAAGCATCAATTCATTCAAATGAAGCTAATAATAATAATAATAAAATATGACAAGCTGATTTCTCACACAAATCAACATGTAAAAATATTGTGAACATTGTCCAATTTATTTAATATATGTTATATGCTAACCACATCTTGTATAATATTGATTATACTTTGATTAATTTGCGTCACATACTAATTTTAATTGTTACTTATCTAAAATAATCTTCTACGTTCTTCTCTCAGACGCTCATATCAAGTTTCCTATTGTTTTAATGTTTCTCCTTGAAACCTGCAAATTCATCAAAGACGCAATATTTGGTACTTTATTACTAGAGAAACTTCTAGAACCTTTATTTGTAAAATCATCAAAAAGGCACCTGCACTTGTTTACCATAAAGGTTCTGAAACGTAATTAGTGACGTCATAACACAGAAGGTATAAATATTGGATCCTTCTCCACTTCAATCACACTTTTGAAGTCATCTTTTAAGTCAGATTGTTATTTTCAAAATTAAATATTGTAAAGTCAAACTGAACTACAAGTTGTGAAACAAGTTTAAATAAATAAAGTTTTTAAAAAAGTTTTAATTGTTACAAATCCCGTAACAAAAATTGGCGCAGTCAGTAGGATTCCCAAACGTTGGCAGCAGAATCAACAGTGGTTTCCTAACCTTTATGGGAGAAGCAAGCCCCAAAGAATAAAGAAGAAACAAGAAGTCTCCAACTCAAGAAGACGGTCTCTTCGGCAGTAGGGAGCGAAGATCGATCATCATCTAGCTGTAGTCAACACGTACGAAGTAGGATTTCATCTAGAAAAGACGGTCTCTTCGGCAGCAGGATTGAGAGTCGAGAATCACCCAACTGTAGTCGACACGTACGAAGTAGGATTTCATCTGCTCGAGTCCTGAAGACAACCCACAACTTACCAAACGAAAGAAAAGGAAAACGTAAGCAGAGAATCACACTTTCATTACATTTTTGTATTGATTCTATTCTCATTTGAAACAAAGAAAACAAAGTTCTATTGTCTTTCGTTAAATATTATCTACCATTAATATTAATTTACACTAACTAAGAAATACATTCAGAATGACAGAAACAACTGAAGCAAATACAACACAATCTCAGATAGAACCATATAGGCTGTCTGAAATTTTTTCACTAATTCCCGAATATGATGGAAATCAAATTTTTCTAACTACTTTTATAAATTCATGCGACATAGCAACCCGTATGGCAGTAGGTGATCAGAAAATTTTTCTAGTATTACATATAAAAAATAAATTGAAAGGAGTTGCAGCAGAATTAGTTAATTCTCGCAATCCAGAATCATGGAACGAAATTAAAAATCTATTAGAAACACATTTTGGCGACTCCCGTGATCTAAATTCGCTTATACAAGATTTGCAACGAATAAGACAGATGCCGAATGAATCACCATTAACATTCGTATCAAGATTACAAACCTTGAACTCTAAATTATACGCAGCTATAAATAAACAACGCATGAATCCTGATGAGAAAAATGCACAGACGAGATTAATAGAAAATATGTGTCTTAACACATTGTTGACAGGTCTTGAACCTCGCATTGGTCAGATAATACGTGCCAGTAACCCTAACGATATAGTTTCTGCATTCGGCCGCATTAAACGAGAAATGCAATTACATTATTTTGAGACACAGAAATTCAAACAGAATAATAAAAATACTCCAGTCAAATTATGCAATTTTTGTAAAAAGTCAGGGCATACAGTTAACGAATGTAGGCAAAGGCAACAACAGAACATTCGATACTCACATAATAATGATCCAAGACAACAATTCCAAAACCCACAAAGATTCAATCCTCAGCAAAGTTTCAATAATTCAAATCAGTTTTATCCAAACAGAAATTTTAGTCAACAAAGTCAACCGAATTCCCAAGTATCGAAACCTTCAAATCCAAATAATTATAGCAATGCTCCAATCCCCCATCCCAATCTTCAAAAAAAGATATTTGAAAGTCCAAATCCAATTTTTCGTCCGAATAATCAAAGAGCACATCATTTTAATTGTGACAACTATTATCCAGATGAATATTATTATAACGATAACTCCCAAGCTGATCAATTCGATTACACTTATTCCGAATCACAAGATGTCAATCAATATAATCAATATTCCAATCCCAACGAATATGATTATCAAGATGATCAGTATAACTTCAGTCCACAAAATGAATATCAAAATCAAAATTTCACGAATCCCAGATTCAAGATGCTCCACCACCTTTAGAAGAAATTTCCCAAAAGACATCATTAAAAAACCAAACCCACCATATAAACACAGTGAAGCAAGAGAAAATAGAACAAACTTTCGTATAGAAACACCTCTGTGTACTATTAGTTCACAGGGACTTTATTATATAGAAGATTTGTCTAATAAATTCAAAATTCTAATAGATTCAGGTGCAGGAATATCAGTTTTCAAAAGAAAAACTTGCGAAAATTACCATAATCGATCTAAAGAAAATATTACTATACAAGGAATAACAGAACATAGAATTCCGATTAATGAATCAGTTATGATACCTTTTGGAAAATCAGACGATCCGCACAAAATTTATATTTATGATCTTAATATTGAATTTGATGGATTATTAGGATTAGATTTCCTAGAACATTATCAGTGTGTTATAGACATAACCAACAGAAAATTGATTACAAAATATAGAGTCATACCTTTATATAAAGTAGAAAATTCAATAATAACTGAAGATTTAACTGACAATTCGAAAATTCAAAACCCTCATTCTAATATTATAAATATAGAACCACGTACAGAGCAAGTATTCAAATTAACTTCCAATTTACGAAATACGGATGCTATTTTATTATCCCAAGTGAAAGAAAAAGTTCGTTTACCAAATGCACTTGTGAAGATTAATGAGAAAGGAGAATTCCTTACAACTATAGTAAATACTAATGCAATATCGAAAACAGTAGATTTTTCAGATTTATCATTAGAGTCTATTCAAAATTACGAAATGAATCATATATCTCAAATAAATACTCAAAATTATAATAGAGAAGAAAATATCAGAAATCAACTCAGACTTGAACATTTAAATTTAGAAGAAAAAGAAATGATAACCCAGATATGCTTAGATTTCTCGGATATATTTTACTTAGATGGCGATATTTTATCATTTACAAATGAAGTTAAACATAAAATTAATGTTTCTGATTCAAAGCCAGTTGTCTCCAAATCATACAGATATCCACATATCCATAAAGAAGAGGTCAAATCTCAAATTTCTAAAATGCTTGAACAAGGAATAATTCAAAATTCAATTAGTCCATATTCTTCTCCAGTATGGGTAGTTCCAAAGAAAATAGACGCATCTGGAAAACAGAAATGGCGTATCGTAATCGACTATCGAAAATTAAATGAGGTTACTATTGATGATAAATATCCTTTACCTAATATTTCGGATTTACTTGATCAACTCGGTAAGTGTCAATACTTTTCAACACTCGATTTAGCTTCTGGATTTCATCAAATAGAGATAGACAAACCTGATATTCAAAAAACCGCATTCACAGTAGAAAATGGTCATTACGAATTTATTCGAATGCCATTTGGTTTGAAAAACGCGCCCGCTACATTTCAAAGAGTTATGGACAACGTCTTATTAGGATTGCAAAATGAAAGATGCCTCGTATATATGGATGACATCATAGTTTATTCCCCAACAATTCATGAACATATTTCTAGACTGAAAGAAGTTTTTACCAGACTTAGAAGTGCGAATTTAACATTACAACCAGAGAAGTGTGAATTTCTTCGAAAGGAAGTTGCCTATTTCGGACACGTCATAACTAAAGAAGGAGTTCAACCCAATCCACAGAAAATTGATGCAATTAATAATTTTCCAGAACCTAAAAATGAAAAAGACATTAAATCATTCTTAGGATTGACCGGATATTATCGACGATTTATTCCAAATTACGCTAAAATTTCAAAACCTTTAACAAAGTTACTTCAGAAAGATATTCCCTTTAATTTCAATCAAGATTGTAGAGATTCTTTTGAAACCTTAAAGAAATTTCTAATAACATCACCAATATTAATTTATCCCGATTTTGAAAAAACTTTCATTTTAACAACTGATGCAAGTAATTTTGCTATTGGTGCTGTACTATCGCAAGGTCAACTGAATAGCGATCTACCTATCGCGTACGCATCAAGAACGTTGTGTCCAGCAGAAACCCGATATAGTACAATTGAACGTGAACTTCTAGCAATCGTATGGGCAGTAAAATATTTTAGGCCTTATCTATATGGAAGATCCAGGTAGCAGATTAGCACGTTGGCGTTTAAAATTAGAGGAATATGATTACGAGATATTATACAAACCAGGCAAAATTAACAAAAATGCGGATGCATTATCAAGAATCAAAATTAATTATTTCAAGGAATGCTCTAAGTTAAGTTCAAAAATATTAACATCTAATAAATCTGACAGTGAAACAGATACTGCAGAAGAAGAAGAAATAACAGTAGATGAAATATCAGTAGAGTTCGGAAATTTTTGCAAACTTTACAAGACAACCTCTCTCATAGATTATTCGAAAGTTGAATACTCTAATGAACAACTATTAGATAGATTTAATAAAGACATAATAACAATAATGTGGCAAAATCATACAAATAATTTACATGATGAAATTCTTAAAGATATATACGAAGAAGATTTAGATTTCAATTTCAACAAAATTAATATTGTTCATAGTTGTAAAGTTAAGAGAAGAACTTATTATATTATATGTATACCTTTCAATCCAGATGAAGTAAATGAAAGATTATTCTATTCCATTTATAAATATAAAAGAGAAATCGACCCAAATAAGGTCTATGCAGTTGAAAATAACTTAAATCTTCCAATGCTAGAAATATTATGTTACATCTTTTCTGATGAAACTAATATTAAATTCAAAATTTGTCAAAACGTAGTTCAAACTCCAGAGAAAGAGGATATACCAATAATACTCGATCAATACCACAATGGAAAGAATAATTTACATCGTGGCATTAATGAAACTATCAGGCGAATTAAGGAAAAATATTATTGGTTAGGTCTGACTAAAGATGTTGAAAAATTTATAAAATCTTGTGAGACATGCAAAAAAAACTAAGATTTGTAGGAAAAATCTATCATCACCTTTAGTTATTACAGAATCTCCAAGAACACCATTTGAGAGAATAAATTTAGATATTGTAGAGATTCCAACAAAAAATTATGTCCTAGTAATTCGTGATGAACTAACAAAGTTCACACAAGCATATGCAATTGAGAATAAAACAGCAAAAAATATAGTTAACACCTTGTTATTATTTTTCCAACACTACGGAACACCGATTAGAAATCATTGCGACTCTGGAACAGAATTCAATAATGTACTTTTAAAAGATCTTTGTAAATTATATGATATCAAAATCTCTTATTCAAGTATAGGGCATCCACAATCAAATGGATCGGTAGAACGTTTCAATGCTACTCTTCTTGAAATCATTCGAGCACACTTAAGCGATAACACAAATGAACACCCTCTTAACTGCTTACCTTATGCAGTCATTTGCTATAATAATTCACAAAATAAGACTCATGGATTTACACCTTATGAATTAATTTTTGGTCATACAGCAGGCAGACCTCCAGAAACTTTATATAATGAAAAAGAAATAATCTCAAAATATATACGAGATCTAAATAATCGAATTAAGTATTTTTATCAAATTGCCCGTCAGAGAACCCAAGATTCCAAAGAAAAATCAAAATTTAGATATGATCAGAAGATTCCAGAAAAACGTTATGAATTTAACATCGGAGATAGAGTATACATTAAGGAATCTCAAATCAGCGATAAATTAAAAAATAAATTTAATGGTCCTTATCAAATAATTGAAATTTTACAAAATGCAGCTGTGGTGTTAAATGAACAAACAGGAATGACAAGTAAATTTAATTTTGATAGAATGATACCACATACTGAGCTATAAATTTCTTTTCAGGTATAGTTCGCAAATAATGAACAACTTGGAGAAGAAATCGTTAATATTAATTTTAGTTATTCTAAGTAATTATATCTTATGTCAATATTCAATTGACCCAATACCAAATACACTAGGAATATATTTTAATGAGGAATCATACCTTCAAATATCAAATTCTAAATGGACACTCATTGTTTACCATGATATCTTACCAATTAAAAATTCTATTCTTCAGAATAATAGAATTATACAAAGTTTAGAAGATCTTGTAGAAAAACCTACAAATAGGATGAAAACTTTTTATACAACAGTTAAAACGCATATAAGTTTACTGAAACAATCTATGACAGATGTTGAGCAGAAATTCAATGAAGTTACAATTGATACAGAAAATTATAATAACTTTAGATTTAAAAGAGGTTTACTCAACGGTGTAGGCACAGTATGGAAATTTATAACCGGCAACTTAGATGCCAGTGATGGAGAATATTATTCAAATTGTATCAATAAATTAATGCATGATGATCATGAGTTAGAGAATTTGATGAAAAATCAAATATCAGTAACAACATCAGTAATAAAGAATTTTAATAATACAATTCATAAACTTCAAATAGACGAATCAACATTTAATAATGACATTCAAAATATTGAAAAATCAATTTATGATATAACAGATAACTTATCATTTTATAAATCTCAACTAGATATACTTGAGATATGTGAAAAACTTTCTGAAAGTTTATTATTTCTAGAAAACAGTTTGAATGACATTCTGAATGGAATTACTTTTGCAAGATTACAAGTTTTACACTCTTCTATAATAAAACCAAGAGATCTCAAGAATTCATTATTGCAAATCTCTAATTCACTCAAAAATGTTAATTTACCCCTATCAGTGGAACTTAAAAATATTCCCAAGTATTTTGAAATTATAGAACTTCATGCTTTTCAAGATAACTCAGGAATCATGTATATTCTCAAAATTCCCTTAGTTGATCCAGAAATATATAAAGTATATAGAATCTACCCTTTACCAACTAAAGACAATCGAACTGGACTTCATCATGTTATTTCAACAAGTCAAAAATATGTTGCTAAAGATGATGATTCTATGTTTTACGTTACCTTATCTAGTTTAGATAAATGTAAAGATCTTGGCTTCAGATTCAAATTATGCTTTGATATGTTGCCTTTACCGATTGACAGTAATTCTATCTGTGAAGCTCAACTTCTCAAACAACAGACCGAAATTCCAAAAATTTGTGAAGTGTCGCTACTTTTTGCTAAAGATTATAATATAAAAGAAATATCCACAAATGTATGGATTATCATCGTTTCTGATCCATTATTTATAACTATAACTTGTAATAATCAAGAACCAGTTACTAGAGTAATTAATGGAAACTCTATACTAAAATTGAAACCAAATTGTAATGCATTTATTGGAAGTACTAGAATAAGATCGAAATATATTATCGAATCTTACAAAAATATTACCTATAAAATCAATCCTGTAATAATACCATATGAATGTTGTAAAGATTTACCAGAAAAGAGGTTTTTACCAAAATTAAAACCTTTGAAACTCAACACATTAGATACTGAAGATCTAAACATCGCTCAACAGAAATTGAATGAATATTCCGAAAATTTAGACAAAATTATAAATGAACATTTTATAACAAAGAACATCTCATGATTTACTTATATAGTAATAGTATTAATAATTGCATTCATTATGCTCTATATATTTTGTAAATGTAAACGAAGAAGACCTACAGGAATGAGCATCGCAGTAGCACCTCATGATCCACCACAACCACCAGATAAAAACGTTGGTCGATGGAAATCCTTTCTACCCAGAAGAAGACCCAGTGTTCATCCAGAATATGAAGAATACGAATTAAATTAAAACACTATGTTTAAAATATTGTCCTATTGTATTGCAAATTTATAATATTTTAATCAATTTAATTTTTATATTTTTATCATTTAAAAGTTTTCGCATAGCAAAAACTTTTTTTGTAAAAGGGGAGTTGTTATATGCTAACCACATCTTGTATAATATTGATTATACTTTGATTAATTTGCGTCACATACTAATTTTAATTGTTACTTATCTAAAATAATCTTCTACGTTCTTCTCTCAGACGCTCATATCAAGTTTCCTATTGTTTTAATGTTTCTCCTTGAAACCTGCAAATTCATCAAAGACGCAATATTTGGTACTTTATTACTAGAGAAACTTCTAAAACCTTTATTTGTAAAATCATCAAAAAGGCACCTGCACTTGTTTACCATAAAGGTTCTGAAACGTAATTAGTGACGTCATAA
The DNA here is from genome assembly GCA_958507055.1 of Crioceris asparagi. Classification (NCBI taxonomy): domain Eukaryota; kingdom Metazoa; phylum Arthropoda; class Insecta; order Coleoptera; family Chrysomelidae; genus Crioceris; species Crioceris asparagi. The sequence continues at coordinate 18,813,254 of OY293832.1, forward strand.
CACAGAAGGTATAAATATTGGATCCTTCTCCACTTCAATCACTTTTGAAGTCACCTTTTAAGTCAGATTGTTATTTTCAAAATTAAATATTGTAAAGTCAAACTGAACTACAAGTTGTGAAACAAGTTTAAATAAATAAAGTTTTTAAAAAAGTTTTAATTGTTACAAATCCCGTAACATATATTATAAATAGTGATATCAAAATAGCAAATGGCGAAACACAAGGAAGGAAAAAATCATCGTATTATATCTCACTATAGGTTAAACATGAAATGAAAATCCTTTTGAATCAACTAAATTTCTCTCACCAATCAGTTGATCTAGAGATCTCAAAACTCTTAATATTAGTTGTTATATTTTTTTTTGAATTATCCTTCTTTAGTATAATCTGTATACGCATTATAATATACTAAAACAGAAAAAAAATGGACAAATATAACTAAATGATATGAGAATATAATAGCCTATACCTACATATAGAGCTAGGTACATATTATATTCACACGTATATTTCAATTTTGAGAAATATTTTGAGAAAAATTATTAAATTTATTATTATAGAGATTTAATATATAAGAATAAATAGAACTAAGTCCATTAATATCTGAACGTTTATTCATAGTATTATTAACTTTTTTAATATTTATCATTTCTAAGAAACTACGTTTAAAATATTTTTTCTCAGAACATTGCGCAATAGTATTATCAAAATCAATACTATGTTTTTTATTGATGGCATGTTCAGCCAAGGCACAAGATTTCTTATTACATCTTATATCACTTTTATGGGATGTTATTCTTCCTAAAATACTTCTAGAAGTTTGACCAATAAATGATAATTCACAATCAAGGCAATTTATTTTATATACTACCCCAGACATTTCTGTCATTTCTAAAGGTGTCTTTATTTTGGAACGGACTGACACGGATGCGTGTCGACAAGTTTCTAATATTTTTCTCTACTTTTAGGCGGTAAATATGCAAGCTACATTCAATTTCAGATAAAGGAATAAAGACAAATTTTGCAGAACACAAATATATTGGAACAAATATATGATACAGATTATTATTTAGTATGGTATACTACAAAACATTTTCCTGGACACAAGCCAGGCGCATCAGGGCATTTCTCGCAGTGATATATAGTGCTTTTCCTAATCTTATTTTGCGAGCATACCCTACACCTCTTCCTCTTGGTTTCATTTTTAGTAGAAACAGCAACAATTTTTGTTGGTTGTCTCGTTCTCTATTTCTCTTGTCTGTATATGCTACCATTTCATTTTTATATTCTGTTGATATATATAAAACATCCCTCCTGTCTTTCCACTTTCCCAGCATATTTTTTTTGAATATTTGGATATAGTTTCTCCATTTCCTAGTTTTGCTTTTACAACTTCCTTTGGATTATTTTTGCGATCGGCACGAAGTGTTCCAGTACAATAAGTCTGTTTTTGTGGTAATTTTTCTGCTAAATCACAACTGTTGTAAAAGTTATTCAAGAACAGTGAATGGCTACAATTAAGTTAACCTTCCATCAGATGCCACACAACATTTGCCGCATGTCCCTTTCCTCCTCTGCTGTCTAGTACTCCATTGTACACACCTATATTTAAAATGACGCCACTGGTTTCCGATTGCATATAGAGCTTAATTCCATATTTATGCCGCTTGTTTTTTATATATTGCCAGAATAGCGAAAGTTGCTTTCCGGGTAGTAAACTGTGGCCATCTTTTGATTGAAAAAATTCAGAATGGGCGATACCTTATATAATCGATTATTTTCAGTTTCGCTCTCAGTAGAACTTTTAGCGAAATGTAAACATCGCATAATTCGGAGAAATCTGTTACGACTTTTCATCCCATTTGAATTGTCGCCCCATATAAATGGACTATTATCGGCGTCAGCCACTGCATTATTTGATGCTTGGTCATTGGTCAAGGTAATTTTTGTCAAATATATCAAAGGTTCATCATCAGCTGAAATTAAAACATTGACCTTTTGAGAATAAAACACATAATAAACACAATTACCTGAGTCGGATGAGTCAGAGCTCTCATAGTTATTGTCACTGGGAATGTAGTCCGACTCTTCATCATTATCAAATTCACTAAATGATTCATACAATGCTGCCTGAAGATCATCTTCAGTGAACTTATGGGGATTTTTAACAGTTAATTTCCTTTTTATGGGCTCCGAAGGCCCTGTCGCACTATCCGCCATGTTGTTTTAATATCAGCTGCTACGAAAGTCCTATACCGAAATGGCTTGAAAAATATGAATTTCCTATGCTTTGGCTATATACTAACAAGCGCAACCCAGAGAATATATACCTACAAGAGAATGGTAACTCCCATGTAAATTTTGTTGGCTATGTTTTGACCTTGAAACACTAGCGCTGTGACGGCTACCCCGCTAACTTTGTAGTGGCGGCAAATTTAAACATACTGATGGCGGCAAATTGTGAAGTTACAAGCTAGCTTAGAATTGAAAGGAATGGAAACCTTTCAGAAATTTTTGAAAAAAGTTTATAGAAAATAACTTTCGAGACTTTTCATTTAACTTTTCATGATAGTGACCAAAAAAAGTAATATGAATGCTGGAAATGTTTTTTCTATAACTCTACTCTAACAGTTTCTGACGGTTTCATTGCTGTCACTATTTTTTTAAAATAAATGGATTAATAGGGCCATAAAAACTGAAGAAATTGTTAGAAGTTCATTCTTTAATATGACATAAGTTTATCACATATAAAGTATACAAAGTAAATTGTTCAAAATAATTAATTGTATCATTTTTAAGATATAGTTACAAAGAATTTCAAATATATAAGATATATGAGCTCCCTAATATAAAACATAATAACACACACAATACACAGACGAATATCAAGGGCTTCATTTTTGTTTCGTCCTTCTTTCTCCGTTGTTCCTCATTGGACATATAAATAAAAAAGGACAAATTTAAAAAATATAATATAAGCAAGAAAACGCAAATATTAATATACAATAGATATTCTTCTATATTCACGGTAGATATACTTACACATTCAATGTGCTCTCTCATGATACCACCAGGAACCAGTAATTAGATATTTTAAATACGTTTGAAGTGCTTCATTTTGGCATCGTCCTACTTTCATGGTTCCACATTGGACATAGAAATAAAAAAGAACAAATATAAAAAAATCTCTATAATACAAATAATAACATAGAATAGATATATTAGCTATATACTTACACTTTTAATGTGATCTAGCCTTACGCCACCAAGAGGAGGTAACTGATTACCTATCTCAAATGTATTTGAAGTGCTTCACTTTTCTTTCGTCCTTCTTACGTTCTTTCTCATTGGACATATAAATAAACAGAACAAATTTTAAAAATATAATACAAGCAATTAAGTAAACACAAATATTAATATACAAACTGTAATATCAGCTATATACTTACACATTCAATGTGATCTCGCCTTACACCACCAGGAGCAGGTAAAGAAGTTCCTACTTCCAATGCCTTTGATGTGTTTCACTTTCCTTTCGTGTTTCTTCTTTCATTGTTCCTTAGCAAACATACGATTTTACCTTGTGCACCACCATTTCGCTGCAATAAAAAAGAAATCACTAGAAATCTGCGATGAAATTATAGAAGTATGGTCAAGACAGGGACCACAAGAGAGCCAATCAAAATTGAAAGCTCTTTGAAGTGCCTCTGTTATAACCGTTTTTATGTTCGGCAAGTATGCTCTTTTATTCAGAAAGTCGTCTGTGAAACTCAGACAAGAGCCTACACATTCCACCAGCTGCACCGACGGATAAGTTAGTCTCTTTTTGGCCTTATTGTGTTCTTTATCCTTAATTAATATATGACAAGGATGTTTACTGTCAACTACTAATAATTGATTGCAAACATTGCATTTAATTCTGGCAACTAGTCTTCTGGTAATGAAACCAGCAATGTATGCCACGGGACGAGAGACTCGGTCGCCATTCGCCACTGCCTCTTTAATTGACTCTGATGTCGCAGAACCCTTCTGAATCATTTCTTGAACGTCCGCTAATAATTTGTCAATTTCAATGATATATTTGGTGTCAGCATGAGCATCTTCGTTCAATAGTAACGCGTTTAAGTCGTCTATCAGTTCTATATTGTCGAATTCACAATTAGTGCGTGCCATGTCAGAATATGCGAAGTTATTAATTATGGCTGTTTTGAAAGCTCCAGTATACTGTCGGCAAGTTGGGTTGCTATTTCCACCGCAATTGGATCGTACTACACCGTTGAAATTCTAGAGGGGGTCTTTGTTGAGTGCTCTGGTTTCTAGATAGGAGAAACCTTCTTTTTGAAGATCCACCCAGATATGGTGAATGGCACGGAGGGTGAACAGCCAACCAGTTTGTAAAAGAGGGGAATTGGACTTTGTGTGCCCTACAAAAGACCATGTCCTGATAACATCTGCGGCCATTTAAAAAAATTGAAGATGAGGCCTTGAAGAAGTCAGTCGTGTTCTCTATAGGGAATATCACCTTTCGCGTTCGTTGCATCTAACAACTTGTCCATAAACTCTACCAGCAACGCCGTGACCATAGCAGATTCATCACCTTTCAGGCAACCTGTGAAATAGGAAGATATAAAGATATTAATTATTAATTAAATTAATATTAATTATATAAATATACACTGTGTCCAATTAAGTCGGAACCATATGGAAGGAAAACTTTTTATTATAGGTTTTTTGAAAAAAGTTATTCTTAATAAACAGTTCTGTATAGTCCAAAACTTAAAATTCAACCATCAGATATCAATTATTTTAATCCGTATACGAGGAGAGCCGAAAAATATGAATTTTTCTCAAGAGTAAAGTACCTTTATTTTTGAAAATATCGAAAGTTTTTATTGAAAATAGTTGATCATAATTGAAAACTATTGTCAGATATCCAATATTATCCATCGGCTATAAAAAATAATTTTTGGTATAAATAAAATACACATGCAGATTTTGTAAATTACACATCAGCTATTTTATTGAAAAAAATATTTATTAAAATTTTTGTGAACACTTCCAGACATCTTGAATTTATTTAGATTTTTTGCAACAGTCGAATGCTGAATATTTCTATTTGGATGTCTGTTAGTTTAATTTTCTCGTTACTAGTTAATAGAGCCGCAATTTCTTGTATTTTCTAAAACGAACTAGCGATTTGACAAGTGCATCCTAGATTAAATGTTTATCTGTAGACGTAAATTTTCAATGCTAATACACAGAAGTTAATAAAAATAATAAAATATGTTTTTTTCAAGGCGGATGAATAATATTGGATATCTGACAATAGTTTTCAATTATGATCAACTTTTTTCAATAAAAACTTACCTCGTACACGGATGAAAAACATGGAGCAGAAAACTGTGATAATTTATTTACCATGCTTATATTCACTCTCAATTTGTCTAGCTATTGTAAGGCTGAAAACCTGAGCAGCAAGTTTAACCTTCATTAGAGACTTCCCTTTTGGATTCATGTGTTCATCTGTGATATAACACAATCCTTGAAACACATCGTGAAAAGTATACTTATACACAAACAAGTTAATCTGAAAGCAAAAACCTTTTATTATATGTTGTCACACAGCCCCTTGTAGCGGAAGAGGCTTTTTCATCCAGTTGTTTCTCGTACACTTGAGGAGATGACGAGGGTCATAGACCGTGTATATTCGGCGACCATCCAAAAAAAAGTATGAGGCTGCTTCAGTTGCTCCGAGATTTTTCAATGCTCTCACATTGTAGAAGCCCATATCGCATACAGTTGAGATCACTCTTAACCCAGCTTCTTCACACGCCCGGATAACGTCACAAAAAAAACTACAAGGCGATCACTGGATGTTTGCGAAGAGCAAAAATAATAAGCAACTGGTTGCTTCACAGACCGTCTCAATCCTTGCACCATAAATACAAGAGCATGGTCTGCGATCTGGGAAATAGAAGAATAAAGAATTATTAGTAATTCACATGTTCGATCAAAATTATAATTATTGTCTTACAAAAATTAGAACCGACTTCATTAGATAATGCATTAAAACTAATATATAATATATATAAAATAATATCAATTCTATTGATACTGGTACTTTTGAGGTTGTGTATTTATAAAGGTAGATAGAAGACTTATATATTTTACTGCATTATCTATTGAAGTCGTTTCTTGTTTTGAAAACAAAAATTTAACAGTTTTGAGTGAAAATACAATAGTAAAGTACCATTGAATACGTTCAATGATATATTTTTATCACAAAACTCTTACATTCTTGGTACACAAATACGTAAGGGTAATACCTGATTTGAAAAGGCACTTAAATGCTGTAGTATTGCAGTAAGTATTAAAAGAAATTTAACATAACAAATGCGGCGCTCGGATAGTTTACAACATTCAAGCAACACTAAGTAACATTAGGAATAAGCATTTGTTATTATACTACTCACCTATTAACATTTATTTTTCCGGGTCTTGGAAAGCGGTGAAAACTTACTCCCGCATTCTCATCACTGGCACAGTTGAGCACAAAACACTTGTCCTTTTTCGGAGCCATATCTGATGAATGCTCTAAGCAATTCTCAGGCTCTAATGCTTGAAATATCTCAAGTAAATATTATAAATGTCTCTCTCTTATAGGTTCACTCCGGGAAATGGAAGTTGCAGGTGAGTATATATTTTCTGGATGGAAATTCCAACATTAATTGGTACTAATCGTGATTAGATTAGAGTTTCACTCTCAATATAAATCACAATTCAATTCAAGTCTGTGTTATCGTGACAAGCAAAACACTCAGTTCTCAGATAGACACAGAACTAGAATGAACGCCATTTTTAATTCGTATTCAACGGTTCCCGACTTTCTTCGGAAGAGCGATACAGGCGCTATAACGGGTCCTACTTGCAACATTTGATCTAAATTTTCCCATAAGAGTTACCACCACCTGTTTCAAACCGTTGCTCGTGATACACTGCCAATCTGACTTCACGAATACAAGCGACACGGATCCGAGTCATGCGCACGGGGCCGAAGGTGGGAGGTGACCAGTGATGTTAACCTTTTAAAATTAGTTTCCCTACAGCGAAATATAAAATTCCCCTATCGCTACACAAATTTCCCTACAAGAGCGCAACAAATTGAAATATGCCAGTGGCACTGTTGCCACCTCGTTTATTTTATTATAATGAAATTAAAATAGACTTGAATATTCTTATATTTATGAATATATAAAATAAAATAAAAATTCCTCTATAAGATAAAAATAAAAAACCTTCTAAATATAAAAACATTAAAATAACATTAAAAGGTAACGAAAAAGAATAAATATATACCAATGTTTTCATATATTATTAATACTATATAAAATAAAAATGATCATTCTATGTCTATAACCAAAAATTAGGAAAAAAAACAAAAAGTTATAAAAACTGGATTAAATATATTAAAATGAAATTGATAAAAAAAACAAAATCATAACTTTCATTTATATTTTAGATTATGAAATTCATTTTATGTGGTCATATAAAACATCACTACTCATCTTCTCATAAATATTTTTGTGCCTACTCCAATCATATTTTGAGCAATCAGTTTCAAAGTTTTGAAAATGAGATCGTATGACACAAATAGCATTCAGAGCTCCATGACTCAATTTATTTCTTTTTCTTGTGCGTACATCTGTTACAATCGAAAAAACTCTTTCACTATCAGCATTGGCATGCGGTAGTGTTAGAACAATTTTTGCGAGTTGTGTAAGATTTGCGAATACCAAAGTGTCATCGAAATTTTTCATTCTCGACAACACATACCAAAACTGTTCCACTGATTCCGTCATTAACTTTTTTTTTTCGTTTTCCTCTAGTATTGCGGGAATAATTCGCCACTCCTCGACAATTTTTTCATAAATTTCTGAGACTAGCCCAAATTTTTCACATAGAATTCTAAAATTAATTAATATTTTCTCTTGACCGTTGTCTAAAGCATTTTCCGGCTTTAAAAAAACTAAATTTTTAAAGAAGAGATCTTTTATAGGAAGGCGATTTTGTATTTCTTCTAATGCTTCTACATAGAAATTGAGGCAGTCTATTCTTATTTTTTTAACAACATCCTTATCAGTGAAGTCCGATAACATTTTGTTACAATCATCCCCCAAATATATCTCCTCTAACTGAACATGATTACTTGGACATAGAATGTTCACATTCACATCTAATTTATGTGGCTTTATACAGTTTTGGGCTAACCTGAGAAATATTTTTTTTGATTCTGAATATAATTCATGAATGAATGAACTTTTTTAGACTGGAAAATTGCATTAAGAGAATTAAAATAATTTAAAACATACTTTAAAAATAATAGGTACACCTTCACACACTCATTTTCTAATTCTTTTAGAATTAGCTCGGCAGTCTTTAATTTGTCATCCACAACAGCTACACGAAAATAACTTTTGAGAATGTCCCAATTTTCCAAAACTCTTTCTACATACCTTTGTAATGATAACCATTTTGTAGATGCAACTTTTAAAATCTTCTTCTGCTCGACAAGGAAATATTCCTGTATTTCCATTAGTTGGCGACATCTCTTTGAACTGCCAGATAAATAAGTGTAAATTTGCCTTAGCAAATCTTCTGGCGCTCTCGGCAGTGTCTTGCATGCTTTACTTGCTATTATCGCCGAAGTATGACACACACACTTAATTACGGTAGCATATTGATTGTCTTTAAGAAGTCGCGAAGAAAAAGAATTATGTATGCCCACCATAGTACTTGCACCGTCACTAGCCATACCTATTACATTTTGGACTGGTATATCAAGATCAGATAGCATCATTTTGAATCCTGAATATAATTTTTCCGCGCTACAGTCAGCAGCATCTAGTTGCATTAAATGCAGTAATTTAGTGTTTATTCCACCACTTCCTGGATCTATATATCTGACAACGATGCACATTGTTTTATTTAAGCCAATGTCTGTACTCTCATCTATCAAAATTGAGAATTTATTAGATTTCAGTATTCACTAATTCCTCATTTACGGTTGGCGCTAACACATTTTTGATTATGCTAGTGCATTTTTGACGCCCAAGAGATGCATTTGCAATTATTTTTGAATCCGGAGCGATTTCCTTCAACAAAGGCACCAAGTGGTCAACAACTTGAAGAGCGACATTATGTTCGGCAAAAAATGCTGACAATCTCAATTCAAAATTTTGTACTTGCCGATCTTCGCTTCTGGCTCCTGTTGGTTTGAATATTTTATTTATACTTCTGTTAGTTTTCATCATCTTCACTTTTTGAAGATGTTTTTTACCTTTAGCATGTTTCTGGAGCTCAGATTTTCCACAAGTTAAAATGCAATTGCATGCTTCACATCGGCTAGAAAATATATCTTCGGGAACTGCCCTTAACCAACCTTTGAATTCTGGTAAATCTAACCATTCATTATTGAATTTCTGTTTTCTCCAAAGTTTTCTTTTCTTTGATGTAGATGGCCCACTTCTATCGGAAGTTGAATCCGAGGTACTCATAATAACAGACTCTTTAAATCAATAATTAGCAACAACAATTTGGCTATTTGATAGCAATCTTTAAATTTGAAATAATTGACTGATTCGGGCGTGCGTATTGCAAATCACTAGTCGTCACTTTTTATTATGTTTTGTGTTTAGAGGTTAGAAAGCACAGAAATTTGATTTGAAAAGATTGTACTCTAAAGCATTTTTAAACCTCCATGATTTTACTGTCTGTGGTAAGAAATGTGTATTGTCTATGGTTTGTGATTGTGTGTTTGACGTAGATGAACAATATTAGCGAACTGATACTTTAAATTTTTTATCAAAATATAAAATATAGGTTCAATATTCTTATGTTTAGAGACGAGTTATTTTCCCTACAAAATAAGAATTTGAGAATTTCTGCCCCTTTCTCCCTACTAATGGATTTTTAGTGAAAAAATCCCTACATGTAGGGAATTTCCCTACGAGTTAACAACACTGGAGGTGACACGGATCCGGGTCGCATGGAGGTAAGTAGCACCCGGCAATGCTCGGCGTCACGTAGTCCTATTCTTCAATGTAGCACGCAGGCTGGCATCTGTCTGGCGCTATCGAGTGCTACTTCCACAAAATTGTATTTGTATAACTTATAAAAGATGTACACAATTATTCCACAACATAAATTAAATAGGAATAAGCCTAGGAAAATAGTTAATAAAATATTTAATGCAATTTTTTACTTTACATGAATTTTCAATAATAAAACTATTTTGTGTACCTGCCCTATTTGATGCACTTTCGTACTTTTTAATGCCTGGAATCGTTGTTTATTGTTTGCGTCTTAATTTATAAGAAAAGAGATATCTAGGTGATTCAAATATAAAGAGAAATAGATCCATTTGTTCGGAAATTCATCCCCTAGGGGGCTAAAAGGGGGGTTATCTATCTTTTGAACAGTTTAAGTTAAAAATATCTAATTTAATATTTAAAATAGGATACAAATTTTATATAAAGAAAAACCCTGTACTTCTGAAAATTTCCAGCTATTATATCCTATTTTCGAAAAATGGAGAAAATAAAGGATAACCATTTATGGAAAAAAAATATTTTGCTATTTTTCTGCCACCCAATCCTACATTGTTTTCCACACTTTTACCAAGCGAAAGCGCCTTTACCTCCTTGGAATTTTCTTTTTTCTAAAGAAAAATTGGTAATATGAGGTATACCTCAATATATTTTTGGTATTTTGAATAGCGCATACCTGAATATTTCGAATGTCTTCTTGCTATCGCTGTGGGCTGCACTGATATCTTCTTTCCCTTTTTTGTTGTTGGATGATTTGGCTTATATTCCGTGTTTTTGAAAGAAGTATTTAATAAACTTAATAGTTGAAGTGATGTTTTAGCATTTTTGGGATAATTTTCCATTAATGCTTCTATAGCCGGTTGAAAGTGTTGTGGATCGCCTTTAAAACTCTTCAATAGTGTGTTTTGGAACTGGTCAATAAATTCATTTAATTTATAATCTTTGAGTGCAAAGTAGCACTTGATATCGCCAGTCTGTCGGCCAGCCTGCGTGTTACATTCAAAAGCACGAACGGGCCCCCGAATGGCGATGCCACGTGTTACTTACCTCCATGCATCCGGGTCACCAGCGTTGAATGTGTTAAATAGATTTCTCCAATTTTTCTTGATTTGTATCTTGCCTACGATATTGGCTGTTTGCTTCACCATTTTTTTGCTTCTTTTAAGCACTTTTAAACTTGTATCAACACTTTCCGCTTTCACTTTCGTGTCGTAATCGATCAGCCTTGTATTTATTATGTCATAATTAACAAAATTTATTCAATCTATTGTATGCTGATGGAAAAGTATTCAGTAACGTTGCGATCTTTTCGTTCTTATTGACTGTTGATCCCGTCGATTTCAATTGGTTAATCAGTTCTCCGAATACTGTAGAATGCCCGGTAACTGATGTATTTATGTTCAATTCAAGGTTCGTTAACTACTATCTCATAGATTGTTGCGAAATAGCACTTTTTCGTTCGAATGTCTCATCTAGTTTATTCAGAATGTCTTTGGCTGTAGTTTCTTCACCAGCAAAACTTGAATAGGAATCACCCAGAACCGAAATAATTACACTTTTCGCGGTGAGCTCTACATCCGTCCAACTATCATCTATCGTTTCTGGAACCGGTTTATCAATTACTTTAATCACTTTTTATACGGTCAGGTTAGGTTAGTAATGAACGGATCCTAAAGATGCAGATCCCATATTTTTGTCCATGGAATATGGGTACGCTCCTCTGGCTTGCTATGCGATCCATTTTCATTATTTTAGAGTCAATCACATTCTCGTTAAAGTTCCTTGTGTAGCACATCTAACCGGTGTTAGTAATCTCGCCCCTCAAGCCTTTTATATTTTAATCCGGTAGGTAAAGTGGCCCCGCGTCCCTTTTACGTATAAATATCACAGGTAATTTCGCCCTATGATTAAATTATGGCAATATGGAAAAAAATAACATAAGTACATTTAAGTTTTTTATTTAAAATATAAAAGCAGACCTACAAGTAATATCAATGTTATGCATCAAAACAGTTATTTCGTGAAAATAGCTAATTAACATCACATTGGTGTAAATAAATTACTACATCTAAGAAAATGTAAAAATAAAAGCAGACCTACAGGTAATATCAATGTTATGCATCAAAACAGTTATTTATTAATTAATATCACATTTGTGCAAAGAAATACATCTAAGAAAACGTAAATTATTTATTTATTTTCTGTCTCGTTTTAAAATCAGTTCATTGACAAATTTTTGTTCATGTTTTACTAAGCGATTATGAATTTTGTTTGGAATATGCAAACTTTGTATTCTAATATAGACATCAATTTGAATTTCCTTCAACTTTTCAATAAGCACAAATAAATTCGAATGGGCGCTATAAAAAGAATTATTAAACTGACTATGAAAGGATTCACAAGCATTATTCATAATGGTCTTACAGAGTGTTATTTTTCATTCTGACTTAGGTCAATATAAGAAGACCGAGTGATAATTAGCAATGCTTTAAGTTAGCAGACTATTATGAATAAGGGCCTATCTTTAGTTTTTTCCTATTGATACAAAATACCTAGGTACTAAGGTACCAATTGGAAAACTTTGCACTTGGTTAAGTGAGTAAAGTTGACTTCATTTTCTCATCAAAATTTAACAAAATAAAAAGACATACAATTCAGTAAATATCAAGTTTAATTTATAATGATTATTACAAATTAAGTATTAAGGTATTTTTCAGCAATGTTCCACAATGTAGGATACTGTGTTTCAATATTGCGTTGCAATCAGAACTTCTGATAGCTATGGTCGAACTTCTGCTTAAGCTCTTCGTCTGTGCTGATGGTAATCAACTCTTCTTGCATTATCTCATTGGCTTCTTCTATGGCTGTGGTATTGTACGGATTTATTATCCATTGTAAATTTAAAAGATCCTCAAACCTCTCCGTAGAATCCTTGTGTAATGCGTCCAAGTGAGTGATATATAATAAAATGTCATCATCTTGAAGCATTTCTGGTAATTTTGACAAATGCGGAAACTGAATATTCTTTTCTGCCTACATTTTTTTTATAAAGGACTAGTTTACCCACGAAGGCCGATATTATTAATTTTGTTTTAATTAAGTTAAGATCGTCACCCTGCAGTTGCAAATTAACTTTGTTGAACCTTCCAAAGATATCAGTCAAGTAATAAATATCTGTTTTACAATTGTTCAGATTTTCTTTCAAATGCGGATCTTTTTCTTGTAAAAATTCCAACATAGATTCAAAAATCGCTGAAAATCTCTCTAAGAAAGAGCTTCTTGATAACAAGCGAACTTCAGTGTGCAGAAGTAATCGAGTAAAGACTTTGTCGTTTTCTTCGAGTTCAAAGAATTGCTTCGAATCTTGTTGATAGCATTTATTTCATATTGTAAAGACTTATGCAATCTAGGACTCAGCTTTTTTGCTACTAAATGCTGCCTCTGAATCACGCAGTGAATGACCAGTACATCAGGCAGTTGTCGCTTTTTTGTGAGCTATAAAACCACGATGACGACCAACCATAGACGTTACACCATCAGTCGCAACAGAAACAATGTTCTTCCATGGAATAGTTTTGTCAGTAAAAAAATGTCCCACGGCCTCAAAAATCGATTCTCCTCTGGTATCAGTCTCTAAATATGTAGCAAAAAGCAGTTCTTGGTACATATTTTCATCTTTGATAAATCGAACATATCCTAACAACAGAGCTTCATTGCCGGGTAATATAGACTCGTCCAACTGGAGAGAGAATCTGTTGGTCTGTAAGAACTTGCATAAAATGTTTTCCACATCGCGTCCCATCTCGTCTATGCGTCTCTGAACGGTGTTATTGCTCAAAGGTATTCTTTTCAAAATATCATGTGCGGGTTTGTGCAATACATTGTTAAGGACCTCCGCAGTGGCTGGTAAGATAAGCTGCTCTCCAATTGTGTGGGGTTTCCTCGACTTCACTATTAGTAAAGATATATTATAGGACGCTCGTAAACCATCATCGTCTTTAACCCTTTGATGCGCGATTTTCTCTATAACTAAAAATTATTTCTGCATATGTATGGGTCCCTATTAAGAGAGAAAAATAATAAAAAAATTCTTAGAGTCCTACTTTTTATTATTTTTATGAAAAACATGTTGTATCATATAAGATACATAGCGCTCAAGCGTAACAAAAACTAACATGTGTGAAATTTGTAGAAACAATGGTTATTCTTGTTAAGGCACAAATGAAGTCCACATTTCGAGCACTTTATATACGATAAAAGGGAACATTTGGGGAGCTTGCATCTTTGCCTTTCTTGGGTATGCATCGGCCAATGTGACCGACCATCTAGCCTTACATCTTTTGGAGGAACGAATGCTGTTGTTGCAGACCTCTTTTTTTCTCCGCAATTTCTTTCTCAATGTCCGATGGTCTACCTCGTTTTGCTGAACGCTCACTACTAATCTGACATAAACAGTAAGCCACTTCAGCTCTGAACTCTGCAAGTTTCATATGTTTTTTTTGCTGTTTATCTTTACCTGCACGTCGATAAAGAAGCCAAGCATTGACCAGTGTCATGTCAAGAAGGTGATAGAATAGCCTCATATACCATTTTATTGATTTTATTTTTATGTTGTAGCGCCCTATGAGACAATCCATTAGGTCTACTCCTCCCATATGCTTATTGTATTCATGGACCAAATTGGGACAATCAATGCTTATTCTCTTCCTAGCTTTTCTGTCGCAATTCTTCCTTTTGGAAATTCTCCACTATACGTTGACAATAAACATAGAGTCTTATTATCTTTCCACGCCACTGATGATATATCCACACCATCAAAGTCGCAGACATATTCAACTGAAGAACCACGATCCATCTTCTTTATAATCTCTTCACATGGCAATTTACAGTTGGGTAAACGGTTACGTCTCACAGTACCTAAGGAATAAATTCCTCTGGTGGCCAGGTAGTGTAATAAGGACAAAGATGTGTAATAATTATCAAAGTAGATGACAAAATTTTTCCCATTCGGAACAATTCGTGACAAACGAACAACAACATTAGCACTAGCTCCAAGATATGGTTCGTCAGAAAGGCGTTTCGTTTTATCATTTTCTCTGCCAGAATAAATCTCAAATTTGTATGAGTATCCACTCACACCGCATAATATGAAGAGTTTGTAGCCCCACTTGTGAGGCTTAGCTTTCATATACTGCTTCATGTGATGTCAAGATTTGGAAGCACATATCTGTTCATCAACAGAAAGTTTTTCTTCCAGTGGTATACTTTCAAATTTTAAACTTAGATGAGTAATGACTGGCCGTAATTTATGTAAGCGATCATAGTCAGGATTATTCGTATCTAGCTTGGAGTTATCATTGAAATGTAAGCATTTTCTCACAAATTCAAATCTTTTTTCACTCATGACATTTTTTTATCTGTGCATATCCCAGGGAATTACTCCAATAGCTGCGACAATTAGGCATATGCACTATGGACATATAAACACAAATGCCAAGATATTGTCTTATATCCATACTGGTAAGCCGGGCAGGTTTGTTTGGATCCTTCTGTATTGTATAAATATTGGATTCTGAAGTTATCATATCTATGAGATCATCTCCGAAAAAATATTTGAAATACGCATATGGCGTTGACAACTTTGAAATTTCAGGAGGCAATGAACTATTTCCCGTGAACGTTTTAGCAGTTTCGTCGATCTTTAGATGTTTTTTCTTCCAAGAAAGATTTCTTGAACGCATAGTAAGCGGCTCACTAACGAATTCTCCTACACCTGATGGTCCAAGCTGAAGACTGGCTGCCGTTTTATTTTGCTCATCATCGATACTGATATTAGTAGGCAATCCTGTCTGCGAATTGATTTCTACATCTTCATCTTGCATGGCGACTACTCCGTCTTCGAATTCAACCGGCAAGTTATCTATGTCCAGGTCAAGAGGTGTCTTAATCAAAGCCTCATTTTCATCTTTGTCTTCTTCAGACTCGCTTAGGTCGAGTTCATCATCACTTCTCCATAAATTAGCAGCAATCTCCTCTAATTCACGTTCAGTCAATCGTTTGTTCATATTTATTCTTCTGGCGTCCATTTTGCAGCTGCAAAACGCTATGTATCAAAATTGAAACAACAATATTCACTGCATGATTATCGGATAAAAAAACAGTTCCACACATCCGATATGGTTATATATTGAAATAACTCACCTTATATTTTCCACTTATGCTTTCACAACGCTATAAACCAATAATTACTTATATAAAACACCAAATTTATCAGACCTAACATGCACGTGCTCACGACCATTGAACATATCTGCAAAGAAAACGAAATTACGAGGCAAGCGACAAGGCTGCTGGATTTTGTACCTTATAGTCATGTACTTTAGAGGCGTATCAAAAATGAGACTACGTGCAGTATGTTGAGTTGTTTGGAAAAATACGTAGTAATGGCTATTTTATATAGTTGTGTCTTATATGTAACAATGCGCATCAAAGGGTTAATATATGATGACGCAAACATCGATCTTATAGATGGCCTTTTGTCGAGTTTTCTTTAAGTGATTGAAAAAATGATAAGGGCTTACTTTTTTTGTCAGCATGTACTCTTGATAAGTGGTCATCCATTTTTGAAGGCTTCATGGCATCGTTACTGAATACTTTTTCACAGATGAGACACATCGGCAAGTGTTGATTTGATGGAGATGCAATAAATCCAAACTTCAAGTAGTCCAAACTGTATTGTCTGCATTTCTTTTTTCGTGTCTGCCATTATAAAACTCTCAGTAATCAGTTACTTTACTTCACTTAATTAGCTATGTAATAACTTTGTAATCTCTTGAAATAAATGAATACTTATATGAGTTATTATCGTTCAAGCTCCAACGAATTTCAAAATGCAAATGAACTTTCAACCTAAGTGCAATCTCTTTAAATAGTAAAATATCAGGAACATGTTTGGACTTGATCATGAATTCGTTCGTGTTAAATCGCGTTAGCGTCAAAGAGACGTACGCTCGAACTCATTATCTTGCACAAATTTGTCCACACTGACTTGCCGATTTTTCATCTTGTACGAACTTGAGACTTTACATTACTACAACAATGATGCGATTTCCTACAAAAATATTAATTATTCTTAGTACACGTAACACAACATATACAACACAGTACCTACCTATCTTGAAAGTTTTAAATAAGAACTTGTGTTAATTTAATAGGGGTCGATTTTTAGACCTCCTCGACCCCCAAAATCAGTTTTCGAAACTTTAGGAAACTGATATCGACCCCTCGGGGTCGATATCGACCAGTTTGGGAATCCCTGGTCTACAAGATAATCTGACAAATTTATAACTCTCGAATCATTAGGCATATTTTCGAATAATTCTAGGGCAAAACAATTTCCAATTTCATTTGGGTCTAAATATGTTAGACCAAAAATTAGTCGTAACCATTTGCCTATTTCACTCGTTTTGTTCCTATATTCAGTACCTAACCCATGATTGACATAAATAAAATCTGCAACCAATGATCTTCACTTCAGACAAAAACTCTAATATCGCTTTGTGGATGGCTTTTTCAAAATCCACTACTACTTCATCTACATAAAAATTATATTGTTTTTCTCACATTCATGTTTAATCAGATAAAATATATTTTTATAGGTTGCACTCTTTATTCGGCAACAAGCAGAAGAAAATTGGAACGTAATGACCATTAATGAACACATGAATTGTGAAGAGTTGACAAAAAAAGTTGCACAATAATTAAAGGTCCCATCAACATATATTCGATTAGTTCTATGTATGGCGTCATTTAAAAATACAAATAATTTACCTTTATTGGTTTTTACATCCATTTGGTTTAGAACGAAGTGCGTGTCACTTATGTTCTTCGGTAAAACAGGAATTATTTGTCTTCTGGCATTATACATATTCTTTCTTAAATATCCCATATCTGCTGTACTTAGAGATGCTGGCAGGTTTTGACTCAAAACTTGCTTTAAAATATTTGAGGGTCTTTCAGCCAAGTCTTCAACTGCTTTTCTCTTACAAGTTGAACTTATTATTTGTCTATTTAAAGCTATTTTATTTGCTTCATGATTATATGATTATGTGACATATTTGATTTAGTTATCACGATGTCTGAGTCGTTATGAATGCCTAATGTATAAATATTAGCTTTGTATTTCATTGCTTGATTTTATGTCTTTATGTACACATGTATATATATATATATATATATATATATATATATATATATATATATATATATATATATATATATATATATATATATATATCTATAAAATAGATTTTTGTTGGGGATGCAGTCATATATTCAATAAAATTCTTTGATTAAAGCCGAGATTTCGAGAATGTTTATTATCTTCTTCAGGGCAAAAATCGTGAATTTAGAATAAATTAGCCAAAAACTGGAAAGATTTCATAGCCATCAATTACAAATGGCTAAACTAAAAACATAAAGGTGTAGAGCTTCATCTTATTCTTATATTTTATATATTTCATTCATTAATGAACTAACAGATTTCTTTAATTATTATACATACTTACATAAACGTAATTGTGCTCTCAATACCTAGGTGGCGCGAATTGTGTCCCACTGGTAGATAATTTCTCAAAGTTTTTGACTACTTCCAGTTGCTTTTGTTTAGTTGGATATAGCCTCCACTTATGTGGCGCTGACGAAAGCTAACAAGCTTGAAATCACGTGATCCGCTTCTAGTGGGTGGTTGTGTCCGACTAAACCAAAGCATAAAGGTGTAGAGCTTCATCTTATTTTTATATTTTATATATTTCATTCATTAATGAACTAACAGATTTCTTTAATTATATATATATATATATATATATATATATATATATATATTTGATTCTGAATTCTTGACTGGTTTATTATTTGATAAAATAGATTTTTGTTGGGGATGCAGTCATGTAATGAATACAATTAAATAAAATTCTTTGGATTATGCCAAGCTTTCGAGAATGTTTATTTTCTTCGTTGGGGCAAATTTCTGATTGATGGCTATGAAATCTTTCCCGTTTGTGGTTAATTTTATCAAAATTCACGAATTTTGCCCCGATAAAGAGAATAAACATTCTCGAAAGCTTGGTATAATCGGAAGAATTTTATTTATTAAATGACTGCATCCCCAACAAAAATCTATTTTATCAAATATACAGGGTGTCCCACGGTCATGGCCTATTAGAAATTTCTGGAGAATGACAAAAGTTATCGATCTGAAAATTTTATGGCTTCTACTAGACATTTCAAACTATCTTTGGAAACTATTTTCATAAAAAAATCACTTCCGGTTTTGCCGGAAGTAATAACAACTTTTTTATTTCAAATGGGATACCTCATATTTTGATACATTTTTGAATTCTACACAAAATTTTGAGTAAAATGGATATACCTTTCCCTATACTTAAAGTTATTAGTTTTAGAGTTATTTAATTTTATTCGTTAAAAATCGACAAATGCGAGTTGATCGAAAATATATCATAACTTTTTTGTTATTTGCTTGATAAACATGGAGTTTGAATTTTTGGAATCTCTGCACATTATTTTAAAGATTTCATTATGATTTTTCTTAATTTCCTGAGAAATTATTAGAGAAAAATCGATGTAAAGATGACTTAATTTCTAACGTTAATAACTTTCTTATTTCAAATAGAACACCCTGTATTTTGTTGCACTAGCGTATTCAAAATTAAAATACCTTTCTATTGATGTAACCACTTCCATATCTAAAGCTGATAGATTAAAAGTTATTGAACAATTTCCGATTTTTCAACAATTATTTTGTATTACCTTAACTTTGGAACGCATCAAAACGGTAACCATAGTTACCACTTATTTATATCAGTGTCAAAGTGTAAGATTAGAAATTGTCTCATTCATAATTTTTCTATTGAAATTAATCACCATCATGAATCAAGAATACACAAATGCCGATCTGCTCAACCTTTTTGCAATTTATGGAGAGTGCAATAGGATTGTCACGAGAACATGCAGGACGTTTAACGCCCGAAATCCGAATTTGCCGCCGATCACAGCAAGGAAATTTTGCCGGATTCAAGATAATTTTGTTCAATATGGCCAATAAAATGCTCCATAAAATCGTATTCTTCCGATTTCCGCTGATGAAGCAACACAAATTACCGTATTGGCTTACTTTTACAGAAACCCTCAAGCGTTGATTCGAAGCGCTGAACACGACTTACGTGTTGCAAGATCGTCAATTCAAAGAATTTTAAAACAGCACAACATGCATGACTTTAAGTTCACACAAGTTCAACATCTACACCCCCAAGATGGTCCTAGAAGAGTAGAATTTTGCGAAATGTTTCTTCTAAAAAACCAAGAAGACGAAAACTATGAAAAAAATAATTTGGACAGATGAAGCCAAATTTTCGCGAGAAGTAATCATTTCTAGGCAGACGCAAACCCACATTTGACAAAAGAACAAAAGTTTCAAGTTAAATTCAGTTTCAACGTTTTGCTCTTATAAAAGACAACGCACTTAAGTTTTATATTTACGAAGAAGTGCTGGACAGCGAAAAATATCTTGAAATATTGCGCACCATCGTTACAGACTTTGTAGATGACTTGCCAATTAACGAAGCCACAAGCTGCTGGTATCAGCTTGACGGAGCACCAGCGCTCATTGCAGCCATGAAGTTACCGAAGAACTTTATGAAATGTTTGAGGACAGGTGGCTTCGGCGCTTGGGTCCCTGAAATTGGGCACCAAGGTCACCAGATCTAACGCCCCTAGATTTTTATTTGTGGGGGGTCATAAAAGAAAAAAGTTTATAATAACCGTCCTCCATTGCAATCGACAGAAGACCTGAGAAATCAGGTACAAAATGCTTTTGCAGATCTAGACCCTGCAGAAATAAGAAATGCAACATCTAGTGTGGAATCAAGACTTATTGCATGTACAGAAGTAAATGGGGGGTACTTTGAAAACTTGTAAATTTACATTTAAAGTATTGTTATGTTTTTTTGAATAGGTTATTATTATATATTAAAATAATTTTTGAAGAAATCTGAAATTGTTCGATAACTTTTAAGATATCAGATTTAATTGCATTGCTTCATCAGCGGAAATCGGAAGAATACGATTTCATGGAGCATTTTATTGGCCATATTGAACAAAATTATCTTGAATCCGGCCAAATTTCCTTGCAGTCATCGGCGGCAAATTCGGATTTCGGGCGTTAAACGTCCTGCATGTTCTCGTGACAATCCTATTGCACTCTCCATAAATTGCAAAAAGGTTGAGCAGATCGGCATTTGTGTATTCTTGATTCATGATTGTGATTAATTTCAATAAAAAAACTATGAATGAGACAATTTCTAATCTTACACTTTGACACTGATATAAATAAGTGGTAACTATGGTTACCGTTTTGATGCATTCCAAAGTTAAGGTAATACAAAATAATTGTTGAAAAATCGGAAATTGTTCAATAACTTTTAATCTATCAGCTTTAGATATGGAAGTGATTACATCAATAGAAAGGTATGTTAATTTTGAATATGCTAGTGCAACAAAATACCGGGTGTTCTATTTGAAATAAGAAAGTTATTAACGTTAGAAATTAAGTCATCTTTACATCGATTTTGCTCTAATAATTTCTCAGGAAATTAAGAAAAATCATAATGAAATCTTTAAAATAATGTGCAGAGATTCCAAAAATTCAAACTCCATGTTTATCAAGCAAATAACAAAAAAGTTATGATATATTTTCGATCAACTCGCATTTGTCGATTTTCAACGAATAAAATTAAATAACTCTAAAACTATTAACTTTAAGTATAGGGAAAGGTATATCCATTTTACTCAAAATTTTGTGTAGAATTCAAAAATGTATCAAAATATGAGGTATCCTATTTGAAATAACAAAGTTCTTATTACTTCCGGCAAAATCGGAAGTGATTTTTTTATGAAAATATTTTCCAAAGATAGTTTGAAATGTATAATAGAAGCCATAAAATTTTCATATCGATAGCTTTTGTCATTCTCCAGAAATTTCTAATAGGCCATGACCGTGGGACACCCTATATATATATATATATATATATATATAATAAGGTCCAATAACACTTTCCGACAAAAACCACACCACACAGTCACATTTTCTGGATACAGTCTTTTCTCCAGTATTTCTCTTGGATTTTCCTCATACCATATTCTGCAACTCTGCTTGTTTACATATCCACCAATTTCAAAATGAGCTTCGTCGCTTAAAATAATATTATTAGAATAATCGTGGTTTTCTTACCTTATTTCTAAAGCCCCATTAACAAACATACAGCGTACTCCTTGATCGTTTACCTTTAACGCTTGAGTCAATTGTATCTTATAAGCTTTAAAATGTTATGCAGACTGGATCGTTGAATGTTGACTTGCTGTGAGCGTTTACGAATTGACAATTGCGAGATTTCAGCAACACTAGCCCTTCAGCAGCATGTTTTCTTGTGATTGGTCAAAACGATTGTAAACATGTGGCCTGTTAGCTTCTACTGACCCCGCTGTTCAAATTTCATCAAAAAATTCTTTAACTTATGGTGCCAAATTTCTTTCGAAATACGTAAGGCATCTTCTTACAGTTTCAGCAAAAAATTATCAATTTTGGTAATACCGCCAAAGATTTCATTAACGAGAAATTTTAATATTTTCAGCATTAATATTATGACATAACAATAGAATAAAGAATAGCTGTTAAAGTGTATTATATTTAAAACAATAAAATATATTTATTGCATTTTTTCGATGCAGTTTTAATTTGATATCTGAAAAAAATATTACACCTAAAGTTTTCACGTCGTAATATATCAGCTTACCCCAACCCTGCGGTGTTGAGTTCACCCTCTGATATTTTTACTATTCAAAATCATGTCTCTCCATACTCTCAAAGGTATATTAGTTTAAAGGAAGGAAACTCGAAAGTCATTCATTTATTGTTTATTGTGAAATGACATGAGACATGTCTCGGGCTTTTTCAATCCAATTATCAATCATAAAGTTCTTAATTAGGTTGTGTAACAATTATTTGACGTAAAAATGTCAAAATTTATAAAATTGTAAAAAGATCATAAACAAAATAGCTGTTCGGATACTCACATGGAGGTGAAAGTTTTCGGATCATGTTTTCCACCCTAGAGTGATGAATAAGTCCTCGATCACTTTCAATGAACTGCAATTGAATGTTCTTAATCAAGGTTTAAAACTCTACATACATAAATCTAAAGATAAAAAAGAATTTCAACATCTGGCCGTACAGTGTGAAAAAGTCATTGAAACCTTCTATTTCAACAATAAAGACTTAATCAGAAGTGATATCGCACGTATGTTAAACAAGAACTTCTCTTTTAACCCCAATATCACATACAATAATAAAGATAAGAAGCTAAGATTTATTTTGTATGATATTACAAGTTAGACATAATGATTTAATAGCTACTAAAGCAGATAAAGGCAATTGTCTTGTCATCCTGGATCTTCCGGACTATGTTAGCAAAGTCCTCAACTTCTTGATCGCTGATTGTTTATTTAGATTAGATTCTGATCCTACAATCAAATATGTCAAACGTGTGAAAAAAGATCTGGAGAACACTTTAGATACCATCTTATAGTACAATTCAAATAAAAATAGACTAATCCCCATGAACTCATCCACACCCTTATTATACGACCTACCAAAAATCCACAAAGCAGGCATACCTATTAGACCAGTAGTATCATATCGTAATTCACTCACATCAAAATTAGCATTATGGTTTAATAAACTTATTAGAGCATTAACAGATTACAACATCCCTTGCTATTGAAAACACTAAACATTTAATCAATAAAGTTACAAATCTGCCCATACCCAATAATTCGATACCGGTGTCCTTTGATGTAGTTAACCTCTTTCCAAGTGTACCACCGGTCAGAAATCTTGAATCAGGCACCAATTTTCATCATTGCCTCAATATTTGCCAGCTTCAGGACACGGTCCTAAAACAAAACATTTTTAAATTCATCAAAGAACATTTCGCTCAATTATCAGGCCTAGCCATGGGCAGTAACCTCTCCCCTCTGTTAGCTGAAATCTTTCTGAATAATTTAGAGACAAAATTTAAGAACTTCATTCATTATGACAAAATCATATTTTACTACAGATATGTGGATGAGTTCTTGGTACTTTTCAACGGTAACTTAAACCAACTAAATCTATTCATGACCTTCTTGAACTCGTTACATCTCTTTCACAATGGAAATAGAAGCTAATAATTGCATTTCTTTTCTAGATATTCTTATAACAAAAACAGACAATAACTTGAGATTATCAATTTATAAAAAACCTACACATACTGACAATATCATCCCATTCTCATCATGCCATCCGATCTCGCATAAACTGACCACTTTTAATTCATAGATTCTTCTCCATCCCGATGAGTGTAAGAGATTTCAACACTGAACTAAACATCATAAAACAAATTGTTTTCAATAATGATTACTCAATTCAATTCACAGATAGAATATATCAGAGACATTTGGCGAAATACATAAACAGAAATCTAGTTCTACCTACCTTATCATCTAAATTTTGCTCATTGCCTTTCGTTGGCAAAGTATCCCAAGACATCAAAAACATTTTCCATTGACATAATTGAATTAAATGTTTGGTTCTTCGCTCACAACACGATTTGAAAGATGTTATCAACGTCAAAGATAAGGTCAACCCTTTGGATAGATCGGTTGTCTATGAGATCTCTTGCTCCACTCCTAACTGTTCAGCTAAATATGTAGGTCAAACTGGTAGAAAAATTAGCATTTGAATAGAAGAACATGTCAAGGTGATAGATAAATATAAATCTTTGTTTCTCACAACACCATTCTATGAAATTAACTCGAAAAGCTCGTTCGCTAATCATATAATTAACGATAAACATAACTTTGATATCACCAATGATGTCAGAATATTACATCACGCATCAAAAGGCAGTCTGATGAACATCTTAGAAGTATTTGAGATTAACTTAAACATCAGTAACTCACTAATCACTTCACTTAATGAACAGACTAATTTCGATTGTATACAATTCTTCAACACTCTAAACTATTGAACTTATTTCTAAACATATCGTTGTTGTTGTTGTGCTCCTCCTTAACCTTATTTAACTATAGATCAATTATATGTAGTATTCTTCAATTTAAAATATGAAGTTTATAAACGAGAAGATCTTCTCTTTTATAAACTTACCCTAGTCAACAATAGATGGCACTACTCACATGTTAATTTAGAAGCTATTTGAACGATCCCCTATCAGAAATCATTCTTTTTTCCCATTAACCAATAACCTAAGATGTAGTCGTGATACGATCGACGTTCAAGTAGATTTTTTATTTTAGTTCGTTTTTAGAATTTATTTTCAGTTAATTCTATAATGGGAAAGGTCTATTTTTATAATTCTACTTTATTTTAATATTATATTATTCTAGTTAAAATCAGATTTTATTTTATTCTGGTATGTGGATATAAACATCTTTCACCTCCATATTAAATAATAACTATCGAAATTCTAGTAATCAAAAATTTTATTTTGAAAAACGTTGTTGTTCTTCCTCTCGATATCTTCTCTTTTGTGAATTTGATAATTTTGATGGTGGCGTCCTAATAATTAAGTTTTGCATCACATACTCTATCGGTTTTTAGGTCGCAATTGGTGGCTTGTTGTCCCATGAATCATTAGAATATGATAGGATATGATTGTAGATATGTCTTTCCTACCAACACATTCGCCCATTTTATACAAGGCTAAACCCTCACTCTTCTACTATACTAGATGTGCTTAAAACAGACCAGCACTAATTAATCATTTTGGTCATCTAGCCATAAAACAAGTGTACCGCCTGCTGTTTGTAGCTAGTGGCAAAAGTCAAAAGAGAGGACGTTAATAATTCTCACGCATATAATATTTTGCATAAGAATATGAAATACGTGAAGACCAAGTTTTTTTATACCAAGAGCAAGATAATACGACATTAGCTGATCCTGCCTATCAATTCCGCCAGACAAATTCTCTCTGCCAAAATTTCTCGCGTGCGACAACTTACCCCCTAAGATAAATATTTATCACAACTGCCTAATTCATTAGGTATTATAAATTTAAAAAAATCTAATTTTGTACTTGTTTTATTAAATATAATGGACAGTTGTTACATTAAACTATTAAACAATATTTTGGTAATAAGAAAATATAAAAAATCAATCCATCTATGTCATGTTAATGTAGAACTATCACTATCATCACTATTACTACAACAGATAAATATGAATCGCAACTAATTCATATTTTAAATTTGAAAATTAAAATTATGAGCTATACCCCGAAGAAAATCTAAAAGTGGTCTATTGCCATAGTCTTCGACTATAACCTTTATTCTTTTGACAGTGTCTTTGTACACCTTTCTTTGTAGCGCCTCATTTCCAGCCACAAACTTTCTTCTGTTTTAAGCACTTTCACAAATTTTCACAGATTAGGATGGGCGCCTTTGATCATCGATGAAAAATTATTGTGCCACATCTCAACTGCATTGGTGGTTCGCAGAATATCTTGCATTGTGACCTTGTAGCAATTCCATATATTTCTTCGTTCTTCAGCACGAAAGCATGATCTGCCAGAAATCGTAAATGTAAGAGGCAAAATCAGAATTTTGTGTAGATTGAACTTGCAGCCCATTTTGCTGGATGTGTCTTCATATGCATTGTGTGAAGTGGAAGAAGCATCCACGTATAGTAGTATCTGGAAATTCATTGCCAACAGCATTTATTGCAGCTGTTTCAAAGTCAATAGAATTGTTAGTAGATAGGGGGCTACTTTGGCAGACCCCCACCACTTCCACTTTTCCTTTTTCTGGCTGTTCTCTGATTGGTCAGCCAAAACAGGCCACGCCCCCTCGGGGCCATTATGAAAGTAGTGGAAATACTAAGTCGGCAGTTGACAGAGCTATCTTGAAAGCGCGGGAAATTCAAATTGACAAATGACAGCTGGCATGGGATACAAAGAATTTGTCATCTGAGCACAGGCATCCAAGGAACAAAGTCATCCAGAAAAAACCATAGAGTCGCAGGTATGGTCAACATCGCTTCTCGCTGAGCAGTTGGATTGAGGATGACGTCATGCTGGCAGGATCCAATGAAATTTTCTATGTTGTGATGAGAGGTTGAATGAATGCTATTTCCCGAAGACCGCACCCAGCGCGAATTGTTGTCAAAGTTACATTGTTGCTTGTATGATTCAACGTGAAAACCATATTTCATGATTGTAGACAATAGTACAAGAAGCAGTTCTGTCTTTTAAAATCATAAAATTTATACAGCACAATAATTATTTCCACAAATTCAAAATTATACTTTATTTATATGGTACATAAGGTTCATATATTTCTTATCATTTGTTTATCACACATGTTGTAATGATGAATTTATTTTATAATATCAGTATACAAGATGTGTCGGCAATGATTTAAATTAATATGTATATTTCTCATAACTAAAACTGTGAAAAATGGTACAAATATCAAGCAAAATGAGGCAAGTAACTCAACAAATGACTGAAAACGAGAGAAAAATGGTACAAATATCAAGAAAAATGATACAAGTAACCACAAAATAGCTATGTGAGATGTGAAAATGACAGAAAGAAATGCAAAATACATGAAATGAGAGAGAAAAATGGTACAAATATCAAGCAAAATGAGACAAGTAACTCTAGAAAAATAATACAACAACATCCACGAAAGCTGTGATATTGCAAAATGTTCAGAAGAAAATATCAAAACTAACAGCAAGATAATGAAATGAAATTCCGTGAAATGCATTCCACAGCTGAGAAAAATACAAGGAATGAAGTAGCGAATAGGTAAAAAAGAGTACTTATAAAGTTTCACAAACATAATAACACTACAGCCACGTAAGAAAACGGAGGAGGAAACGCAAAATATTAGTGCACCTATGTGCGGTCAATTACACACTGTATATACACAAGTATAATACTGCTTTGAACTACATAGTACTACTCTCTGCTAGTATGCTAGGTGAGACGGTATATGTGTGGAGTCAGCATAGGTTATGTGCGGTCAGGGTCAAGTACACACTGCGTGATATCATAATCATAACAAAACATCACGTCTTCACCTAGTCTACGTATTGTAGATTATTCACCTAAGTTAGGGCGATGACCTGGTACATTGGTACCTGGTTTTGGTACTTCAATTTTGTTGTCTCGAGTAATGGTATTTATATTGTTATAAGCTTGTTTCATTGATTGGAATCACTGATTGTAAAAAGAAAGATTGCCTAATGTTGACGGGTTTTGATATTTCATTGATGCCAAAAACTATTTTTAATACTTTATTTAAGGTTAATTCAATTTTTAATATGTGTTTCATATGCCCCTCCCCATGCTAAAATTCCATAATTTGCAATGAATTATGTATTTATCATAGTTTTTCAAAGATTTGCATACAAAATGAATCACAAATACAATGAAAAACACATTACCAACACATAAATGCAAACTCCGCAAGAAAATAGAAGAAACAGCTGATAGATATAATCGTTCCGTTATTTATGCAGGAACACCTCGTGAATGTAGGTTACCACATTTAGTTGATGTTATGTACCATTGTAAAACCCCAAATAATTTGTCATAATAAAATTATGAGCAATTATGTTTTGCTATAACACAAATACAATAATATCAAATCGTGTATTAATCAAATATAATGACTGGAATACAATCATCATTAAGTCTTGTTTAGGCCCAGTCTCATGATTATAGCTGAATACATATCTGATTACTCATCATTACTATAACCTAGTCCTAAAGTATATTCGATTTCAAATTTAGGAACCATAAATTTCCTTTACGAGAATAACATATTTTTTATGAGAATCTATGTGAATTTCAACACTGTTGTATTCAGTTCGAGGAAGCGACGGTATAAGTGTGGAGTCAGCACATAGGTTATGTGCGGTCAAGGTCAGCTACACACTGCGTGATATGTTCCACACATAATCATAACAAAACATTACGTCTTCACCTAGTCTACGTATTGTAGATTATTAACCTGTGTGTTGTTGCGTATTAAGGGTAACTGTTGGTGTAGTATGAACTGTTGTGGGTGTTTGGGTAGCAAGGGTAGTGCTGGTCACTGTTGTGGGAGCACCATATAGAGCTTTAAGGGCAGATATATCATCGTCATGTCGGGGACGTGTTTCATCATTATACCAAGGATACATAATTGCTGCCTCATCATTACTATGACCAAGTCCTAAAGAATGCCCTATTTCATGCACTAGAACCATAAATAGATTTGTACCACCTCCATGTTTCCTCCCTGAATTCCATTTTTCATCAGCATCTAGTGAACTTCAACACATTTGTGGCCTACTCCAGGATGAAAGGAATGACCTAAGATCTTACCAGGACCATCAAATTTGTACAGACATTCAGATTTACCCATACAATTAATATTGAATTTATGTTGCTTTCCACCAAATGTGATTGTAATTTCTGGCTTGTTTTCTCTAGTAAAATTCTTGCGTGTTAGAGTTACAAATCTGAGTACGGATGCGTTTTGCCATAAAACAAAAGCTCTTTGTACTATATTTCGATAATTATCAAACTGTGGAGGTAAATACCATCGAGATTTGTTTTGTTCCATTTACCTAAAATTCTATGCTGACAACGAGGTTTCTCCATCAACTGTAGAGTTTCATTATTGAGGGAACCATCTATCGGTAAATTGTAGCGTACTTGAAAAAGTCTAATAGCATCCTCAAAATCGGTGAACGTATTATTGTCAACATAACCATACTTTTACAAAAATTGTTGTGCATAACCAGTTAGGTCTGCAGTAAATGCTGCTGGTAGCAGCAGCAGCAATGTAACGATCTCTTTCATTGCTCGTTTGTTAATGACCACAAACTTTAACTTTTTGGGTTTATACTAAAACATGTGTAGGTTGTCTTATCAGTTGCACATTTCCTGTAAAAATATTTTACTCGCAACTATGTTTAGAATGTAGAACATCAGGATGAAACATTTTATTTTAAATAAAAGCACATATTGATAAAATATAAGTTTTTTATTTCATACAAAAATTGGTTTTTACATAAATCTGTTTCAATTTGACTACAATAATAATAGAAATATTCTCTTAAGGCATTAGTTTATAAACTATCCAATGATGAGGCATTGTAAAAGCAATGGCAGTTTTTTTGGAATTCGTTTTACTTGAAGTAAGTATTTCCTTTAAAAAAATACATGTGACCATCAAAATAGCGAAAAGCTGATGTTACATTTGGTCACGTCTGCATGTTGTAATGAAGGACAACGTTAGAAAATCTAATATCTTTTCTGATTGCTGACTATGAAATCTTTCCTATATTTATATATATATCTATTCGAAAAGAATGACTATTTATGTTATGGTAATTACAATGGATCGCAGATGTATAGAAACTAAAAGTTACATAATTTTGTAAAAAGGGTCATTAGCTTTCGTAAAAAATCATTATGAAAAAACAATAATATTAATTATAGATATATTGTATATTATTTTGTTGTTTATACAACATCAAACATTTTTTTTAATTTTTTCTTTCTCTTGTAGACAAAACAGTTCTATATGATTTCAAAGAGGACTGTCGGATTTGGTTTCCCCACGTTTTCAGTCCTCGGAACACCAGCGAATATCTCCCCTCATCAACTCTATTAGTGGGTAGAGCTAAGATTAAATCATCTACATATCTTTTAATGAATGGTATTGGAAATGAAACTTTAGTTTTTGAAACTTGTATTAATTCATCTAAAACATAATTTACAAGAATAGGTGATATTGTTGAACCCATGGGAGTGCCAAATATTTGTTTATAATATTGGTCATTAAAAATCAAAAAATTAGAATCGAAAATAAATTGAAGAATTGATTCAAAAGTTTCGAGATTTAATGAACAAAACTGTTTAATATGATTCCATTTACGGGTTAGACAATCTAAAACAACTGGGAAAGGTAAATTTGTAAAAAGGGAAACTACGTCAAAACTGACAATTACATAGTCATTTGGAATCTGGTATTCATTTATAAAATTACTAAATTGAAAAGAATCCTTTATATAGAAATCATTATTGGTATCATAAGCTTTCGTTAGAATATCTGTGATATAAGATGCCAAATTATTATTAGGTGAATCAATTGAAGATACAATAGGTCTCATTGATAGTGTTGGCTTATGTATTTTTGGTAACGTATAAAATCTCGGTGCTTTTGCGTGATAGCACTTTAATTTTTTACTTGTGACTTGATCAATAATACCATCATCTTTAAGTTTAGAAATAATTTGATTGGCTTTAAGTTGTATTGTGTAAGTTGGATTATTTCTTAATCTCTTATAATATTTATTATCATTCAATAATTCCTGACTTTTATTAATATAATCCTCTTTAAACATTACAACTGTAACATTGCCTTTATCACTTCGTACAACGATAAGTTCCGGATGTTCTTTTAGAAAAGAACGACATTTACTGAATTTTTTTGACAATATGTGAGAGCTTTGATAATTCTTGTAAGTAAAATTTGTCAATATATTAGTGTATCTAGCTCTCACGCAATCTTTAACTTCTATATCAATACTTTTCAAAATAAATTCAAGATCAGACAAAATATAAGGAATATTAATATCTTTAAGACTTGGTGGTAAAGAAAATTTCGGACCTAATGCGAGGATTTGTTTCACTTCTAATGGAAGATCTACATTTGTCAAATTCTTAATCCATTTATCATGTATTTTAATTTGAGATGTCATCTTGTCTTTAAGATTCTCTAGTTTTCTTATATTATTAAGTCTAATTTCTTTGAATTTACGGTTATACTTAACAGAGAGTCTTCGATTGTATTCGTTGACAATTTGTAAAGGCAATGTTAGCTTTATCTGATTGATAATTGACTTTAATCTTCTGTCAAAAAAAATAATATTGCTAAAAGTGACTTTAATTTCTAAATTCAATAGTTCTTTTCTCAATTTGGTGTTAAAGTGCTGAATTTTCTGACCTGTTCTGCCTCTTGTGTGACCGATCATAGAGTCTACAGCATTTAGTCCATTACCAATATGATTCGGAATGACACCAATGGATCTGCATTTAATGAGAAACACCTTCCTGTTCTGTAAGTTTGCCATTTTGATGTTGATATTGGCCCATTGCTTGAGAAGAGTAACGACAATAGTTCCATAACGGAGTTGGATGTCATTATAAAACCCCATAATGTAAATTGTTTGATTCTGAATTCTTGACTGGTTTATTATTTAATAAAATTGATTTTTGTTGGGGATGCAGTCATTTAATAAATAAAATTCTTTGGATTATGCCAAGCTTTCGAGAATGTTTATTCTCTTCGTCGGGGCAAACTAAAAATCGTTACAATTTTTTTTTTAACTACATAATAGATTATTAATTAAAGTACTTACATTCGTGAATTTATATAAAATTAACCACAAACAGGAAAGATTTCATAGTCAGCAATCAGAAATGTCATTAGTTATTTATAAATGTCATGGTAACAGCATATCTAGAGTTGAAAGTGTCTAGATTCAAGTTTTCTTAGAAAAAATCCAAATAGGAGTTATCTTTGTGTTTGTAGCTCTTTTTTAACAAGTCACACATTAAACTTAAAAATATTGAGGCAGATATAAGTTTAGTAAAAAGAAAAAGTTATTATTCAATTATATATAAAAAAAAATATATTCGTAACAGACTTAGAAACACATAATATAAATAAATATATACCCGTACACAGAGTAGACTATCTGAATTCGTAGGTATTTGACTTGAATTTATACTGAAATACCTACGAATTCAGATAGTCTACTCTGTGTACGGGTATATATTTATTTATATTATGTGTTTCTAAGTCTGTTACGAATATATTTTTTTTATATATAATTGAATAATAACTTTTTCTTTTTACTAAACTTATATCTGCCTCAATATTTTTAAGTTTAATGTGTGACTTGTTAAAAAAGAGCTACAAACACAAAGATAACTCCTATTTGGATTTTTTCTAAGAAAACTTGAATCTAGACACTTTCAACTCTAGATATGCTGTTACCATGACATTTATAAATAACTAATGACATTTCTGATTGCTGACTATGAAATCTTTCCTGTTTGTGGTTAATTTTATATAAATTCACGAATGTAAGTACTTTAATTAATAATCTATTATGTAGTTAAAAAAAAAAAATTGTAACGATTTTTAGTTTGCCCCGACGAAGAGAATAAACATTCTCGAAAGCTTGGCATAATCCAAAGAATTTTATTTATTAAATGACTGCATCCCCAACAAAAATCAATTTTATTAAATAATAAACCAGTCAAGAATTCAGAATCAAACAATTTACATTATGGGGTTTTATAATGACATCCAACTCCGTTATGGAACTATTGTCGTTACTCTTCTCAAGCAATGGGCCAATATCAACATCAAAATGGCAAACTTACAGAACAGGAAGGTGTTTCTCATTAAATGCAGATCCATTGGTGTCATTCCGAATCATATTGGTAATGGACTAAATGCTGTAGACTCTATGATCGGTCACACAAGAGGCAGAACAGGTCAGAAAATTCAGCACTTTAACACCAAATTGAGAAAAGAACTATTGAATTTAGAAATTAAAGTCACTTTTAGCAATATTATTTTTTTTGACAGAAGATTAAAGTCAATTATCAATCAGATAAAGCTAACATTGCCTTTACAAATTGTCAACGAATACAATCGAAGACTCTCTGTTAAGTATAACCGTAAATTCAAAGAAATTAGACTTAATAATATAAGAAAACTAGAGAATCTTAAAGACAAGATGACATCTCAAATTAAAATACATGATAAAGGGATTAAGAATTTGACAAATGTAGATCTTCCATTAGAAGTGAAACAAATCCTCGCATTAGGTCCGAAATTTTCTTTACCACCAAGTCTTAAAGATATTAATATTCCTTATATTTTGTCTGATCTTGAATTCATTTTGAAAAGTATTGATATAGAAGATAAAGATTGCGTGAGAGCTAGATACACTAATATATTGACAAATTTTACTTACAAGAATTATCAAAGCTCTCACATATTGTCAAAAAAATTCAGTAAATGTCGTTCTTTTCTAAAAGAACATCCGGAACTTATCGTTGTACGAAGTGATAAAGGCAATGTTACAGTTGTAATGTTTAAAGAGGATTATATTAATAAAAGTCAGGAATTATTGAATGATAATAAATATTATAAGAGATTAAGAAATAATCCAACTTACACAATACAACTTAAAGCCAATCAAATTATTTCTAAACTTAAAGATGATGGTATTATTGATCAAGTCACAAGTAAAAAATTAAAGTGCTATCACGCAAAAGCACCGAGATTTTATACGTTACCAAAAATACATAAGCCAACACTATCAATGAGACCTATTGTATCTTCAATTGATTCACCTAATAATAATTTGGCATCTTATATCACAGATATTCTAACGAAAGCTTATGATACCAATAATGATTTCTATATAAAGGATTCTTTTCAATTTAGTAATTTTATAAATGAATACCAGATTCCAAATGACTATGTAATTGTCAGTTTTGACGTAGTTTCCCTTTTTACAAATTTACCTTTCCCAGTTGTTTTAGATTGTCTAACCCGTAAATGGAATCATATTAAACAGTTTTGTTCATTAAATCTCGAAACTTTTGAATCAATTCTTCAATTTATTTTCGATTCTAATTTTTTGATTTTTAATGACCAATATTATAAACAAATATTTGGCACTCCCATGGGTTCAACAATATCACCTATTCTTGTAAATTATGTTTTAGATGAATTAATACAAGTTTCAAAAACTAAAGTTTCATTTCCAATACCATTCATTAAAAGATATGTAGATGATTTAATCTTAGCTCTACCCACTAATAGAGTTGATGAAACATTGAATATTTTTAATGCCTATAACGAGCATCTTCAATTTACAGTTGAGAAAGAAAATGAACAATGTCTTCCTTTCTTAGATATGATGGTATGTAGAGATAACACCGGTTTATTAAGAACAAAATGGTATAGAAAACCTATATGTAGTAATAGATACATAAACTTCCATTCATATCATCCACAGAAAATAAAAATTAACTTAATTATGGCATTAAAAAACAGAGTGATCAAACTTTCGCATCCTATATATAGAAATGAAAGTTTATCAAAATTGAAAAAAATATTAATTGAGAATTCTTTTCCTATGAAATTGATTAATAAATGTTTAATGCAACCTCAAGTCAATATAGAAAACCCTGAAATAAATCATGAGAACTCTTTAAATGATAATAACAATAATGCCTCTACTACAAATATCCTCCCTATTTATAGATCTTTACCCTATATAGATGAGCTTACTAATAAGTTAGTTAATGTTTTTAGAGGGTATAATGTTATTATTGCAAGAAAAAATATTAAAACCGTATCTAATTTATTTTCCAAAATAAAGACACCTTTAGAAATGACAGAAATGTCTGGGGTAGTATATAAAATAAATTGCCTTGATTGTGAATTATCATATATTGGTCAAACTTCTAGAAGTATTTTAGGAAGAATAACATCCCATAAAAGTGATATAAGATGTAATAAGAAATCTTGTGCCTTGGCTGAACATGCCATCGATAAAAAACATAGTATTGATTTTGATAATACTATTGCTCTTTGTTCTGAGAAAAATTATTTTAAACGTGGTTTCTTAGAAATGATAAATATTAAAAAATATAATAATACTATGAATAAACGTTCAGATATTAATGGACTTAGTTCTATTTATTCTTATATATTAAATCTCTATAATAAAAAATTTAATAATTTTTCTCAAAATATTTCTCAAAATTGAAATATATGTGTGAATATAATATGTACCTAGCTCTATATGTAGGTATAGGCTAATTCTATTCTCATATTTAGTTATATTTGTCAATTTTTTTTTCTGTTTTAGTATATTATAATAGATGGGTATATATGCGTATACAGATTATACTGAAGAAGGATAAAAGTTTATAACAACAAATATTAAGAGTTTCGAGATCTCTAGATCAACTGATTGGTGAGAGAAATTTAGTTGATTCAAAAGGATTTTCATTTCATGTTTAACCTATAGTGAGATATAATACGATGATTTTTTCCTTCCTTGTGTTTCGCCATTTGCTTTTTTGCCATTTGCTTTTTTGATAACACTATTTAAAATGTATTAAATAACATGGAAAATGTTTAAAATATTCTTAAATGTTGATTTGTGAGAGAAATCAGCTTATCATTATTATTAGCTTCATTGAATGAATGGAAGCTTTTCAGGATATTTTATATTGTGTATTTATTGTATTGTGAGAGAATACGATAAAGATGATATATGTTAATATTTCTCTATTAGATATATCTTATTTTAATAAATTTCTCAGGTTAATTTGTGAGAGAGATTGACTTGAATTTATACTGAAATACCTACGAATTCAGATAGTCTACTCTGTGTACGGGTATATATTTATTTATATTATGTGTTTCTAAGTCTGTTACGAATATATTTTTTTTATATATAATTGAATAATAACTTTTTCTTTTTACTAAACTTATATCTGCCTCAATATTTTTAAGTTTAATGTGTGACTTGTTAAAAAAGAGCTACAAACACAAAGATAACTCCTATTTGGATTTTTTCTAAGAAAACTTGAATCTAGACACTTTCAACTCTAGATATGCTGTTACCATGACATTTATAAATAACTAATGACATTTCTGATTGCTGACAATGAAATCTTTCCTGTTTGTGGTTAATTTTATATAAATTCACGAATGTAAGTACTTTAATTAATAATCTATTATGTAGTTAAAAAAAAATTTGTAACGATTTTTAGTTTGCCCCGACGAAGAGAATAAACATTCTCGAAAGCTTGGCATAATCCAAAGAATTTTATTTATTAAATGACTGCATCCCCAACAAAAATCAATTTTATTATATATATATATATATATATATATATACATCTCGGTATCATTCTGGCGTCCTTTCAAAAAACAGTAATGAAGCGTCCTTGCCGTATATATTTCACTTCGCCATCAATGTGAGCTCCGTTCATTCTATAGCCGTTTGGGCGTCCAATGTATATAATAATTTCAATCTTACAAACAATAGAGCGTCCATACGGTGTATATTTATTTCATTTACCGTAAATACAGCGTCCGGCGCTATTGCCAAATGTGCAGTGGAATGGGATGATGAAATGTGATTTTAAATATATTTCTCCTATTTTGAAACTACCAGCGATTGCCTAGCATTGATTGTTTCTCCGAATAGTATTTTATCGGACTTTTTGTTCCTTAAACTTTATTATAATTACTCAATTGTCATATATTCTATAATTCAATTTATACAAAATGGAATTGTAGATGCTAATGATTTTCTCCAACATCAAATAGAAATAGAAATATTTATTTCATGTAAACAATTAGGCATGTATACTTTTGTCCTGGGTAGTGATATAGATCACATCAAATAAAATAAATTAAAATACGCTTCAGATGAAGACATAATAAACATACAAGTGACAAAGTACATATAACTTAATTCAAGACAAGGATTATGAACATGTTAAAAAATGAAAATAATAGTAATAACAATCTAGAAAAAAAGGGTAAAAAAGGATTACCTACATAAATATACTTACAACATGTTCCAGATAATCATCTAAGAAGTTAAAACGGTGTTGTGTTAAA
Organism: Crioceris asparagi; assembly: GCA_958507055.1. Classification (NCBI taxonomy): domain Eukaryota; kingdom Metazoa; phylum Arthropoda; class Insecta; order Coleoptera; family Chrysomelidae; genus Crioceris; species Crioceris asparagi. Next base: position 18,851,231 of record OY293832.1, read on the forward strand.
TATTTACGGATCTGAATTTTGAGTGATGCACAAGACATATTATTATCTTTGAATTGTTTGGCAAAGCATTATTCAATTTTATGTCCAGAAATTTATAGGAATTATAGGTCTATGTCTGAATAATGGAGGACAGATATAGTTTTTTTTCTCTTGTATTATAAGAGTAATAATTGTGCTGGATTCTTTGGCATGTTTTTTATATGAAGCAGGCACTGCAAAATGCAGCAACATGGTAATTGCAGGATGTTCAATTTTTCTAACAATGGCTTACAGTGATCATCATATTTGCTGGATGTTATTATTCGAAAGAATTTTTTTGTGCAATGCATATTTTGGGGCTGTGACATGTGTTTCTCCAGATTATCAAGGCATACGGTCACTATTATGCTATGAAACATAACAAAATATGCCATTCTTAGATAATCTTTATCTACATTCAGCTTCAGTTACCTGAGAGTATTTCCCTTTTTATAGATAGGTGTAACTTTGGAAACCTTGAGAATATCTGGAAAAATACATGTACTCATCGCTACATTTTCATTTATCTGCGGCTCTAGAATTTTTCAGTTTATGTACAATGTTCAATATTTCTGATTAACTTGTTGGATGTAGGTAAGAAGTCAAATGGTTTATTGCTATTTTTTGCATGCAAGAATCGAAGGGATCTGCACAAGAGTTCGCAGAATTTTGCATTAAATTGTTTATGCAATGTTCAAAAGAGTTGGCAAAGTCCTCAGCGGATAAACTGCTCTCATTCCTTAGGTTATTAGTTTTACCTAAATTTGTATTTAATATTCCCCAGACTGACTTTTGCTTATTTTTGATTCAGATATTATCTTATTATTAAACTCCACTTTTTTCGATTTGTTAATGTTAAGTAATTCGAAACTATCGAGCGTCCTGGTCACTTCGACAATAGTATGAACCTGGGTTAGTTGTGACTTAAGATTTAACATTTTTTTAATGGCTGCTTTGCTAGCTTTAGATCTAAAGCTAGCTGAGCAACCTTTAAAAATATTCATTGAGAACTTCTTTTTTAGTGCTTAAGGTCTAATTAAGTGCTGTATTCCGACATTAATTGCTCTTATGGTTCTTAGGAAAATGTATGCTTTGTTTTTAAAAATTATTTTTTTCTGGAAAATCGTAGTTGATGCTTGTAGAGCTAATTAAGTGCTAATTATTTGCTTTATTCCGAAATTAATTGCTCTTATAGTTTTTTCTAAATAATTGCTTTGCTAGCTTCAGGCTTCAGATCTAAGTCTAACAGAGCAGCCTTTAGAAATCATTTTTTCGAGTACTTCTTTTAGTGTTTATAGGGCTAATTAAGTGCTGTATTCCAAACTCAATTGTTCTTAAAGTTTTCGGAAAATGACTGCTTTGCTTCAAGAAACACTTTTTCGAGAAATAATTTTTTCGTGCTTGTAGAGCTAATTAATTGCTAATTAAATGCTGCATTCCGAAATTATCGGCTCTTTAGTTTTTTGAAAATGGCAGAAATTGTCGCTATCAGAGCAAAAACATATAATCTATACACCCGATATATAAACTATATCGGTAACGATTATTTGAGGTATTTTTTATAAAAAATCAATAAAATTTACATATTTCCTATGTTATTTAATCAAGTGCTGTATCCCGAAATTAATTTCTATAATTTCTATAATATTTCGGCCAATACAATTATATCCGTAAGAAAAGTACTTACCGACGTGGTTAGTAATGAACTTATCCACCGGTAAACCTATCTTACAGTCATAGGAACATATACGGTTAGCAATCGAAAACCGTCCGGTCCTACAAAAATTAAGTTTTATCCCTTAGCTTTTTAGTATCAGATCTGTACATTTCTTCATTGGGAGAGATAATAAATTCAAAACCATTAAAATCTCAATTTTAAAGTGGAATTAAAAACGGATTACATAAAATTAAGTACTTTCAATTTGCCCGGTGTACCTTTAATGCTATAAATATCCCCACAATAGATAAATTGACATTTTTATTTGTCTTAAAAGAACGTTCTCTCTCAAAAAATTATTAGAGCAATTAATTTCGTAGTACCGCACTTAATAAGCCCTACAATCGCTAAAACAAAAGTTCTGAAAAATTATGATTTTCAAAGGTTGCTCTGCTAGCTTTAGATCTAAAGCTAGCAAAGCAGCAATTTTTTTAATATCAGAGCAATTTATTTCGGAATACAGCAGTTAATTAGCACTTAATTAGCTCTACAAGGACCAAATAAGATTATCCCGAAATAAAAGATTTTTAAAAGCATCCATTTTCCGAAAAACTATAAATAAGAATAAATAATTTCGGAATACAGCACTTAATTAACACTTAATTAACAATTAATTAACCCTAAAAGCACAATAAAAGAAGTTCTAAAAAAGTAAGTTTTCAAAGGATGCTGTGCTAGCTTTAGTCTGAAGCTAGCAAAGCAGCCATTTTCCAAAAAAAACTGCAAGAGCAATTAATTTCGGAACACAGCATTTAATTAGCTCTACAACAAATTTGTATTTTTGATTCTACTCACTTTGCTCTGCCAGCTTTAGGGACGTAGAAATCTCAACATTTTAAAGTTATTTTCAGGGATACATAACTTTTTTTATGGAAAACGAGATGTTTAAAGATCTGACAGAGTAAACTAAATGAGCAGCTTTTGTTTCTGGATCTAAATGGCATATATTTCAGATCATTTCATCTAATGCAGCTGTGAAACCTGAGATAGATTTTTTTGACATTGGTCGACACATGATAAAATTCTTTATGGTCGGACAAATGCGGCTCTATGACTTCAAGAATGAAAATGTTATCATCTAAATTTGTGAACAGATTATCGACTCTAGTTTCTCTAGATTTAGTTATCCGCTGATGTCAACAAAAACTTTTTCTAGCATATCATGTGATAAAAAATATGTTTGCATTCAGTTAATTTATTGTCACTGGTTTCAAGTCTTAAAGCTATAATTGAAAGTCACCGACAGCCTGTACCTTATTATTGGAGTTTTTTTTCTGATAATATTCTGTGCAGATAATATTAAAAAAAATTACTATCACCATCCGGTGATCTGTAGGCACAACAAAAACTAATTTTCATATTTTTAAGCTGTGTTAATTCTGCATCTATCTTCGCGCAAAGATCTTTTTCACAAATGTTATGGAAATCTAAATTGGTCTTAGTATAAATGCCACCATGAATACAAATCTGTCGAATATGACTTATTAGTCTATATCCTCGCGGAATACGATACGATAGAGTTTATGTCGTCCATTTTAAATGAAACGTCTGTCATAATAATGATTTAAAAAAAAATTAAATATATAGTACAAATAAAAAAAATTCAAAGAATGGTTTTTATCTAGAGCGATTTTTTCTTCTATAGATTCGAATGGCACCAGGTTTATCCACATGATCACAAATGAATAATTTATAAGTGCTTCGAATATATATCAGAAGACCCTATATGAGTGTAAAAGTCGTTGAAATGAAATTCATGTGTTTCGTTGTTGCCAGATTGCCGGACGCCCAATACGCGATGGAATGAAAGTTAACGTATTCAAAATGAATATTTTAGCGCCGCGCTGCGCCAGATATATCGAACTAATTATATTCGAATATCAATCAAAAATCTCTTGGGACGTGCATGGAGCGTCCTTCCAATTTTTGTTCCATCGGTTAAGATGATCATCTTGACCAGAATTACACTGATGTGTAATAGAGCGTCCGTATACGGACGCTCAATTACCACGGACGCTCTATTAAATGCAATTCGCCAATGTACGGACGCTCTATTGATAGGAAGATATATATATATATATATATATATATATATATATATATATATATATATATATATATATATATATATATATAAATAAAAAGATGTTCTTGGGGATGCAGTCATATATTCAATAAAATTCTTTGATTGAAGCCGAGCTTTCGAGATTATTTATTTTCATTTTCTTCTTCAGAGCATGCTGCTGTTCCCACTTTGCTTTCCGTGGTTGACAGTTCACTTCCGTCCCAAAAGCCGCTTTGTTTATCTACTCCAAGTAAATATCAAAAAAATCACATTAATCGAAATATACGTAGCAATGGCACTAAGAAACTATAAAAGAAAGGTCCACGGTATGGGAATAGAAATTGATGATAGATGCTTGTTTACCCTCCAGTTCGCAGATGACCAAGTCATAATAGACAATGATAAAGATGACTTGCAGTATATGATGCGAAAGCTAATAGAGGAATACAGAGAATGGGGCATGACAGTCAACATAGCCAAGACAAAGTATCTATGTTTGGGAACTCAGGACGGAAACTTGGAACTGGACCATGGCCAAGAAATCCTTCAGTGACAAGAATATGAATATCTGGGCATTACATTCGACAACACAAGAACAGATGTAAAAGAAATCGGAAAACGAATAGTCCAAGCCAAAAAAGTTTTTGGAGCTCTGAATGGAATCCTATGGAGTAAAGAAATAACCAAGAAACGGAAATTTAATATCTATGAGGCAATGGTAAAAAGCACCCTCCTGTATGGATCACAAACCTGGAGAATTGAAGATAGACACAAGAAAAGAGTTGAGGCAGTTGAGATGGATGCAATTAGGAGATCTGTCACAAATACATTTTTTATTCTTCTTTTTGTTTACCTGCTTTCCAATCAATCGAGATAAATCTTTAATTAAACAATAGTGGTATTGGATTTCGATAGTTTCATTGTCAATGGGGGGCGCATCGTAGTCGGTTAATTTAGGAAGATATTTATTTTGAATTAACAATAAATCTACATGCTTATCTAATTTATTTTTGGTTAATCTTACGGGTACAACTGAATAAAATTGTTTTTCTTTAACTACATTCAACTAAACATTCACAGAAATATCGTTTGCTTTTTCAAATTCTGAAATATGGTGTAATGACATCGGTATATCTAGATTTACAGTTTTCAAAACTGTTTTGTAGTGAGGGTAGGATGAGGTTCTCGTTACCTGTCCTTTTGCAGGATGTAACGCTGCAACAACCGACCAATAAAAACAGGCTGTATCGTCATTTTGAATATTCAAACATGCATGCTTATTGATGATTTGTTGCGACAGTCTGATGAAAGATGAACCGTTTCCAACTTCAACTTTATTGATATTTACCTCTATAGAAATAATTTTAGATAGACAGTTTATTGACATTCTGATCGCGAATGTACTCACCAAACCAATGCTGTAGGTCTGTCGTTACGTCCACAACGGTATTTTCGGTATTAAAATACTTGAAATCTAAAGTCTTCCCATGTTTAATTTTTCTCACAAATCCTCCGCAGAAACACACATTAATTTTGAATTGGAAATTCAGTCGTCAACATTTTTGCAAATTGATCCAAGTCAATATGGTTTAAATTAAAAATAAGACCGGTTTGAATCCTATTTTTGAAACTTAAATTAACGATCCTCCACTGAACCCGCTGTTTGAGTTTTAGCCTACCACCAATTTTGTTTCGATTCCTATTTGTGTATTTAAAAATTTTGAAATGTCTATTGTTTTTCTGAAGTTTTTTCCTAATACCAAAGATACTGTAACTCATAGATACACAGATACACAACGGTATGGTGTTTATTACCAATCAGAAATTTAGTTGAAAAAATATACGTAGATGGTGAGAGCATTAAGTTTATGTATGTTAATTCTTGTCAGCGGCTCGGATTCTGCCGGAGATGAGACATTATTATTTTGACCCTGCTCGAATTTGTGCGCGTTTGCCAAAGCACATACCCTTTAGACAGTAGGGACTGAGACGTCCTATCACCAGCAAAATATTTATTCGCCCGACGGACACGAGAACATGTTATGTTTTCTGTTCGAGTTAAAACGTTTCTGACGAATATTTTTTCTAAGGTTGCTGTTGTTTCATTGAAGTTCAGTAGTAAATATTTTAGCTAGCGAATTCATTATTATCTATTATAAAATTATTTTTATTTTATTTGCAAATTTGATTATTCTCAATTTTTATGCCTACTTACCTTTTAAAATTTAATGAATATTTATTTATGGTTTCAATTATTTCAAGTATTTACATATATAATATAAAATAAAAAGAAAAATCACATGCGAATATTTTGGCACTAAAAACCTATTGAAGAAGTAAAGCGGTGACTCAAGTTAGCCTAAATTGATTATAATCAAACCAAAAACTTACGCTACTGTATTGGCCAATGCCGTTTTCTAGTGATAGTAATACTAATAATAATCCTTACATGTGCTTCATCATTTTTAGTTTCGGATGCAGTGATAAAATCTTTTCTTTCTGTTTTTCTTTAATGATTCCAGTCGTCTCCCATTTACACACTTTGTCTATTTTGATTTTGACAGAGTAATAATGAAAAAATCCATATGGTATCCAATTTCAACGCCACGACGAAAAAAAAAATCTTTATTATATTTTTTTTTTCATTGTATTTTTCTTTGTTTAATTTAAATGTTGTGTCAAATTGCGACAACGATCTTTAGCAGATATTTGTACAAATATCAATTGGAAAATGTTGGCTAGTATGAGTAGTAATGCTTTTATCATACAATTTGTTGGGGATTAACAACTGTTTTTTCTGATTTAGAGATTCTTTGTGTTTCTGAATCAACATATTGGAGTAAAATTTACACTTTCCAAATTGATAATAAAGCTTACACACGATTCCGAATACGGTTTTCTGTTTTAATTAGGTACATGTCTAAAACAATTTTCTCATGAAGTCGCTGTAACATGTTTAACTGCATCACTGGATCAAATTATTCCTGGATATTTCCTGTCACATATGCTTTCCTGGGATCCAACATGTTAATTCAATAGAAATGGGCAAAATCAAAATGGAATAGTTCTCATAAACTAGACATGTTTTTCTTACATGAATGTCACAGGGTTTATTGGAATATTGACTAGATTATACTAGTTGCTTAGATAGAAAATAAAATCGCAGAATTATTTCCGTCTCCCGCAATAATTATAACTTCTCTGTACTTTTTCTGAAAAAAAAAAAAATTCTAAAAATAAAATTGCTAATATAAATGATATTTGCTGAAATTTTTTTGAAAGCAAATTATTTTTTTGTAGAAAATTTTGATTTTTTTCAGTATTTCTTTTACCAGTTATATATTATGACAAATCTGTTTTGAATGGTACATTAGATAGTAAGTTAGATAAATAAAATAACCATTCAATAAATTCTAAGATATCATTAAAACACATTGGATTGTGAGTGAAAAAACCTTCAGAAGCCCCTAATTATTCCTAAATACATTGACGTTTTTTCTAAGAAGCATTCGCAAGACAACAAGTTTATGCACTGATATACTATTCGAAATAGCGCAAAACGTAGACTCAAAAAATATTTAACATATACATGAAAATCGCTCATAACCTATGTAATTGATTTTATTGTGTTTGTTTCGATAATTAATTAATTTTATTTAGATATTTTAAAACTAAAATTAAAGCTTTTCGTTTATATGGTATAACGTCATTGAAAATGCCAACGAAAAACTTATTAATTATTAAATGAACCAATCTCTCTGTGTGCCCTAAAGTCTGATTTAATCAACGTACGTATGTGTATAATTTTTTTTCGGAACCAATCAAATAATAATATTATTATACCTAAATAAATATTTATATATATACAATATTACATGCCAACAACCTAACCTAACCTAACCTATGTAATTGATTTTATTGTGTTTGTTTCGATAATTAATTAATTTTATTTAGATATTTTAAAATTAAAATTAAGGCTTTTCGTTTATATGGTATAACGTTAATTAAAAATGCCAACGAAAAACTTATTAATTATTAAGTGAACCAATCTCTGTGTGCCCTAAAGTTAGTTATGTCTGATTTAATCAACATACGTATGTATATAACTTTTTTTTCGGAACCAATCAAATAATAATATTATTCGTATACCTAAATAAATATTTATATATATATATATACAATATTACATGCCAACAACCTAACCTAACCTAACCTAACCTATGTAATTGATTTTATTGTGTTTGTTTCGATAATTAATTAATTTTATTTTGATATTTTGAAACTAAAATTAAGGCTTTTCGTTTATATGGTATAACGTTAATTAAAAATGCCAACGAAAAACTTATTAATTATTAAGTGAACCATCTCTGTGTGCCCTAAAGTTAGTTATGTCTGATTTAATCAACATACGTATGTGTATAATTTTTTTTTTCGGAACCAATCAAATAATAATATTATTATTATACCTAAATAAATATTTATGTATATACAATATTACATGCCAACAAGATTCGATTTTTTCTGAAATTATTTAATAGAATAAGAACACGGAAACAGAGAAATAATATTTCAAGTAATTTTTGTATGTCGAATTTAGTAGAATCATACTCTAATATATAAATATTTGAATCTTCAATCCAGTATGATAAAGTCTTTGTATATTCACAGAAAGGAATTTTACTCTGCTACAATTATATAAAAAGATAATACCTATACTAAACCAACTGGAAATGTTTACAATGTATTTGTTTTAGCTTAAATAGTATATTCTTAATAATATAATAAGTTATATTTTATATATAAACATATTTGAGGTCATTTGTCGACAATGCGTCTGGAGTGTTTTGTAATATGAAGTTAACCAACAAGAAGTTTTTGACATAATTATAGCTTTCAACTTTTTTTATTAGATACTTCTATTCCTAATAGAGAATATTATATTGTGGTATATTCTCATATAAAACAGAATAAAATTTCATCAAAATCTGCAAAGTCACCGGGTTATTCAAATTACATATACATTTTAGTAATATAAACAGATTTTCAAAATTATTCCTTTAAATTTACTTACATATCTCATTGTTTTTTAGTTACAGTTACATATCTCATTATTTTTTTTAGTTACAGTTATCAAAAATCTTGTTTTAATTTTTAATCATTTCACTGAAGTTAAGGAAAATCTATTTAACCCATTAGCTCCCACGATATTTTTATTAATTGAATATTTTTTTGAGACGTCTTTGTTCCTGGCATTGTTAGAAGCAAAAACCTAAATGTAACCATACTGGTAAATCTATAATACCAGAGCTATAGATGCGTACTAAATTTGGGACATTGGGATAGTGTCATGTCAAATGGATGAAGCACATTTTTAAACTTATTTTATTTATAAACCTGTATCATTAAGAATGATATTCTTTGAAACAGTTTTTCTCAATACAAAGTGTTACTTTACAATTTTCGCAGCTCCAGCAGGCTTTAGAGTGACACTTGGTGCATCTTAGTTGCTTCGATAATTTCACAGGAAAGTGACCCCCTTGTGCTTTTCATGCAGACATAGGGATCTGACCAAACGGACGACTAGAATTCAAGAAGGGATATTCTATCATTGTTTGTTTGTTGGCACAATCTCCATGCGTTACCAACTGCCATGTTGATAATGTTGGTAATCAATACCTACCACCTCTTTTTTCTACGGATAGATATACGGTAATTGTTCACTGAGAGGTCGTGCAGATCTACACCACCCATAGAGACGTTATAATTCTTGAACATGTTTGGTTGTTGAATATCTACTCTTTCCATAGCAGCACGAGACCAACGTTTTACGTGATTCATCGGTTCCAAGGAATCGTAATTTGTTCCCATTGTCACAGCGCTGTTGTCCTGCCATCTCACGAATAGCAGTCCGGATTCCTTGTCATACTGATCACATAACACCTACAATATAACGGCAACTCCTATGTTAAAAACTGTTGTAAAGTTAGCGCCGTACAGCGGCAGTGGATGTGCCGAGAAGTAACTATCAGCTTTGATAGTTGCCAACATTTTGGGGTTGTGTGTATACTCAGCGTCATCTAGCGGACACAACTAAAAACTAATTTTGGCGCAAAATTCAATTGTATTGTGAGCAGTTATTTGAATTTATATTTTTGGAGAAAATTTGTAGAAAGAAAAAAAAAAAGTTTTGTAGCGAAATATATTTATTATATATCCTATCCTATAAATAACAGAAAATTGTCATGACAACATACATATAAAAGATCAAAAACAGAAGTGAACATGTTTCAAAAATAATATATTTAAATACATTACCAAAACTCTAGAGCAACAATAACCAAAGAGTATTCTATATAATAGTAACTTAGAAGGTTTGCAAAATAGATTGATTGCAAGAATTGAAATAAAATATAAATTATCTAATATCATATTCAATTTATAATGGATTTACAATTAATTAAAAGAATTTATGGTTATGCAACGAACATAAATGTAAGTAAAAAATACAAAAAAATATAAATAAAACAAAATAGTTCTACCATCATTTGGATTATATGCTTCCAAATGATTAAAAATATTAAACAATCCAAAAATAAATAATAATAAGTGATTTTTAACAATGGGAAGAATAACTGTATATATCTATGTATATTATAACAAATTACATATCTCAATTAAAAGTATAGTAATTAAAGTGTATACAATAGCTAGTTACTAAAAATAATGGAGTGAACATAAAAAATGTGAGAGAGAAGTAAAATTAATATGAGAATACAAAAAAAATCAAATTGAAATTCTCTTTTTTAATTTTCTTTTATTCTCCCATTTTTTATAGGCTCTAATTTTAAGCAAACTTACATTTTTTTTCAATTTACAATTCTTATAAGATCTGATGAACTTGGTGTCTTTACCGTTAGCTATTTTGTTGATCTTCTTACACCAAAAATAAAGAGCACATCTCACTAACAGTGAGATGACCATTTCTGCCAAATTATGGTTTGGACAACTTATTGGGTTAAAGTCTATGGACTCCAATAAAATATTTTTAAGTTTAATAGAAATTTTTTTGGACACTGAAAGACGAGGTATATGAAAATCAAGAATTGGAACAGCTTGACTAACAAGATGCCTAAGGAAACCACCTGGTCTAACCAATAAATATGGTTTATATTCTCTAGCCTCAATAAATTCCAAATCCGTGTTGCATCTTCCGGACAACAAATTGCCTTTGCAGACTTGACAATTTTTGTCAATTTGCTTACAAATTCTACTGGCGATAAAACCAGAATAGTATGTGATTATACATCTTCCTATTTTTGTTTTCCTATATAATGGTATATTATGAAGTTCCCTAACCGGTACCTGAGAACTTTCTACATCTAAACTATTAGTTCCCGTGAATTGTATAGAAGTAGTGTCAGAAAAATATTGTTTCAAATTGCACAATAATTTAGAAGAATCTTTTTCACAATTAGAAAATGGTGAATGGCTCGACATAAAATTATTAATTATTAAAGTTTTGAAAGAAGACATGAAATGTGTAGGTCCTGGAGAAATGTTTCGCACACTGTGGCTCCTAATATAACTAAAAAAATTTTCTAATGGATCTTGATTGAAGGAACGAGTCAAAATATATTCAAATTTAAATTTATTCAAAAGAATGGATTTCAAATATATAAATCCTTTAATGGTATGAATTAAGTTTTTCAAAGACGGTACCTTTACGAAACAGTTTTTCTTGCTGTTGTGAAACTTCATCGAATCAACTATACCGACTGCTTGCCTCCAGAACTCCTCATGTTCGCTTTCTGAGGTTACACTACCTTTTAATGGTTTTGTTGATGGTGCTATCTTTGAATTAATATTGAGGCTGTCGAATAATCGATCTAAAAACAGAATCAGTTCAGCCGTTTCCACCGCCGAGGGTTCCAAATTTGTTCTGTCTTGTTTACCTGTAAAGTTATTATAACTATATATCGTAGTATAACATATTCCACAATATAATTAATTTGCATAGACTTAATCATTGAAACAAACATATGCTATTACTGTCAGAACTGATATGAAAAAAATAGCAATATATACTTTTCTCAAATTTTAGAGAGTTTCATAATTCATGAATTTTGTTGCTGGAAATGTACTGAAAATTTCAATAATTATCAAAATCATCACTCGGAATTGTATGCCCCCTTCGAAGTCGGCCAAAAACTATAAATTATTAATAATGAGACTTCGAGATCGGTCTTAAGGTTCAGAAGTAGATAGATATGATAATGTAGGCAAATATTTTTTCTATCAATCTCTATCAAATACTAATCAAAAATTTTTGGTTACAGGCATTACTTTTTTCATAAGTGAACTCACCCCAATTAGCAATTCCCTTCATTAATGATCCGACTTGATGGCTGAACACTTGGGTGCAAAAAGATACTTTCATTTTATTTATTGATTCTCTCATTATGTGCCGATCCGTTAACTTCATGCAAATTGGATCACCTTCTTCTGCATCGAGATTATATACAGTTTCAATATCCTTCCACTTAGCAATCATTGCTTGATTGTTATATTGAAAATGTAAATTTTTATCCAACAAATTATTCCTAATCCCTTTAAATAGATGTGGCACATCATAAAGCGGAATCACTTCCTGATCATTGACCAGAAAACCAAACAAATTACATTCTTCACTTTGGTTTCTGAAGTGTTCTGAAGTATCTTTCAGAAGTGAATTTATTGCTGCTTGGTTCGATGCTCCTTGGTCACAAACAGTGGCAACAACAATAAGGCCTATTTCTTGACATTTGTTTATCACATCCTTAATCATTTTTTTCAGGTGCAAGCTCTTAGTTGGCCCATCCGAGAATGTGAAACATAGCGGTTGCTTCCATTTGAAGAACACACCTTGGATCATGAACACATTCACATGGTCCACAATTCCAGGTGTTGATCCCGTATAGTGAAGGCCTTCAATGCAGTCATCTTTTTTATTATATTGAATATGACATGCAAGTGACATCTCATCAAACATTAGAACACAGCACCTTCTTTTTTCACTCATATCTTCCACTTTTTCCTTTAAATTCATAAACAAATGTTCGTTTATTCCTGGTTGAAGAGGAATCTTATTCAAAAATATCTGAAGAGTTTTTCTTGAAGGTAGGGAAAATATTTTTGAAAGTAATCTATAGCCTCTTCCACTAGACTTACACAAAGTAAGGGCCAATATCTTGTCATCAAATGAAAATCTTCGCCCTCTTGGATTTTGCTTCTGCGTTTTGATTTGGCTCAATATAAAATTGAATGTTGGAAGATTAACAGTTTCCATTAAATTTTTAATGTCATATTCCTTCTCTTTTTTTTCAGCCAAACGCAGTCTTCTCCTAAATGATTTTAACCGGCTTCCTATAACAGCCATTCTGTTGCCCCAGTTCACAACTTTTTTGTATAAATGGCGTTCATTAGGAGTCAATTCTGATTGCCTGGACACATTCACCGAAGACAGAATTCCTTTTCTGATCGATCCACCTGAAACAAATAATACACAATTAAATAATCCAACCTCAATCGATGTAGAAAAATAAGCACATAATTGAGCTACATTAATAAAAACTTCTTACTTCTTCTTTCTCTTGCCAAAGATTTGTTTGCATCTACTAATGTTGGCGTGGTGACTGATCTTCCGCCAAGTTCAAGGTAATCTGAAAGGAATATGCAAGTAAGATCTAGTTACACCAATAACGCAACTGATACAGTATTCTTAATGATACTTGACTTACCTGCACGTGATGTTGATGGTTCACAAGCGAATTCCATCCGAAATGGATCGTCATCAGGTGCTGTCTCTTCCAAAATATAGTCCGGAATACTTTCTATAAAATAAATTGTATTATGAATTAGAACTATATTATTGAATAATAAAACAAATGAATGAATAACATTTCCACTATATTACAAATATGTATGACAATTGTTTCGGTACACTGTACCTTTATCAAATACAAATAAACAGACAATCAAAATGAAGAACAGACACTTAAATAGTAGGTATGAAGCTATTATAAAGTAAAAATTAACAACATAGGGCTATTGCAACCGTCAGTGGTGCTACTGCAGTGTGCGGTCTACCTCTCGATTTCTACTGTAGTGTGCGGTCTACCTTTGAATTTCTCATATAGTATGCGGTCTATATATGCGTTTTAAGCAAATATAGATTGCAAATTAAGAAACGGCAATGCATATACATTGATACATAGAAATAGAATTTTTGACAAATATTGTGTTCGTTATCTTCAAGAATTAAATCAAGGGCTTGTTGCGGTTGTTCCTTCACTTTCAATAATTTTGTACAGATCACGTTGTAACATTTTGAAACTTAAGAACTTTATATTTGTAAAGTTTTCAGAATGAATGAAAAATTCTTAGACAAATTCTCCTTTAAATAAATTTTCTTTCAAATCAGCTAATCTCATTAGGCTGTTCTAATTACCTGAATATATTCAATTCATTTAAAATAGATAATAACTTTTTTCCTAGAATAAATTACATAGGTACATTATTGTTTTCTTGGATTAGCCTAAACTTGCTCATTAGTGAAAAAGTTTCAGTTTATTGAGGCAACAGTTTCAAAATTCTAAATAACAGCTTTAAGGTACAATAAGGTAGATATCAGAGACCAGGTAGACCGCACACTGCAGTAGCACCCCGTCAGTTTGGTCATTAAGGAGATTCCCCGAATAATTATAATTATTTATCTCTAATGATTCCAATAGGTTTAATTTGATTTACTAAGCCATGTGTATGAATAACATTTAGGAACAAAGCCAAAAACTCTCTACACAACATTGTTGTATTGTCCAATAATTATTTACTATAGAATATTATTAACTCACCCTCATGTGTAACGGTGGGTAAAAATCGTGAAGGAAGAGCATTTGCCACTAAGCCTCTTTTTGTTCCTGGAACTCGATCCTCATCGGTGAAATGGAAATCACAAAGTACATAGGAGCTATAGATTTGTTCTTTGGTCATATTGTGGAGTTTTGGATTTTTTACTAGAGAAATCCACTTCTCAAAAACTTCACTATTGTTCTTAGGAAATCTATGTCTCTTGGATATTGAATCGTAACATTCTGGCACTACACACTTTTTGAAATAACGAGCCATTATCCACAGCTTGAATATCAGTCAATAAAAGAAAATAAAACTGAAGAACATTCGCCAAAAATCACCACCGAAAAATCAAAATTAACTACAATGAGCGCAAGCACAAGAGTAACTATACAACTTTGAACTGTGATACATGAAAACAGTCCATATATACTCTCTCCAGAGGAGCCAAAATCCACGCCCCACGTAATTAATAAGTTTACTCCCACTTTATACTAGTAACGCCATCCTTCGGATGTGCCAAAAGGAGATTTTGTATACTTGGTTGCCTAGAAAATAGTTTCAGGGGCGCCTATATGAGTTGCCATTATATTGTAGGTGTTATGTGATACTGATGTTCATAATAGCCAAGCTCGGTGTGGTCGGATGGCACCGCTTTGATCTTCAACAAATCTAAGACAACACGCGAACCCAGCGGGAGGTGGCTGATTTCTTGATTTGCAACACATTTTGCACCGGCGTAAGTCTCAAATGCATAACAGTAACCATATGAGCTGCATATCATCCTATTTTTTTAACCAAATCGGACTGGCGTTCCTCTGATAAACTGTCTACTTGCGTGCCCACCATAAAATTTCACCATTGCTTCATCAATCGCTAGATGTTGGTGGAAAACTCCCCATTTCTGGAAATTAGTTTCATAAATGGTCGCAGCTTAGCCATTTTACCGCATTTATCGAAATTCTCGTTATCAGCCAGATGCATATATCTCTTGATTTCGTGTAATCGGTTTCGTGACATGGCATTTGCTACAAATGGAACCATCAAGTCATTGTCCAAACTCCAGTAAGTCCTCTCACTTGGAAGTCTGTGATAACCAGTTAGTAAAAGTATACCCACAAACAGCTCGATATCCGCACGAGAATCAAAAAATGTGTGATTATTTTGTTGAGTCGAATATCGATTTGTTTCAGTGACAATTAGATTCATTACTTCAGTGTCAAATAGGTTTTCGAAAATCTTTACCGGACTCAGATTCTCTAACTCAGTTTGTACGATTTCCAGCCTGCATTTTGATGGCATACCGACACTGGTGTCAACAAAATCTTTTGTCCACTTAGGAGGTACGTCTTTCTCTGTCTTCGATTTCTTCTGCTTCTGTAATGCAGATAGTGGCAAATCATCTTCCCTATCACTACTCTCTTCGTCGCTATTCGTATGAATTCCATCATATGATGGAGCTCAATTTCCCCAGCTATGTCAGAAGGGAATACAGCTATTTTTTCGTCTGCATTGTTGTCATCTATTTCTTCTTCATCTGTTTGATTGTCAACTTCAGGTGGTAGGAATACGACAACTACTTCATTATTATTATTGGCTGCATCAAGAGCTTCTATGGGGGTTTGAAGGTAGCAAAAACTCTGTTTTTTATAAAAGCTTTTCGGAGAAATGTGTGGGTAGTCTTCAGGATCCATTTAGACTGAAAAGAAATGCTATTCTCAGAAATGGTAAATTTTAATTCTAATTCATGGAAACTTGTTGATTAGCCCACTGTCCCCAAGCGAGGAAGTATTTTCTCGTTTACCGTATACGCTGTACTGGAGTAAGCTGGCATGTATCCTACCAGATGAGAGCCTTTCACTTATACAAACACTTACTGGATGTTTCAGCTCACTGTACTTTTTTCCAACGGTTTGATAATATTTTGATCACATGCTTGAAGTGACAAGTAGAGCGCATGCCAAACTAAATACCATTTTGTGCCCACAAACAAAATAACGCAACATGCTACGTGCTGCATAAGTAGCGAACAATATAATAAACTAAACTGTACAGCATCCCGAATGCTTTCTGTCCCCAATTGGGGACGATGGGATATAATGGGTTAAGAACACTGGACTAATACTAATTCCCAATAAATTACGAGTTCCTCCAGACTTTTTAATATTATCGATAAGAATCCTAGATCTGCGATAAATACTTGAGCTGGCAATGTCGCCGGCGAGAACTAACCGCCTTTGAACGATTTCGCGACATCTATACTCGTATGGCCAAAATAAAACGCTGAAAACTAGATTGGGTCCACCAACGACCGAGATTGGGTCCCCTGAGCGATTGGCAAATAAATACATTGCGTTGTATATCTATGAGCTCCATTATCATTTCTAATACTTATCGACAGATTCCTTTTACCAATTGTGTTGTTATATAATTTGATGTATCTGTTTAAACGATTGATCCATATTTTTTCGTCCCTATCTCTAAAATTGTCTCGCACATATTTTTGTAATTTCCTAATGATGGTGAGTAAGTCGTTTGATTTCTCCACAATATCCATTTTTTAAATTGAAAACACACAAGCTAATAATGAAAAAACTTACAGTTCTATATAATTTCAAAGACTATTACCAGATTCGGTTTCCCCACGTTTTATAGTCCGCGGAACACCAGCGAATATCTCTCCGAACTTAGCTCCTCCAGAAGTGGCTTATATGCATCAAACACCCTCTGCGGTAGGAATGTGACTGCCTCTTCCAAATTCAGCAAATTTGTCTCCCCAAATTTGCTACACATCGCTTTCGCTTCCACGATCTTGAACGGGGAGTCGATAAGTAATTCGGATATTTTCCTGATGGGTTTTTCCTCACCAATCATCGAAGCTTTATTTAAATTTTGAAGGACAGCTGCTGATTGTGGCAACAGAATGAGCTCCTCGAGGTTTTCTTTGTTATTTTTTTTTTTGATAGCGAACCCATGCCAATCCTAGGTTGAAGTACGATGATAATATTACGTGACCAAATGTAACATCAGCTTTTCGCTATTTTTATGGTCACATGTATTTTTTTAAAGGAAATACAACGAATCACATTTTGTTATAATTCTTTCAGTATTTTTGAGTTTTTCTTTGATACAAAATTTTTGAGATCTTCCCAAATTTAAATAGAAAGTATAAGACTTAAAGATTTAGGATCTGCGTTCCTGTACCATTCTGAATTATATTTACTGTACTATTACGTGCGGTTCCTCATATCTTGTAACCCTTTTGTAACGTATCCATAAAGCATGTTATGTATTAACTTTGATATTGCAGAGATGAAAATGTTAAAAGTTAAACAATGTATATAATGAGCGACACAATTTACATGTTTTCATATTTGATTTTCATTACGCTTATGAATTTCATACTTCTGGACTGCTTTTTCAAGTTAATAAATTCTATTTAATGTCTGTTCCAGACTTGAAATAACAGAACAGAATAACAATGAAATAATTGAATCTTATGCAACATATAGGTAGATGAAGGTTGAGTTTCCTGAAATAATAATAACTTTGATCGTTTCTTTCTGGCATTTCTTGTGTTTTATGTCAGATCTCGCTTGGCTACTTTTCATCGATTTTTATTGTTATTTTCACGTTTATTCCTTAAATTTAGGTAATTTGTGTTGTTTTTTTTAGTTTCCGTGTTTATCTCCTAGTGAATTTCGTATATTTTCGCGATTTTTTCTGATATTTTCTTGTGTTTTATATCGTTTCTCGTATCATCCAGCTTGATTTAAACGCTTTTTTTGTTGGTAATTTCATTGAATTACTCATACGCTCATACGCTTTTCTATCGTTTTTGCGTATCTTCTACTGAATTTCGCGTATTTTCCTTGAAAAAACTCTGGAACTACGGAAAGGTTGTCTTTTCTGCAGCAGAATGAGTTCTTCGTTCTGTGTTAGCTTTCTTGGTCATGTACCTTTTTGAATGCATTGAATGATCTCCTGCTGAATGATTTTGTTTGTAACTGGAAGTGGATAGATAACGGTGTTCAGAAATCGTGGTAATCCTGTTTTAATTTGCATTGAAGATATCACATACTCTTCATCTTGAATTGCATCAGAGTTGATTAGTTTGATGGTATATATTAGTGTGTCCAAAATCTTTTGTTTTGATATACTTAATTTTTAAAATCGTAGGTTTTCAGAATGAGAGTGTAACTTTGAAGACGGTTCGCAATATGCATAGATGTACCTATTTTTTTTTTCAATCCTAATATTGCAAGCAGTGGTTGGTGATCGCTCTGAAAAATCACAGGACGTCCATATATCATAAGATGAAACTTCTTAACTGTGAATAAGAGTGCTGGCCATCGCCCTAACTTAGGTTAATAATCTACAATACGTAGACTAAGTGAAGACGTGATCTTTTGTTACGATTATGTTTGGGAAATATCACGCATTGTGTAGTTGACCGCACATAACCTACGGTAACTCCACACATATACCGTCGCATCTAGCATACTAGGAGAGAATAGTACTATGTAGTTCAAAGTGGTATTATACTTGTGTATTTTGCGTTTCTTCCTTATGTTTTCTTACGTGGCTGTAGTGTTCTCGGGAAATACGTGAGAGTTAAGTGAAAATTATGTTTGTGAAACTATGTAAGTACACTTTTTTGACTTTTTCTCAGCTGTGGAATGCATTTCACGGAATTTCAGTCATGTTTCATTATTTTGTTGTTAGTTTTGATATTTTCTTTTGAACATTTTGCAATATCACAGCTTTCGTGGATGTTGTTGTACTATTTTTCTAGAATTACTTGCCTCATTTTTCTTGATATTTTTACCATGTTTCTCTCATTTTCAGTCATTTGTTGAGTTACTTGCCTCATTTTTGATATTTGTACCTTTTTTCACAGTTTTAGTTATGAGAAATATACATTTCAATTTAAATCAATGCCGACACATCTTGTATACTGATATTATAAAATTATTTCATTATTACATGTGTGATAAACAAATGATAAGAAATATATGAACCTTATGTACCATATAAATAAAGTATAATGTTGATTTTCTAGAAATAATTATTGTGCTGTATAAATTTTATGATTTTAAAAGACAGAACAGCTTCTTGTACCATTGTCTACATTCATGAAAGATGATCTTTACGTTGAATCATACAAGCAGTTGAGTAACTTGGACAACAATTCGCGCTGGGTGCGGTCTTCGGGGAGTAGCATTCATTCAACCTCTTATCACAACAGCTGACTGATATCACCGAAGCATGTCGCTGTAATATTTGTTTTGTTGATGATTCAGTAATAATTAATAATCTTATATAAAGTGGAGTTTATTTTAATATTTGGTGAGAACATTTCGTTGGATCCTGCCAGCATGACGTCATCCTCAATCCAACTGCTCAGCGAGAAGCGATGTTGACTCTACCTGCGACTCTATTGTTTTTTCTGGATGACGTTGTTCCTTGGATGCCTGTGCACAGATGACAAATTCTTTGCATCCCGCGCTCTCAAGATAGCTCTGTCAACTACCGACTTAGTATTTCCCCAGCTTTGAAGATAGCGCTGTCAGCTGTCAAATTTGAATTTCCCGCCGAGCGGGCGTGGCCTGTTTTAGCTGACCAATCAGAGAGCAGCGAGGAAAAGGAAAAGTGGAAGTGGTGGGGGTCTGCCAAAGTAGCCCCCTATCTACTGACACTATATTCAAAACCTGTGAAACAGGCCCTAATATTATTTATATTTTCAGATTAGCAGGATGAGTTCACAGTTTATTGGTGCTTAACATGTAGACGGACACTGCGTCGGCAGTGCCGCAACCTGTTAACCTATAATAATTCATGTAACAGACTACTTTTTTGTTTCTGTTTTGTTGAAAAAAAGACGTCTATAGACGTTGTGTAATAACACATATCTCTCTCCCGCTGTAAGGTGACATAACACCTGTGGTACAGGATTTCTTTCAGGCCAGTGTCCATTTATAGCACTTTACTTGGGGCTTCTACTAGCTGGGGTATAGTATCTCTGCGGCTATCATGGATTGGTACCAATAAATCTTTATCTTTTATTTCGGGATCTAATCTAAGAAGCTTCTTGATAATTTCTTGCCGGAATTTCAAATATCTATAACGATTATCGCCGTTCTTACAATATTTCCGGTATAGGTAGAAAGCGTTCCAAGTTGTGACGTCTAGAAGGTGAAAAAAGACCTTCTTGTACCAGCGAATGGTTTTTCGGGGCGACAGTAGTACGAAGTCATCAGATAGGACCTGTCTATGCCCGACGTATGCTCGTTGTATATTGCCACTTCTTTGGGTTTTTGCTTTATTTTCCCATAACGACTTGATACTTCCACCAATTATGGATGATTTCTAGTTGTCATAACCAGGACGTCTCTTCTGTCTTTCCATTTAGAGACGTAAACTTTCTCCAGTCTTACCCAGACATGTCCCCTTTCTTCAGTTTTTTCCAATCACTTGTTTAGGATTTCTTTTGCGGTTGCTTCTATTACTAAATGGATCCGTTTTCTTTTTGCTGACATGGGACCCACGGTTTCAAGTCCTTGTAAGATACTGAGTTTTATATATTATTAAGTAAAAACTAACCTACCTTATTTCCATATTATTTTGCAATTTTCGGAGCCACTATCATTACTTCCAGGAGATAACACATAATGCCGCAATACCGAAATTTAATTTTGTGAAAAATATTTGTTTATGTTTTGATTTCAAATTATCGTCGGTGACAGAAAAGTCAAATGTCTCTCAGAGACCATAACACTACTTGCTCGGATACAGAAAACGTTACTTGTTCCAAGACTGTTCTGTGATCCATGTCGATTGGGTACTATGTGGTCTGAAGCCGGTGGTAGGGCACATTAGATTTTTGAAATTTTTTGGATTTTGAAAAGGAGGGATGGCGGCAGCGGAAGTGATAGGAGCCGGTTTTGAAAATCTGAAAAGATTGAAGCCATCTCATTGCATATGCCTTTGTGAATATTTTGTGTACACGTGCCGTAGGAAGGCCGTTATTCGTAGGAGGGCCGTTATTGTTAGGAGAGCCATTATTGTTCGAAGAGCTGTTACTGTTACGAGAGCCGTTTCCGTTTAGATAGACGTATTGTTCAAAGAACTGTTATTGGCCAAGGGCCGATTTCTGCAAAGAAATATATCGGTATATATATTTTTTTCATCTTCTGTCGACGCCCTTTACCTCGTGAGGCGCAAGAGATCCAGAAGTATCCTGTTACCACAACTCGTACTCTAGGTTTGTGAGGTCCTAAGACAAACAACATCTATTTTAATTTTATACCCATCATAATTTGAATTTTGATTTGGTGGAAAATATTTATTGTTCAGTTTATCTTTTTAACTAGGACGATTATTACCTTTTACATCTTATAAGCTTATATAGAGCATTTTGTAAGAACTGATGTAGTGTATTTTGTTGTTCCTAAGAATAATGCATACTATAGAGGAAAGAATAGGACTTTCAAATAGCGCCCCGAAATGAGGTCACTTCGTGACCGCGATTGTACACCCATAGAATACTGCTATACTCTCTGTCATGAGGTTTTTATTTTTACTGTTGCTAGTTATACTAGCAATTTTATTGTATGCATTTAATTTGATATATTTAGCTTATATTGGAACTTGGAGTTTTTTTTATCTTTTGTTACCTGGAATTAAGTTTTATTTTTTATTCTTACTTCACTATTACTAGTTAAGCTTTAAACATTTATTTGTTATTTTTTTTTAAATATTTGTGTGTTTATTTAAAAAAAGATAAAATAATTTATTACAATGTAGTTACAATTTTTTTTTATTTGTGTAGTCAACAAGTTTTGAAGAATATTGTTTGTTTTTATTTTGGTGCGTACCAGATTACTTTTAAGGTTTTTGTAAGCTGGTTATCTGATCTAAAATTGATTACACAAATACTTTGGCGCCCACTGCTAAACTGTTTAATTTGAACTTCTTAAAACCCACTACCCCTAATTATTTTTTGACCTGGCCAGGATAGTGTAAAGTGCGAACAAAGTCACCAGTTTGACAGACTGATGAAAATGTTAATGTTGTCGACTATGGACGTGCCGCTCTGTCTGCCGCGTTCGATTCATTAAAATAAACTCGTTGACCATTTTCTAAATGGACTGCCAAATGGACTACTATAGGGTGTCTTTCATGGATCGCATGCATCTGGTACTGTGATACTTTGTCATTTGCATTGGTTACAGCGAAGACGGCTGTTCACGACTTCGGTGATCATGTGCGTTCATCAACCCTCTATCGCATGCGCGCAATTCCCAGCATTAGCTGAAAGAATACAGCTAATAGTGGGGATAAAATTATATATAGTGAGCTCTAGATAGAGCAAAGAGAGTTCTCTCGAATATCGACATTTCCCTTAACCCCACTTCGCATTTTAAACCCGCATACCGCTTGTATCCAGACCAACAGGGCAACCTTAGTACTTAGAGTGCAACTGCTATCTACCTATACCACCAATAGCCACTGCTTCCAGCTCCAGATTGAGGAGAGGAGACGCTGACCGTCAGGTAGGTGCATGTTGCCTTTATTAATTCAACTAGATGTGGAAATGAAATTCTACTTCATTTATAGATGCATCAACTATGACATATTTAAATAATTTGAATCTTACTGATGACTGCTGGAATATACCCAGTGAAATCGATGTTATATTGGGCGCTCAATTATTTCCATTATTGTTGGTTGGTGGACGCAGGCCACCGCCAAAAATTTTTCGCTCCGTTGGCTCTGCTGCTAATAATTCTCACACACCAAATTATGGTGTTATGATGCTTCTTATGTTTCAGCCGCTAAACTCCCGATATTCGAGACTTCGCTTGGCTACGTCATCATGGGTGAATTGCCTACTACTACCATCGAACCCATTACAGTCGCTTGGTCCTTCGGCCCTTTAACCAATGACGAATTAAATCCAAATTTAACAAAATTTTTGGAATCGAAAGAAATATTTTCGCGACCTATCATCAATCCTGATGACCTGGAATGTGAGGCTATGTTTAACTCAACCACATCACGTGATCCTTCTGGTCGATTTATCGTTGCGTTACCTTTCAAATCAAATCCTGCCTCTTAAGGTGATTCTCATAAGTTTACAAAATGCAGGCTCACTTCGCTCGAACGTAAGTTTAGGGCAATTCCGGAATTTCGTCTCGCTTATAATGACATTATCGAAGAGTATATAAACAGAGGCTATTTGTCTGAGATCCCATATTCGCTTAACGCGCTCCAAGATGGATATATAATTCCGCATCACTCTGTGCTTCGGCATGACAAATCTACTACTAAAACGCGTCCTGTGCTTGACGCTAGCGCTGTGATAGACACCAATATATGTTGTTCCTAAGAATAATACATACTATAGAGGAAAGAATAGGACTTTCAAATAGCGCCCCGAAATGAGGTCACTTCGTGACCGCGATTGTTCACCCATAGAATACTGCTATACTCTCTGTCATGAGGTTTATATTTTTACTGTTGCTAGTTAAATCCTAGCAATTTTATTGTATGCATTTAATTTGATATATTTAGCTTATATTGGAACTTGGAGTTTTTTTATCTTTTGTTACCTGGAATTAAGTTTTATTTTTTTCTACTAGTTAAGATTTAAACATTTATTTGTTATTTTTTTTTCTTTAATATTTGTGTGTTTATTTAAAAAAAGATAAAATAATTTATTACATTGTAGTTACAATTTTTTTTTATTTGTGTAGTCAACAAGTTTTGAAGAATATTGTTTGTTTTTATTTTGGTGCCTACCAGATTACTTTTAAGGTTTTTGTAAGCTGGTTATCTGATCTAAAATTGATTAAACAAATACTTTGGTGCCCACTGCTAAACTGTTTAATTTGAACTTCTTAAAACCCACTACCCCTAATTATTTTTTGACCTGGCCAGGATAGTGTAAAGTGCGAACAAAGTCACCAGTTTGACAGACTGATGAAAATGTTAATGTTGTCGACTATGGACGTGCCGCTCTGTCTGCCGCGTTCGATTCATTAAAATAAACTCGTTGACCATTTTCTAAATGGACTGCCAAATGGACTACTATAGGGTGTCTTTCATGGATCGCATGCATCTGGTACTGTGATACTTCGTCATTTGCATTGGTTACAGCGAAGACGGCTGTTCACGACTTCGGTGATCATGTGCCTTCATCAACCCTCTATCGCATGCGCGCAATTCCCAGCATTAGCTGAAAGAATACAGCTAATAGTGGGGATAAAATTATATATAGTGAGCTCTAGATAGAGCAAAGAGAGTTCTCTCGAATATCGACATTTACCTTAACCCCGCTTCGCATTTTAAACCCGCATACCGCTTGTATCCAGACCAACAGGGCAACCTTAGTACTTAGAGTGCAACTGCTATCTACCTATACCACCAATAGCCACTGCTTCCAGCTCCAGATTGAGGAGAGGAGACGCTGACCGTCAGGTAGGTGCATGTTGCCTTTATTAATTCAACTAGATATGGAAATTAAATTAAAGTAATCGCGCATAAACGAACATTTTGGTCCTTCGGGCCGGATGAACTGGCGCATTTTTAATTATTATTATCAGATCATCGAAATTCCATACCGTTCACCACTATTCATATTTGCATTTTCCATGATTTCATAAATATTGACACATTTTTTTAAATTTTTCACATTTTTGTTTCTGTCAATCTGGACAACATTCCAAGATTCACATTTGTTAATTTCCTCATTTCAATATTTACAAATAGAAAATTAAGTTTATCATGTCTAAATTGAATATTAATGAAGCCAAAAAGGAAGCTATTTTTGAACAATTAAGTTCATTGTATAATCTTTCAAAGAAGATTAGAACGACGGACACGAGAGCTAAACTTGAATTTATTGCTAAATCATATAATATTGACAAATTCTACGAACAATATAGTATGTTATGTGATGAGTGCAACATATTGTCTTTGGAGGAAAATCCAGATTTTGTTATAAATTATAAATCGTGGCTTGCTTTCGAAGAATTGTACACTGCCGTCGGCTATGCTAGATGTCAATCAAACGTGAGCTCTGTTCCAACCACGCCAAAAGAGCTAGAAATAACACCCGCGATTAAGCTTCTATCGATTGAGCTACCTTCCTTTGATGGTAAACCGGAAAATTGGGCATTATTTTATGAAAGTTTCAAAACGAACATTAATGAAAACTCTAAGTTGTGTGATTCTCAACGCATTCATTACTTAATAGGCAAGTTGAGTGGCAAGGCACTCACCGTGTTTGCAGGAGTAGTACCAAACGCCGAAAATTATCCCGTTATATGGAAGGCTTTAGTAGATAAAACCAGGCTAAGCGGTCACTTGCAGCCTTTTATTTGAGTAATCTGTTAGATCAAAAAACTGTAGCTACCAATATAAATCAGCTAAACAATTTCATTGAAAGGTTTTCGTATTCACTAACTGCATTGAAACAACTTCGTATTACAGATTTAACAGATTTTATATTTTTATACATAGGACAGAAGAGATTAGATTCTAATTTAATGCAATGATTCGAACAAACGATACGTACAAAGGAAATTCTTATGTGTACTGATCTCATAGAGTTTAATCGCCATCATGTTTAGGTTCTAGAACGCACTGAAAATGCAGGTTCCTGCTTCAAAAGCGATAGAAATACAAATTCAAACACATTCGCCATAACTTCAAATGCCATATGTCCAGTATGTTTTTGTAATACACACATTCAAGTTTATCAATATCCTAAATTTAAATCAATTGAAGCTAACACTAGATTTAATTTAGTGAAAGATAAGAGACTGTGTACTAATTGTTTGAGCATTCAACACACCGTGTTGTACTTTGATTCGGCTAAACGAAAGCCGAATGATATTAGTGACGTACATGTTTCGAACAATAGTACCTTCACAGCAGTTACAGTTGCCATTCCGCCCTCAATGGTACCTACTACCTCGCGACATTCGCATTCCCAAGCTCCCGCAACACCAATCGTAAATACTATAGCCATGCACACGTCTTCGGTACCCTCGGGCGCAAATAAGGGTAACAGCACAACGATTTTGTTCTCTACTACGCAAGTCTACGCATATACAAGCAACCAAAATAAATCTGTTATTAGATGTTTATTAGACAGCGCTTCACAAAATAATTTAATCAGTTTATCCTGTTGTAGAAAACTTAAGTTAAAAATCACTCCGCTTTATAATTCCTTCGTTAAAACAGTTGGATCTGCAAACTGTAGTATACTTGGACATATATCACTTACAATACAATCCCGTCATACGGATGACATTTGAGGAGCAGACTTTCATAAAGCACTTTGTCCAATTTAGACAAATTTCACAAATTGAGAAAAACTGTCACATCCTTCCTAATGAAATTGAAAAAATCAACATGACATGAACCAGTGTACTTTATTATTAATATTATGCACTACTCATCAAAAACAACAAGCTTTATTAGTTTTCCCAAAAAAAATATTTTTTTGATGGACAAAACGCCATTTGTTTGTCTTTAGAGGACAAAATGCAGATTGACTGTCTCTAAATGAATAAAATAGGAATATAAACTGAACATTTATTTCTACGGGTTAAGAAAGCAAAAATGAAATAACTGAAAAATTATATGACATTTATGTCGTCCTCCAGAAGGCAATTACATTCTTCTCCATCTTCACATGGATCGCGGGTCTGATCTTCCTTTTCAGTGATATTTTGATACTGGTCTTTCAAAATTGGGTCTAACCAATTTAACTCTGGATCTTTTGCCCATTCTTTGCCAGATAAACTAATTAAAAATTGCGATAAGCTATCCAGTTTTTTCTTCTTAACAGCATGCTTTATTGGCAATCTCGGTAATACTATGTTACTTAGTTTTTTCTTGGGTTTAAGTAAAATTGAAAACTTTTTTGAAGAGTCATCATTTCTGTACAAAAGCTCTGTTTTATACAAGATTTTCTCTTCGCCAGCAGTATGTCTGCCTCTAGTTATGATTATTCTTTTAGCCTCAATGATGCCTACAATTTTTTTGAGTGAGAGGGCTGCATTTTTTATATCGTACAAAATCCAATCAGAACCAAGCTTACGGACTTGTCCTTTTTTAGAGTATATTTCATAGTACTTGTCTGGTGACTTTATAAAGGCATGGGAACGTAAGGCCAGCTCAACTTGACCAAAAATTCGATCCGCTGGCATAAATGAGTGGCCACGAACAGGGAATGTCATCGTAATTGTTTGAATAGTTTTTGGGGCATTATTCAGAAGCCACAAGATAAGTGCATGTACCATGTGGGAATTCTTGTTTTGACCTCCACATCCGTCTGAAAACAACCTTAGATGCTTAACATCTGGGTCAAAATCTGTCTTGCTTAGAAAGTCAGTCAACGCGGAACTTATTTCCACTACGCCTCTTCCCGCTTCGTTCTCAAGCCAAGTATAGAAAACAGGAGATTGTGTTGAGATATCTGTCACACAAAAAGCATAAAAAGCCAGTTGCTGAGCATAAAAAGCTTCCGAAATTGGTGCTTTTGGGAGAACTTGGACCTGTTGCAAGTCAAAACAATATGTCATACTATCAACAGATTCTTCCTTCATTAATTTAAAAAACTGCTTCGCTCGCGTCTTGTGAATCAATAAATCAGTTTTTAATTTTAATCTTTGCTCTTCATCCTTCATGATGTCTATCTCTGTGTTTGTTCTTACACAAAAGCCACAAACATCAGTAGCTGGGCTTCCAAAGGCTAAAACAAATGAGGATATTGGTGGAAAATAAAAACCAAAAAAATATA
Source organism: Crioceris asparagi (assembly GCA_958507055.1). NCBI lineage: Eukaryota > Metazoa > Arthropoda > Insecta > Coleoptera > Chrysomelidae > Crioceris > Crioceris asparagi. Next base: position 18,879,734 of record OY293832.1, read on the forward strand.
AGTTCTTACCTATATTAAACTTATTGTTGAAAATTCGGCTAAAATACTTGTAATTTGTTCGGAGTGAAACATCTTGAACCTGATCATTATACAACTTCCAAAGCTTTTTTATGTTTAATTCGGATGACAAATAAATTCTTCTGGACTTGCCTCTACCGTAGTGGCTTTCATGACCCTTTAAAGACGATATAAATTTAATGACACTTTCTAATTTAAGCGCATTTTTTGAGGACTTTCTGTCTCCTCCACGATTATCTTTTATGCCAGTGCCCTGCATCTTTTTTCTCACTATCGTGTGAATTCTTCTTGGACCGCAATTAAAGATAGAAGAAAATAATTTTTGGCAAACAAAAACTTTCTTGCAATTATGCCAGACCTAAAAACAAACTACAGTCAATCAAAAGATATTAGGTAGCAAGTATTTTAGTTAAGAAATGGTGGTGGTTTATTAAAATAAAAACTTACATAAAATTCTGTGTGAAAATCATGTGATTTTCCATTCTTTCTCTTTCTTTGCCTATTTATTTCCTTTACATTCATCATCTGGGCTAATTTGTTGTCCTGGGTATTCTTGTTCTTTATATCATCATTGTAGAAATTCTGTCTAATGATTTTTATGTCGGACAACAAAAGTTCCGTACATTTAAATTTTCTTGACTTATGAATACAGTTGTTATTCTCAAAATTTTGTAAATCAGGATCTAAGTTTGAATATCTAAAAGCAAACAAATTTAACGAAAATAAAATACAACCTACAACACTCTATAATGTACCTTATTTCCCTCCTACGTTCTTTTTTGGTAGTATTTATTTTTCTTTTTCTTGTGCCTCTATCTGCATCACCCACTACATGCTCACCTTCAATCATTTTTTATTTCACTTCTTAATATTTTTCGAATAGAAAGACTTATTAAGCACTAATATCACACACTGTAACCATTGCTTCTCTGCGTTAAAGTAGAATAGAGTAATGTTATATGTAGAAAAGCGTTACACGACTAACAAATCGCATTATGTCAAGAATAGTGCTATTTGTTTGTCCCTCGCATATGGACAAAATGCGTTATGTTTGTCCAGGTCGTTTTTGAAGCTTAAAATATACCTGAAATGTTGCGTTTAGAATGTATAAGAATACGTGAATTAATAAATGTTGTTCTAAAGAACCCAACGCCACCTTCAGGTCAAAATATGAAAATATGGACAAAGTGCGATTTGAAAGTCTACTCCTCATTTATAATATTCAGTTAATGGTTGTTAATCATATAGTCGACAAGCTGCCTACTTCATTTATAGATGCATCAACTATGACATATTTAAATAATTTGAATCTTACTGATGACTGCTGGAATATACCCAGTGAAATCGATGTTATATTGGGCGCTCAATTATTTCCATTATTGTTGGTTGGTGGACGCAGGCCACCGCCAAAAATTTTTCGCTCCGTTGGCTCTGCTGCTAATAATTCTCACACACCAAATTATGGTGTTATGATGCTTCTTATGTTTCAGCCGCTAAACTCCCGATATTCGAGACATCGCTTGGCTACGTCATCATGGGTGAATTGCCTACTACTACCATCGAACCCATGTTCTGTATATTTGCATGTGACTCATCCAAATGCGGCTCTGAACCTGGCTTGCTCTAAATCAAAAGGTGCGTCACCAAAAATTACATCGCTTGCTCGCCTTGAGCTCTGTGCAGCCATGCACACTCATACGCTAGGTTTATAACACTTATAATGATCACTTTCCAATTACGGATAGTTTCGCCTTTTCCAATTCGACTTTTTGATTTCTTAGATGCAGAAGAAACTAGAAGTGCAATTAATTTTGAATAGAATAGCTTTTCATACTATCTCTCCTCGTGCACCGCATTTCGGTGGCTTGTGGGAAGCAAATATAAAATGTGTGAAAACACATCTATATCGTGTCATTGCTCACCAAATTCTTTCTTATGAAGAAATGTTGACTGTTCTTACTCAGATCGAGTGCCTTTTGAACTCGCGCCCGCTATGTCTTTTACCTGACGAACCACAACAGGATATTCTTACACCCGCCCATTTTCTAATGACTAGCCCTTTAAAAATTTTACCGGCTTATCATGTAGATGAAAATAAAAGTATAACTCAAAGAAAAAGATTGCTAGATAGCCTAGTTCAAAGTTATTGGAAAAGATGACGCTTTGACTAATTACATACGCTTCAACAAAGACAAAAATGGCCTGAAAGTAAAAATAGTGTTGAAGTTGGAACTATCGTGATTATACAACAAGATGACGTGCCTCCGCTACAGTGGCCTCTTGGTAATATTGAAGAAGCTTATCCAGGTAATGATGGAGTTACTCGCGTGGTGTTGGTTCGTTCTTGATGCAAACTAGAAAAGCGCCCTGTTGCAAAGATTTGCCCGCTTCCAACTCAGTAGGTTTCACTCATTGCATTACATATTTTAATAGAATTATTTTTTAGTTGGAGTTTGGCTAATATAGAGTTATAAGTTTGTCATTATAATGATGGTTAGCAATATTTTCTTTTGTTTTTATTTCTTTTAATATTTTTTTTCTTTTCCTAATAATTGTCCCATATATTAAACGTGCAATTTTTTCTTATTAGTTGAAAATCCCCGGTATTTTCATGCCGGGGAGGATCTTCACGTCTGTTTTCACATCTGGTTGAACGGGGTTTCATGTGCCGACTTCAGTGATCATGTGCCTTCATCAACCCTCTATCGCCTGCGCGCTATTCCCAGCATTAGCTGAATGAATACAGCTAATAGTGGGGATAAAATTATATATAGTGAGCTCTAGATAGAGCAAAGAGAGTTCTCTCGAATATCGACATTTACCTTAAGCCCGCTTCGCATTTTACATCTGCATACCGCTTGTATCCAGACCCACAGGGCAACCTTAGTCCTTAGAGTGCAACTGCTATCTACCTGTACCCCCAATAGCCACTGCTTCCGGCTGCAGATTGAGGAGAGGAGACGCTGACCGTCAGGTAGGTGCATGTTGCCTATATTAATTCAATTCGATGTGGAAATGAAATTAAAGTAATCGCGCATATACTAACAACGGCCATATCGGTACCTTTGTTAACATATTAACATATGTACTTTATCGACTTCACAGAGTTACAATATTCCACATTGATGTGAGTCTCAAAAGCTTTGGACAATATTGGCGAGTATAGCACAATCCAACGATTGTCTACATCAAAATTGTATCCTCTTTCCTTCACAACTACCGATCGCCCATTGTCCGCAACTGATCGCCGACAATACAATGGGTATCCATCATTTCCCGTTATGGTTTCAGCTATCAGGTCTCTTGGGTAATTGAGTATCACTTGGAACACTTGCCGTCGACCATACAGGGTGAATTATTGTACTTGAAAACTCCGCAAAGTCCATGTATCATGTGTTTGGTAACCACTGCATGCAATTTTGGGTCAACTGTTTCATCATGAATTTCAGCTGAAATTATGGAATCAATCTCATCTGACCTTATTTTGTCCACTAAACAGACTAAAATATGCGCATGTGACCACGCTTTTGCCATTCTACAGAGTCCATCCAACAACGAACTTGGCCATGCATGCGATGCTTTATGAAGAAACTCATAAGAGATTTAAATTTTTGTTCAAAAACTCTGTTAGTGATGTCATGTCTATAAACTAGTGTTTGGCTATGTAGCAATTCCCTATTAATTTCGGACCATTGCGGGTTACAGGTAAATGTAACAAATAAGTCCGGGTGGCCATAATGCCTAACATATGACATAGCATCCTGAGCATATTCGTGCATTTGGCGCGGGCCTCCTATGTAAGTGGTTGGCAAAATTGTTATTCTTCCCACATTATTCACATTGCCATTTATTCGCGGATATGAATGTATTCCTCTGATCGAAGCTGTCTTTGGTTCAAACGGATGCACGTCAATCCTTCAGTCTCAATTTTGACATACATGTCAACTGCAAACTGATGAAAAAGTCGTTGACACATCAAAATATGATTTAATTCCTTCACGGATCATGAATCTGTATGAATTCATAGCACAAATTTTTTTTTTTTTTGGTTTCAGCACCTGCAATCAAAAATGATAAATTTTTAATTTGTTACTTAGATGAATTGAATTTAAAAATATTATTTAATCTTGTTCAATCTAGTTACCTGTTACTTGATTTACCATGTTGATATTAAAATGGTATCCAGCTTCCCCCTGCCAGAAGATCAAAGGATATTGTAACGCATCATAACTCCTGTGTGTTTCAGATACACGTTTTAAATCATTATTCCGACGATGAGGCACAATATCTCTAGATTGTAAATTTTCTCCCACAATGACAACAGCCACTTCGTCAATGATGGGTGAATTAAACCTCTGTGTGTTTTTTTGTGACATGGGATGTGCTGAAAAGTAGTTTAGATATCTTCCTGACGATGTGTTTTTCGTATACCATTCTATTTCTATGTTGTTGTTGTTGTGGTGTAAGGTTAAATCGAGAAAGTTTATTATATTATTTTGCTCAGTTTCTATTGTAAAGAAAAGTTAAGTGTGTAATCTATTTTATCTAAGGGGACTGCTGTTAGGCAGTCGTCTACGTATCTGTAGAAGAAAGGTAATTGAAAATTGGTCTTAGGTAAAATTTCGTATTCAAGATCTTCAAGCACTAGTTGTACTATGCAACTAGAGATCGATGCTCCTATAGCGCATCCGTAGATTTGTTGATAGTAGTTTTTTATCTATTATTGTCAATGCTAAATCTGTGGGAATGTTTGTATATAGTGATATTATATCTAATGATATTATTATGTAGTTGTCAGGTATTTTTATGTTTTTGCAAATACCAAAATTACCTTACACTTCCCTACGTTGAAAATCTATCAATCAAATTAGAAGAAATATTCAAAAACCACAATATCCAAGTAGATTGTAGATTGTAGATTGAAAGGGGGTTTCAATGCACTGCGACCTTTAGGTCTATTGTGCCCCCCGTCAGAGCTGTTCTCGCTATTTCGATGTCTACAGCTCGCCCTCCAGTTCCAGAGTTCTAATGAACTCCAGTATCTGGGATGGCTTCAAGCGGATTACTTCATCACTACTGACAGTTTCTTGTCCAAAGCATTTTATGCGTTGGCTGGCTATTGCGAGGCATTCCGTCACCAGGTGATCCGGAGTTTCCTCCTCTTCCCCGCAGAATCTGCACTCGTCATTTTCTGCTAGACCCAATCTCGACAGGTGCTTCCTGAGGCGGCAATGTCCTGTAAGGAATCTAGTGAGCAGGTGTAGCATATTCTTGCTAAGATCCAGATGTTTCTTAGATCTCGCAGTGTCAAAGTTTCCAAGAAACTTTTTGGAATGATCCAGCCCAGGAAGATTACGCCAGAGGTTTTCTCTTTCGGTTTCTTTCTTCTCTTGGAACTCTTTATTGTAGGTACATTTACCTGTGCCACAGAAAGGTTCTGGGCCAATAAAAGGAGCTTGTGCTCCTTTTTTGGCAAGTGTGTTGGCCTCTTCATTTCCTTTGATCCCGGAGTGGCCGGGAACCCAGATTAGATAGACCTTGTTATTCTTGCCGATTTTGTTGAGTTTTCTTCGGCACTCCCATACTATCTTAGAATCGATGATATGGGAGCTCAGTGCTTTAATCGCAGCCTGACTATCAGAGTGTATGGCTATATCACATTTCTGATAGTTTCTTTCTAGGTTCATTTCCACACATCTTTCGATTGCAAGTATTTCTGCCTGAAAGATGCTTGGACAGCGGCCTAACGGTAGTGAGCATTTGGTGCCAGGCCCGAATACTCCAGCGCCAGTCCCCGTCGTGGTTTTAGAACCATCTGTGTACCATTTGATGGTATTTTTCTTAAGGGCTTGGGATGTAGACTCCCTTTCCCAATCTTCTTTTCTACTTAGCATCGTGGTGAACGTTTTCTCGATGCTAGTTTTCTTTATCATCTCGTCACTGGGAAGGTTCGCTGACAGGATATATTTCGTCAGAGAGGACCAGGCTCTCTGATTCCTGATTCCCTCATGGCCAGTACCTACCCTGGATAGTCTTAGAATGGCCTCATGGGCTACTCTATCTATCACCAGATGTAGAGGTGTGAGATCTGTAATGATCTCCAGTGCTCTAGTTGGGCACGTGATACAGACACAGGCAAGCCTTTGTAATCCATCGAGGGCATTCCTCGTATAGGTTTGCCTTGCCTTGACATGCCAAACTATTGCTCCATAAGTTATTATAGGCCTCACAATCATGACGTACATCCATCGCAGTATTTTTGGGTTACATCCCCAAGTCCTACCAGCGAGTCTTCTGCACGCCATCAAGGCCTTTGTTGCTTTATTGGCAGTAATCTCGAAGTGTTTGTTCCACAGAAGTTTGCTATCTAGGGTTACTCCCAGATATTTAACTTCAGACTTCCATCCTATGATGTCTCCCTGAAAAGAGAGATATTTCGTAGTTGGAAGTTTCCTTTTCCTGGTAAATGGAATTACTGTGGTCTTGGTTGGGTTGATATTTAGTCCTACTGACAAGCACCACTGTTCAATAGTTTTGAGGCCCTCTTGCATCAAGTCGCATAAGGTATTCCAGAATTTACCTCTAACTATTAGGACTATGTCATCTGCATAGCCTATACATTCGAAGCCAAGCTCCGTAAGCCTGTGGAGTAGTTCATCCACTACTAGACTCCATAAAAGGGGAGATATTACTCCTCCTTGAGGTGTTCCGCGAGTGGCCCCAGATATGTCTAGGAAGGCACACATGGCGATTTCTTTGTTATTCAGAGTGCTCTGGATGACTTCGGTCAGCTAATACAGGGCCGTCTCTGTTGATCTGCCCGCCCTGTAAGCCTGCTGACATTTGTGAAGTGGTTTATTCTCCAGATACTCCGTTCTTATGTGGTTATCCACTACTTTCTCCATTGTTTTCAATAGAAACGATGTTAAGCAGATGGGTCTGAAAGATCGAGGATCGGTCGCATCTTTGTTACCTATTTTTGGTATGAAGGTTACCTTTGCCCTTCTCCAAATTTTAGGTATATGACCCAGTGCTAAACAGCTTCTTGATATCCTCAGAAGATGGGGAAGAATCTCCTCCATTCCTTTCTGCAGGAGTACTGGGGAAATTCCATCTACTCCTGGTGATTTATACGGTTGAAAGGTGTTTATTGCCCATTCCAACCGTTGCTTTGTAAATATTTTCTTAGCAATATCCCAATCTTCCCTGCGAGGATTCTTGATTTGAGTTGCTATGTCCATACTGATTGAGGGTTCACTACCTGGGAAGTGTGTTTTGAGGAGGAGAGTGGATCGTTCCTCTTCTCCCTCAGTGTATGACCCGTCTGGCTTTTTAAGCAACATTGTGGGAATTATTCCCCCCTTTGCCATGACTTTTTGAAGTCTGGCTGCTGTGGGAGTGGAAGTGATCTTTTCACAAAAGGCTTGAAAATTAAGCCTTTTGGCCTTCCTGATCTCCTTATTGTACTGAGTAAGCTTCTCAGTGTACCCCTGCCAATTACCATCTCTTTTGGCCCTATTAAAGAGCCGACGGACCTCTAGCCTGAGGTTTGACAGGTTCTTGTTCCACCAAGGTGCTTCCTTACTTGTTCGAATTTTCGAGAGTGGACAACTTGAGTGAAAAGCCTCAGTTATTGCCGCACTAACCTGTTCGACTTTTTGTTCCAGATCGTAGTGCGGGTGTTTTGCCCCATTCTTGTCGATCTGTTCCAAGTTTTGCTTCAGATGGATCTTATAGATAGACCAATCCGTATTTCTAGGATTTCTGCTTGAGGTCGACGAGGTAACCTCCCCCGTTATCCTGAATTCGATAATCATATGGTCTGAAAGTGATGGTTCGTTCATCACTTTCCAACCTATAACATTTTTCCTCGCAGCAACATTAGCAATTGTTACATCCAGGACTTCTTCTCTTGCTCTCGTGTTAAAAGTGGGAGTTGTCCCCACATTGAGGGTCTCGAGGTTATTAGCTAAGAGATATTCAAGTAAGCACTCCCCTCTGGAATTGTTGTTCGTGCTTCCCCAAATAACGTTATGCGCATTGGCGTCACAGCCTATTATGACTGGCAGTTGTCTGCTGTTACAGTATTGTACCAGCTCCTGCACTTCTGCTGGCGGTATTGTTGGCCCATCTCCAGCGAAGTAAGCGGATGCTATGACAATGTCTCGGTCGATGCCCCCAATATTGAGGTGTACCATTATTGGAGTTAGATCCCGAGTCATGTATTCTGAAACACAAATATATTTAATATTGTTTCTTATGAGCACACAGGCACGTGAGGATACTTGCCTCTGGTCATAAATCAATATTGAGTCTTTACAGGCCAAACCTCTGATTTGGCCTACTTTGTCGATCCAGGATTCCTGGATCAGTACAATATCCAGTTTTAGCTTTGCGAATAACCTTGCAATCACTGCTGAAGCTCCCTTCGCGTGATGCAGGTTCACCTGCGCTGCCTTCGTGAAGATGAAGGGTTATTTGTGTGGGGTGGATGGGCTGGGTAGTCCAGCCTCTATAAATCCCCCTGCCTTCTCTCTTCCTGTCCTTCCTCGAATTCCATACGGGAGGTGTCCTTTCCGGAATTCGAGGAAGTTTCTTGGGTTTGGCCCTCAACCTCCAGGGGTGCAGAGGTATTCTCCGTCCCCCCGGTTGTCTCCTTGGAGTCGGTCGGAGCCCCAGTTCGACCCGAGTCAACTGGAGCTCCCTGCTCCCCAGATTTCCGGGATGTGGAGGGTATCTCCGCATCTCTGGAAACCACCACTGGGTTTGGTTTCTTGCCTAGCCCTGAGACAGGAATGTGCCCGAACCGAAAGTTCATTAAGCCCCCCCCTGCTTTCAGGGCTTCTCCCGATTGGTGGTCAATCCCAATCGTGAGAACCTTGCCACTTCCCTCTTTCTTGGAGCTTAGAACTTTCCAAGCTCCAGTGCTGAGGTTAGAGTTCTGAACCCCGACGAGTCGGAGGATTTTCTCCGTCTCCATGTCGAGGCTTCGTGGGAAAAACACGGTTATGGTGACGGGTTTAGGGATGTCATTTTCTCCCAACGCCACCAACTCGGGTCCTTCCCAAGAACTTAGTGTCGGCACTGACTTGATGAGCCAGTCCGCCGATTTCTGGGATCCACAGTCTACCAGCATCATTCCACAGCGGAAATGAATGCCGGTGAAGTGGATCCCCCTCTCCTCGCTGCGGCACATCTCTGCCACTAGCATATCCTCTAGTGAGGAGAGCCGCTCGGCTCCCAGGATAACCTTCGGGTATTCGTTGGGTAATATTCCTACCCTGGTCGCCTTCTCTGCCTTGACTGCTGCTGCAAATCCAGTGGCTTGCCCGGTTTTTGCCGCAGCTGTCTTCGGCTTCTTTGAGTGAGGCCGTTCCGGAGATGTGATGTGCTCCGGACCTCTCTTGCCTTTCCCCTTACCCGTCGGGGTTACTCCCGGGGTTGGGTGGATTGGTTTGATGGGGTGCTGAAGAGCCTGTTTTCTGGCCTCCTCAGGTGCAAGGCCCTGATGGAGGAGTCGCAGGTACTTCCGCACTCCTGCTCCACTGAGGCCCTTTCTCAGTGGATCGTCTCTACCGCCGGGCTGTCCTAATTTGGGCAGCTCGAATGGCAGGCGATTTTTGTTTTTCCCTTTTTCAAGGGGCCCGGATGAAGAGGTGGAGGCTTTCTCCTCCTCTCCTCCGATGGGTTTTCTTTTCGCTTCTTTGTCCATAACTGGTCCCACGAGTAGCAAGGGTCACGTCGGTCCGCTTCTGCAGAGCCCCGCATGCAGAAGTAAGGGGTTTGTTACAATGGAGTTCCCCCCGGTACTCCAAGGTTGAAGCCAGTAGGGACTAGTCCTCTAACTAGCCATGCATCCTTAGCCTGGTTTCCCACTTTGTATTTAGAATTTTTGACGAGGTTATTTCCTCTTGGTCCAGGCGGTCAAGCCAAGACCCCCCCCGCACTGGCCCGCGAGACATGACCACAGACAGCCAGGCGTTGGTTTAACAGGTGGTCTCAAGAACTCACCTGGCATCGTACTACCTGTGTGCAATCCCTTAGCCACGACACTACAGCTGGGACAGGTGAAGTTGGTCCGCGGCAGGGTATTGTATTGAGGCTGCCAGTTGAGTTTTTAGGCACAACGAGCCCCCTTATTTCCCTGCAGGCCTCATCCTCATATTAAAATCATCGTCAGAGGCCCCCTCCTATCCGCCACCTGGAGACGCGCCGGGTTGGTACTTCAGTCCTACCAGATGCTGATTGACAACATCCGGACCGGTGTTCTCTGGTTATAGATATGAAATCTTCTTGACGAATACCTTATTGATATTTTTTTTAAACTATAAAATGAGAAATTGTTTATAAACTTTTATTTTTATGAGTCTTCGATTCCATTGTTTACTTCTTAAAGTATGGAAAAGTCGTGCGTACACGATGTTTTCATAGAGAGATGTTGGGAGTTTCCGTTATCCTGGAGGTAGTGTTCTCTGCACAAGAGTGTTCGTGTTCTCTGCACAAGACACAATATGGCAATAAATATGGTGGCTTTCAGATGAGTGTGCGGAAGACGAGGAATACCCCCACCAGACTCCCATCTGCGCAAAGAACATACCAGAGTCACAGCTTAGTGATACATGCGACAATCACTTATGTATGGCTTTGTCAGAGTATACCTACAAGAGAATGGTAACTCCCATGTAAATCTTGTTGACTATGTTGACGGCTGCCCCGCTAACATTGTAGTGGCGGCAAATTTAAACATACTGATGGCGGCAAATTCGAAAGTAACAAGCTAGCTAGAATGAAAGAAAGGAATGGAAACCTTCAGAAATTGTTGAAGAAAATTTATAGAAAATAACTTTCCAGACTTTTCTTTTAACTTTTCATGATAGTGACCGAAAAAAGTTATATGGATGCTGAAAATATTTTTTCTATAACTCCACTCCAACAGTTTCTGAAGGTTTCATTTCTGTCATTGGATTAATAAGGTCATAAAAACTTAACAAATTATTAGAAATTCATTCTTTAATATTGCATAAGTTATCACATATAAAGTGTACAAAGTAAATTGTTCAAAATAGTTAATTGTATCATTTTTAAGATATAGTTACAAAGAATTTCAAATATATAACATATATGAGCTCCCTAACATAAAACATAATAACACAATCAATATACAGACGAATATTAAGAAGGTCCTTCTTTCTCCGTTGTTCCTCATTGGACATATAAATAAAAAAGAACAAATTCTAAAAATATAATATAAGCAAGTAAACACAAATATTAAGCAAGAACCAACGACGTGTGGAGTTATATAATTATATCTTGTCAGGATGGTTAATGGAATGGTATAAGGTATAAAAGATCATAAATATGTATAAGCAAAATTTTATTCGGAACAAATAAATAATAACTCTCAAAGAACAAATCAATAAAGAAGAGAAAACAGAAAAAAATGAGTATATATAAAACAAATAAATAATAACTCTAAATCTATAAACATATGTTGAATAATAAGAAACAGAAATAAAACTCTTGATTATATCTACAAAAAATAAATTTACAATTTCTAGGACCTCTAAAATGTTAAAAAATTCAAAATATCTTGAGAGAAGGGCAATAAAAAAGGTATTTCAAGCACCATTGCGGATATTCTGAAAATATGCTTCAACCCTGGTTGAACACTAAATTAGTTGCTAGAGTCTTCAAGTTTTCTCTTCATGGTTTTCCTTATTTCATTGTTCACCCAAGCCTTGACTGTCTGTATACTTCTCTTTTGCAACTCTGGATATTTACTGATGGCTTCCCTACATTCAGGAAAATTGGGAATCTTCTTTTCATTTAAATGTCTAGCAAAAATTTTCCCCATTATTTCTTTCTCTGCGGCAGTCCAATAATTTTTTACTTCTGAAATTATATCGCAAAACTTAATATAATTCATTTCAATAGCTTTAGTTCGTTTTAGTTAAGTTTGCAGTAAAGTTATTCCAAACTCAATTGAAACATCCAAAGCTCCTCTTTTCCTTTTTTTCCCTTTGGAAAGATTTTTTTTTAAGTATCTGGTTACTTATCCATGCCTTAAGTTGTAAGTAGTTCCTCCCAACAAACACTGGGTTTTCATTAATAACTTCTTCACAATGTTCTAAGGAAGGCAGTGAATTTTTTTCTATATTTGTTCCAAAATATTTCAGAGCGACTCGTTTTTCAGGAGTGGACCAAGATCTTCTTGGAACAGTTCCAACAGGAGATACTGCAATTAAACATATTCTTGAATATATCCCCATTTAGGGAAATTCCTTTGCCAGATTTCAAAATTTAGGTCTTATATTCAAAGACCATAGAAGCCACAATTGAGTATTGTTGAAACTCTGACTCTTTTTGTCTATGCTAACTCCATCAACAAACATAACCAGATACCCTGTATTTAATAATACAAATTCATCCGAACTTTTGTACTTTCAATGTCGACTGAATATAATTATAATTTCAACTTTGATATGTCTAAAATAATCAAAATATAGAGAAAATTAATTACCAGACCGCTTCTTTCTTCCATGAACACTATGTTTATCCATAATTTGTGCTTCCTTTTCACCATCATCATTTATCTCATCTAGTCCTATTCCTGAAAATTGATTAGTCTCAATCAACAAGTATAACGGGCAGCCAGTTCATATCATATGGATAACAATTTTATTTCTTTTCTATGATTGCATTATGAAAAAAATATATTTTTCATCGAAAGAACTGAACCACTCTTTATAATAAGATGTTTCGTCAGGATAAAAAATTAGAACACTTCTCAAAAAATATATCATATTTACCACAAAAACAATCTAACTTAGATGATTACGGTTTACTGCAGTTTCTTCATTATTAGTGCCAATTCAGTTTCTGTAGTCACTTTCTGTTGATTTTACTGAAAACAATTTCAATTATGTTGAGCTCTATAGTTAATAAAATGAAGAAAATGTTTTAAAAATGTGATTTCTTTTCACGTGAAAATATCTAAATTATGATCTGCAGATTTTTTATAAAGAAATCAAAAGCTTTATTGCAGCCGAAAGAAGTAAGTGAATGATTTCCCGTCCTTTTCCTTTTCAGTGTTTATCACAATATTACCAATTATATAGTTTGTATAGATAGCCACTCCTTAAAAAAAATGTGAGCCAGCAGTTGCCCTTGGGTAACAACCAGATGTCGCGATGTCGAATAACGTTAATTGATATTTTACACGTGCGCGTTTAAGAAGTTACATATCTGGGGTAGTAAACTTGAACCAGTGAATTATCAGAAAAAAATAATCCGAAAACGTCTTTCTATACAGGTATATAATCGTTAATACTACTATCATTTGTATATGGATTTTGCTGCAATCAACTTCATTATTGAAACCATCTTTCTTTTGAAGATAAATACTATCTCACTGCTTTGCAGCATTTGATTAGAATTTGCTTCCTTATTTCTAAACCAATGATTTCTGATTAATTCCAATATATGTGAATCTATCCTGGGAATATTTGCTTTATTGTATATTATTTGGCTACTCACATAATGGGTATAACCAGAACTTTCATCTCTATATAAATTCAGACAAGATCTAAGACATTTTCTCTCAAAAACTCTCAGTTTTTCCATTGTTGTTGCATTCTGGTTATACCATATTGGACAGCCATATGTCAACAAGGGTCGTACTATTGTTTGGTAACATATTATTTTCACTTTACTGTCAAGGTGTTTGTTGTAAAATAATCTATTCAATTTGAAAAACGTTTTTCTAGCTTTACTAATTTGTAATTTTACGTGCTCATTGTACCTTAGATGTTGATCTATTTGGATTTCTAGATATCTAAGTGATTCCTTGTGAGGTATCTGAATTGAATTTAGGTTTATTGAGAATTGCTTCCAATTTTTCCTAACCTCCCTTGTTGCAATATTCAATTTTGGGCGGAATAGAATAGATTCACATTTCTTGGCATTTATACTTAATTTCCAATTATTACTATACTTATTTATTAAATCTAATGTTTCTTGTAGGCGAGTTTGGATTTCTGTGATTCTCTTTCCTCTGACATAGATGAGTAGGTCGTCTGCAAATGCAATTCCTTTTATTGAATTTGTTGGATTGCTTTGATTGTTTATCTCACCCAATTGTAGGACTGCACTATTGTATATATTAAAAAGAATTGGGGATGTAACTGTGCGTTGTTGCAGCCCATTTGATAGTTTAAAAGTGACACTTGATTTGATCGTTCCGTCCGTTGTTTGAAAAGTTCTATCGGTTATCATGTTGTATATCATTTTTACTAGATGCTGCGGGAACTTTAGCTTATTTAGTTTGAAAATTAATCCTCCTATCCAAACAGTGTCGAACGCTTTTTCATAATCTATCAAACATGCACCAACACTTTCATTGCTGTTTAATGCTTCACAGATGTCTGATGTAAATTTAGAAATTGCATGAATCGTTGAGAGTTTTGATCTAAATCCGAATTGTTGATCTGGGATAATCTTTTCTTTTTCGCAATGATTATTGATAGGGTCACTAATAATTATTTCAAATACTTTACCAATGTTTGGTAACAAGCTTATCGGCCGATAATTTACAGGATCCACTCCATCTTTACCTGGTTTCTTAATAGCTATCACATCTGCATTTTTCCAAGTACTGGGGAAATATGTTAAATTAAGGGCATTATTGAAGATAATGCAGTAATTGCGAATTAATTTGGTTGGAAGATTTTTCAGTATTATGTTAGGTATTTTATCTGGACCAGATGACCGTTTATTATTTAAATTAAGGAAAATTCTCTCTAATTTAGAGTGATTGGTGAAGTAATCTTGGTTTTGGGTTGGGTTGGTAGAAGGATTAATATCAGAAAATATTGTGACGGTAGTTCCAATTAATCTATCATTTCTAATATTTTCTTGGATTTTATTTATTTCTTTATTAACAATGTTTACAAGTCCTTCATTTCCCAAATGGTTATTTTTTCTATGAATTCTATCGAAGTGGTAACCTAGTATATTTAGTTTGTCTGATGGACACTCAATTAAGTATTTGCCTTCTTGGGTTTTTCGGCAGTTTTGATCATTAATAGAAGTTTTTTGAATAAGTTCTCGGTCTTCGTTATCGATTTCCAAATTATCGATTTCGATTTTACCTTTGGGACGGAAAAGTTAGTTTATCATAGGAAACATATTATTTGAATTAGTTGGAATACTTTAAATTTTTTCTGCCCAGTATTTATTTATGGATTTATTGTACTCTAATTTTAAAAGGTTTCTTGTTTCTTTTAATTTGGTTCTCAATAATATTAACTGAGGGTTATTATTATGCATGAATTTTCTGTATATCTTATTAATTTGTGTTATAAGTGAACTTTTATTTTTTTCTAGTTTTCTAATATTGATATTTCGATAATATTCGGTAGAATTATTTTTTTCAAATTTAGGTACTGTTGTCTCAATCGCATTCAAAATATCTTTTTCTATAATTTTAATGTACTGGTCGATTTGTTCTTTGTTTAAATTTTGGTTGTTGGGAATGTTTATATTGTGGATGTTGTTTAGTCGTTTTCTGAATTTACTCCAGTCAGTTTTCTTAAAATTATATTGGTATATATCCTTAGACATTTTTAATAGCCATCTAGAATCGAAGGGATGTTGAAATTTAAAATATAATGCATTGTGATCGCTATCATAAGGCTATTTCACTGCTTTTATTGGTTGAAATTTTTAGCCTACAATCAGCCAATACCAGGTCTAAAAATGAGTTTCCTATTGGGTAAGATGGTATGTCGGTACTATATAAAGATGTTTTGAAAGTTATTTGTTGATTGTTAAGCCAATCCCTAATAAATATACCTCTGGTGTTATTGGTTGGGTTTTTCCAGGATTTGTGTCTAGCATTTAAATCACCCGCAATAACAAAATAGTTATCTGGGTTAGCCAAATCTAATAAGTTAAATATGCTATTGAATTCTGCATTGAATTTATCTTCATTACTTGGGGCTGCATATACTCCTACGATATATAAGTTTTGATTTTTGTTAATATTTAATTTTATTATGATATTTTCAATTTTTTGGGTTATATTTAATGATTTAATGTTTACTATTTCATAATGGTATATTGATTTAATGAGAATCGCGACTCCTCCACCCTGTATACTTTTTGGTCGATCTTTTCTGGTAACATTATAATTTTCCAATGATAAATTATGTGTTTTATTTAATTTAGTTTCATTTAGGATCGCTATATCTGGCTTATATTTTTTTAATAGATTTAGGAGTGAAGCTCTTCTTTGGTGTTGAATAATTGAATTTACATTAATTGAGACTATTGAAATGTTTTCTATGATAGTTTTGGATTTATTATTGAATGACCTATCCATTAAAAGTCATAGGATGTCTATTGTTTATGATTTTACAGAGAGTATCTATTTTTTCAGAATTTTGTGTTGTGATTTTCAATAGATTTAATATTTGTTCTTGTATAAATTGATATGTATTATCATTTGGTTTGTAATCTTTATGAATACTGGACGGTGGAGTGGGATTCGTAAAATTATCAGCAAAGCTTTTACCTGGGGTTATAATGCTGGAATTTTTTGTCCGTGTTGGTTTCATATTGACTTCTCGGGCTTTTTCATTGGTAACTTGCTTCTTTCTCGCTTCGCAATACTTCGGGCAACCCCTGTATGTGGCAGGGTGACCATGGCTTTGACATAGTACACAGTAAAGATGTTTAGCATCAGATATTTCTTTTACTTGACACTCGTTCGGGCCATGTGGTTCCTTGCACTTGACACAACGATACGCCATGTTAGAATTAGCCGCCGTGTGGTTGATCCTTTGGCAGTTTTTACATTGCCTTATGTTGGTTTTTCTGGGATAGTCCCAGGTAACAGCCTGGTGATCGATGAATTTTATTGAGTGGACGTCTGTTTTCTTACTGCTTGCACTTAATTGCACAAGAAATATAGGAAGTTTCACTTTCTCGGTTATCGATCTTGTTGTTTCGAATCTGCTCACATTAACAAAATTCAGTGTATCTTGGGCTTGTTCTTTTAGTAACGATAATACTTCGGTAGGTTCGTACGAAGCATCTAATCCTTTGAGTAGTAGGGTCTGATATTTTTCTTCTTTTGGTGTATAGGTGTAAAATTGAGCCTTTACATCTTTTAGCATTGTTATTGTTTTTTTGTAGTTTTCATAACTACTGATCTTAACCGAATGTAGGTTCTCCCCATATCTTTTGATGCTGAAACTATCATTCGGCGCTATACTTTTTATAACACGGACTGTATCTTTACCAGATTGTCCCACAATATTTATTGGTGGTGGTTTGTGCGTAGAATTACGTTTCTTCTCATGTATTTGAGTTGTGGTATTGTATTTTGTTTCTTGAGTAGCCTTGAATTTTTTATTTTTATTTGTGAGAATGGTTTTGAAATCGTCACAATTATCAGTTATATTTGATGGTCCTGGAATTTCCATCAATTCTTCGTTTTCTAGGACATCGAAGCGATTTTTGAGGGGCACTATCGGGTTCAGTTTGGCTTCTAATTTTCGGATAATTTCTCTTAATTTCGAATTTTCATCTTCTAATTTCTTTAATCTTTCGTCAGCCGTGGATTCGATGTTATCAGTTTTGTTCTTTCTTTTATTAAGTAGGTTGGGCTTGAAGCTTACTCCTTTCTGCGAATTTTTGTCAGCTTTTTGAATCTTTTGAATCACTTGTGATGAACAACTGGCTTCGTCGATTATGTTCCGCATAACTTCACTAGGAATAGTTGTATTAACTATGTTGTAATTTGCGTTTGAAATCGCCATTGTTTTTCTTTCAAAAACAACTGCATTACACTTGATAATTAACGAGTAACACTGTCGAGTAAATTACTTTTTATTGTGGTATCTAGTTCCGGGCTAAGGGTAGCGGCAGGTAGAGGGATGAACACGACCTTTCGCTTAGGCTGTCGAACGAGAACTGACGAGAACTGGTGCATTTAGCGTGGTATGGCCGTTGCTGATGGGTGAATTTCAAATGTATCATCTATCAGTACGCATTATTAGGAATGATCATTTTTTGCTAGATTTCTTCAATCTAAAGAGACTAAAACAATAATGTCCCCAACACTCAGTATGTCCATAATTATGCTCCATAGTGAATCATCGGTATTTCATTATGATTAGCAGGAATGTTCTGAAATTATGTCTTTGAATTACTGATCTCCTAGAATAAGGGTAACTAGCATTGAAAATTGATTGGATTATCAATGTATAATGGATAAGTAGGATAGGTAAAGTAATGAACTTGCCAATATATATTCGACATAACTGAAAATTGCCAATGTAGTAGATTTTGAATATAAAAAATTCAAATAATTATAATTTTCGATCTGGAAGAAAACACCAAAAAGACAACAGCACGTGGTGTTCCCAAGCGGTCACCCATCCAAGTACTAACCACGCCCGACGCTGCTTAACTTCAGTGATCGGACGAGAACTTTTTTTTTTGTATAAACCCTTTATTAAAAATATTTAACAATAATATGTACAATCATAGATGTATAAAATAATATATATATATACATAAAAGTACTTAACTATTTTCAACGACCATTGTAGCACCTGCCCTGTTGAGAGCTTTATCTACTGTTTTGATTATGTATTATTTACAAGTAATTGAGAAAGTTTTCATATTTAGGTAACATTTGTGGTAATGGATACTAAGTAATTATTGAAACGTAGGAAAAATGGTATATTAGATAAAAACCTACTTGCAGGAATTGGATATCTAGCTTGTATGCTAGTTGTGATATTTGTCTTATATGTATTTGTTACATAATTTTAATTAATTACACACACTTAATTATTATGTTGACTACTTATATCTATCAGGTAAGAAAAGCAATCAGTCTTTGAGAGTATTGAATGTCATGAGTTTGTCATATGGTAATTTATGTTTATAATCAAATGGTAAGTTGTAGCTTCTCAAATTTGTGATATTTTTAAGAAGTTTATTGCACTGGAGGTTATATTCATAGAACTTTTCACTCAAGTTTCTTATATAAATGTCAATATACTCAACTTCGGTTTCTTCGTGCAGGTATGATATTTTGGTATATCTATTGGCTGAAAGGATCATCCTGAGGCACTTGTTCTGGAGTACTTGGAGCTTTCTCATATGGGAGTCTGCGAGGCTGCACCAAACTGGGGCTGCATACGTTATTATGGGCCGAATCAGCATTTTGTATATCAGAATCTTGTTTTTCTGTGATACTCCTTTTCCATTGACCATTAGTGGGTAGAGTTTTCTCATAACAGCGTGCGTTTTTCTTATTACCTGGTTGATCTGCATATGGTAAGTTAGTTTGGGGTCAAGATGTACCCCCAAATATTTGACTGTTGTTGAGGGAGTCGTTGGATGTCCATAGACTGTTATTGGTTGGTAAATAGTCTGGTCTTTTGTTTTCTTTGAGAACACAATCACCTCGGTTTTTGTTTTGTTCACTGTGATTTTCCATTGTTCATAGAACTTTTCTAGCATGTTTATATGGATTTGCAATTGTTTCGCTGCTACTACTGCTGAGAAGGAGTGAGTATATATTGCCAGATCGTCAGCGAACAGTGCTGTGTTTGTTTGACTAAACTTTGGAATATCATTGATAAATATAACAAACAATTTAGGCCCTAGAACGGAACCCTGAGGCACTCCTGCTCCAATTTTCCGTTTTGTAGATTTTCCTCCTTCAACTTGAACTGATAGATGACGGTTGCGGAGGTAAGAATGAATGAATTTTATTAATGTTGTTGGGTATTCATATTTTATTAGTTTGTAGATGATTCCATCTATCCAAACCTTGTCAAAGGCTTTCTCTATGTCCAGAAGCGCCAGCACTGTAACTTTATTTAAATTAAAGTTTATGCTGATGTTATTGACTATTCTTGTTACTTGTTGTACAGTGTTGTGCTTCTGTCGAAATCCAAACTGTTCATCAATGAGTATGCTGTTGGTTCTCTCATATTCATTAAGTCTTTGGAGAATTACTCTTTCTGTAAGCTTGCTCAGGGTGCACAGTAAACTGATAGGTCTGTAGCTACTTGGATGATTAGATTTTTTCCCTGATTTTAGTACAGGTATGACTATGCCTGTTTTCCAGTGACTGGAGAAGTGTGAGAGATTGATTGACGCATTTATTATGTACATAATTTTAATCAATGCCTTCTTGGGGATGTTCTTGAGTACAATGTTTTGAATTCGGTCTGTTCCAGGAGCTTTCTTAGAAGGTATTGTTTTAATAATGTTTTTTAGTTCTCTAGGATTTGTATAGTATTTATTGGATTCTATAGCTACTGCATTATCCATGTAATCTTTAACTTTTTCCATCACTTGCTGTTGATCGCCGGTGTTATTTATCAAGTCGATGTTATGTACTTGTTGATATTGGTTGGCCAACATGTTTGCCTTTTCTTGGGCTGTTAGGGCTGTTGCGCCATTTTCCTCCAATGTTGGTAATGGGTGATGGTCGCTCTTGAGTATTTTTGTCATTCTCCAAAGAGAGTTGTCATTTGGTTTAAGTTTCTTAAGTAGTTTTTCCCATCTGTTGTTCCTGTGAGCTATTATTTCCCTCCTTATATTTTTGCTAAGTTGGTTCGCTATCGTCTTTAGTTTTGATATTCTGGTCCTTTGCCATCTTTTTCTTATAATATTTCTTTCTTTAATCAAAATTTTTATACTATTCGGCAGTGTGTCGTTATGCTCAGAGATATTCTTGTTCGGGATTGTTTTGTTGATACAGTATTTTATTGTATTTGTTAATTTTTGTATCTCTTTTTCCAGAACTTCTATACAGTTAATTTTGCGTATTAAAGTTATCTTTTGGTTTAGTAGTTTTCTGAATTGGTTCCAGTCGGCTTCCTCGTAGGCATATTGGCTTTTTTCAACGTGATCTTTTTGTTGCGATCCTATGTGTAGCACTATTGGGTTGTGGTCAGAGCTGAGTTCGTGCAAAACCTTAACCTAATGAGTGCTATGTCAATGGTTGAAGGTGTGGTGTTGTTGTCAGGGTAGTTGGTTGGCTCATCTGGATAAAGAACTGCACAATTATTGTTCTCAGAATACTTCAAGAGAACTTTACCGCTTCTGTTATTTCTATTGCAGTTCCAAGTTGTGTGGGTTGCATTCAGATCTCCAACGACTAATACCTTTTTTCCCAGTTGCATCAATTTTGTCAGATCATTATTTCTCAAGTCTATGCATGGTCTTCTGTATACGGCCATTATGTGCATTCCGCCAGATAGTGAAATTCCTACAGCTTCTACTCGTAGATCTTGATCCAGTTTTATTTCTCTATGAGGTATTCCTTTTTTGATTAATATAGCTACACCTCCAGCTGCGTTATCTCTATCTTTTCTATAAACTGTATAGTTTTTTATCTTAAGTTTGTCGACAGCTTTAATTTTTGTTTTATTGATCATCATATCTATTTTGTTTCGGACAATAAATTCCAATAATTCACCTATCCTTGGCCTAATTCCATTTGCATTCCAGCTGCAGATGTTCAATCTGTCCATTCAGATAATTTATTGGAAAATTCAACAAACACTTGCAGTTGCTC
The DNA here is from genome assembly GCA_958507055.1 of Crioceris asparagi. Taxonomy (NCBI): domain Eukaryota; kingdom Metazoa; phylum Arthropoda; class Insecta; order Coleoptera; family Chrysomelidae; genus Crioceris; species Crioceris asparagi. The sequence goes on from OY293832.1 coordinate 18,901,362, forward strand.
TATTTTATTTTTACAGCTGTTTAGTTTTTGTCTTAGATCTTTAACTATTTTCAGCATATTAGTAATATTACATATTTGGTTGATTTGTTTTATTTCGTTGTTGAGTTCAGAAAATAACGATAATTGATCATTTATGTTTTGGATATTTGTGGATGACATATTTCTACCAGATTCAGAATTATGCACTAACCTTGTCTGTTGTTGTTGGTTTATGTTTTGCCATCTATTTGTGGTAGGTGCAGGTGGTATCCTTGGTTTTAGACTGGGAAACAGCTGATGGTCTGCTATTGACGGCGCTGTTGTCACATTTTTGAATTTTCCGCTTGTTCTAGATGTTCCATTTTTGTTCATAATTGCCTGCAGTCTGTTTTTATACACTTCACATATTGTTGCATTTGCTGGGTGATCTCCATCGCAATTTACACATTTAGCCGGTGTGTCTCTTGGTTTCTTACATTCATGTGTTAAATGATTTTCAGCACATTTCAGGCATGCAGCATCAGCGAAACAATTTGCTGTTGCATGTCCCCATTCTTGGCATCTATGGCACTGCGTTATTCTTTTTTTGTTTACGTATTTTTCCCACGTTACTTTCGTATATCCGATGTATCTAACTTTTTGTTGTAGATCTGTAAGTTGTGTGGCTGCAACAAATGTGACCATGAAGAGAGGTCTTGCAGTATTTTTCATTATGTTAGCGTGGGTAGCCTCAAACCCTAGTTCTTTAACTTCATTGACGATATCGTCCGGTTGCATTTCACCATGTAATCCTCGTACTACGTATATTCGCTTCTTTTTATCTCTTTCGGTAAATGTATGGAATTTAATGTTGGTACCTTTCCATAACTGGATAAGAAGTTTGTAATCATCTAGAGTTGTTGTTGATACTTCTGTGTATCCTTTATTGTGTCCTTTGAAATATGTTATGTAGAACTTATTTTTCAGCGCATCCTTGATTTTTTGTAAGAACGTGTAGTGTTCCTTTATTTCTCCATGTATTATTAGTGATGGGGGTTTTCTGATAGTTTTTGAGATTTTCTTGCCAGATACGGTTTTACTTGATGGTTTCGGACTATCATCTATGTCTGTTTCCATATCTGAATCGTCTAAATCAGTTAGGACTTGATATTTGTTTTTGGTTGGGATATCATTCTCCGTTTGCTTCTTCATTTTATCGATGTCTACCTTTGGGGAATCGCTGTCTAGCTTACGCTTTTTGGTTTTAATGACAACTACGTCATTGAAATTAGGCGAGGTATTTGGCTCCGTAATGTTTGTAATACTTCTATTGTATTTTTGTTGTTTTAAACTTTACTCTCGATACTATTTCGATCCTTCACGAACGATACGTCTCACACACAACTACTCACTTCCACGAGAACTGGTGCATTCAGCGTGGTATGGCCGTTGCCGATGGGTGAATTTCAAATGTATCATCTATCAGTACGGATTATTAGGAATGATAATTTTTTGCTAGATTTCTTCAATCTAAGTAGACTAACAGAATAATGTCCCCAACACTCAGTATGTCCATAATTATGCTCAATAGTGAATCATCGGTATTCCATTATGATTAGCAGGAATGTTCGGAAATTATGTCTTTGAATTACTGATCTCCTAGAATAAGGGTAACTAGCATTGAAAATTGATTGGATTATCAATGTATAATGGATAAGTAGGATAGGTAAAGTAATGAACTTGCCAATATATATTCGACATAACTGAAAATTGCCAATGTAGTAGATTTTGAATATAAAAAAATTCAAATAATTATAATTTTCGATCTGGAAGAAAACGCCAAAAAGACAACAGCACGTGGTGCTCCCAAGCGGTCACCGATCCAAGTAGTAACCACGCCCGACGCTGCTTAACTTCAGTAATCGGACGAGAACTGGTGCTTGTTTGTTTTGTTTTAATACGTTTATTTAATGCCAATATAATATACATATAACTTGATTTTAATTCTAAATAAACAAAGAACTTAAATTATTATTATTTTTACACAAAATGGCCCTTTTGGCAACGCATTGCAGTATACATATCTATGTGTGGATGTTGGATGTTTAAACATTTATCAGTTTTTTATATTATACTTTTTCGTATATATGACCTAATTCATGCAACAAGCAAAGAAAGGCATGGAAAACTTTGCTATCAACTGATTCAATTTCTTTTACTAAAACTATACCTAATCTAAGGAAGGAAGGAGGAGAGAAAAGCAATATTTTACATGAAGGTAGACGAAAAGACAGCTATATACATATTTACAAAATTATAAAGAGATGATGGTAGTTCTAAAGAGAAAAGATCATCCCAACCACCAATATTTATTAGAGGTTTTCTTGATTCTATCGATCTTGGGTATGGTCATATTAAATCTCCAATTGGGGTTTGGGGTATTACTATCTAAATTTGGATCATAAAGGATAGCCGTTTGGAATTTTTTTCTCAAATAATGATAAATTATTGGTATGTTGTTTTTGTCCTGTAAATAGTGGTTCTTGTCCAAGAATAGAAATCCTTCAGGTGGTACGTATCCGCATCGAAGTGATTTTCTGATATAGTTTATGTCAGGGGAAAGAGATGCTATGACTATTTCGTTGAAGTTTGCTTCTTTATTTTTTGACCAATGATTTCGGACTAATTCTAAGATATGTGAATCTATCCTTGATATATTTGCTTCATTATATATTGTCTGGTTGTTCACATAATGAGTATAACCAGTACTCTCATCCCTATATAGATTTAGACAAGATCTGAGACATTTTCTTTCGAAAACTCTTAGCTTTTCCATAGTTGTGGCGTTCTGGTTATACCATATTGGACAGCCATATGTCAACAAGGGTCGCACAATTGTTTGGAAACAAATAATTTTGACTCTACTATCGAGGTGTTTATTATAAAATAATCTATTTAATTTAAAGAAAGTTTTTCTTGCTTTATCAAGCTGTAAGATTATGTGTTCAGTAAATCTCAGATGTTGATCGATTTGAACTCCTAGATATTTGACTGATTCTTTGTGCGGTATTCTGACTGAATTTAAATTTATTGAGAAATTTTTCCAGTTCTTCCTAACCTCTTTTGTTGCAATACTCAATTTTGGGCGGAATAGTATAGATTCACATTTCTTAGCGTTGATGCTCAGTTTCCAATTATTACTATAGTTGTTGACTAAATCTAAAGTTTCTTGAAGTGAAGATTGAATTTCTGTAATTTTCTTTCCCCTGACATAAATCAGAAGATCGTCGGCAAAGGCAATTCCTTTTACTGTTTTTGAAGGATTTGTTTGATTATTTATGTTACCTAATTGCAGGACAGTGCTATTGTAAATATTAAAGAGAATTGGCGAAGTGACTGTTCCTTGTTGTAATCCATTCTTTAGGCTAAATGTATCGTTTGATTTTATCAGTCCGTCTGTTGTTTGGAATGTCCTGCCAGTTATCATATTAAAAATCATTTTCACTAAGTACCGCGGAAACTTCAGCTTTATTAACTTGAAGATTAAGCCTCTGATCCAAACAGTGTCAAATGCTTTCTCATAATCGATTAAGCAGGCTCCAACACTTTCATTATTGTTTAATGCTTCGCAAATGTCAGACGTAAATTTGGAAATGGCATGAATCGTTGACAGCTTTGGTCTAAATCCGAATTGTTGATCAGGGATAATCTTTTCTCTTTCACAATGACCTATTATTGGTTTACTTATAACTATTTCAAATATTTTGCCAATATTTGGTAATAAGCTTATCGGCCGATAATTTATAGGGTCCACTCCGTCCTTACCTGGCTTTTTAATAGCGATCACATCTGCATGTTTCCAAATTGAAGGGAAGTACGTTATATTGAGGGCATTATTGAAGATAATACAGTAGTGATGAATTAATTTATTTGGCAGGTTTTTCAGTACTATATTGGGAATATTGTCCGGTCCAGATGAGCGTTTATTATTTAAGTTATGAAAAATTCTCTCTAAATCAGAGAAATTAGTGTAGTAGTCCTGATTTTGAGTGGGGTTACTAGAGGGATTTGTAATCGAAAATATTGTGATGGTATTTCCAATGGATTTGTCTGTTGTAATCTCATTTTCAACATCGTTTGCTTTGTTGTTAACAATGTTCATAAGGACTGGATTTCCCAGATGGTCATTTTTGTCGTGTATTCTAGCAAAGTGATTACCTAATAAGTTCAGTTTGTCTGAGGGACTCTCAATAACGTATTTACCATTGGATGTTTTCTTGCAATGCTCTGATATTATAGAGGCTTTTTCAATTAGCCCTTGATCTTCTTCATCTATTTCTAAATTATCTATTTCAATTTTACCTTTAGGGCGGAAAAGTTGGTTAATCATGGGAAACATGTTCGATGAATTAGTTGGAATATTTTTAATTCTTTGAGCCCAATATTTATTTATTGATTTTGTATATTCTAATTTAAGTTGGATTCTCGTTTCTTTCAATTCACTTTTCAATAATTCTAACTGAGGGTTATTAATATGCATAAATTTTCTATATATTTTATTTATTTGGGTAATGAGGGCACTCTTTTGCTTTTCAAGGCTTTTTATGTTGGAATTTCGATAAAATTCAGTAGAATTCTTCTTCTTAAATTTGGGTACTGTTGCCTCTATTGCATTGCAAATATTTGTTTCTAAAATTGTAACGTACTCATCAATTGTTTTACGGCTAAGATTTTGATTTTCAGGGATATTTATATTGTGAATATTTGTCAGATGTCTTCTAAATTTGTTCCAGTTTGTTTTTTTAAAATTATATGGGTGTAAATCCTTTGCCACTTCTAATGACCATCTGGGGTCGAAGGGATGTTGGAATTCGAAATACAATGCATTGTGATCGCTATCATAAGGGATGGCATTTATCTCACCCGACTTATTGGTTGAAATTTTCAACCTACAGTCAGCTAAGACTAGATCTAAGAATGAATTTCCGCTAGGATAAGATGGGATATCACTGTTATACAGGGATGCTTTAAATGTGATTTGGTGAATGTCTAGCCAATCTCGGATGAATTTGCCTCTTGTGTTGTTACATTGATTTTTCCAGGATCTATGTCTTGCATTTAAATCTCCAGAAATGATAAAATAGTTTGCAGGGTTAGCTAGGTCTAATGACGTGAATAAATTATTAAATTCTACATTGAATTTATCCTCATTGCATGGAGCAGCATAAGCGGCGATAATAAATAAGCTTTGACTTTTGCCAATATTTAATTTTATTGGGAGAGCTTCTATTTTTTCAGCTAAGTTAATTGCATGATTATCAATAACTTCATAGTGATATGATGATTTGATGAGAATTGCCACCCCTCCAGCTTGGATACTTTTGGGTCGGTCTTTCCTTATAATGTTATAATTTTCAAAGTAGACATTATGTGTTTTATTTAATTTAGTTTCATTTAGAATAGCTATATCTGGATTATATTTTTTGAGTAGATTTGAGAGTGAAGCTCTTCGTTGGTGCTGGATTATTGAATTTACATTGATTGAGATAACTGAGATGTTTTTATTATTTGTGCTTATGGTAGGGTTCATTGATTTAGCCATTGAAAGTATTTAGTTCCCTATTGTTTATGATTTCACAAAGCGTATTAATTTTTTCTGAGTTTTGTCTTGTAATTTTTAGTAGATTGAGTATCTGTTCTTGTAGAAATTTTATAATGTTGTCGGAATTATGCTCTTTTTCGGTGTTAGATGGTCGGAGTGGATTTATAAAATTATCAGCAAAGCTCTTACCTGGTTTTATAGGGCAAGACATTTTCGTTTGGCTTGGAGCTGTATGTTTTATGGCGGCTTCTTGGGATTTGTAGTTAGTAGCTTGTCTTTTCGCTTCGAGATATTTGGGGCATCCTCTGTAGGTAGCTGGATGACCGTATTTCTGGCAAAGCACGCAATATAGTTTTTTAGAATCCGTGACATCCTTCATTGTACACTCCTTTGGGCCATGTGGTGTTTCGCACTTGACACATCGATATGGCATACCACAATTTACTGCGGTGTGGTTGAATCTTTGGCAGTTTTTGCACTGACACAAACTATTCTTCTTGAGATGTTCCCAGGTGATCACTTGGTGCTCTAAATATTTGATCTGATGTACAGCTGTTTTTTTGCTTGATGCACTCAACTGTACCAAGAATATTGGAAGTATCCTATTTTCTTCTTTTGATTTTCTTGTTTCAAATCTGCTAACATTAGTAAATCTTAACGCATCAATTTTTTCATTATTGAGTAGAGCCAAAACTTCTGTTGGTTCGTATGAGCTGTCCAGGCCTTTTAGTAAAAGAGTGTGGTATTTTTCTTCTTTCGGGGTATGAGAAATATATTGTGCATCCACATCTTTAAGTAGCGCTATAGTTTTCTTGTAACTCTCATAACTACTCATCTTCACTGTATGGAAATTCGTTCAGTATCTTTTTATGTGGAATTCTTCATTTCCAACCAGGCTTTTCAAAGCATGAACAGTGTCCTTTCCGTATTGTCCAATTATTTTTATGGACGGTGGCTTCGAACTGGGTTTTTTGTTAGGTGTTGATGATTCAGTAGGTTTTACGTCCTTTCCTTGGGTACTTTGTGAGGCTTTGAACTTTTTGTTTTTTCTTCTAAGAACTGTTTTGAAGTCATCTTCATTTTCGTTATTACTGTCGTTCTCAGGAGTTGGGGGAACTTCCATGGTTTCCTGGTCTGTTTGTTCCGGAAATCTGGCAGGAACTTCCATTTCATCTTCAATTACAAGAGTTGCATATCGGTTTTGAAGTGGCACCTCCGGGCTGAGCTTGGTCTCTAGATTTCGGATGATTTCTCTTAACTTTCTATTTTCCTCTTCCAGTTTTTTGAATCTATCTTCATCATCGGAATCACTGGCTCCGTTATTTCTCTTCCTTCTGTTCGCTACTTTAGGTTTATATTGTTCGCTCCTTTGCGAATTTTTCTCGGCTTTCCGAACCATTTTAACCACTTGAGCCGAGCTGCTGGCTTCGGAAATAATATTCCGTAACACATCGTTTGGGATGGTATTCACTATATTATTGTCCGTATTTTCCATTTCTTGTCATTAATAATTGCTAACATATCACAAGTCGGCACACCGTAATATAAAACTTAATCACTTTATCTCGATTTTCCGTACAAGGGTAGCTCCAGGTAGAGGGATGATAACGACCTCTCGCTTGGGCTGTCGGACGAGTTTTTTTTTTTTTTTTCGTGGAAACGGTGAGAAATCTTACATCAGTTTGGGTTAACTCGTTAAAGTCCGCCCAAACCGCCTGGCACCACCGACCAGGAGAGTCCCTCATGGATGCGCACATGAGGGGACTGTCAGATTCTTACTGACTAAAACTCACCAACCCTTTACCTGCACGCCTCGCCGGTCTTGGCTTAGAGGCTTTCATCCTCGCTGGTGCCCCACCCCGGCACCTCCCTTTCGCTTTGTTTGTTCGTTGAGTGGTTCGCGTCCTTGGTCCTACGTCTCTGACCATACCTCCGTTTTTTAACTGAAAAATTTTTAATTAGTGCTGATCTTACTTATTTTGACTTACCAGTCCTCGAAATACAGCTGGTTCCTCGGTCTTCTTTTGTTCTTGTCCAGCGTCCTACCATCGTAGTCGACCATTTTTCTTAACTCCTCATTTGGATGAGCCGCTGCCCTTTCAAAGACCTTCTCAGCCCTTTTCTGCATCACCTCCAGGATCGGGGTCCATTTCAGGTCCTCGTAGATGGTCTTGTTCTTCATGTGCCACGGAGCATCCAACGCTTTCCTTAGCGCTAAGTTTTCTTGGGCCTGGATCTTCCTTCTATTCGCCTTGGTGGTGCACCCCCAAACCACGCTGGCGTACGTCATTATTGGCAGCAGCACTCCTTTTATGATCCTGAGCTTGATCTCCAGTGCAAGCTTGCTTCTTTTCCCTAGGAGCGGGTTTAGCGCGCTCTTTACCGCTTTTACTTTCCCTATTTGCACCTTCGTGTGCTCGTCCCATCCCAACCTTCTGTTGAGCGTTACTCCTAGGTACTTTACCTTCTTTGACCAGCTTACTGGGTGGCCTTCCATCTGGATCTTTTCCTGCTCTCTCTTATCTGTCCCTCCAATAAGTATTGCTTGCGTCTTCTGCGCATTTACTTTCATTCGCCACTTTTTGCAATATTTCGAGAGGCTGTCTGTGGCTTTTTGCAGTCTGAATCTGACTCGTTTCAGATTCCGATCTCTCGCTGCAAATGCTGTGTCATCTGCGTACTGCGCAGTTAGCACTCCTCTTGTCTTTGGTGAGTCAGCCGTATACACCGTGAATAATGTTGGCGATAAAACCCCTCCCTGGAGCAGTCCAGATCTTACTTGTCTGGGCGTTGATCTGCTCTCATTCACTTTCACTTGGAAACTACGCCCCCTGACGTACGAATCCACCAATTGAACCATCGCTGTAGATATCCCAAATCCTTCCATTTTGTGAATCATGCCATCGTGCCATACTTTATCGTAGGCTTTCTCTATATCAAAGAGGATGATTCCTGTGACTTGTTTGTCTTGTCTTCCTTCGGCCGCAAACTCAACCAGCCTTAAAATTTGTAGTTCCGTTGAATGCTTTTCTTGGAAGCCAAATTGCTCATCCGGAAGAGTTCCCAGGTCTTCTAACTCTTCCTTAAGTCTCGTTAGTATGACTTTCTCCACGACTTTGCTTATGCACGGTAACAGGCTGATTGGTCTGTAGCTGGCTGGCTGCTTAAGACTCTTTCCCTGCTTCAACAGCATTATCACTTCTGCTTTTTTCCAATTCTCTGGGAAATACCTCTGCTTCAAGATTGCGTTTGTAATTCTACATAACACATCTAGAGCTTCCTCTGGTACTTTTTTCAGCACTAGATTATTGATGCCATCCGATCCTGGGGCTTTCTTTACTTTCTTCATCTTTATGATGCTCCGTATCTCTTCAATATCCGTTTTCCTGATATTTTCCTCTGGTATTTCCCTTCTGACTCGTTCTACAGTCCTCTTTACTTCCTCTAGGAATTCTTCATCCTCTCCATTTTCTGGACTCACTTCCACACAGAATTGCTCTTCTAGCCTTTCTGCGAAGAGTTCCGTTATATCTTCATCGGTGTATACGTGACCCCCTGTTCCATCATCTAGAGGTGGGATACCTCTTTTTCTATTTCTGAGGATTTTTTGCAGATTCCAAAAACCTGTCTGCTTTGGATCCATCTCTCTCAGTTTCGTATCCCATTGATCATTCATGTGATCTTGAAGTCATCTTTTAACAGCTCTTTCTAGCTGTTTTACTCTGCTGATGTTTGCATTACTGGGGTATTCTCTGGCTCTCCGTCTTGCCTTGTTCTTGGACCTGATTGTTCTTTTCAGGGCTTCAGGTATGCTTCCGTATATCGAATTTGCCACCACCTTTGTTCTTTTTTCACTCTTTTGGATTGCTTCTTGGATCTCTTTCTCCATTGCGACAACAGCAGCCTCTATCTCCTCCTTAGTGTCGATCTTTTTGACACTTTTGATCTTTCTTTTGAGGATCCCTCTGAACTTCTTCCAGTTCTTTTTTGGTCTGGTTACTGGTGTGTCCGTCTCTCCACTGTCCAGGTGTATCAGCAGTGGGTTGTGATCAGAGGAACCCTCATACAGGTTTTCTAAGTCCACATGCATATCCAGCTCGCTTGTTATCGCAATGTCCAGCACATCCGACGTCTTCTTTGCATCGCTGAGGTGAGTGGGGCTGTCTGGGCCGACGACTATTACGTCGTTTGCCATTGTGTATCTGAACAGTACCTTTCCGTTCGCATTTGCTCTCCTACTGTTCCATGCTGGATGTTTCGCATTTAAATCTCCCCCAGTAATGACTTGCACCCCTCTCGGGAACAGCTTGTCGAGATCTTCTTGTCTCAGTTTATTTTTTGGTGAGTTGTAAGCCGAGATTATCCTCACTATTCCTTTTCTGGTAACCACTTCTATTATCGTGGCCTCTATCAGCATCTCTACAGGAGTCAACGCTCTCCTGTGCTGGATATTTTTCTTGACCAGAATTGCTGTTCCTCTCTTTTCTTCATTTATCTCATCCCTGTAGAATTCAAATCCCGGGATCCTGAATTCCTGGTTCGGGCCCAAGCGCGTCTCTTGGAGCAGGACCACATCGGCACCGTGCCGATTTATTATGTCTCCTGCTTCATGTCTCCTTCCTGTCGTAGATCTTATATTCCATGAAATCACTTTCAGTTGACCCGGCTTTTGGCGGAGTTCTGTGATTTCTTTTTCGCTATCTTTGCTTGGCCTTTTAACGTCTTTGACTCAACTCCAATTCAACGAGTTTGAATTGGAGTTGTTCTTTCGTCCACTGGCTCATGGGAAGATTCCAATTAAATCCTCCTTGGTTATTTGCTTTCTTCACCACTTCTTTTCTGCTGGCTGCATTTGCAAACGGCAGATCCTCTGAGACAGTCCTCGCTGGGGGTGCTATTTTCTTTGCTATCTTCTCTGTCTTTTTCTCTTTCTTATTGTTAAGCTTTGGGAATTTCGGACATCCCCTGTAGCTCGCTGGGTGTGGCCCGTCGCAGTTTGCACATGTTGCTGCTTCTCCTGCAGGTCGCTTGCAGTCTTTTGAGTAATGACCTTTTTTACACCTTACACATCTAACGTCCGCTGTGCATTTTGTCTGTGTGTGGTTGAAACCTTGGCAGCGGTGACACTGAGTCACTTCTTCCTTTTTTCTCGCCTCTTCTGTCGAGACTACCAGGAATCCCAGTGTCTTCAAGCCGAGAATTTTCTTATTGTTTGCTCTCTTTTCCAACTTTACCAATACCATTGGTAATTCCCTTTTGTCCACCCTGGATTTCATCCTGTGGACCTCTTTCGCTTCTATTCCCTCTCCTTTCAGGTCTACCATCACGTCCTCCATTGATACGCCCTGCGGTACTCCTTTAATCACTACATATGCCATTTTCTCGTTCGCCAGGCTATATGTGTGATGCTGGTTTTTGTCCACGGTGAGCATCTGTACGAGATCCTTGTGATCCTGCTCCGATTTAGGTTGAATCCTTACACCCTCTCTCTGGTCTTTCACCCTTTCAAGATTAATTTTTCTCTCTTTAATTTTTCTTTGGACTTGAGTCCAGTCGTCTTTGACTCGCAGTACCACCGATGGTACCTTTTGTTTTTTCTCTCTCGGTACTATTTCGTTTCCATCTCCAGTTTCAATTGTTTCGGTTTCCATGTCTTTATCCGTGATTTCTAAATTTCCGGGTGTCTCATCGGACTCCGGCGTGTCCTCTGGAAGCGGTGCTCTGGCTGCTTCTTCCATTTCTTGGTTACTGATCTCTTCGTTTTTTGTGTTACTTTGGGCCTGTCGCTTCTTAGAAGATTTCTTACTCTTCTTAGGAGGCGGTGACTGTTTTCCATCGCTTACGAAATTTCTCTTTTCCAACGTTGGGCCAACGTTGGCGACGGTTGGGCCAACGTTGGTCTCGGTTGGGCCAATGTTGGTTTCGGTTGGGCCAACGTTGGTCTCGGTTGGGCCAACGCCGACGAAGCTCCCACCAACCACTGGTCCACCTCGGTTTGTTTTCTGCAGCTCCTGCTTCAGAGCCACTATCTCTCTGTCCTTTTCCTCCATATCTTTCATTAATTTCGCAACGAAATTGGATAACTCCTGTATTTCACCTCTCATCTTGTTCATTTCTTCTTCCTTTTTCTTTTGATAAGCCGCGAACTGCGGTTCGGCCTTATACTTCATTTTTATACCTCACTTTTCTAATCTACCACTTTTCATGCAACACATGCAACACTTTCTGAAAGGCAATTGCTGAAAATGAAACTTAATAGGCGGCAAGCCGCCTTTATCAAGTGATCTAATCACTGATAGTGCGAGACTTTACAGCCTACAAGCACTGTCTACTCTATTTAGTTTATTTGATCTATAAAACCATGCAAAACTTACCTCTCCTTCTTCTTTCGTCAACAGTGCACTCACATGCACTCCACTATCACCTCACACACCTTGTAATTATACTTACAAGGTGCTGATTGCTTCGCGCGCGAAAATCTCAACCGTCACTTTCGCGTAATTTTTCAGTTAAGATCTCTGCGATACGTACGCTCTCGCTGCCACAGATCGACTGTGTCGGACGAGAACTGACGAGAACTGGTGCATTCAGCTTGGTATGGCCCTTGCTGATGGGTGAATATCAAATGTATCATCTATCAGTACGCATTATTAGGAATGATCATTTTTTGCTAGATTTCTTCAATCTAAAGAGACTAAAACAGTAATGTCCCCAACACTCAGTATGTCCATAATTATGCTCAATAGTGAATCATCGGTATTCCATTATGATTAGCAGGAATGTTCTGAAATTATGTTTTTGAATTACTGATCTTCTAGAATAAGGGTAACTAGCATTGAAAATTGATTGGATTATCAATGTATAATGGATAAGTAGGATAGGTAAAGTAATGAACTTGCCAATATATATTCGACATAACTGAAAATTGCCAATGTAGTAGATTTTGAATATAAAAAAATTCAAATAATTATAATTTTCGATCTGGAAGAAAACACCAAAAAGACAACAGCACGTGGTGTTCCCAAGCGGTCACCCATCCAAGTACTAACCACGCCCGACGCTGCTTAACTTCAGTGATCGGACGAGAACTGGTGCATTCAGCGTGGTATGGCCGTTGCCGATGGGTGAATTTCAAATGTATCATCTATCAGTACGGATTATTAGGAATGATCATTTTTTGCTAGATTTCTTCAATCTAAGTAGACTAAAACAATAATGTCCCCAACACTCAGTATGTCCATAATTATGCTCCATAGTGAATCATCGGTATTCCATTATGATTAGCAGGAATGTTCTGAAATTATGTCTTTGAATTACTGATCTCCTAGAATAAGGGTAACTAGCATTGAAAATTGATTGGATTATCAATGTATAATGGATAAGTAGGATAGGTAAAGTAATGAACTTGCCAATATATATTTGACATAACTGTAAATTGCCAATGTAGTAGATTTTGAATATAAAAAAACTCAAATAATTATAATTTTTGATCTGGAAGAAAACACCAAAAAGACAACGGCACGTGGTGTTCCCAAGCGGTCACCCATCCAAGTACTAACCACGCCCGACGCTGCTTAACTTCAGTGATCGGACGAGAACTGGTGCTTTGTTTTGTTTTTGTTTTAAAATCGTTTATTTAATGCCAATAAAAATAACAATGGGTTCTTAAATCTAAATAAACAAAGATTTTAGTCTATCAATTCCAATTTATACCTACACAAAACGGCCCTGATGGCAACGCATTGCAGTATACATATTTAGGTATAGATGTTTATTGAGTCTATTTTTTTTTATATGAAACATAATCGATGTAGCAGAACATATATCTTAGAATAAGCAAAGAAAGGCATATAAAACTTTGCGTTGGAATATTATTTTTTTTTAAATTAAAATTAATCTTAATCTAAGGAAGGACAGAAGACATGAAAGCAATATTTTACATGAAGAAATTAAAAAGAGGAGAAGGAAAGTTATATACATATTTACAAATTTACAATATCGTTATAATTCAGCGGAGAAAAGATTATCTTTTGGGTTTGTTTTCCTCTATAGATTTATATGGTGCATGTATATCAAATAGTTTCATAACGTTGTTGGTGAGAAAGGATATTTTGTCGTCAATGTTGTTAATTAATATTATACTATACCAGTCAACATTAAAAAGGTCAACAGAAAATAAATTTAAATCGAAGTTTTTAAAGTCTCGATATGTTATTGATTTGTAATGTCTCACATGTGGGTCTATATGAATATCGCAAAACACAGCATTATGATCAGATATATGATTGGCATTTATAGTATCAGCTCGAGCACTTATATTTTTATTACTGAAAAATATGGGATCTAATAAAGTTGAAGAATGTTATGTTATTCTCGTTGGCTGGTTAATTAACTGTCATAATCCATATAATTCAATACAACGCCAGATTTTATTATCTTTACTGAAGAAATCAATATTCAAATCTCCTAAAATCATAATGTTGTCATATGTTAATGCTAGGGTATTATCCAAAATATCGACCACATAAATGATTCTTGTTTGGAGATTTCGAATAATATTGTGTGGAACAGGACAGTCACTATAATTAGCTGAATATGCCGATGGCAAATCTTTCTTATATTTTTTGTTTATATTCATACAGTTGTTACATTTCAGCTCATTAGCTTTGCATTCCTTCAGCTTATAGTCTTTTGTGCATCTCGGGCATACAAGATTTGATTTGCAATCTTTTTCCATATGACCAAACCCGCAACACTTGAAACATTGCAAAATTCGGAGATGATCGGATACTTCACATTTTTTCCATCCAACAAATAAGAAACGTTTTTCCAAAAATATTCTTCAAACAACTGGAGAGACTTCTACGATGATGTTGATCCTATTAAAGTGCTTTAGTTCCGTAATGAATTTTATCTCATCGCAAAGAGAAGCATCGATGTTATTAAGTGCAATCAAATTTTCAATAATATCATCTTGATTATCCAGACCTTCCAACCTTATGTTTTTTATTATCATGCGGGGGTTCATTTTCTTTTTTTCAGAGGCATTATATTTATTACCAAATTTATCAATTAGATCTTTTTTTAGAATATTCTCTGATGCATCATTTTCACAGTGAATGGCAATACCGTTTTTTATTTTCCTAGTACTATTTACATATCATTTACATTCAGAGAAGCTGGATTTATTGCACGCATTATTTCTTTGGACATGTCACTTTCAGAAACATCATTGTCAGCTGCTTTTACAAACAGAATTACAGAATCTCTACTCTGTTCTTTCTTCAAAATTTCACTATATAGACTAGCAGACTTATTTGTTGACAGTGCTGTTTCTGATAACGTCCCATTGATATATTGTATTATATATATATTGTATATTCGGATTCGTACTTATCAATAAGTTTTGTTTGTAATTTGTTCCTGTTTTCTAATTCATAGACGATTTTTTCTAGTAGCATCTTCTCTCTGTGAAGATAATAAATATCTTTTTTCAAAACAGCAGCCTCAATTTTTTGGAGCATTCTTACAATCATTACAGCACCAAGTTAGGTTTGAGCATTCATTCAGTATTTTCAACCATGCATCTTTCAATGAAGCGCAGGATGCATGAAATCGAAAGGAGCAATCGCCACATTTTAAACTCTAAGTATTTACGATGAAATTGTCATCACAATATTTACAGACATTCACATCCGACGACATGTTATTTCTTATTATTTTGGTCAACAGAAATAATCAATATGTATTCAATTACAGTATTAAAATATTTATATCGCATGAAAATTTCTGAAATTCTTGTGCCAAATTTGATCTTAAAAGATTTATTTTTGACACAGAAATTGCAATATTTAATAAAATATTAATCAACAATCAAGGCATACCTTTCTTTATCTACACATTGAACAAAATCACAATAAATTTATTTGTTTTCACCTAGCTCAAGAGACTTACAACGACCCGCTAATCGGTTCGATGTTCACCACTCGAGATGAGAGATGACTTAATTAATTATGATTATATGTCCTAGGTAGTTTATGCATAATATTGTAATATAATATATTTAATCAAATAATCAATATTTTCAGAATTCATTTTATTTTTAATATTATAATGTTCAAATAATTATCAATTGAAAAAGACCACAAAGATTGGTCGAAACGTTTTGAAGATATTAAGTGCGGGTTTACGAGTTTCTTGGCACGCGTGAGAAGCTGGTGCTTCGCACACGTAAACAGATTAAACGTATGGTGGCAAATAGGATCATTTACGACAGTGTTGCCAGATGGTCTCGGCGACGTACCCCTAGACTAATTTGATTTCCCCCTAGAAATCCCCTAGGATGCCCTCACCAAGTACAGAACCGTACGATATTTATCGTACATGTACTATAATTTTGTGCCTACGTACGATAGCACATCACTATCGTACGCAAATTGTACGATTATTTTCATTAAGATTAAAAATGTAAGAAAATAGTTATTTTTTGGCGCTATTAGCAGAAATTGTAGTATTCCACGAACTACGAACTATCAGCACCTTAGAATATAAAATTTTATGTTCTAATATCAGCATCATGTATTTATATTGTTATGTATTGGCGCGGGATTTGATTAAGCTTAGGTCCTGTGGTCTGTTTAATACGCAAAATCGCAGAACACAAAACATATAGTAATTTAGATCAGTTTAGAGTATTTTTTTCAGTGAAAACTGTATTTTTGAAGAGATAAGCTATAAAGTGTTGACAGGCGTTTAAAACAATCTCCTTATTTATTATAAACACTGTTCTGAGAAGTACGATAATTTTAGTACGAAAAAGTCAAAATACGATAATTTTATGCTCCGAGGTACGATAGTTGCCGAGTAAACCTAAAGGTTGGGAACACTGAAAAGGCATTGGCCATGGCGGGATTCTTTAAAGCGGTGGTCATGTTGGGATTTGGGATTGTTGGAAACTGAAAGGCATTGCCCAAAGTATCTGTAATAAAAAATGGATTGACAGGTTCAAGTTTTATTCGGTTTTTGGTTACAGAAGACTCTTAGGTTTTAGATTGATTTCGACATTAATTCTAAGTCACAGACACAGCTCGTAAAGTTCGGCTTTAATTGTCAGGAAAAATATCGAGTGTTCCTATGTCGCTGTCACTGATATTTTTATAAATATTCTCCGAATTGAAGAGCTTCAACATACGGACTGTCGGCTTGAAATCACAGCAATCGACGCTGAGCGTAAGTCGAACTTGCATTATGGCTTCGACCATGGCAACAGACATTTTGTTACGCAGTTTGTCCTTTACTATACTCAGTATAGAAAAGGCGCGTTCAACAGACGCGTTCGAAAATTGCAAACTCAAAGAGCGAGACGAGCTTCGAAATTTCTCCAAACCGTTGTCCACCACTGGCATCCTTAACCTCCCACACCTCACTCCAATAGCTTTCGGTGTTTGTGCGGTTGTCCACGGTCGCGGTGTGCCTGTGCAACAGATTCCATTCCTTAATGGTAGCGTCGACGTCGTTGCACACCGTTTTTTTAAATCCCGTGACGATTTCAGTGATATCGGCTTTAATTTGAGACGACGCGGATTCTGGGCGGAACGTTGACAATTTCTCCAGTATCTTTATATTTGCAGGCAACCTCCTTTGCAACTGCAAGCACAGCCCGATCAAAAAATTTCTGCACCGTTCTTTGACGTTCACGACTGTTTGAGGATCCAGGCTCATACTCAACTGGTTAAATTCGTATCCAAAGTTCACGCACTGAAGTGCCATTAAGTGCTGTTGAAAATCGAAAGTTGCCAATTCATAGCGCGATATTTTTTGCAGCCAGGTCGGAACAACGAGCGTTTGAAGATGAATGTATATGTTCACATCCTCGAACAGTTTGACAGGATCGACGTTTTCGGATTGGAACAGCTTGTTTATGGCCATAACACCCTTAAGACTGTTGCTGAGAAACGTGAGGAACAATTTGTTTTCCAATGTGCAATACATTCGGAACAATTGTGAAGCTATGTAACAACGCTCTTTGTTGCTCTCGGTAATCTGAAAGTGGAGTTTCAGCGCGTCCCATTGATCCAAAATCGCGTCGATAGCCTGAAGCCGAACTAGCCATCGTGTGTTCGATAGTTTCGCGATTTTTGTTGGCATTTTACTCGACAGTGTCTTATAAATTTCAGCGTATTCGATTTGCCGTTTGGTACTATGCGAAAACCAGCTGTGTGTTTCTCGTACCATAAAATCCAAATGTCTTGGCAAGGCTTCACAGGCTTCTTCGGCAGCGAGATGTAACGAATGGCAGATGCACGTTATTACAATTAGTTCTGGATTTATCTCCCGTAATAATGTCGACACCGAGTGATGACGCCCAACGTTCACGCTGGCTCCATCGACTCCGAGACCGATCAATTTTTCTGTCGTGAGACCATCGGTTTTCAACTGAAGCAGTATCGCTTGCGTTATTGCATCTGATGTCCCAGCTTGCATTTCTATCAGTCGATAGAACGTCGTCACGATCTTCTTTTTCTTCGTGCTGAAGTATCTTATCATCAGGCAAAGAACTTTTTTGTATCAATCGTCGTAGATTCATCGATTATCAGTGAATAATAGGACTGATCGATGTCGTGAAGCAGTTCTTCAAGAA
Organism: Crioceris asparagi; assembly: GCA_958507055.1. Classification (NCBI taxonomy): domain Eukaryota; kingdom Metazoa; phylum Arthropoda; class Insecta; order Coleoptera; family Chrysomelidae; genus Crioceris; species Crioceris asparagi. The sequence continues at coordinate 18,919,562 of OY293832.1, forward strand.
TGCAGGGCGATAAAATGTTTTTAATGAGGGCCGAACATTTTGAACGATGGAGCTTGATGTCCTGTAAGATCGAAGATTCTTCGTCAAGACCTTTTATCACGATCGAGAGGTGGTCGACCGTTCTTATGGAGCAATGCTCGGCTACGTAAGTCGCGATTTTTAGCTCGGCAATTTTTCTCCTTTCCGAGAGAGTTGTCTTGAAGAATTTATCCAGTTTTGGTAAACTGGTGATCATTGATGCATCACTGGCATTCTGCTGGTGCTTTTTTGAGGCTCCGTGCTCCTGTAGCGTCTTTCTGTGAGAGTTGAGAGTTGTTTTACAATGTAAGCAAAACGCCTTTGTTGCGTCTCCATCAGACGATTTCAACCATCCTAAAATGCAAATTAAATTAAATTAAAAGCTTCATTGTGTGGATATATAGGGCAAGAAAGAGTGTCTCCCCTTAAAGACGTAAAATAGATTTCAAGTGTAAATTTGAAGCAGAATAATAACTAACCTTTGAAGATTTTTCCCAAGTTTTAACGTATTTTTGCACGTACGTTGTCTTATTATTATTCCGTTCTTTGGGCATTTTTCACGGAATTCTCACCACAAGCCTCGTACTACAGGCATCACCATCACATTTTGCATTCAGAATTTCAGACAGAATTCAGAATAGAATCATATCACATATCATATTATGATTATCATATTATCATAATCATTATGACATATTATGACATTATGTCAGACATAATGTCATATGTCATGTCATAATATAATATCGATTATCGATACATTTTATCGTTTTATCGCCAGAACATGAAGTTTCCATGTTCCATGAAGTTGTGTCTCTCTCTCTAGTAAACTTACTATTTTCACCGTCATTCTCTCGTGGCGGCAGCATCGGTCGACTGACTGCTGACTTGTACTCACGAGTGATATACAATAGCAAAAATACTGTATTTGGCGTGTTTTGACATTTCCCCTAAAAAAAAACCCTAAATATTCTTTCCCCCTATTCTGCCCCTAACTCGGTTGAAAAACCCCTAAATCTAGGGGGAAATCCCCTGATCTGGCAACGCTGATTTACGAGTCATTGGCGCGCGCCACGGTCCACCAACGTGAAATGCAGGCGCACGCGGAGAGTGTCAAATATGTCCCCTGACAAATAAGACAACGCGCGCGAAGCTATGCCTGGCGCAAAGATATGGACCACGTGACCACAGCGCCCAATCACGACTAGGCATTCGAAAAGTAGTCAAAAGTTGAAATGAAATAAGATTATTAATTATCAATTTTATTGTGTCTTTTGCATATTTTCACTATATATTTTCAGATTTTTAATTTGTGTTTTTGGCGTTATATATATAGATTAGATTTCATCAAAATTATAAGTGCAATGTTGATTTAGGTTATTTTGTGTGTTAATATTAATAGATGAGTTAAATTAAGTATTAAACTAATGCGTATCAAATATTGCTGTGGTTGACTCAAATTCGTTACAAATTATCGAAGCTCTTCTTCCAAAGGTTTATTACATTCCGTATAACTTCGTTTTGACAGTCGCAGTCGAATAATAAAGCGCGCGTAGAGAAACTCATAAATGGGTCGGCGCAAAACGGTCGCGAAACCTGTTCAACGTACGCGAAGCAATCTGCGTGCGCCAGCATCTCTCGCGCGCCAGCATCTCACGCGCGCCATGGAACTCGTAAACCCGCACTAAGGGCCGATTTCATAATCAATTTTAATCTCTTATTAATTTTAATCCCAGATCAAAAATTTTATAATTTTTTTGGTTGGGCATATAATTCAAAGTTACTTTGAAAAACGTAAGAGATGGTAACTAACGTTGTAGAAGTTATTGAAAAATGCAGAATTTTTATTCCGTTATCGAGATATGACTTAAACAAATTGGAGAATTAACTAATCTCCCATTAAGGATTCATTATGAAATCGGCCCAAAATGAAATAAACTACAAGCTTAAATCAAGTCTACTATTTCTCAATATCAAAGAAAACTAATCCCAAGAAACCCCGAAATATATATGTTTATATATATATATATATATATATATATATATATATATATATATATATATATATATATATATATATTTAGCGATACAATTAACAAAAAATTACTTATATCTACCTTAACTGTACAAAACTTATTAATTGATTAATTAAATTAGTTTAAAGTTTAAGGTTATCTTAAAGAATAAAGTTAGCCCCTAGATGAGGTTTCTCCGTATGGGCATATGTCGAGTGTTATATGAGAAATAATCATGTATTAGTCAGATGCCTACCTTATATTCTCTTATGGTATTATAGTGGCGAATTTACTATAATTATCAACAATATAATCTTGTTAATTTATTGAAGGTTCTAATGTTAGCATTCCTTTGTATATGTAACGGTAACAAATTATACAGTTTGGGACCTACGTATTTTATAGATTTTTTATGATATTCAGTATCACGTTTAGGTAGAATTAAATGTCTATTCACGTTTATTCTTGTACTATGGTGATGGACTGCTACTTGTTTGATTTCAGGATGAACATGTGTATAGCTACAGACCGTGGAATAGTATAAACTTCTTAAATTTAAAATGTTTTTGTTATAGAGAAGATCAGTTGGGTGTAGGAAGTTCTTTTTATATATGATTTTTAGTATTCTATTTTGGATTACCTTCAACGGTTTTAAGGATTTGCTATACATATTTCCCCATACAAGTATACCATACCTGAATATCGATTCAACTAGTGATTTATATACTATTAATAATAATTTTCTGTCTAGTATTTGTCTTAATATGTAGAATTTATAAATGTTTTCAATTTTTGTGTGAGTTATGAAGCACGTAAATTCCATTTCAGGTATTGGTCCACTACAATTCCAAGATACTTTGTATTAGGTACTTCATGAATCTTATCTATTAAATTATTTGCCTCGATTAATGAGAAGGTTGGCCGATTCACTTCAGTTTTAGTAAATGCAATGTAGTTTTTTTTATATTTAAAGATAATTTATGTATATCAAGCCACCTTTTCACAGTCTTTATTCCACTCTGTGCATTTTCTTTAACTTCTTACCAAGTCGAACCATTAATTATAATCACCGTATCATCCGCATGAGAGATGATTTTCCCTTTAATTTTCAAACTCGTTATAGATTTCATGTACAGGTTGAAAAGTATGGGACCCAGTACTGTCCCTTGCGGTACTCCAATCTCTATGGTACGTGGGTGACTTATCGTTTAACGTATTTTAACTTGTTGTTGTCTTTCTAGAAGGTAGCTCCTAAATACCTGAAGTACATCTCCTCTTATCCCGTTATTTTCAAGGACATCAAGGAGCTTTTCATGGGGTACAGTGTGAAAGGCTTTGGCCAGATCTAAGAAGACAGCAATGCACTTTTTGTCAGTGTTTGTGTTAAGTCTTATTTCCTCTGTTAATTCATACATTGCGTCAGACGAGTTAATACCCTTTAAAAAGCCGAACTGTTTTTCTGATAATAGTTTATTTTTTTCTAAGTAGTTTGTTAGTCTGTCTTTTAAACATTTCTTAAAAAGCTTTGCAAAGTTTGAGATCAGGCTGATAGGTCTGTAATTAGTTATCAAATTCGTGTTTCCAGACTTTAGAATGGAAATTATTATTTAAATTTTAAATGGATTAAGAACCTTTCCAGTTTTAAATATTAAATTAATTATGTGTTTTAGGGGTGTTAGCAAGTTTATGTGGAATTTCTTGATCGTTTCGGAGAAAATTCCATCGTATCCAGGTGTGCTGTCATTTTTTAATGTTCCTATATGTTTTATGAGCTCATTATTATTTACTGGTTTCAAAAACATTGATGAATTGTGGGAGTTTTTTTCAGATATGTCAGGTGAGTGAGGAATATTATTGTACATATCCATACCTATGTTCGCGAAGTAGTTGTTACAGAAATCTGCCATTTCTTTATCATTCTCAAATCTCTGGTTATTGTCGATTATGTATGTATTGAGATTATTGTTTCTGATTTTATTATTAATAGCTTGTGACACAGTTTCGTATATCTTTTTCAAGTTATTTCTATCTTCATCTATTTTTGTTCTATATATAATATTGATTTTTTGTATAGTTGATAACTCTTTTCAGATCATTACGATAATTTTTATAAAAAAAATCCTTTTCTTGAGAGTAGCTCCTTTGTAAATCTTTTTTTTAATTTGTCTCTTTGTTTTATTGACTTAATTATACTGGTCGTAATCCATGGCTTTATTCTGTTAATTTTCTTTGAGTGATATTTTGTGTATTCACATTTGGAGTGTAGTTCTAAAATTATATTGTTAAATTTTTGGTATGCAATTTCAGGATCACCTGCTACAGTAACGTCTGTCCAAATTTCGTTTTGAAGTAAATATAAAAGTTTATCTTTGTTTACTTTGGTTATAGTTTTTGGTTCGACCGGTGTGGTTTTATTATAGTATTTTTTCTGTGAAAAGTTAAGCATGGATAATGGTCTGCAATATCGTATTCTATTACGAAACTTTTAATTTCTAAATTATTACGCTTGAGATTGTTTTTGATAAAAAATTTATCTAGACAGGTATTAGAAATTTCTCTTGTGACTGATTTGATATAAGCCTTGAAACCATATAATGCCATTGCTGAAAAGTAGTTCACGACGTTTTGGTCTGAATCGTCTAAACTATTAATATTTATATCCCCGACCAAAATTTCTATATCCTGTATCGAAATACCTCTAGGATAATCATGCATATCAGTGAGAAAATCATCAATTATACCTTGCGGAGAGCGGTAAATGCACGATATGGCACGAGTTATGTTGTTACACTTAATAATCAATCTACTCAAAATAATGTGAGGTTGAGACTGTGAAATGTGACACTTACATTAAACGTATCCTTTATTAATATAACAACTCCATCATTTTTGTTTATAGTTCCATGATTATAATATGTTGAGTAGCCTTGTATTGAGGATTCAGCATACGAATCAATTTGGTAAGTCTCGGTTAACACAATAATATCACAAAATTTGATTTGAAATGTTTCTAAAATTGATAGAAGTTCATTAAATTTTTTTCTTATTCTTCTAATATTAACATGAAAAATATTAAGTTTCTTCTCCCTAAGTGATACTTGTCTGTTGGACATTCGGGGTCAGTTGCTTGAAGTTTGATGTTATAATTAGTTTTATATTTTTGATTATACTGTTCACAATTAGTTGTTGTTTCATTGCTACCAGTTGACAGTTTTTCTTTTCTTGTTTTCCTCCACAGTATGAGCAGCTTGTAGTATTTGGACAATCTTTACTGTTATGGTAGAAACCATTGCATTTAAAACACTGTTTCAACGAAATATTCTCATAAGCTGGATATCTCTCCCATCCTATGTAGATTTTCTTATGGAACATAATTGTCTTAAATAAATTAGATGAGCATTCTGCAAAAATAGTTTTTGTATTCGATTGATTTGTTTTAATATAGGTCACCCTAACAGTTCATCTTCAGGTATAAAGGTGTTTTGTTTTCTAATAGCTCTTTCGATCTCTTCCTTTATCATTTCTTCGTCACATGAGTAGCCGGTGATTTTTATTTCAGGGTTTATCAGTTTGGTTTCTTCTACTTCATGATATTCGTCTAATTGTTGCATCATTTCACATCTCAGCTTTTCTAGGCTCTTCATATCATTACATTTGATAATTAGGTTTACAGATTTCGCATTTCTTATTCTGTTTATACCAATATTTAGCTCTGTAGGTTTGATTTGCTTCATTACTTCAGCTTTAGTTATATCTGGCTCCTGTTTTCTTTTGGGTTTTATAATCAGTTCAGGTATGTTTACAATTCTCCTATTTAATATTGTCTGTTGATTATTTAGAATATCTGCAAATGAGACAGGGTGTATTGGGGTTTGATCAGTCCTTTGTTCATATTTCGTTTTGAATTCCTCTAATTCTCTCTTTAATAGTGTTATTATCTCATCTTTACTTGATATTATTTCGTTTTTACTATCAATTAGATTGTTTAGTAGTTTTAATGTATGCACATCTTCGCAATCTTCACAATAGAATTTCATAATACGTTTTCCGAGTTCCATCACTTTTATCTTCGACGAAGTTAGTTTTGAACATGTTTTGCATATTTTCTTCGTACAATTATCACACTCATAAATACGTATTGTTTGTTTACATACATCACAGGAGGTCATATATATATATATATATATATATATATATATATATATATATATATATATATATATATATATATATATATATTGATTTTGTATTCTTGACTGGTTTTATAATAAATAAAAAGATGTTCTTGGGGATGCAGTCATATATTAAATAAAATTCTTTCAATCAAAGAATTTTATTCAATATATGACTGCATCCCCAAGAACATCTTTTTATTTATATATACATATATATATATATATATATATATATATATATATATATATATATATATATATATGATGTGATATTTCTGTATATGAATTCAATTGATACATAATCAAGATGATTATATAACATAAGCCGTTACTGCTAAATAACTAGATTACGCTAGGACGTCTAACTGTGACGACAACAACTACTGCGAGGGCAAACATCCCTACCGCCATTGAATGACATCGACAACTGTTAGGACAATAAGAACACTTTATTACATTGTCACAATATTGCATAATACCACTATAAATGTTCAATCAGATTGATTACCAAACAAAGCACCGCCTCCCAGACAAATATCATGATTTCAAGGATGTTGCTTATCTTCAGTTCGTCGAGCCGTGTCTGATAATCAATCCTTATTTTGAACTCATATTAGTATCAATCTTCAGCCTGGCAAGATGAAGCTACTAAAAAAGAAAATCATTTCACACAAAAGTGATTACAGAAATGCTCAAACCAACAAATGTACCTTAGCGAGACATGCCCATGAGAAACGCCATACTCCTAATTTTGAAGGTGTGTACATCCTACCTAACGAGTTCAATTTATTCAAAAGAAAAATACCCGAGATGATAGAAATTACCAAAGATACGAGGGCTATGAATACATGTAGTGATGTACATGGACTCAGTTTACTCCTACTTGATTTCAAAAGTTTGCACCAACAACGTGAACAATCGGACATAGGTTAGGATTATATTGAAGCTTGCATACAAGTTGATATGAATACAAGATTATGTTTTGAGTTTTATGTCATCTAGAATATCAATCGTCATATGCCAAATATACCACTTCTATGTTCTGAGTAAGCTTGAACTCCCACCCAGTTTTCGAACAATAATAAATTTAAAAAAACTGTTTGAAATATTTTCTTGCACATTCCTTTCTCTTCTTGCAACCTCCTTCAGAGAATGAATTTGTTCTAGAAATGTGATAGTGTCATCAACATTCCTGTAACATTGTATTTTCACCTTCTAAATATTTTTTAAGCTACTGTTTTTAATGGGTAATCTTAATTTTGTATTGTAATAGTTTTAATACCACTATGAGGAATTTTCCAACCGTTTCAAATTATAATCCTCACTTGCTGAGTAAGTTCATATTCAGTTTGCGAAATCACTCCAATCTAATATTTTTTCCTTAGCCTTGATAATGGAAATAGATATTTCCGAAAACTTGGGTAGCAAAAACAGTATTCTTATTTAAGCCCCATATAACATCGGCAGAATTCCCAATTTCATTCGTGAACCACTTTTACATATATATGTAATGTAAGGACTATAATTTCCTTATGGACTCAGAATGATGAATAACAAGAAGTGTCTCCCTGTAAACAAAATATTTATTTTATTTATGTAATTCTTAAAACGAATATTTACAACCCTCACCTGTAAACAAAGAACATTAAACCTATCAGTCGATTATATACTAGAACTAAAGATAAAGTACTTACTAACGACATATCTCACTGTGTTTATAGCATTCAAGACTGTGAAAAGAACTATATTGGACAAACCATCCAACTTCTCAGAAATCGAATTACTGGCCACCGCAGTGATGTAAACATTAAAAATACGTTCTGTGCTTTGGCAGAGCATGCAACTTCAACCAAACATCTACCTGATCTTGATAACCCTAGAGCAGGGGTCGGCAACCTTTTGAGTCAGAAGAGGCAAAAATTACAATTTAAAAAATTTTAAAGTTCTTAATGAGCCATAATTTTTTTTGTTAGGTAATCACTTATTATCTAAGTAAAAAATTAAACATTTACATACAACACTAACTTAACCAAGGATGGCTTTGCATGGTTATTCAAGTAGAACATTTAAACTTTACTAAACAATTTAACATGTATTTAAAAAAAAACAATAAATTCAATGGGAGCGTTGGCTTTGCATGGTTTTAGAAAGTTTGTATAAATTTGGCTAATAACTTGTTGTTTTAAGTTTCAAACACGACTCAAAATTTTCATTTGTTAGTTGATTTCTTACTTTACTTTTAATTATATTCATGCAAGAAAACGTTTGGTCGCACGAATATGTCGATCCGAAGATAGTCAGCACTCCAAATGCCAACTTCTTCACCTCGCTGTGGCAATGTGGAAGGCTATTCCATGCATCGAATATAAGTGACTCAACTCACGGCATTTCTTTTAAAGCTGTCCACTTTTTTTGCGTTACGTACATACATTTTTGGACCTCCAACTTTTCCAACTTGCTCTTCAGCTCTGTAAATTTTCCACTCCACAAAACATTACTTTTTAAATCGATCAATTGCATTTCTAGAGATCCAGTATCAACTCCAAATGGCTCAATGTGGTTTTCGTTGCTATTTGTGTTGAGAGGATTTACTATGAATGCTAGAGTGGTTTATTCTGCTCTGAAGAATCGTTGTTGTCCCTTTATTTTTCCCTGTCATACTTCTGGCTCCATCAGTTGCTATTGAAATTGAATTTGTTTAAATCGATCTTATTATCTTCGAGGCATTTTTGCACGGCATTCGCTATATCTTCCCCTCTAGTTTGCCCTGAGAGCGGTAGCAATCCTAGAAGTTCTTCTTTTGGACTATCGGAAGACATATACTTGACAAAAAGGGAAACTTGTGCCGTGTCTTTTATGTCGCAAGACTCATCTATATCAAGTGATAAGGCAGAAGCCAGTTGAATGTCTTCCTCCTGCAAATATGTTACATTTGAAAGCATTTTAGCTATTCTATCTTGTACTGTTTTAGCAGATTGTGGCAAATCTTTGATTTTTTTCAAGATTTTCGGTTTGCTTTTGAAATCACGAAAGAGTTCTTCAGATGTACGTATGAAGCAATCTTTGACATACTCACCATCTGTGAATGGTTTGCCTTTTTGCAATTTCTAGTTATACCACGAAGCTTGCCAGATTAAGATTACTTGTAGATTGCGTCCAGTTACTTAACATGGAACTTGATTGCTGTTTTTGTTTTTTGAACTCGTCGACAGCTTTTTTTCGTTCTTCGCCGGCTGGATATTTACTAGCAAACTGAGTATGTCTTGTAGTAAAGTGTCTCTCCAAATTTGATTTCTTATTGTGCGAGTTTTTCGTGACAGATGAGACAAGTCGGAAGGCCATCTGAGTTGCATATGAAAGCGAACGACTCCGTCCAATCCCGATTGAATTCTCGATGCTCTTCTTCAGTTCTTCTTTTTTTTTGTAGATGCTTGCTTTGAATCTGTAATAAAGAATTTCTAAAATTATTATTTAGTTATCCAAAACAGCACATGACAAGCTTTGCAATTACTATGTCAACATATACCTAAGTCCTACAGAAATATATCCGAAGAGCTGGGTATAATGAAATATAATTTATCAAAAAACATTTTACAACAATATAGCCCAATTACAAGTAGATAGTTTCGTCGCATCTGTGGGTCGCCTCCCATGTGCGGTGATCGGCGACTGGCACGAACGAACTTGTCAGAACGTGTTTATCACGGCACAGTCTGCACAATTTAGTTTTTTTAATTTTGTGGAATTTTATATGATACTTACTTTACTATAATCTAAAACTGCAAATACTTTAATCCTCAGAGTTCGAGAATAGGTTTACTAAATAACACTTATATTTATTATTTTAACGCTAATTTTTAAGTATCAAAAGCTAAAATAAATAAATAACAAAATAGGTAATTTATTAAATATATATTTTGATAAAAACACTTTCGAGGTAATATCTTTTTTGACAATTCTTATTGAAATTGAAATATGTATACGTTTTTTTGAAATATAAGACTTATTATGTTACCTACCTTTTCTTTTTTTTTAAATGATTATTATATATGTACATACATACCTTTGGGAAGATAATTCGCTTCTAACTCTCCTACTTGAAACAACAAACTATACGGGACAGCCAAAGCACTGGTGAAGACGCCAAACTGTCTTGCATCGAAAGCGAATAATTAAAATTACAGACCTAACATAGAAACCACGGTCCGACGGATTGTGCATAGATACATCCGAAAAGCGTCATTCGAGAGCTTCCGACGAACTGACGACGCGTTTAACGGGGAGGGATGCGTTGAAAAGCGTGTACAAGTGGCTGAGAGATAGAAATGGTGCCTAATCCTCGTTAATCAATTCAGAACGATTTTTAAATGTTTTTCTTATAAAATAAATAATATTTGCGGCATGGAACTAAAGAGCCGCAGCTTCACATCCAAAGAGGCGCATGTGGCTCGCGGGCCGCATGTTGCTAACCACTGCCCTAGAGTCATCCACATAGAAAAGAATTGGCATAAACGTATCTTTCTTGAAATGGTAGAAATAGACAAGGAGTGCAACAGCATGAACAAAAGAACTGACATTCATGGTCTGAGTCAGGTTTACTCCTATTTGTTGTCCTTTTATAAAAGGCCACAACCACAAAGAATAGCAAATGCACTAGAAGAGTATGACCTTTATTTTAATTAATAATTTGGGGTGGGTTCACTTAAGTTATGTAATTATACCAAAGATGTTATATACGTGCTTATGCAAATCCAGGAAGAGCGCCAACTATCCAAAGATAGTGAGGATAGGGACAATGACCAATCAAATAAAAAACAATAACATTAACCACATTTAATTATAATACCGTTTTTTTAAATGTGAAGTGAAGCTCCTTATCACACAATTTTAAGTAGGAAAGAAAAAATAAAACAGAGTGAAGCTCCTTATTACAGTCGAAGGTAATAATATTTAGGACAACAATAATATGTAGAAAACCAGTGTCAATCCCCTTGAACACTTGGGCTTTACAAGAGAAAAGTTTTTACCCGACAACGCTGCTAATGTTTAAATAATTAATAAATGGAAAATAGGTACTAGTAAAATTACATATTGAACCAATGGGGAAATAAGAACAGTCTTACTTGTTAGTAGAGACATGAGACTCCTTACTGGAAGCACCCAGCCTGGATCTCGGCTACCCCTGCCTCGGTGAAGAGGAAAACCGGGGTACTTTGGACAGAAACTTCTCTGGGTTCCATAACAATAAGGATCTTTAGGTTCTGCAATATAAAAACTTGGTACTCCAGCAATATACTTACTGTGGTCACTTAAATTGGATTCATGAGGTAAAGTGAGGTTAAATTGACTTAACTACACATATGTACAACCCAACTGGTTACGGTTTTGAATCATAACATAATTAACAATTAATAAACTGCATACCAGTGGTTATCTGACCATCAAAGTAAATCGCCTTTGCAGGACTTTAAAATTAATCTAGTTATTGTCAACTACAGGACATCACGGCTCGAGCAAAAAGAAGGCTTCAAACCAAACTCCCGTTATTTATACAGTGCGTTCATAAAGTATGGAAACGCTTCAATAACTACTAAAATATTATCATATAGAGAAAAAGGTTTGACAGTTCGATTTTTTATTTTGATTTTCTTATTTTATATGCAAAGAGCATCATCTTATCCCCTCCTCTTTCCAGGTTATGACGTCATTATTTACATTTTTAAATGGGAATGCCATAATTTTATATTATAAACGGAAACCTGGCAATTTTCTGTATTCAAAAATACCAAATACATGGGTATCAACATAAAAAAAAATGTTAAATACAGGGTGCTAAAAAATAACATATTTTTAATTGCTGCTTACAATTTTATACAAATTATGCATAAAAACAAGTATGCGTTTGAATCCTTAGCAACAATTAATAAGTTCTTAGTTACCACTGCATATTACTATTATTGTTATTATTAAAAATTGAAAGCAGCAAATGAAAATATAATAATTTCTTAGCACCCTATATTTCATACACTTTTATGTTAATACCCATGTAGTTGGTATTTTTGAGCTCAGAAAATTGCCAGTTTGTCGTTAATAATATAAAATTATGGCCTTCCCATTTGAAAAAAAAATAATGACGTCATAATTTGGAAGGTGGAGAGGATAAAATGATGCTGCTTGCATAAAAAGTATAAAATCAAAATCAAAAATCGACCTGTCAAGTATTTTTGTCTATATGGGTCACAATGGCTGAGTGGGTTAAGGCGCCGGAAGAGCGTACGTAGCTTGTCGCAGCTCATCGTGAGCGCGGGTTCGAATCCCGCCTGAGCCATGGTTGTTTGTAAACTGGACCCGTGCATAGGTATCCTGTATACCTCTTCGGGAGTGTATTCCAGATATTAAAAAAAAAATTTGTTAATATTTAAGAAGTTATTGAAGCGTTTCCATACTTTATGAACGCATTGTATAATAGCTCTAAGGATATTTAAATACCTATGTTGGTAGCATTTCACATTGACACAAGTAATGCCAGCTGAGGCTGAGAGCACTGACAGCAATGTCACGTCAAATTTATAATAAAATGGAAGAGAAGTAGAAGAAACATAAACAATCATAATATTGTTACAGTATTTTTAGTCATATAATAAAAGTCGCAAACTTAATAATCTATATTTAATCACCGAACACCAACATCAATAATAACATCAGAGAGACCCCAAAAAAACGTTGTCTCTTCATCTGTCATATCCTCTGCCGTTCCATAGTGTGCTGTTGTTCCGTCAATCGTCAATGTGCCACCTATAACAGGCTTGTTCGACTCGGCCATCCTGAAACAATTAATGCCCCCATTAATTTAACTCTCCAGCAGATCAATCGAATCTTGACGATCCGTAATTCTGTTATCGCTATCGTCACCCTCATCATTATTGCAATTGCCTTCCACAGTGCTGTTGTATCTCTTTAACGAGTCAATAGCAACAACACCTCTGAACGTTTTGTAGCCTCGCATACCTTTCACGGCAGTGATGACAAACCTATCAATATTCATCACTTTAGCAATTCGATAAGGGCCATCAAATTTAATAATCATTCTCCTGTTCACGCCTTTCTCCCCTGAACAGGTACTCGTCTTATGTCATAACACCAAATCACCCATTTTGTAGGTGTCGCCTGCGGTTACAACCTTTCGTCTACGATCGTATAACGCCTTCATTTTACGACTCGCCTTTTTCCGCCTTTCAAGAAGAGCAGATCCGCATTTACGCCACTAGTATGTGCAAAGAGCAGCAGAACCGGGGAGTACCCAGTGCTCTGGTTGCGGGTATTATTTTGGCCCCACACTATCTCAAACAACTTGTCATCCTAAGCAACCTCAGACTCTGCGCTCGCCTCTATTGTATTTAGCAATGTACGGTTCCTTTCAACCTGACCATTCGCCCTGGGTGTAGCAATTGCATTCAGCACGTGTTTAACACCCTTCTCCGCCAAAAAGTCAGCAAACGCCTTGCTGGTAAACGCCAATCCGCGGTCTGAAGTAATACGCCTTGGGTACCCAAATTCGCAAAACTCCTCTCTCAATTTCAGTATCGTTTCAGAAGATCTTAACGATCCAGTCGGCTTTGCCACAGTATATTTAGTGAAACCATCTACCAGCATGAGTACATACTGATTACGCCTATTACTTCTACAGAACGGCCCAACGTGATCTATGTGCACTGTATGAAAAGGAATCGCCACCTTCTCAATAGGATGCAACAGACCCGGAGTACGTCCATGATCGCCCTTGCTATAAGCACAATACAAACATGCATTCACATACTTCTTGACAAATCGACCCATCGACAAGTTTTTTTCAACAGCCTTTGATACCTTGGATGACCTATGTCATCATGGTGCTTCCTCAGCAAATTGAATTTCGCCATAGCTGGTACATATAAACGACCAACTAGAAAGGTTTTTCTGAATAAACGACCATTCACCACCTTGTACACTGCTTTCACACCATTGTCAGCCGTATTTCCAATTAGACTAAGTAATCAATGCCTGTACCTTTTCATCCTGTAATTGTACTGTCAAAAACCAATCATTGTCGCTAGGATTCACCAAACAAACATTCACAAGGTTTCGACTTAACTCAACCACATGTTGCATTCGCTGTCCAGCCCTATATTTAACAGTCATATCATACCTCTACAGCGCCATCCACCACCTAGCTATCCTGGAAATTAAATCTTTCTTCAACATTGTTGCTCTCACAGCTGAACAGTCAGTAACTACCTTAAAACGTTTAACTGATTAAACAACCGCCAGAGTTTCAAGTTCATAGCTATGCCATAATTGTTCTGCCATCGTTGTAGCCCCACTATAATAAGATATGGGTTTAAGTTCACCAGTCACCTGTTTCTGCATCAGAATACCAGGTACGCCTAGCTTACTGGCATCTGTATGCAATTCAGTATCTGATGAGCTATCATTTAACCCTAATACTGGCCGTGTAGCTAATAACGCCTTAAGCTTTTCAAAAGCAGCTTGCTCACGCTCGGCCCAACGCCATGGAACCGATTTTTTTATTAGGTCTGTCAATGGTCTAAAAACGGTGGCAAAACCTTTTACAAACTTCCTGAAATAGCTTGCTAATACAACAAATTGTTTAACGCCATGCAGACTGGTAGGTGTCGGAAAATCTTTAATCGCCTTGATTTTCCTCTCACCCGGACGAATACCATCAGAACTCACCTCGACCTAAATACTCTAACTGACTCTGCAAAAAGCTACATTTCGCCAGGTTGAGCTTCAGTCCTGCTTCCGCCACCAACTAAAGTACCTTTTCCAATAATACCATGCCATCCAGCACTGTTGCTGAGGGTATTAGTATATCATCCATATACGCTAGTATCATATCATTCTGCAAACCACCCAACATTCTATTAATCACCTTCTGGAAGGTTGCCGGTGCATTGGCCAAACCAAAATGGACTATTGAGCTGATCCTCGACCAGAGGTAAGGGCGATCGATCTTTAACAGTGATAGCATTCAATTATCTATAGTCAACACAAATACGTACATCACCATTTTTTTTGGAATTAATACTAGGATTTGCATACTCAGAATCACTCTCCTGAATCTCACCTGCATCCATCAAATCTTGCACCATTCCTCTGACCAATGCCCTCTCAGTAAACGATAATCGATAAGGTCTGTACACCACAGGCCTATCTGTTGTCAACTGAATTTTCATTTCACCTAAATCAGTCACACCTAAATCTCCAACGTGAGCTGAAAAACATTTCTTCATTGTTACTAACAATTCATGTAATTTTGTCATTTCAGTTTCATCAATCTCTACCCCATTTATAAATGTCAAATGCTATATGAAGTGGTTTCATCTACTGTCACCCTACTCACCGATAATGTAGGTCCAATTACTTTAGCCCTTATAATAACCTGTCCAGCTTTCCATTGTACAGAATTGTCGCCCAAGTTGTACAGCTCAATATGTACTGAATCATCACTTTCTAATACGTAATTTCTATTCATCACAATCGCACCATTAGACGCATAGTGCCTAGCAGGGACCCAACATTCACCTGGCTGCATCCCTTCTACCACAACTTCCACGTCTGCATCCTCACCTTGACCCAAGGTGAAGGTCTGAACTGGTAACACTCGCCTAGTGATGAAGCTAAAGCTGGTTGCCCTAAAAGAAGATCTGCACCGGCAATATCACATTCAGCTATCAAGGTCTGAACAGGTATCGTTACTTCATCCACGGTGATAGGCAGCTGCACTTCGCCCTTCACTGTGCATAGCCCACCACCAAAACCTTTCACTATCACTGAGGAGGGTTTACCTGTATCTAAATATACATTTAGGCATGTACCATCCTTAGCAACAGCCTTCTTTCTATAAACATCATCTACTATGTCTACCATTCTCACCTGATACAGTTTACGCCTAGCCACCTTGTTCTTTTTATCTTCATTTGACTTTTCGCCAGTCCTCTTGCCTCGCTTTGGACAAGCGATTCGGTGATGCCCAATGGCACCACACTGCATACAACGGTCCTCCTTCGCCTTGGGGCAGTTTTTGCTGATGTGAGATCCATATTCTTGGCAATTAAAACACCTTATGCCTCGAGGATTGATCTTCTTCTCCAGCCGTTTCACAAACTTGAGATGCGTTGGATGCTAGGTGGTCCCTAAACTACGCTTTTCCAGGTCACCACTGTTGCCACTGGTAGATGCCTGCTCAAACCTGTCAAATGAAGATAGGAAACCAGTATACAATTCATCTACGGTACCACACTTGAACGCTCTAGCATTCGCTTTTAATTCAGAGGGCAACCCATCAATCAGACACGATAGCGCCTTTGTGCCAGTGATGTCACACCTCTTCATTAATGCTACCTTAGTACCGTAGTAGTGAGTCATGGTCTCACCTTTTGACTCTCGCCATCATTTCCCAGAGCAATTGAGCAATATCGTGTGTCCTTGGCAATGCCTTCTGAACAGCAACCTTCCAGTCTTCCCAAGAAAGGTCGTAAACCTCGAGCCCATTATACCACCACCTTGCCTCGCCTCACATGAAATAGGCTCGCTCGTAGGCAGACCACCCATGAATTTCACCCAGCTGATCGACCTTAACCACTTACCAATATTACAATCCCTATTGTCCGGATCAAAAGGCTCAATAATCTCGCCTCCTGCTCTCGCCCATGATGCCGGACAACCCGAACTGCAGACTGATGACCCCCTACTCAAAACAGCCTCACCTGGTTGGGACGGTTGCACGCTATTTCGCAGCTT
This sequence comes from Crioceris asparagi, assembly GCA_958507055.1. Lineage (NCBI taxonomy): Eukaryota > Metazoa > Arthropoda > Insecta > Coleoptera > Chrysomelidae > Crioceris > Crioceris asparagi. The sequence continues at coordinate 18,936,573 of OY293832.1, forward strand.
CAACGCCTTGGCAGTTTCCGAAACTACAATCTTCCGAATGCTGTCTGCAAAGCCGCCTTTTTCCATCAATCGCTCTATAAGCTTGTCTTCCGCCATTTGATCAGGGTCCGCGGACCCATCAACATCGCTATCTGCCTCGTAATCCAATTGATTCTCGAATCCTTCACCTTGATGAGCCATGATAGCAGTAAAACTCAAGAGACAAGTAATCAAAAACTCCGTAAAAACAGCAGAAAACCGAAATCACCCAGGACGCTACGCCATACACCAAGCCAAGTTCTTTTTTTTAACAACGCCTTTGAAATATAAAGGAAATACAGTTCTAAATCATAAAAATAACAGACAAAATCACGGCCATCCCACTTCTGAACTGTTACAGTATCTTTTTAGTCATATAATAAAAGTCGCAAACTTAATAATCTTTATTTAATCACCGACCTCCAACATCAATAATAACACCAGATAGACCCCAAAAAAAAACGTTGTCTCTTCATCTGTCATATCCTCTGCCGTTCCATAGTGTGCTGCTGTTCCGTCAATCGTCAATGTGCCATCTATAACAGGCTTGTTACAATATTATTTAAATTTAAAGTGCATGATACTTCAATATTTCACTATCATTATATGTAATTTTGAACATGGATACAATCCGAGAACACACTACCACTAACCTAACCTAACCTAACCTAACAATTTGATTAGATTTCAGATAGAACTTTAAATATATTTTATTTCTAAATAAAAATGAAAAAGCCAAACAATAACTGCGACAAATCTTTATTTACTTGTTTCACTGACTGCCGGCGACAAAAACCCGCTTTCCTCTCAGACACCACAAAATTTGTATAGTCTGGAGTGCAGCCCAACACAGACCTCCGTAAACAAAATGGGATAATTAAGTCCATGTTAGCATTCAACGAACTCATAAACAGAGAAACATAGAATTTTTGTATTGTAGATAAAAATCGAAAAGAAGTATATATACTAAGGTTAGTATTATTTAAACTTTTACTAATAATATTACCATAACAAGGCATATTGAAACCACTGACAAATCAGTGTAATGCAGGTAGGTGGTAATTGTATTGTTACAAGAGAATGAAGATACATAAGCAATTGTAATACACATGTTCAACATTGATTACTCACCAGACTTAGGTTTGTACACACTAAATCATGTATACCGGCCTATTTTTGACAGTTTCATTTCCTACATTATTTTATTTTTGAAAGGAAACTAAACTCCATTCCTTAAAATAGAAAATTATTCTGTGCAACCACTTTTTAAGATTCTGTCAACCTCATAGCACTTCTTCAACACATCCATCTTAACTACGTATTCCATGTGGTCATTGAATCTTTTCACTAATTTAGATAATGGCTCAAAAACTACACTGATCTATTGTTCATCCATTTAGGGAAAAGTTAAGCCATCCATACTGTCCCGCCAATCAGAATCGCCCCTTTTCAAATATTTGTTGTCAACAGGCCTTTCGGCAGATCTTTTCGCCATTTTTTCACTGTCTCGCAAGTATAGATCATTTATGCTTATAATTTTTTTCCAGTTCGACAAAGTTAAAAAATGATCCCAACTAAATCTCTTGTCAAATCATGAACCACTCTACCACCAAGATTTTTTTCTGTAATGTCACTAACTCTCCCGACGTAAATCTGAAACTGGCAATCATATCCAGATTCTTCTGTTCTAATCCAAACTTTGTACCCACGCTTTATGGGCTTGTTCGGCATATATTGTTTGAGTACACTACGACCTTTAAATCTAATCATTGGCTCATCAATACTTTGAGTCTTACTAGGTGTTAGGCCGTTCTTGTATGTCTGATAATATATCTAACAATGGGCGTACTTACAAAGTTTGGCAAAATCGGGGCTATTCCTATCCAGCTGTACCAAGTTATCATTTATATGTATGTTTGATACAATCCAAGTAAATCGATCTCTCGACATAATGAAGCTTACATATGAATCTCCGAGTTCGGTTCTAGAGGACCAATAATCGCAATAACTTGGTAGCTTTTTTATCGCCATTATCAAGTTGATGGCTGTAAAGGATTTTATTTCTTTAGCATTGGTAGGTACAAAACCATTATCATTACCTCCTGACTTTTGTAGGGCATATAAATTTGTTTGGAGAGCAAAAACCTGTGTGGAATCCAAAACAAATAATTGATAATAAATGTCCTTTTTTCGATCTGAAATGAATAAAGGAAGATATGTATATCTACTTCCTAGTGTCATCAAGCCGAATGTACCCCAAATTTATTCATCTAATTCATAGATTTTCTTATGAATCTGGACCGGCAACCATACAAATATATATTATTGTATGAGCCTAGTAAACATGAAACTTACCCGCCATTTAATAATTTTCCTTATATTTGAAGAGAAACAATGTGCACCATTAGTATAACAAACACGTAAATAAAATATTCTATACGACTAAAAATCTGATGCCCACCGCGTGAAACGAAATTTTCTGGAACGGGGCTGCCTCTAACGCAAGCGTTCAGTATAGGGGGTTTATGGTAGATAAACTAGGGAAATGCCAAATAATTATTTTGTAAGTGTTCTGACTGTGTGCACACTAGAAAACAGAGGGTTAAATCGGTATTTATTTGTCTTTTTTCAATATTCAGTGATAAAATTTCATAATTTTATAATTTTTTAATAATAAACGTAGGATGCTTATTTCAAACAATTTAACGAAAACGTGTACGGGCATTAGAAGAAAGGATGGTGGGAATTGGTAGACAATATCTTATAACCGACCCCATAGATAGAAATCTAAAGGGAGAGGTCTGGGGATCGGGGAGGCCAAGGAAATGACTTCCTTGTTCAATACACCTCTGCTAATATATTCGATCTAAATGTTTTCGCACATTTCTCTGAAAATGTGCATTGGCAACCGTCTACTTGCAAGAACATATTTTGCCGTAACTGCAAGGGTATATCTTCTAATAAATTAGGTCAGACTTGGGTCGAATACTGGAATCCGGTATTCGAATATGAATCCTGAATACTTTATTCTAAATTGTATTCGAATAATCCAGATTCGAATACAAAGAAAAAAAAGTATTTGAATACCTCTGTATTTGAATACGTGGATTCGTTGACATATGAATATTTCAGGAATATTCCAACTAAAAAAACATATCTATGTTCTGTTTAGAAAAATATGTAATAAAAATAAGAAATCTATAATAAAACTTAAAATATATTTTTCTGATACACAGTGTCACCAGAGATGTTAAATAAAATGCACTAATTTTTATTTTTTTAAGTTTCAATAAAAAAGATTTGAAAAACAATATTAAAGTTATGAATAAAACATAAAATGCTTTGGTACACGCTTCAGTTGCGTTAAGCGTAACGATTATTAGGATTAGAATAGTCGGTATTCGAATACTGGGTTTCAAAAACGGTATTTAATAATAATAATAACGGTTTATTTCCCAAGAAACATAAATGTTTATAACAGGGAAAGTAAAAAAAAATTATATATAATAATAAAAAAAAAACACAAGTATTAGAATAAACAATGAAATCAGAAATGTAATAAAAAAAAAGTTGAAACTTATTTATTATAATAAATATTTTTTCAAACTATTTTTGAATCTTGTTTTGCCGAATTTTTTAAGAAAATCCGGTAACTCATTATATAATTTTATGCCGTTATAAAGAATTGATTGTTTGCCAATTGTTGTTTTAATTTTTATTAATACAAGATTATTGGAACACCTAGTTAAATAATTGTGTTGATCACAATTAAACCGAAAAACTAAATTTGAATGTTTTAAATTATTTATGACCAGATGAATGAATATACAAATTTTAATTTTATATAATGAATAAATGTCAAATAATTTCCTGGGTTTTTATAAATTAACTGTGGGTTCTTTGTAATTTAATTTGAATATGCACTTTATAATTTTATTCTGAAGTATTTTCAAAGGTTTCAGTAATGATTTTGTTGCTGAACCCCAAACTGAAATTAAATATTGAAGCTTTGAATATACTAATGAAAAGTATATTAATTTCAGGTATTTTAGAGGTAAATAATTTCTAATTTTATACAGAATTCCAATTATTGGAGCTATATGTTTTCTCAATTTTTCAATGTGTTTGGACCATGTTAGATTTTCATCTATGAATAATCCAAGAAACTTTACAGTGGAAGAGTATTTAATATTATCATTATTGAATTTAATTTGATTTTTTAAATCAGTAGATATATTTTTTCTGGCTAAAAAAGTAAAAGATGATTTTTTATAATTTAGTGTTAGCTTGTGACATTTTAACCAACTAGAGATTTTGCTGATATCCTGCATCATATTAGTTTTGATTTCTTGTAAATTACTTCCACTATATACTATAGAAGTATCATCAGCAAACAAATTTATTTTTCCATTCAATTTCAAACTTATCAACGAATTTATATACATAAGAAAAAGAACTGGTCCCAGGATAGACCCTTGTGGAACACCACATAATACGGTTTTTTCTTAACCAGATACTTCTCCCATGCATACAAACTGTTTTCTATTGAATAGATAATTTTGAAACCATTTGAAAACCAATCCCCTAATTCCCATATGATACATAATATTCAACAAAATTTTATGATCCACTGTATCAAATGCTTTACTCAGATCCAGTGATAAGAGTCCACCATATTTTTTGGAGTCCAGATCAAGTTGGAACTGAGTTATCACATCCAAAACAGCTGATTCTGTGTCACTATATTTTCGAAATCCGTATTGAGCGTTATGTAATAATTTTGATTTATCAAGGTATTCCAATAATCTTGAATGAACAGTTTTTTCAATAATTTTAGAAAGTACTCATAATATTGAGATTGGTCTATAATTTGTCATTTCATATTTATTACCTGTTTTGAAAATTGGTTTTACCTTGGCAATTTTTGTTTTATCAGGAACTATGCCCGACAAAAAGGAAAAATTTATTAATTTGCTCATCAAAGGTGCCAGTTCTGATTTCACTACTTTAACAATTTTGATACTTATTTTGTCTAACCCTGGAGCTTTTCTTGCATTCAGTAAACTGATTATTTCTTCGATCTCTTCTGGGGTGGTAGGTTTCAGGTACATGGAAGTAGACTTTGACTCCATCGGATATTCACTTTGCCTGGGAATTTTGGCAGCTAAACTGGGACCAACATTGATGAAATAATTATTGAATTTCTCACAAATTTCATGTGGATCTTGTAGTATATTTCCATCAACGGAAATAAATTTTATGTTTTCAGTATTATCCTTAGTTTTGTTATACAGGATTTCATTTATCGCATTCCAGGCTAGTTTTGGAGTAACATTTTTGAGTTTTTCGCCGTAATATTTTTCTTTAGATTTTCGAACAGTTTGTTTTACAAGTTTATTGAAAAAATTGTAAGAATCAATTATTGATTGTACATTGGGATAACACTTTTTTTTATAATGATATTTATCTCGCTCTTTTATCAATTTTGAAATCTTTTCATTGAACCATGGCTTAGAATCCTTTCTTATTTTTATTGCTTTTTCACAGGAACAATCCTCAAATATTTTCAATATCATATCATATATCTTGTTTACTTCATCATATTTGTGAAAGTTTTCATGAAAAATTCTTCTTTCAGTTTTACTTGATCGAAAACATGAAATTTCTTATAAGAAAACAGTTTTTTTGATTGCGTGTTTTTCATACAAATGTCCGTAACTATGAGTTTGTGGTCACTCAGGGCACTGTTTATGATCGAAATATTACATTCTTTAGTTGAGTTTGTCAATACATGATCAATTAAAGATGATGTATTCTTAATGTCTCTGGTAGATATTTGATCATTGCAAATTTTGAAATTATTGAATGGCATATATCACTATAAAAATTTGTTTGATCGTTATTCTTTAGAATATTTATGTTCATATCACCAAATATAAAACAGTCCAATTTAGTTTCGTTTATACTATAAAGTTTCTTATCGATTTGGTTTAGAAAAGTAGAAGCGTTTTCTTTTGGGGAACGGTATGCACCACCAAGAATAAGGTTGAACTTTGGTAATTTCACTTCAATATAAGCATTCTCAGTATCCTTGTCCATAATTTCAAAGTCTATGTTTTTCTCCACAAAAATTCCTATGCCACCTCCACGTTTCTCTCTTGATGAATATAATGAATTATAATTATTGAAATTATAATAAATTTCTTCTTCTTTACTCATCCAAGTTTCGGAAATGATCACAATATTTATTTAGAATCCAGAATACCGAGTACTGTGCAAAAAAGTATTCAGTCGAATAACAAATACCAAATTCACAAATGTATTCGAATAGTATTCGAATACCAGCCAAATGTATTCTGAATAGGATTCAGAATACCGGGTATTCGAATACTACCCATGTCTGAATTAGGTAATTGGTTTACCAGAAAATCAACAAACACGGCAGCATTTAGTGGTTGATCAAAGAAATAGGGGTTATAATAGTTCCGTCCAGGATGTAACACCACACATTGAGACTCCAGTGATCCTGATGTTGGACCTCGCGTAACCAGTAACGATTGTTGTCCGACCAATAATGCATATTATGCAAATTAAGGTTTCCATCAATTCTAAAAGAGGAACAGACTTTCAAAATGCATTTTCTCCATTCTCGCTATTTTCGAGGAGTAGCAAAAAATGATTACCAACCAATAATTAACGATGGCATAACCAGCATTAAACGAAAAAAAAATATGAAGAAATGCAATAACTCGAAATACTTTGTATTTTAACATAATAAAAATTAAAATTGATCAGGGGCTGCGCGAAAGATGTTGTTAGAAGACGATGATGTCAAAACAAACGTTCATTTTCTTATGAGATCGCACATACCAAGGATGTGTTCACACTTGCTGCCTATCATCGCGGTTTACAGCGATGTCGATGCCAGAACAAAATACTTTGTTTTGCATCGAGCTATTCATCGCGTGGTAAATTGTACTTTTATAGATATTTTTCAAACCACGTGACGATTTTCTAACACTTTCGCTGCCGTTCTGCTGAGCTAGCGTCTCGCCAGGAGCCATTCCATTTTTCAGCATGTAAATATGAAAATATATTTAAAAACATGTTTTTTAATGTTAGGTGTACTTTTTGAGTATAAAACAGTATTATAACAAAAAAATATTAACTACTCCGTCGGAGTCGTTTGAAAATTCAGATGCAAACAGTTTTATTTAAAAATAATTGTAAGATACATGGATTTTTGACATCTTTATTGTATATAACGTAAATGCTTTATACTAAAATATAAATATACATTACATGAACATAAAGAAACATGAAGAAAAACAAACGAAACACTAAGAAGTAAGTACAAAATGTTATTATAATAAGTAAATAAAACATGGAACAAATATGGACAATTTATAAATAATTGTGTTAAGCACTGAGGACACAATCCGGGTTTTTCTTCACAATTATTACACTGATATATTGTTTGTTTTCTTCCTTTTCCATCTCTAGTGCATTGGCGACATTACTTTCTTTTTATTCTACGTGTGTTTCCTTTGTCGAGAGTTTTTTCGGTAATTTTACCAATAGAATGACGTACCGGTTCTGCACGTCTTGATGGTCTGGGAGCAACTTCAAATTCTGATGTTGTGGGTAAAAGAGAAGATATAAGAGAAATTCGAAAATTGTACAAGGTCATTTTTGTCTTCTTCTTCTTCTTCACTTCAAGGATTCGAATTGCAGCCTGTTCCGTCCTCATTCTAGCCATCTTCTTCTGGGTCTACCTATGTCTCTTCTTCCACGTGGTTTGTAGTTTACCACTTGTTTGACCAATCTCTCTTCGCTCATTCTTTCAATGTATTGTCTCCATTTTAATGAGTTTTGGTGTATTCTGTCGTTCATTGAAAATATGATCAATTCGGCCCTTATCTCTTCATTTCTGATATGGTCCCTCAGTGTGCAACCTTTTGTCCTTAGAAATTTCATTTCGGCAGATTGTATTCATTGTATATCTTGTTTTCTGAGTGCCCAGGTTTAGCTTCCATATGTTAATACGGGTGTTGTCATCACTTTATAGAATTTTTTTGTTGTTTCTTTACTTGTCTTGTTTTGTAGTGTTCTCTGTATGGTGCCACACATCATTTGGAATTTATGTAGTTTGTTTCTAACATCTTTGTCATATTCGTAGCTTGTGTCGCATCTCAAGAAATTGAAGTGTGATATTTGTTCTATGGGTGTTTCGTTTATGTGTATCTTGGAACGACCGGGTTGTTTTCCTCGAAAAGCCATAACTTTCGTCTTTTTTCTGATATTTTTGGGTTATAATTTAATTCTTACATAACTGATTCAAGTGATAGATTGCGTATTGTTGGTCGTTTTCTGTTTTTTGTATAATTATTTGATCATCGGCAAACAGTACTGTGTTTATACATTTATTGGTGGGTTTCAGTCTTACTCCGGGGTTAACTTCTTGTTTCCATTATCTTACAGCATCGTCAATATATATATATATATTGAATAGGGTTGATGACAGGCTGCATCCCTGTCTTGTTGATTGTCATTAGTTCTGTTCTGTCTTTTCCGGTTTTTAATATTATTTCTGTATTATAGTATAGTCCTTTTTGTATTTCCGGAATAGGTATTATACAACTTCAATGAATATAGTAAGGAGTTGTAGTACATGGATAAATAGCTTTTTATACCATCTTATTGTCTTTTTTTATATGGATAATATGAAAAAAGCTGATCTTGGTGATCAATTCCAGACATGTATTTATTATACTCGGCAATTGCCAGCGGTTTCTGTTTTTGAACTTCCCTTTTGTTTGTGGTTGCCTGGAACTCAGAATAGTATTGTGTTGTAATGTACATAACTTCTATTTTGTCTTTCCATTTCCCTATATGAATTCCATGTTTGAAGGCAGACACATTCTCTCCAACCTTAATTTTCTTTTTTAAGATGTGTAATGGATTTTCTTTTAGGTGTGCCTTAAAGTACCCGTGCTATATGTTTTTCGATCCAGTAATTGTTTTGACAAAGAGAAACTATTGTAAAAATTATCCATGTACACAGCATGGCCTTTATCTAAAAATCATTCCATGACCTTCAAAACTACATTTGAAGCATGCCCGGCAGCATTTTTACGATCACTATGTGGTTACCGCTACACGGAGCGCTAACCGTATAGGACTTGTTAAATTATAATCGACGTTGCGTTTCCTATTAGGCCAGCGCTCAAAAATGAAGTAACTACGTTCTTTATGCTTATTTTTTACACCGGAGGGTGATTACAGTTCGTACAATTCAGATATTATGAAAACTGCATGACTTTTTACATTGGGTTGGTTTGTAGTAAGTACTTAATTAATAAAACGCCTTACAAAGTTAAATAAATTTTATTAAATAATAAGTTATTGATTATCTCAATGACTTTTAGCATTCGGTTGATTTGCCAAAATGTTAGAGATGATAGACCTTTTCTTCTTTGTTACTTTTCTACGTAATTTAGATGGTCTGCCTGCTTGTATTGTTCTAGAGTCTGCATGTACCCCTCTCCCTGCACGACGTGAATCAAAGTTGGTTGTACTTTGATTCGGCGTCCTTGTTTTTTTCTTGCTACAGCGGAACAAATATCATAAAATCCCTTTTCATGTTCAATATTATTAATTTTATCATTCAGTTCTTTTATGTTTTTAAGCATATGTTTGGATGGATAGGCTTGTGCAAATTGGTGCAATTTCTGAAGTTTTCTTCTAATACCTTTAGTTCTTCACTATATTCTGCGATGATATTTTTATTTATACAATTTTCCCCAAATCCATATTCATAAAAAAGAACTGTTAACATTATTCCCCATTGCTAGAGTAGCAAGTTCAACGCGGTTTTGAAACAACAAATGAGGTGTCGTGATCAAATTGACACCTGATTTATAAACTGCACAAAGGTGCTTTGCAAAATTGACCCACTGCTCCTGCAGGGCAATCACACTGCTCTAGCTCAACGTCGAGCGTGTACATGAACTTATTGTCTTGTGAAGATGAGACCATAAACAATGTATCAGTTTTTTTTATTACTTCTAGATTAAATGTATAACAAAACTTTTTAAAATAGTGTTGAAGCTTCATATCTCTACCATTTGCAAATGAAATTATTTTTTGTTAATAAAACTCTACTAAAGAAAAACATACAAAATTTTCCAATGAGGTTGCATTAAATGCTTTGCATTTCTGTAACACCTGATCTTTGAATATCCTTATAGATACCTCAACAATATTGTTGGTATTGTGACCTCTGGTTCTATACTGGTTTCGAAAATGATGACACCACTCATGTCTTCTCTTCCATATATCGCTAAAATAATCTAAAAATAGTTGGTATTTTTTTGCAATAGTATCTTCTCATAGTGACTTCTTGTTCAATTCACATTTAATTTTAGTTTGGGCATATATCACGTCCTAGAAAAGTGTCTTCTGTGATCTTTGTCAATGTTACGTAAACTGTCCTATAACCAGCCCCACACTGCTTGTAGAACATGAAATGTACAAAGCAATAATTTAGATTGTGGAAAAATTTTGTTTAAAGCGCTCATCTCGGCTGCACTATCATCCGTCATAAATATGACTGGAAAGCCTTTGCCATAAAATCCATCGGTCCCAATTAAATCATGAAATTGCTTGAAACATAATTCATAAACTTCCTCGGTTTGAAAGTCATGAATGATGCAGCCCAGCTGCACACCTCCAATGTCACTAACACCAAAAAAGAACGTGACTAAAGAGCCACCTTGGTCACAGGAACCGCTAGAATCTACACACACAACTTCACTCGAAAACTGCATGTTATGGTGTCTTTGCATCAATGGAGTCAAGAGTACACAGCAAAAAGGATCTTCTTGGATACTTATTTTGACACCAATTTCTTTAAAATAATCATACTGCGTACTTCACGAGTGCCATAATTTTATTTTCTAAAAAAGAAAATATTATTATTCCCAAGGTCGTGGAATAATTTAAAATAGATAAAATAATTTTATTAAAAACCTTTTCCTGGGACACGCATATCTTTATTTTTATTGACCCTGCATAAATATAAATAGGTATGATAAAATTGTGGTTCTTATCGCCCTGTATATGCCTGAGGAAAATTTAGGAAAAAAACACATACCTTCAATTTTCGTACAAATGATAAATGGAACGATCAATAGGATTAATGTGATCATTGACAAGTACTTCACATATTTCTTCTAAAGGTGTAGTTGCCACTAGCGAAGATCTGTGAAATGATTTTGCTTTGCTTGCCGACAGTCCATCTTCAAAATATTTGTAAAACTTTTCTTTCGTCGACCCACCCATGCGTAAAAAGCTCTACGCCTCGGCAACATGAATTCGGTGAGTGCATTTGTAGCGAATCTGTTTCAATAAAATAACGAATATTACTTATAATATTTTACATTAGAAATGTGCAAACCGCTTTGCCCTATGTTCAACCGTTTAAATTTTACAGTCAATCAAAATGGGAAAATGTCAATCTTCAAACGTGAATATCTCGACAACACCTGAACTTAAGTATATAATATATACTTAACAAAAGTTCCATGTTTTTCAACGTAGTTCTTAATAGTGACATAATATACAGGGCGTTCCATAAAAAAATTTACTTTTGCCCGAGACTTTTTTCCAACCACTGTGCGCAGTAGAAAATAATTTTATGTTATTCTGGGTTGCTGTATATCTTTTCTATTTGATTTTTTAACGTTAGCTGTTATCAAAATATCAACCGAGAATAACGCACTATTGGGACACCCTATATATCTTAAATTACTATAGTGCAGAAAGTGACTAATTTCAAACAAGTGTATGAATATGAGAGACACTTTCTAACGAATGTACACTATTACTTTTCCTACAATCATGCATGCACAAATGACAATATTGGCGTTCTTTGGTTTTTTTAAAAAACCCAACTCTTCATACGCAGCGGAAAAAAGCTCAGGTACAAGTACTTTCCAAACAATATGTGCTTTTCACTTTGCGCAGGCGTGTGATATTTAAGCATTCTCATGGAACTAAAGAGTGCGGATTTTGTCATTTTCGTATGTGATCGTAGGGGAACATTTTTTTACAATATGCACCTACCTCAATTACTCCATTCAAGTTTTTTTTCAAAAGAGGGTCTCTGTATATAGTAAATCTATTTTTTTAAAACTGTATATGATTTTTGCAGGGCACTTTTTGTTTCGCTCCCTTGTGCTTTCGTTTTTGAGGCCTTTATTTTTTTTGTTGTGATGACAAAATCATCATTTTCACCAAGTGCTTTCAATAAAATGTTTGTAACTAATGGTAATTCTCTCCCAATAGACTGCCGATAATTTTTTTTATGAATGTCAATATGATGTCCCAAGTGATTTGCCATGTCTTCAACTAACGGATCTGATAATTTTTACAATGAACAGGCTGTTGCAATTTGTTTTCTAAGTTCTGTTCCTCGCAATCTTGTGGGATTAGGAGCGCCACATCCCTTTGCATAATATCGCATGAGATTGCAGGCTTTCAAAGTAATATGTGATCTTCCGAGTACCCCAAATAGGTAAGGACTACTTTTTGGAACGCCATATTGTTCTCGATATTCCAATAACATCTCAATACAATTTATAAGTTCCTTACTCAAAATTACTGGTACTTGTCTATTCAACTTTCCTCTAATGAAAAATCGAGCATAGTTCCTTGCCAAATATATCATGCTTTCCTTAAATTCACCTTGCAGAATATCCTCTGTGTCAATAAACTGAAGAGATTTGAAGTCTTCAGTCAAAATTCTTTCTAGCTCTCCTGCATGTCTTCGATTGAATAACTGCAATGAAATGAGTGTATAACCAGCCAGATCTTTTCACGCTTTCTGTGTGAATTCACATTTCAATGTTTGGTATGCTTTAGCTCTTCCTTTTTTTAAGAATGATTTGAGGGCACTAATATCTTCTGTTGTTGGTAAAAAAACTTTCTTGTGTCTCTTTTTCTCGCTTTGATTTTCTGAAACTGTTTTGTTTATGTCGGTTTTGAATCCATAACTAATGAGATCTAGTAAGTCTCGGGTTGCATCTCGTTTCTTATTGTTTCCTTCTTTAATAGCTTCTGTCTGTATCAATAAAGTTATCTCTTTTATATGTAAACCCAAATTGTATGCCGTAGATGGAGCTTTATATGTTCCGGTCATATCATCAAACCCAGCCACATTATTAATTGCTTTCACTATATAATTTTGAGGCTGAATTATGTCTCGTAGGTTTTCCACAGTTTCATTAATTTCTTTAGACTGAATAATGAATTTTCCTATTTCCCTCAATCTTGATCGAATCATATGCGTATTTCGTAACACAATGGTTTCAGTTACCATGTCTTGTTTATTATAAGCTAATATCTCCTTCACTAGTCTCGAACTTGCCTTTTCATGCACATGCATTTGAATTTGTCTACTTCTAACTAATGTATCTTTTTTGCCTTTTTCTTTTGTAGCGCACTTGGCAACATGAGATCGAATTGAAAGTTTCGAGAACATTTCTTTGCAACTGGGACAGGCAATATAATGATTGCCATTTCTGTTTTTCATCGCAGAGGGTCTTCTACGTACAATCAATGTTCCACTATTTATTACTGACCTTGTTGACAAAAATCAGTACATTACCTGCCATATGAAGTATGCGGAAAAGTTTATTATCAGTTTATCAATTTTTCTTTCAAATTATATTCTTCTTGTTAAAAGAGAGGTCAATTTGAAATTGCCTGAGTATATAAGATCACTTATTTTTGAAAGTGTCGATGAATACGAGTATAATTTGGGAACATTGTAAAAAAATAATATTGTTCCAAATATAAAATTATAAACACCTTAAATTTCGTGATTTTCAATTTTTCATAGAAATTATAAGCAATATTGTTGAAGATGAAAAAATGCCTTGTTCAACTCAGAAAAAGATATTTGCAATAAAATCTCTATTCATTCTACTAGTCGTTCAGTATGTTGTAGTTCTAGTTACAGTCGGAGAAAAATAGTATCTACGGCTGCCAACCCTCAGAAATTTTACGACCAACAAGAAAACGTTTAGCCTTTAGGTAATTTTGTTATATCTTCAACTTCTTTTCTTCTCGCATGAAGGGTCAAAAGATGTCTTCCAAAGTTGGTCACCAATTTCATACAGTAACTACAGTAGTATCTCTTCTTCAGGCGAATCACATCAGTATCCATATCTGGAAGAAGTGAATTCACACTTTCACATCAAACATTTATTATATTAAAAGTATAATGTTGCTGATGTGAGTATATTCAAAAGTTCAATTTGTGTTTGGTCCGTTAAAAATTGGAAATTTGAGACTAGTCCCAACCAACTGAAGTAGGATCAATGTGATGCAATTATTCGATGGATTATTTTATTCCGATTTATTTAAATTGATTGAAAGTAATTGAACAAAAATGTTTCTCAAATGCGACCTTGTAGCTCGATATAAATGATTATAGATTTTGACGTACCTTACTGAATAGTTGCAACTGCATGCATTTTAAGGTTTATGCAAATTTATTTCAGTAATTATCAAACAATGATTATGGTATGTCTTATTATTTTTTTTATAAATGATCTCTCATTTAAAAAACTGAGTTAGAGCGAAAAAATCACTTTCAAGTCTACACAGGTGTGAAAGATGAAAAACAAAAATATGAGAATGGAATAACTATTTCATAAGATTTTTTTTTTCAAGCTTCTACAACAGAATGAACATATGTGCTCTCTAAATTAAGAACTGAAATTCAAAAACAAAAATTAACAAAGTGGCATTAAATGAAACAGTTCTTTATCCCAAAATCTCACATTTAAATAAAGAGCTTCACTGCTATTGAAGAAATGCATCTTTACTTCCAATATGAAGCTTTTGAATCTGTTACTCGCAGAATACCCTATGTTAAACATCTAAAGAAACTTTTTTTTCCTTTTAGTGCATTTGTCTTTAAACCTATCAACATAGTAATAACAAAGTTTCCAAACATAAATTTACAAAAATTTGGTAATACCCATTAACTACTTACCTTTATTTAATGTATTATTAGTAGCTTGTAATTCCTTCATGCATGTATCACCATAAATTGTATTGTTTTTTTCATTTGTCTTCACAATAATAGATTCCAAAATATCATCACTTGGATTGGAGTTCAAACGTTGATTATTTAGTTGTAGCACATTTCCTTCGCTGTTGATCTCATTGAGATTCTGAAGAGAAATACTCTTCAATTGACCGTCCTCTAATACTTCGAAGTCATATATCTGTGTTCTCTTATACAATAAAAGTTTGGTTTCTTCTTAAACATTATTATTAGTATTGTCATTATCTGATGGACACCTAGACACATTTACTCTTTCAGAAATATTTGTAACATCATTGTCAATATTATTGTCAGACATGTTTACTCCTCCAGAACTATTTGAAGGTAGATCTGCTTGGAGCGAGGTTTCTTCTAAAATGATTTCATTTTTATCAGGAAGTCTCGAACTATTCAAATAGACATAGATATCTTCATAGTTCAGTGTCTTGCTTATATCAATCAAAACAGATTTTTCAGCTGAAACAAATATAGCTATGTAGAAAACTACCTCACTACTTACTGGATGCTAGAAGAAATGCACTAGTGTGCCCTGTGTAGGTATGGAAGTTATGAACCTGATCAATTTCAGAAACAAAAAAAGGTTTAAGTGAATAAGAAAACACTGAGAAAATAATGAATCGAATTTAGGTTTTTACGATGTTTACAAATAATCTCGGCCTCGTACCATTAACGTCCATAACGAGCTTTCATTCTGTTATTCCGAAATCTAACTTCATGTTCGGTATTTACATGAAATATTCCATCACAAAGGAATTTCACCAACATATACATGATCACGGGTGTGTATATACGATGGAAGTAAACGTGAAATTCGAGAATAATGGAATAAAATATAGCAAAGAGTGGAACCTCCAATCTTTGAAGATATTCCGTCCAATTAGGTACACACAATTACTATAGAACTACGAATGCATATATACGACAATTACTCGTTACTATTACTAGATTTTAAAAGATATTATTACACCAGAGTTACATCAGCCGCCAATAGAAACAGAAAACGAAGCACGATGACCACGCACAATCAAGATCAAAAACGATTTAGATTCAATAAAACTGTTTCTTGTTTCTATAATAGACCGATTGCATTAAGCGAAAATTGTTCTCCGCATGCGCAGCGGGAAGTTTGCAACGGCCACTTTCATTTGAAATGTTACTCTTTTGAACAGAATGTACGATGCCTGTGCCCAACTGATTCCATGCTAATGGCAGTTCTATCAATTTCTTTATTTACTGATATCTACGCGCTTTTACTCTTCTTGTATATAATTGTTCATGATGTAAGGTCTTCTACATGAATAAAGAGGTTTCCTATGGCCGATAATTCGCGCTTGCAGAGAATTGAATTCATTAATGCAATTGGTCTATTCTGTTTAGTTTAAAAGGTTTACAAATAAAACAATAGATCAATTGCATTAATGATTTCAATTTTCCGAATGCGCGAGCCGTCGGCCATAGGATACCTCTATTCAACTTTATGTAGAAGCAATTTTCTCTGGTGAAAGTGCATATATGTCATAGTATATAAAGAAATTGTTAGAAACGGTCACAAACAGCCATTCAGCTACCTTTTGTGCGTTGGGGATTCGGATATTTGGAGATTCACGTCATTGGCTGAAATGGTCACGTGGCCATAGCGAGAAATGTCAAAATCGCCGAATCTCCAAATATCCAAGAAGTTCGTTCAAGTTCAACTTTCTGACAGTCTCAACTATTAGGCGCAAGCCCAATTTCTAAATGGTTTGTTGGCGTCGGCCTGCTGTCATCTCATCAGGGTCAATTGACATTAGATTAAATTTATAAATATTAACTTAGGACTGTGCTTTTAGAAAAACAACTTCAAATATATAAGACCAGTCGATCAAACCACAAACATCTCTGCTGAACCGTTTTCATCAATTGCTTTTTTCCGTAAATAGAAAATTTAATACTAAGAATGATTTTTCCAGGGAAAAGTTAGTTAGAATATAGTGGTAGGTGTCATTTTTTTAAGATGTTAGCCTTCGCAATGAATAAATTGTATGGTCGCAAAAGATTCATCAATCTGTCAAGTCAAAATCTCCAATACCCAAATAACCGAAGCTATAAATTGCAAACTTCCCGCCGCGCATGCGGAGAACAATTTTTGCTTAATACAATCGGTCTATTACGATAACGACCATGACGGTTATCACGTTTCACAAAACACTAAATACAAACACAATCCCTGAGTCCAACTCACATCTAGCTAAGAAAGCGCTGCAACATTTTTGACAGGATTTGCTGTTAGACGTCTTGCGCTCTTAAGCTGGTTTATAAAGAAGCTTTTAAATATAACTGTTGGGGTATTTTTGATGCTGCAGCTTAAAAAGCACAAGCGTTTCATACCAAAATCTGTCAAAAATATTGCAGCGCTTTCTTAGCAGATGTCTGTTGGACACAGGGATTGATTCGTAGAATACGGAACCGGTAGATGTTTCTGCTAAAAACCAAGCATTATCAAAATATTTTTTTCATTAATTTATACGTTTTCAGTATGTCTTTATATATTTTGAAATGATAATTTGCTAATACCGATCACAATCTATTATTAAAATGGTTAATGTAGTATCAAATAAATCAATAGAACCACGAATACCATTAAAATGCCGAGGTATCCTAGCTAAGTGGCAGTAATAGCAGGTAATAGGTATATTTGTTGGGATAAAACTGAATTGAAAATAATTATCTGTAGTTCCAGTAGTTCTAATCTGTGTGTTGAACAGATATGGAATACCATTGATGTAAATTGTAATCAAAAAGACTGGAAACAAGGAGAGTAAACTTCCTATGCTTTTCTACGTAGCCACATGAGATTACAGAAGTTGTAGATCATAGCGTGGCCTCGTGTACGACAAACATCTTGACAATTAATATTTGTTTTCTTTATTTATCTTAGTGATCATAATCTACTGTCTTTTCTATCCGAGAGCCGCTTGAGTTTAATCTCCTATTTCCAGTCTTCTTGATTGTAATACTCAAATATTGTTACGCCTGCAAGTTGGGATATCAGATATAATGATGAAAGTGAGATAGCAAAATAACTGTTTTCTATTTCTATTGTAGAACTCGACGCGTTTTCACAGCCTTAGATGTGTTTTCTAAGCTGTGGCGTTGTGCTACAACCTTTCTTTGCTCTATTATTCAAAGTTTCTTTATATATTTCATCATCTATGTTCTATGAACCAACAAATAGTTGTAAACCTTGTCCCAAACCAACGGAAAACTGTATAAATCATATCCATTAACATATACAAATCCGAAAACGTCGAAAACCTTTGAGGTACTTGTACCATGCATAGTACATACATTTTAAAACCCCATATTACACATGCGAGAATTCTTTCCAAAATACTCAAGAAAATTTTCGCAATTTTCTGGGTCAATATTCAATTAACAATTCCAGCATATTAGGTTTTACACGGCCAAGAAATTTCGCGAGAAATCGTCTCAAGCGCATGAGCAGTTATGCTTCTCTACTGTCAGTAGTAGTAGAGTCAGTATAAGACAAAAATTAAATGACTTGTTTTGTTGTCATCAGCCCTTCCAAGCTATAGTAACATGAATCATGTCCCGGGCATGCTTTGCTTGAGAAATTGGAATTTTGCCTGAATATCTGCCATTGTGAGTGCTGGTTTCGGGCCCTGCATGGTTGTTAAAATTGATTCCAGTGCTTGCTTTCGCAAATTCCTATTTTTATAACTGGGCGATTTATTTTATATAGGTTTAACCATTTTTGGTACTCATTCAATAAAACGATAAGCAAAGCTGAGCACGTGCTCAGTTAACAATAGTGGAGAACGTAAACAAAATAGAAAAATAGAGAACTGGTCGGCGGCGGTGGGTAAAGACGGTTATGTTTAGTGGAAGTGACAGATGGGCAGCGAGCGGGATTTCAAATTAGACAATCTGCGCTGTTTCTCGCGCACTTTCTCGATTGTTGTCTGGACAATATAGAACATGTTCTATATTTTTGCTCCGAGAATTCTCAGCAATAATTTCAGTAGAATAATTGTACGTATCATACAGAAAAACTTTTGAAATGAAAATTTTCGTGAGAATTTAAAGATTTCTCGCATGTGTAATACGGCTGTAAGAGTTTAATTGGTTAATCATCTCGTTCCGTTGAAAATGAGAATAATCGTATATATTCCTAGGTGGGTGTTAACTGTCAATCGGTTTATAATATTCTAAGGTGCCAAGAGTCTGTAGTCTGTACCATGGTCAAAGAATAGATGTTTTTATTATTTGACCATGGTCAGTACCACCACGGTCATATATACAGATCATGAAACGACGATGGCGTTTGATAGGCAGCAAGTGGGTCGCTTATTGCACATGCTCATCGTTGTCACCACGTAGGGCTGTGGCAGAGTTAGCGTTAAGAGACCTTCTGTGCTGTGTGCAAAACAGAGAAACTTATGGTTGGCGTTGATATACAGTCTCTCGCAATCTCCATCCTCCGAAAATTGAAGCTACCAAAAACTGTACGATAAGCGACCCATCCCCCACTACCGTTGTTTCAAGACCTATATGTACGAGTCGTACGACCGTGGTATTTACTGGTGCTGACTGCTGTGACCAGAGTTGCCCGGACTACCAAAATTTCAGTAGATCTACCAAAATTAGCTTCAATTTAACAATATACCGAGATGAAACAGAAATCTGACGACATTTAACTTAAAAATAAAGTAACTTTAATAATCGACCGAAAAATCAACATATAATTATTGTTAATAAAAAAAAGATAATTCCTGTGATTCCCTGATACTTTTTCTTTGTTTTTTTAATGATCTCGTGTTCCGTGCTCGTCTGTCGTCTGGCATCAGGTCCATCAAACTCCGAGGGAATTTTCTTTACTTTATATTGGATTTTAAATTGCATCTCATTTACAAACAGATGAGACGATGAGAGACATTCTTATTGCGATAATATGACCATTATAAACGGGGTCCTATATAAAGCCTCAGCATAAAGTTATACTGTGATAAAGCCATCACTATTTTAATACAAACTAAACTATGCCTATAACAATAATGTATTTTCTTCAAGACAACTTTCTACTGAAAACATATTTTTATGGGAAAAGGCGATAGTTGATATCCTCGGATTGAAAATCACCTCACCTAGCGAAATTTTGCAAACTAAGCTACCGATTTTTATTTCAAAACACTGGCCGAGACTGAGTACCGTGTGTGTGAGTACTGTATTGACACTCTGGTGCACTGAACTGAAATATATATTATAATATGATGCTACCTATCAGTGTTATCAAACGTACGGTAATTACCGTACATGTACGGTATGTTTTCTAGATATATGTATTATGGATATGTATTTTTTAGATATAAATGGGCTTCCAAACACGTTTTCAAGCTCTCCTCTGTAAATGAATTCCTCGAAAATGGTGCTGGTGCTCTTTACAGACACACGAATTTGACTGGTTTTTCAATTGAATCTGAAAATCAACATAACTTTAAGTATTTTACAAAAGAAAAAAGCGGGTTTCACATTTCGTTTGAAATAAAACGACTTTGAAAATGTAAAAATTGTACCACTAACTGTCATTTCTGTGACATATCTACGTCAATTATTCTGAAAATATGACATTTCTGTAATGAAATTATCTTAGAGTAGGGAAAAGTCGTGCGTACACGACAGGATATGCTGCTCTGTAGAGCCGCCGTGAAAAAAAAGTGAAGCCAATTTTTCCATATACTTAAACTTCTATACCGCTAGCATTGTGGAAGAAATTACGCAAAAATGAATCCAAAGAGCTGGGGATAGCTGGCGATATGCGCATTCGTCATGAACTTTTTTGGTAAGAGAAGGGACATGTCCTTATTTTATTACCATGGATACCATATGTGGCCTACATATGTGATTCCAAGCCACCTCCCCCAACTTCCCCTTCCGCGCATGCGTACTAAACTCGCAATCCCCATAGTGAGCTTCATCTGCAATTTTTCGTCGGCCGCCATTAATTTCGCCCTCACTTTGGTGTTTACAGCTTATTTTGATTATCATTTTTTTAACATTTTTTTAATGAAAACGAATATTTCTTTATCTTATCACAATGGTGAAATGCGAGGCTCTTGGACACAAGAGTCGCTGTCGAAAATAGAATATGGTGTTACGTCCATTGATTTAGTCCTCATTTGGCTTCACTGTTTCTCCGAATGCGATGTCTCCTTGTTAATTCCATGTTCTAAGGAAATTATCGACAGCCGTCTCACGCTCAACGCTAAATTGTGTTGCCATGTTTCCATTTCTACGAGAATAACCGATTTTTGCTACAAAGATCACGAATATTTTATGTAACATTATTATTGAATTGTTTGAAGATAATGGGTAGAGTGAATGATCCAATTTTAATAAAATCATTCTCTACAACGTTAGCCTGCCCATAAGGACAATGTTGTTCTTTTCATGTGGTTGTGAGCCTGTAAAATTAGTAAATTATATCCAGATCAGCTGCAAGTGCCAACCCAACAATCTTAACTAGCAGTTTCATTCTTTGTATATAATACTAGAACATCCTTTTACCTAACCTAACGTAGCATATTTATGGTTTGTAGGAAGTATTAGGAAATCTTCTGCCACAACAAACTGAGCGCATTCGTAGTTTGTATTTATTGAGATTAGGACAACTGCCAACTCAACAAACTAACCTAACGTATTCGTTGTTTGTATGTATAACTTGAAAATCATTCTAACAACCTAACCTAGCATGTACCTACGTTCCCTGTGTCCAATACACATCTAGTTAAAAAAACGCTGCAACATTTTTGACAGAATTTGGTAGAAAACGCTTGCGCTTTTTAAGCTGCAGAATCAGAAATACACCAACAGTTATTTATAAAAGCTTCTGTATAAACCAGCTTACTAGCGCAAGATGTCTAACAGAAAATCCTGTCAAAAATGTTGCAGCGCTTTCTTAGCTAGATGTGTGTTGGACACAGGGATTGTTTTTATGTGTTAATAGAATATCGTTCTTTCAAACCAACCCTATGGTATTCGTGGTTCGTATATATTACGACTATGATAACTGCCAGCCCGACCCACCGATCTGGCATATTCGTTGTTTGTATGTAATACTAGAAAATATTTTTACTTGTCAACCTAACCTAGCGTATTCATTGTTCTTATGTATTTATATAAAATTTTTGTAGCAACCCAAACCTATGGTACTCGTGGTTCGTATAAATGTATGATACGTGCCAACAGATTATCCCATGATCACATTCTACTTACTTTAAATGATCAAGATAGAATTCTTAATGTCAAGGATATTGATACAGGTGTATCTGCGGAGATTCCTAACATTCAAACACATCCCACATTGTATGAATATATTGTAAAACTCATGATGCATGGTCTTTGCAGTGTACTTAATACAAATTATGTTGCATCATATCATAGTCTCTGTTTACTTGCCAAATTTAATATAAATTTTGAAGTATGCACACTAATGTTAAAAATATTAAATACTTTTATAAATATGCGTAAAAAAGCTATGACAATGCATCTGTTGAATTAGGTAAAGAGAGAAATGAATCTGGTCAAGAAATTGATGAAGTATTTTTTTAATGTTAGGTAGTTATGTCGTATCAACTGAAGCTGTATGGTGCATCTTTGAATTACCAATACATTTTCAATTATATGTCATAGTCAGATTTGATATTCATTAACCGCGTAGATAAAATATTTACTTTCGAGAAAAGAACACAAATAAAACTATTAGCATTTTTTTAATTGAATCGATCAGATCCATCAGCTCATGAATATAAGTATATTGAAATTACTTTGCATTACAAGTATGTAGATTCCCAAAAAAAGTGGAAGAGAATAGAGAGTGGGGATGATAATGATCATTACACGCATGTATGTAAGTAACAATCACAGATTAAACCGGTTAATCTGTGGTACAATTGTACCATGTGTAGTATTACCAAAATATAAAATATATTAAATATATTGGCTTTTTCCATTTACCATTGCTTTTATTAGATGTCCAAAATCATTTGAGGATCTTAGAATATACAGTGGAATTATACCTACAGAATTATTTTTTTGATGCATGCTCACGTAATTGCATCAAATGATACAATGGCGCAAATGTTTAATGAAGCAAAAAAAATAACGTTCACCAAAACAAATGCGAAATTTTTATGGTTAAATTTGTGCCTTAAATCTGCCAAATAATGCATTGTCGTTATAGAATGAATTTAAAGTATATCTTTGTAATATTTTTTTAAAGATTAGGTACAACAAAGAAGTGTCTTTTGATAGAGATCTTGAATTGAAGATATTTCGAATGTTCATAATATGTCATGTCAAGACCTTGGATTACCAGTTTCCAAGTTTTCGCAGAGAATAGACAAAGCAAATACTATTAATCCAATAGAACAAGAGTTCTGTTTTGTGAGGAGTGTAAAATTGCAAATATTGAACAGCGTAATCATTAATCGTGTGATTTCAGAAATTTTGCAATATGATAGTGGATCTAACATTGTTTAACTGCACTTGCAGTTTCTGCGAAAAAAATCACACGAACAGCTATCATTCACAAATTCGATTCGCATAATCTTCTTTGCATTGATGCAACTCTATAACTTGGATGTAGAACTTTACACAATGTGTTTAACTTACCTATAACGATTTTGGAAAATTTTGTAGGGAATATTACCACAAATAGTTGCTATTGTCATTTTATAAATTCGTCATCATAGATAATTATTGACGAAATTTCTGTGCCTTCTGCAAATCATAGATAGATTATTGCGGGATCTATGCGATGGAAATAACAAACATAAACCAAGACTTTTGAAGTTAGTACAATCGAATGTTTATATTGAATAAAATTTATATGGTATGATTTGCGCATGTGTGCTCCACTTTTGTTTTGTTTTCCGCAAACTGCGTTTTCGAGAAAAAAGCAAATGAAATTCTCGATTTATTGTGCAGTGCTGAGATTTGTTTTTTTTTCTCAGCTTAGAGAGCATCAAATTACCAATTTCAAACTGCGTTCAATTGCAACTAATTTGCGCCTTTCTATAAAGTTTATTTCATCACTGGAATATGTAATAATCAAAAGAAAATTGGATTATTATATTTGATTTTTTGCACATGTGCTCAGAGATTATTTATGAATTTCTGACGTGGCACGTTGGATTGACATATGCAGAGAAAACGTACCTCCAAGACATATGTATCTTCACAGAATATTGGAGGTAGTGTTCTCTGACAGTATATGACCAGCACCACAGATTAATAAATATTTAATCTGTGCCAGCTCTACGCCAGCAGACGAGCTCTCGTATATTAAAAAACTTTTGATACCGATCGATGTATTTTTAATTGCATTTTCCAAAAATATATATATTTTTTAGATAATCGCGATCAAAATTGTGGGAGTTGATTCTATGATATTTTTGAACCTGACCACTCTGGATAATCAAATTCTAAATTTAAAATTGCCATATTTTACAAACAATTGCCAAACCCTTAGAATTTCCATTTAATGACTTATAAATTAATAAAACAGATTTATCTTATTCTTCACAACATCTGCGCATTTTACGTCGCATGCTATGCTATTAAAAGTCATATTTTGAGAGCATAACATAGGACGTAAGATAGCGCAGATAACGTGAAGAAAAAGATAAATTAATTTCTAATCTATATCTCTCATGTAGAAATTAAAAGGATTAGGTGTTTTAAACTTGTCAGAGCACTATAAGAATTAAAATATTGATATTTATCGACTGATATAATTAGAAACTCGTAATTTGTAGAGGGTAAGTACAACTGTAGCGGTTTTCTTTTCTTACTTATATGGGAAATTACTCCACCAAATCTGAAAAAAAACAAAAATTAATGTATACATAAGAGCAGGCTGGTTCGAGTTGAGTCTGATTTCCATCTGAAGAAGAGAACATTATAGGGTCTCGAAATGTTATGGTTAAGTAGAATTTCTAATTATTTCTTAATAAAATATTACATTTTTCTCAAAGGGATTATTACTCAATAACGATCTACGATCTTATACATATCCATACATTCTTAGATTTCTTCAGATTATGTCCAGTTATTTTCCAAATAGTCAAGAAAAGATAAGAGTATGATAAGACTTCTCTATAAAACAAATATGTATGTTCTGGCGCAGATGGGGGGTTCTCTCCCTCTCACATGCTTGCGTAATCTCTTTCGCGCACCGATGCCCAGCTGCCGCCGTATTGATTTTTTGTTTATTATATCCACAGAATTTGTCATGTCCTGTGATTATATCAGTTATTTGTATAGATATGTATTCTATGATTATATCTGCCACTTCGTTACGAAAATGGCATCTGGTTATCTCTGATGGCATCGCCCGGGCAACATGCGCGAACCTTGTCCATTTGTACCATGGAATTGGCCATTTAAATATATTTGGTTCCATTCCATTAGCACGCACTCTCGGATTTCGTTTTGGTGTCAAATATAATAATTTAATACTGATTGAAAAACATATTTACTTCTAATTATTTTTTCATTTTTATTAATTTGCCATTAGCTTTTTAAATTTTTTTGACAGATTATTACATACATTTAGTATGTTTGTTTGACTTTTGGTATCAATTACCAATGGTCATGTCCACAGCAGTATACTATATATATATAACCTATATTTTTTCAGATATCTCCCAATTCTTTTATGGACATCTATCGTTCCGTTTACCGCAAAATCTTTTTCATGATGAACTTATTGAATGGAAAATTCTGTTTGTTCTTCCATTTTCAATTCCTCTAATATGTGTAATTGTAGAATTGAATTATTTCAAATCTTTTGACAAGTGTCAATTTGACAAATAAACTAAGCGATGCTTCAGTAATTAGTCCTGTCCACAAGATACATAGTTTTGATTACTGATTAGTAATCGATTGGTAATCAGAATCTGCTGTGGACACGACCATTATTGTTTCATTTGTTTTGTTTCTGCTTCTGTTTCTTTCTGTTTAAAATTTGAAGCCGACATGAATCATCTATCTCTCAGTAAGAAGAATCTATTTCTGTTTTAGTTCAGTAGGAAGAAAGATGTTAAATGTGAGAACCTCCTATTAAGAAGTTTTACTTCAAAAAATAGATTTTTAGATTTAGAAATACCACCGAATAGGATATTAAAAGAAAGGTCTCGGGAAATCATGCATATCCAAATTCTATTGAAGGAATACCCTTGTTGAATATCGAATTAGCGTAGCGTAATTACTTTTGACGGGATAAACTTGAAAATTTTTTTTTGTTAGAATGTACCCCTTATGAGACGCTTTTCATGTGAAAGTTTGACCTCGCAAATTATTTTGATTATAAATTTTCGAGCCCAAACTCTTGTAGCCGATGTTGACATTATGTGTGGTGATAGTTGTGAGTGATTTTGACTACGTAGCCAAAGTCAACGCGATGAGCTCAAACTCGGCAGTAGTATCCACAAATCGAGTTGATTATTGACTTTGGACATATATATATATATTGATTTTGTATTCTTGACTGGTTTTATAATAAATAAAAATATGTTCTTGGGGATGGAGTCATATATTAAATAAAATTCTTTGATTGAAGCCGAGCTTTCGAGAATGTTTATTCTCTTCTTCAGGGCAAACTACAAATCGTTACAAAATTATTTCAACAACAACTTAATGTATTTTAAAAATACTTACAATCGTGAATTTAGAATAAATTAACCAAAAACAGGAAAGATTTCATAGCCATCAATTACAAATGTCATTATTTATATTTGTCATGGTAACACAATAAGTAAGAAAGTATCTAGATTTTGTTGATAAAAATATTTTTTACAAAAAATTGGACCGACTTTATTAGTGGGTGCACTGAAAAGTATAAAATAATATTAATTCTATTGGTGCTGTTACTTTTGAAGTTGTGCAGTTGCAGGTAGATTGGTACCTTTTGGCACCAACTTCACAAGTACCCCCCCCCAATAGAATTAATATTATTTTATACTTTTCAGAGCACCAACTAATAAAGTCGGTTCAATTTTTTGTAAAAAATATTTATTTCACACTTTCGAGTGTAACATTAGTCACGAAAATCGTTGAACGTTCATTAATACCAATTATTCTTCTTATTCTATTTCTTTCTTATTCTATTACCCACGTATATTCCTTGCTTGTAGTTGTTATTATTGAGATCTCAGAACATCGCTGCGGAAATACGCTTGAATATTTTAGTTGTTACCATTTTAACACCGATTTTACTCGAAAACCGTAACTCTAAGGGAAAAATGTTCAGTATAAATGTTGCTACAAATATTTATGTCTTTCATGTACTGCAAACAGATTTTCAATTTTCGACAGAAATCGCCCTCTCCACATAGCGAAAATAGGTATATTTGAGAATTTAAAATGTCTCTATGTCGAAAACCGTTACTCTTTTGAAAAAATGTTCCATTTAAACGTTTCCGGATATTGTCCTATCTGTAATTATATCAACGCAGATTTTCAATTTTCGACAAAATTTGCCCCCTCCACCCCCTTCGGTGGCGGTTTTCGGAGGGAACGAGATGTCGGATTCCCGTTTTTATGAATATGGGACCATTTCTCAAGCCTCCTCTTTCAAATGAATCAAAAATCATCAAAATCGGAGTACGTTTACTATATGAAAGGCGCGCACAAACCAAAAAAAAAAAAAAGCTCACAGTCGAATTGTATACCTCCTCCTTTTGGGAAGTCGGTCAAAAATGACTATTACTGAATGATCTTTATATGTTTGTGGCTATTTGAACAAGGAGCACAATTAAATTAAAATTATTATTAAGGCAGATACAGGTTCAGTTAAAAAAAAATATTAATTTAAGAATATTGCATAAATACTTACATATATACCCATACATAGACTAAATTACGTTTATTCTGGGCTTGAACTGACAGTTAAAAGAAAAAGATACATAATATTATTTAAAATTTTTATATAAGTGTAATCATATTCTCTCACAATACGAAACATATAAACATGATTATTCTGAAAGTGCACTGATACTTATTCACTCAAAAAAGGCCGATTTCTCTCACTAATCAACCTCTACATTTTTTGGTGAAATATATGTTTTGAAATCCTAAAACACTTTTTAATGTTCTTTCAAATATTCATAAATATTCAAAATAATATATAAAATCATATTCTCTCACAATACGACATGAAAATGAAACATTTTGAAAATCATTCACTTTTGCAGAAACAAGCTGATATCTCTCACTAATCAGCATGCATATTTTCGAAAACAGTAAATGTTATGAAAATCTTTCATAAATAGATTATACATTTAATCTCAAATAAACAAATAATGAATTTTAAGAGAATAATTCTCTTTGACCAACAAAATTTCTCTCACTAATAAGTTGATCTAAATATTTCTATTGTTTATGGAAACCTAAGCTTCTAAAGTTAATTACTATAAAATCTGTTAAGTCCAGTCCTTCATCTATATATAGGTACATATATCCCATACACATTAATCCATTTATAACCAATATACATATATACACACACATATACATATATACACATATTTACATACATACACATATATACATACACACACAAACATACATATAAAAATACATATATAAACATAAAATAAATATTACATGTCAAGTATAGGTACATATTACATACCCAACTATACAAAAATATCTATATATATATTAATTTTGAGCGACATCTGGAGAAAAATTATTATAATTATCATTATATAATTTTAGAATATAAGAATAAATGGAAGTCCTTTTATATCTGAACGTTTATTCATAGTGTTATTATGTTTCTTTATATTCACCATTTCTAAGAAACCACGTTTAAAATAATTTTTCTCAGAACATAGTACAATACTGTTATCAAAATCAATACTATGTTTCTTACTGATAGCATGTTCTGTCAAGGCACAAGATATATTAGACGAAATAAAAAAAAAAAATCTTGTGCCTTGACAGAACATACTATCAGTAAGAAACATAGTATTGATTTTGATAATACTATTGCACTATGTTCTGAGAAAAATTATTTTAAACGTGGTTTCTTAGAAATGGTGAATATAAAGAAACATAATAACACTATGAATAAACGCTCAGATATAAAAGGACTTAGTTCCATTTATTCTTATATTCTAAAATTATATAATGATAATTATAATAATTTTTCTCCAGATGTAGCTCAAAATTAATATATATAGATATTTATGTATAGTTGGGTATGTAATATGTACCTATACTTGACATGTAATATTTATTTTATGTTTATATATGTATTTTTGTATGTATGTATGTGTGTGTATGTATATATGTGAATGTATGTATATATGTGTATATATGTATATGTGTGTGTATATATATGTGTATATATGTATAATTGGTTATAAATGGATTAATGTGTATGGGATATATGTACCTATATATAGATGAAGGACTGGTCTTAACTGATTTTATAGTAATTAACTTTAGAATCTTAGGTTTCCATAAACAATAGAAATATTTAGATCAAATTATTAGTGAGAGAAATTTAGTTGATCAAAGAGAATTATTCTCTTAAAATTCATTATATGTTTATTTAAGATTAAATGTATAATCTATTTATGAAAGATTTTCATAACATTTACTGTTTTCGAAAATATGCATGCTGATTAGTGAGAGATATCAGCTTGTTTCTGCAAAAGTGAATGATTTTCAAAATGTTTCATTTTCATGTCGTATTGTGAGAGAATATGATTTTATATATTATTTTGAATATTTATGAATATTTGAAAGAACATTAAACAGTGTTTTAGGATTTCAAAACATATATTTCACCCAAAAATTTAGAGGTTGATTAGTGAGAGAAATCGGCCTTTTTGAGTGAATAAGTATCAGTGCACTTTCAGAATAATCATGTTTATATGTTTCGTATTGTGAGAGAATATGATTACACTTATATAAAAAAACCAGCCATTCATTAATACAGGTATAAACCTTTAGATATATTTACATCCAATTTGTTGCGTCACTTTAAAAACACTTTTCGCCACTATTAAACATTAACATAAAGTTTGGTTTCTATGTGCACTGAGTCATATTTGGATCTGTAATTTGATTCTGTATTTCCTAAAACTTTTGAAGGTATATATGAACTAATTTGATATATACTGATCACATGAAGATATTAAATTTAAATAAACAAGCAGCAATCTGTTGCCATTTTCTTAATAATATTTTGTAAATAACTATTCAGTTTTGTAATATGACACATAGAATTAACTCAATTATTGATATTTTTTAGTAATTTATTTTAATGACTCTTCTCGCCTATATGAAAAAAATACGACATTGTGGATATATTTTATAATTCTATTAAAATAGGGAGTCCCTAAATTAGCCTAAATTAGCGAAATCGCCATTATTGCTTCGAATAGAGATAGTGACAAATGGGTAAAATCAATTCATATTCTCGTCCAATATTTCAAAATCATTAAGAGTAAAGTGCCTTAATATGTTAACTAATACTATGAAAAAAGTAACTGAGAATCGAAAGTTATACCAGATTTGAAATGTTCTGAATATTATAAATGAGGAAGTACTAGCTGGATAGCAATTTTAAAAAAGACTCAAAATCAAACTCTAATCATTTAAATTGCCTAATATTTACTTTAAAATTACATCATAATTCAAAAAAAGTCTAGTCTGGAGTCTAATGAATTTCTTAATAACTTCTTCTATTTGTCAAAAATGAACCATTTTGTAATAAAAATGTTTTCTCTGAACCTTGATTGGTTTTACCCATATTTTCACTGTATTAAAATTTGCAGGGGCAAATCCAATAGGCTTCGAAATCGATTTCTTTCTAATTTATTCCTTAAAGTGTATATTAAATCTGTGGACAACCTCAATCATTTCAAATGTTTTTTTTAATTCAAATATAATGCATATACGATTGAATTAAGTTGTAGAAAAAACCGAATTTGGAATAAGAGAGATTGCTGTCCTTTTTGTAATAAACACGTAACCAATTTTTCTCGTCACCTATTTCGGAATCATGAAGAAAATGAAAGTGTACGCAAAATACAGGTACTACCAAAGGGTAGTATTGAGAGAAAGAAACTCATTGACTACTTAAGAAAACAAGGAAATCTTTAAATTTATTCTGAAAAGGTTATAAGGCCAATCCAAAGACCTTCAAGGTGCACCAATAAAGCAATTATATCTTCTAATTATCTGTCATGTAAATACTGTAATGGTTTGTACAATAGAAGATCTCTTCACCGGCATGCAAAGAACTGCTTTTTTAATAAGGAAGTCGGTAATTCACAAATACGCTATACCAGCGAAGGTCAAACCATTTTATCATTCACTGAATCCAGAAGAACTTTTTTAAATCGGTTGCGATTGAAAAATGAAGTCTTTACCATGATGCATGCGGATAGTATATCTCTTAACGCTAAAAATGATACTATAGCGTATCAGTATGCTGAAGAGTATCTTAAGAATCATAAAAGACCACACATTAAAAATGTAATTGCAAATAAATTGCGAGAATTAGGAAGACTTTTAATACCTTTGCAGGACATTTATAAAATTAACTCCTTATTGGAAGCACTTAAGCCTGAAAATTTTGAGAAAGTGGTGGCAGCTGGCAGGATAATATCAGGGTATGATGAAGCTACGAAATCTTTTAAGGCACCCTCATTAGCACTCAATTTAAGGACTACCTATTAGCTGTTTGTTCAGCTGCAAAGACATTGATTTTGAAACAAGATCCAGTTTCACCAGTTACACATCCAGAAAAAACTTTAAAAAATATAAAACAATTTAATGAACTGGTCGATAAAAATTGAAAATTTGAAATGGGTAGCTTAGCCCTGAAAGATTTAAATGAAAAATGTTCCATGACACCTACAAAAATACCGATATCAAGGGATATTTTATTATTTAAAGACCACTGTCAAAAAATTGTAAATCAGAGTCTAATAATTTTTAATGAAAATATGAATAATGAAGATGAATTTTAAAAACTTTCAGAAGTCTGTTTAGTTCTTACAATATTGCTGAATCGAAAACGAGTTGGGGATGTCCAGTATTTAAAGATTGAAACATATTTACAGTCTTCAAAAAACAATAATCAAGAAGAGTGTCTTGATATTTTAACCGATGCCGAAAAGGAACTTTGCAAAAATTTTAGAAGAGTGACATTGGGAAAGGGAAGTAAACCAGTACCAATTCTTTTTCCTCAAAAAATACAACAGTACATTGAAAACATGTTAGAAGTGAGCTACAGTACTACAAATGTAGCTTCTAACCTTCTCGACCTCGTGTTTTCTGAGTTTTATATTTTCCTTCTGACACTAAGTATTTGCTTGTACACTAAGTACGTTATTGTTTTTGATTTTACAGTTTCACACCTGACACCATGTCGTAATTTAAATAAAAACGACTATATTTATCGTGATGCTTTAATCACTTTTTTCTACTATAATCAATGGATTCTGTCTATCTCCTACGGCTTCTACGTAGCTTCTATTAACTATATATATATATATATATCTTATCTGTTATCTGTATATACTATAGGCAACTAACCATGCATCTAATTGCCTATACAACAAAGCATGCGCAGTTCCACACTTATTGCGTTTACGTTGATTTGGGGCTTACGGGAGTACGTTATCTCACGTGATTCCACGAGAGCAAGAAATCGAACGTAACGTTATCCTAATGACCACCGAGTGAAGTCGATACTGTGCGAGGAATATATTTTCCAATTTTGACATGACATTTATATTTTGAAATAAAACTGACAACTGACATCAGAGATAAAAAATAACATTTGTTTATGTTTTTGTTCTTCAATCTCGTCATTACTATAACAAGAGTTTTCAGTTGTATTATTTTAGTACTCGCTGCTTGTCAATATATATAGTCACTAATCATATAATATGAATTCGGGAAGCCGATTTCGATTTACGGAACCATTCGATATTCATTTGGCTGGGACAGAATCCATATGAAGACCCTTCTAGATGGGCGACCATACAAGTAAATATGATCCAAATAACTGGAAAATCAGTGAGTGTGAGAACGCTTCGAGATAGAATCCAAAATTTGGTTAAAAAACACTCTGAAAAAAAGAAGGCGTTAGAAGGAAGGTAAGTAAAATAAAACAAATATGCTTCGTTTTCCTAACTTGATGATTTCAAAATCTACATCTACATTTTGATTACAATTTGCTATTATATTGTATTTTATACAATAGTCTTTATTTGAACCAGTCGGTAAGAACTTAGGCAAAGATTAAATACACCTACAATATCGTTAGAAGATGGCATTTTAAAATTGTTATTTCTGATATGTTTGATTATGTATCTGAGTATTATTGAGTAGGAACTGAAGAGAAACGGTAACAAAAGTGTTACCCATACAAAAACAAGTAGGAGTATACCTACACAGACTGCAAATATTTTTCATAATCTACTTGCACAATAAAATTATATAGGTTTCTCCATAGAAAGTCCCATCGTTATCTTATACTTGATTTAAATATTTGTAAAGCATATCGATTTTACTTTAGATCGGGCATAGAAATCGTTGTAACCGAGTTGGATGATCTATTACAACAAATAGATGAACTGATTAAGGAATACATTAAAAATAAAGGGAACAAACAAGATACAAAATAAGCCCAATAAAACATCATATATGAAAGGCTTTGAAATAAGAGAGCAATAATGCATCAGTGCCTCCTTGACAACCAGTTCTCATCAAAATGGTAGGTAAAATTTTACTAGTTGTACTATTTCTTTTGAAATATTGGATACTAGTTAAGGAAACTTTAATTATTATTAGGTAATAACAAAAAATGGTAATAATAACATTATTATATTTTAAAGAAATAGATACATTTGCTGAGTGTGAGAAGCAAGATTTTCCAGACTGTATCATAGAATATACAGTAGAAAATTTCCAAGAAAATACTGATATAATAACAGAAGAAATAGACAAAGGAGGTGATGAGAAAGCAACTAAATCTTAAATAGGGAAAAAGAGGAAATTCCCTCAAGAAAATATTATTTGTGAGTTATACCTATTTACACTTAATATAAATTCGATAATTTAAGATAAGTTACTCCATACCAATTGTTCTGTATTTATATTAATTTTAAATAATTAACAAAGATAATTTACCATGCTTCAAGTTAAACAGATTTTTTTCTTAAAAATATAATACAATCTTTTTGTATAATGGATTCATTTTGTGTAGATCTGCTAAAACGTAAACATGTCGGACAATTTTTAATCTTGTCTATAATTTGGCTAATCATTCCTGGCCAAAACACCAATTCATTAGCCTTCAAACAAGTTTTTTCTATGCCTAAATGAGGATAATATAATTTATCAACAATCTCAGCACGCATGCTCTTTGGTATGACTACTTGTGTGTCTTTAAATAAAAGATTGTTTGCAATGGTTTACTGATCCTTCCATCTCCAATAAGGCTTTACCAAATTTGGTATAAGTCTCTTTTCCAAGGGCCATTCATCTATAATTATTTGTTTCAAAGTTTGAATTTCTTGATCTTTATTCGACTCGATTTCAATCTTCGTGAATTTTTCTGGGCTTATATCAGTATATTGAAGAAAATCTATCTGCATTTCAACACTGTTTTCAACGATTTCAAAATCTGGATCATTTTAGTGTGCTCTGGATAATGCATCAGCAAAATATAATTTCGCTCCACTTTTGTAAGTCACAGAAAAGTCGTACATTTGTAAAGTTATGCGTAAACTTTGTATTCTTGGTAGATTTAAGTTTTTACGTTTGCCTTTTGGTGTTTCATTTCATTTCATTTCATGTGCTCCAGAGATATTTCACAGGACATTTTTAAAACTTTTTGACGGCATAAACGGCGTAAAAATTTACATTGTTGATATAATTATTTATGCGAAAACTGAAAATAAACACGATGAAATTTTGAAGGAAGTGCTTGATAGAGCCAGAGAAAATGGTGTTAAATTCAATAAAGAAAAATGCAAATTTAAGAAGTCAGAACTAAAATACGTAGGTCATGTTTTGTCAAAAGAAGGGATAAAAATTGATCCTGATAAGGTTGAGACTATTAAACAAATAAAATCACCAGAGAACGCAAAATCTTTAACTAGATTCTTCGGCATGATTACATACGTGTGCAAGTTTATTCCGAATTTAGCTGAAAAAACAAGAATTTTGAGAAAACTCTTACTTAAAGATACGGTGTTTCTGTGGACGAGTACACATGAGTTAGATTTCCAAAACTTGAAAAGAGCTTTGTCTTCAGCGCCAGTTTTGAGATTTTTTGATGCTAAAAAAGAGCTAACTCTATCTGTGGACAGTTCTGAAGATGGCCTGGGTGCTGTGATTCTTCAAGATGGTGCTCCGATAGCATATGCATCAAAATCATTGAACAAAACACAGGAAATGTACGCAATGATTGAAAAAGAGGCTTTAGCCATAGCATTTGGGTGTCAACGTTTTCACCAATATTTGTATGGCAAGAAATTTTAGGTTGAAAGTGACCACAAACCGTTGGAAACAATTTTTAAGAAGTCACTAAGTCAATGTCGTAAAAAATTTAGAACCTGCCATATCTCTCGTAATCTCCTCAAATGTCGGAATTACAAAATGTTCTCTTCGTATAGCTTTATTTAAATTTTGAGGATCAAGGCAAATCCTAACACCTTGATTATTTGGCTTATTTACGAGAACAATAGGATTGACAATCTCAGTCGGCTGTCTTACCTCAACAATTACCTCGTCTTTGATCATTTTATTCAACGTTTCTTGTAACTTATCCATTAAACGAAATGGTATTCTACGACAAGGCACCACTACTGGCTGATAATTATTGACTAAAGTAATATCACAAGGATTACTTTTAATTT
This sequence comes from Crioceris asparagi, assembly GCA_958507055.1. Lineage (NCBI taxonomy): Eukaryota > Metazoa > Arthropoda > Insecta > Coleoptera > Chrysomelidae > Crioceris > Crioceris asparagi. Next base: position 18,972,684 of record OY293832.1, read on the forward strand.
TGCCCAAACCCTGAAAAACATCAGCATTTTTATGAAGTAGATTCACCAGAGACTCTTTTCGTACAGAAACAGAATCAACTCTGCTTATAAGTTTTAATTTTATTAACGTGTCTAACCCTGGAATTGGTGGTGTTTAATTTCCAGTCTCAACAACTACAAATTCAAGACTATACATTTGTTCTTTAAACAAAACTTTTACCTTAATAGATCCATAGCACTTTAGTATGTTACCTGCATAATTTGTAATTTTAACATTTGACAAATGCTTTATTGCATGTTTTAAACTCAACTTATCATAAATATATTTAGGAATAACATTGACTTGAGCCCCAGTATCTAGTTTAAATTTAACTGATTTACCACAATCTGACAGTATTAATGTTTCCCACCATTCTTTATTACTCAGAGGATTTACACTACCTATCGTATAAGTGAAAGAATGTACATTATCTAGTTTTTCTAGTTCATTATTGCTATCATAATCTACATTTACAGATTGCACTGATCTTTGATTTTTATTATTACAGCAGCGATAGAAATGTCCATATTGATGACATCTATTACAAATCTTATTGTGAGCAGGACATACCTGTTTTGATGACTGATGTTTAAAACAACACTTTTTGCAGTTTATATTAGGTCTCAGGTTCCTCGATGCATTGCCACTGCCTTCACTTCGCGCTTGACTGTTCTTACTTATCGCCTGACTATTCTCAGCTCTTCCTTGTCCTCTTGATGGTTGCCTCCCTCGTACCTGTGCTGGATGTCCTCTTTGTCTCGATGATTGCGCTATGCCTAGACCTACTCGACGTTGCTCTACAACGCTGTCAACTTGCATACTTGCAGTAGACTCTGCCAACTTCTTTATCTGTTTTTCAGTAACTTCTGCGGCTCTGCAGATCTCTTCAGCTTTTACAAGCGTGAGATTGGCTTCACGTAACAATCTGTCCTTTATGCGGTGGTTTCTGATGCCTACTACTATGCGATCCCTCAATATTTCATCACGGAAAGCTCCAAAATTGCAATTGGCTGCTATTCTTTTCAATTCAGTGAGAAAGACATCAAAGCTTTCATCTTGGCCTTGACTACGGCCATAAAATTTACTTCTTTCTACACTTGGATTTGACATTGGGATAAAATGACTCTCAAATTTCCTTTTTATTATTGCGTAATCATTTCTTGCCGCCTCATCAGCAAATTCTATGGCGTCATATATCTCTCTCGCTTGATCTCCAATAACATACAAAAAAGTAGCAGTTTTAACCTCTGCTCCACGATTTCCAATCCCTGTTGCGGTACTATACATTTCAAAATTATCGATAATTTTTTTCCATTGTACTGCTAAATCACCTTCAAAGCACATCGGACTCGGCTGTTGTAGGAATTCCATTTTTTTTCTCAGCTAAGCATATCAAAATGGCGGATGGCTGGCGTCTTCTCTTTTTCTCCAGTTATTTGTTATTTCACCACTTATTTTCTCGACGATTTCACTGACTGCGCCTTGTAACAGGTGACCGTTTGGTTAAGGTATCAAATGAAACAACATTAATTAATGTGAATTAATCTCTAATAGGAGCCATAATAACTGGATACAATGAAGACTGCCGTACACTCTCTCTGTGTCTGCTGCCCCTGGCCGTTATTACATTTCATACATAAAACAACAACTATTTCATAGATCAACATCTTATGTTAACATATGCAACCCAATATACTGACATAAATGAAACAATTAAACAGAAATTGCTTGAATATGTCAATATTTATGCTTAACTCTGAACTTTTCTATCTTATGTGCATATATCAAAAAACTACTAGAAATAGGTGTAGAAACAACAAAATTCCAAGAATGTAAAAATATAATACACAGGAGCTTCTTTTGTAAAAACTTTTATATTTATTAAACATGTATAATAATAAAATCAGAGTATATATTAGTTTTGTAAATATATTTCTAACAATGGCGGCTCTATATTAAAATACCTTGACTGCTGGCTGCCATATAAACAAGTATGGCAATTAGTGAGAAGCACAGCCGCATGGTACATTGTACCCAGTTCTTGCAATAGCAATTTTTGGTTTTTCTTGAAGTCCAAAAATGCGAATTCTTGTATGACTTTCCCAAATCCCCATTCAACTGCAACCCTCAAACTACTCATAATATTATTGAAATTCTGACGTTGCAGATTTCCAGCAATTTGGAATTGGCTGTATGGTCTGATCAACAATTCCCGTAAGCTATATCTTTGGTCTTCAAAAATAACAAATTGTTCATTATCGAAAACCGTATGTTGCTCCAACTCATCATATAGCCCAGATTCTCGAAATATTCCGGCATCATGACGGTGACCAGGATAGACCCTTTTAAGGCTTATTATTATTCCATCAGGACATAAAAGATACTGGTATTTGACGCCGTGCACTTTTTTGTAGCCTGAGTAATAAAACTGTTGATTTACTGATGTACGACAGAGTGGTCTTACCGTTCCATCAATAAATGCCCATATATTGTTGATAGGCAATAGGGACCGTGCGCGAAATATAGAGGCAGCACTATTGCCGAAGTAAGCGCACTCTAGTGTTCTTTTGCCAAAGAAAGTGGGATCAAAACATTCATTAAAAACAACGTGAAATATTTCTAAAAAATGGAAAAAATAATAAAATACGGATTTCAACCAGTCGTCAATAATATCATACGTGGCCAGAATGATGAAAAGGGAAAAAAAATATTCAAGTCTAATCATGTCTATGGCGTAGATGAAAAAATAAATAATTTAAAAAGTGTCATAACCGGTAAAGTTGTGCCACAGACCAGTGTGTCAAATGTATATGATGTAAAAGTTATGGTAAATATAAAAATTGATTTTAAAAATACCTACTGAAATTCAATTATAAAAATCATAAATCATGATACGTAAATGAAAATAAGTTTAATAATATTGTTTTTCAGCTTGACAATAATCGAAACGTTAGTAGTGCCGAATGTACCTGTAAATGCAAGCACATCTGTGCGTTGATTTATTATGTTAATTCTCCTGAAAGTTCATCTTCGAAAACGAGACTCGCAAGAATGGGGTAAGCCAACCCAACGGCAGCTACTGGGATACGATAAAGGTCAAAGAATGTCAAATCTCTTCACCCCACAGCCTTTGTGTCGAGAAGCATCAAATTTGGAACCTGTCAAGATTACAACTGCGAATTTACCGGATTCATTCGCTAACACACCTCTTGGAAAACTGTTAAAATTAGAGGAAGAAGAAAATGTCGTTGTTACACCAGCTGATTCACGGTTGAAAATGATTCAAATGAAGGCAAAACAAATCCTCAGGGCACAAGTGGAGAAAGTTGTGAGTGATATACTTTTGCTGCAATCTATTAATCAAACATACAGTAACGAAGTTGTCATAACTCCAGATTTATTTACGTTTTACACACAGTTTGTTTGTTGTGATTTTAAAGCTGCATTAAATTTGAGTGTTTTAACAATTCAGCAATCAAACAGTAGTGAGTGGTTTAAACAACGCACTTTACGAATAACGGCTAGCAATGGGTACAAACTGAAAGGCCATCGGTTTAATGCAGAAAAAGTAGTGACAGATTTGCTAAACCCAAAAATCACTCAAAATGCTGCGATGATATACGGAAAAAAAATGAAGATGTAGCTTTGAAAAAGTACAAACAATTAATTGATCCAAGCTGGGAGGTTTGCAAAGTCGGAGTAATAATAAATCTACAGCAACCATGGTTGAGCTGTTCTTCAGATGCTATTGTAATATATGGGAAAGAATATTGGCAAAAGAAACTGCTTGAAATCAAATGTCCATACACCTGCCGCAAAATATCTGTGTGGGACACCGAACTTAGGAAGCCGAATGTACCATACTTGAAAAAGGATGAAAATGGGTTATATTTAAATCCAACTCATTCCATTTATATTCAAGTTCAGCTCCAAATGTATGTGACCAATATAGGATTTTGTGGTTTATTCACCACAAGGTAGTGTTCTACTAACAATCCAACGAGATAATCAACGATTAGCTCAGTTAATTCCTCACCTGGAACAATTTTATTTTAGCACATACATCCAAAGATTACGTGCCAAATACTATACTGACTCTATAGTATAGATTTATAGTAAATTATAAAGAAAAACTTTATAAAATGTTAAGTTCGTTATAATGTTAAAAGTTCGTTAAAAAATTTCATAATAAATGTGATAAGATAAGATTTAGCATTAATCATAATATTACTTAGCTTGTAATACCATGATCTCGAATAATTATAAAAAATAATTTTCAACACAAAATTTTCGTTACTTTTAAAAATAAAAACATTCCTATTATAATATGTATAGTTTTATTTCATACAATTCCAAATTTAATAAATTATTTACAATTTTCAGAAAATATCTTACTTAATCACTTCTTTTTCTTTGAACAATGGCTTCTGAACATTAATTAAGGCGCAAATAACGAAAACTATCTCATCAACATGAGGAAATAACGAATTTGGTATTTCAGATAAAATTTTGAAGTCCTTGATTCGTTGATTAACCCGTTCAATATGTATCCTAACAGATGCAATGTTGTATGTTTCGTCTACTTCTTCCGGGGTGAATTGATCTTTGTGACCAACAGGAGGCATCACAAAAACAGCATTTTTATTCTCTACTTGGGTTTTTATCTGTGGAAAGCCTTTGTCAGCAAGAACTTCATCACCAGACTCAATTAAATCGATTAAACCACAATCATTCGTTATGAAACAATCACCAGCACGACCACCATAAAATTTGGATTTGATTTGGAGATAAAACTTACAAATCCACTTGGCGTACAACCCACCATGAACTTCACCGTATGATGATGCTTATATTCTGAATACATGAATATGATTAACTTCTGGTGGTACTTCAGTATAAACTTCTGTACAGACAATTATAACTCGAGTTTCTGGGTAATGTTGTTTAAAAGATTCTGGTAGAGATGCTTGTATAGTTGATTTAGAAGGCCAAAAAATTAAATTCTTCAGTAAAATATTCAATTGTTGTATATGCTTTACAAATATCCTATGTGCTGAAATTCGATGAATATTAAACAGTACTGAAATTGCCGTAAATGATAAACCAGTTTTCAATTTCATTAATGTAATTAATAAATTGTTTTTTTTTATCAATTTTTGAAGCTTTACAGTCTGGCAGTAAAGTTAAGAGGTATGCGAAAAGTGTTAATGACAGGCCCGTTAAACTGCTCATAACTTCGTCTGTTGTAATTGAAGAGAGTCCATGAAAACCTTGACCAGATTTTGTAAGATCCACATTCATTGGGTCACAAGTTGAATCTCGGACATTCTTCGAAATTTGTATATTTGCTTCACAATTCTTGTCTTCTGTTTTTTTCATCGGAATATTTATCTGTACTGCTGCAGTGCTTAGGCCGTCACGACAGTCAAGATTACAAAGAATATGCTAAATCGTCGTTTGTTTCGTCTACAATTATCTCCGTTTGACAACTTATGCTTCGTTGTACAGGTTTAAGAATAACACTATCAACATCCACATCAGTTTGATTCATTTCAACACTATTGGCATGTATATCATCACCTTGCTCCATTACTATATTGATTGTTTCAGTGATAGTTAATAAATTATTAATTTCCTTACGTGTTTGGTAAACGTTACAATTGACCTTACAAAACTACTTTTACTACTTACAGTTTTATATACATGCTATTATTTCAATATCTTATGTTTTGATCGTATAATATATTGTTTATATTGAAATGCTCCTAGTTTATTATGCTAAATTTTCAATCTTGAACGATATTTTATAAACTTCGGGAAATTAATGGATGACTTCAGTATCATACGTCTTGAATAAGATTCAAAATAAAGTTTTTTTCACTTATTAAATATGCACAAGCTTTTCTATAATATATTTATTCAAATAAACGGTCTCCATCCTGGATCCTGGTCATTCTCTTTGGTAAACTTACTCCGGCGGTAACTCCAAACGTAACTATGTACGGCGATCCACTAATTCCTTTTATTTTTTCACATAAATATTTTTAATACCCACTTAGTTTTACTTACGACTAAATATAAAAATGCTAGGATCTTCTGTAAATTGATATATTTAAGATCCTTGCACCATCTAAATAAGTCTTGTTTTTCGGCCATCCAAGAGTCAAGAATTTCTTCAACATCTGCTTGCCGTTATGTTATACAAATTTGCATTTGCCTTGCAACACATCCCGACACGAAAGCTTGTATGTCATCCATCCTTAGCTTACCCCATTCCATAAAACATATCATAAAATAAGTAGATACTGTACCTTAGTTTTACTTGCCACTTAATATAAAAAAGCTAGGATCTTCTGTAAATTAAAATATTTAAGATCCTTGCACCATCTAAATAAGTATTGTTTTTCGGCCATCCAAGAGTCAAGAATTTCTTCAACATCTGCTTGCCGTTATGTTTATCATCCATCCTTAGCTAACCCCATTCCATAAAACATATTCCCAAAAAAACATTCCCTATGTAAAACTTTTGGAGGTGAGAGCTATATTCTGAAAAATTAAACAAAATAAACTCAAATCTTTCGCATCTGCTCTATAAGAGCTGAACCAGACCGACCCAATTGTTGGTATGTTGTTTTGTATAAGAATTTAGTTTTAATGGTACATTTTCATCAAGTGATTATATCGCTTCTCACTGGCCCAAACATTCCTTCAATGAAATTACAACTTGACGTATTATATTCATAACCCACATTTACAGTAAATCTGGACTCGAGCATTTCCATTTCCTCACCAGCCTGCAATTATGTTTCGCAATATTAATGCATTTTGATCGTCATCGTCCATTGTAAAACTTTTCATTAGATCAGAAGTACCACCACCTTCCTCCTCTTGCCCCTGGTCAATAGTAAAAATATAAACCTAAAAATCAATTGTATGACGTTTTTTTTTTCAACTCATAATAAGTTCTATAGATACTCCACTCCTTTCTAACTCTCCTTAATACGGTGTTAGCAATTAGTTCCATTAGGGTTAAGTATATATTAAAAAATAGATCGTATGCTACTTGTTCATGTTTGGCGTGTGTAAAAATATTGTAAATCACTAACAAATTTTATTTTTTCTCCCATAAGAAGCTTTAGTACATGACAATATAGATATATATGCATGTACTCGCAAAAACGAATGAATGTTTACATACAATATTAATTCTGTTTCAATTCATCTTCTTTTCTAATCTGAATATAGTGCATTCATTTGAAGTATATATGCAAGATAGTGACAATTTTATCATTAAAAGCCTGCAGGTGAGTGACTGGAAATGCTCGAGTCCAGATTTACTGTAAATGTGGGTTGTGAATATAATACTTCAAGTTTTAATTTCATGGAAGGAATTTTGGGGGCGGTGAGAAGCGATATAATCACTTGATGAAAATTCACCATTAAATCAAAATTCTAATACAAAACAACATACCAAAAATTGGATCGGTGTGGTTCAGCTCTTATTGAGCAGATGCGAAAGATTTGAGTTTTTTGTTAATTTTTTTTTGGAAATCGGCTTACATCTCACGGACTAACTTTAATTTTCTTCTATAAGAATGTTATTTTTAAATACGTGTAGGTATACAAATATTCTAACAATAAAAAAAGCAAACACAACCGAATTGTATACCCCCTCCGTCTGGCGAAATCGGTCAGACATCAAAAACACTATCAGCAAAACAACTGTTATCAGAATTGCACTTTTGAGTAACGTATGGCTTGAATAATAATACTAAGGTGATGTTATAATGATGAAGTAAGAAATATATATATATATATATATATATATATATATATATATATATATATATATATATAAATAAAAAGATGTTCTTGGGGATGCAGTCATATAATCAATAAAATTCTTTGATTAAAGCCAAACTTTCGAGAATGTTTATTCTCTTCTTCAGGGCAAACTACAAATCGTTACAAAATTATTTCAACAACAACTTAAAGTATTATAAAAATACTTACAATCGGGAATTTAGAATAAATTAGCCAAAAACTGTATCTGTATCTGTCTTAATAATAATTTTAATTTAATTATGCTCCTTGTTCAAATAGCCACAGACATATAAAGATCATTCAGTAATATTCATTTTTATCAACCAAATCTAGATACTTTCTTACTTATTGTGTTACCATGACAAATATAAATAATGACATTTGTAATTGATGGCTATGAAATCTTATATATATATATATATATATAGGTTTATTTATCAATAATGGTGGGATTGATAAATAATTAGACTGGCTTGTTATTGATGCTTGTATTACAACTGAAAATAATAATACAATATTAACAATGGTTTATAGCGACACACAAGAGTTTAACTGACTTGAGACTTTAACTGACCTGAATCAATTCAATGCCAGGATTTATGAAATTAATAATAATTCACTACCAGTACTAACAATCGTACATAATGAAAGCATTCACAGAACATGTGGACTGGTAGACATTCAGAGCAGGTTATGAATGCTCCACTAATCGATAGTATCTCTCCTGGTGTAGACTCCTAGCGGCAGCAGAGAGAACAAGTTTGAAATGGAAATACCGTTTCAAAACTTACATCCCCCCCTTTCAGGAAGTAAACGGAAGGGAAAGGTAAGGAATTAGCTTATTTCTATGAAAAATGTTTATATCTTTCTTCTGCTTTCCAATATCAATTACAAATATGTTATTGGATATCTTTTTTGTTATTTTATAGGGACCCATACAAATAGGGTCTAATTTTTTTCTATTCAATTTATTGCCACTCCTGACATAAACGAGGTCGTTCTCTTCATAATCGACATCTTTTGTTCGATTATCGTAATAAAATTTGCTTACCTTATGTATTTTTTGGGAGTTTTCAAAAGCTAATTTTCTATTTATTTCCAAATTATCTATGTTGTTTTTATTTAATTCTTTTGGTAGAATTGACTTTTCGGTTCCTAATAGCAAATAACTTGGAGAAAAGCCTGTGGAGCTATGAACTGTATTATTATATTCGTCCACACATTGATTAGCAATTGTGACCCATGATACATTTTTATTTTCATATGTTTTGCATCTAATCCTATTGATTAGAGTTTGATTGGTACGCTCATTCTGTCCATTGGAAAATGCGCAATCAACTGCAGTAAATACTAACCATATATTTTTCTCTTTTAAGTAATTTTTAAATACTTTCGAATTTATACCTGGGTATTGGTCTGTCAACAATGTAACAATTTTGCCTCTCTTTTCAATGGTGTTAACTAAACTGATAAAGTCTTTTGCAACTTGAGTTATTGATGTAGAAATGAATGCAAAGCGAGTAAAGTGGTCAACAATTAAATGTAAATATTTTTGTGTAGAATTATTTCCAGAAAATCCACCAATTGTATCAAGCGAGATTATTTCTAATGGACATTTGGCAGGACCTAGTTGAGAAAGAGGAGCTCTAAAACTTCCAAACCTAATTTTGTTTCTAATACATGTTTCGCAACTTCTACAAATCATTTTTATATGTTTGTGCGCATTCTTGAAATAAATGGAGGGTACGATCATTAATGACATTTGTTTTACACCTATATGACCGTAATCAATGTGCAATTTATTCAAAATAGATATACCATACGATTCAGGAAGCCAAATTTTTTTCTTTTTATTAAGGGTTTTATAAATTATATCATTTTCTTTGCTGCAATATTTATCCCAAGTTAATTGTTTTTGAGCTGACAAGATGTCATTAATTGAAATGAGATTCACTATTTTTATCTTTGATTCACATTCATTATATTTCTCTGAAAGCACTGGATTTCTCGATAGACAATCAGCCTCAGAGTTATTTATACCGGGATTATATATAATTTCAAATTCAAATTGAGATATGTAATTTAACATATGCAAAAGATCAGCATCATTGCAATTTTTTATATTGAAGTTATGTAAAGGTTTGTGGTCTGTAAATATAGTGAATTTCTTGCCAATCAAATAATATTGCCAATAAAGTATAGCTTCTTTGATTGCTAAGCATTCAATAAAGATGGCTCTTTTGGTTTTTTGAGAGATTGGTAATTTCTTAAAAAAATAGAATACAGGCTTTAAGATATCATTCTCTTGAGGTTGTTTTAATATCGCGCCAACCCCTTCTATGCTTGCATCAGTGAAAATATAAACTGGCTTGTTGAAATCAAAAATTGCTAGTATTGGTTCGTTACATAAGTGATTTTTTATACTATCAAAACTGTTTTGACATTTTGTCGTCCATTCAAAAGGTACATTTTTCCTTAAAAGGTTATGAAGAGGATCTAAAGTTATGGAAGCCTTAGGAATATATTTAGCAAAGAAATTTGTTTTTCCCAAAAATTGTCTTATTTGTTTTTTTGTTTGGGGAAGCGGAAACTTTTTTATAGCTATCAAGTTATCATTTATTGGTTTAATCGTGTTATTTGAGATCAGATGACCTAAATATTCTATTTCTTTTTTCGCAAAGCTACATTTATTCGAGTTTAATTTCAAATTATGATTTTGTAAAACCTGCAAAGTTTGTTTTATATGTTGAATATGATCTTCGTAGGATTCAGAAAAAAATAATATATCGTCGATGTAGTTTATAGCAAAATTATCAAGATTACCGTTTCTGAGTATATTAGAAAGAATCCTTTGAAAAATGGCTGGGGCTGATTTTAAGCCAAACGGAAGGCAACACCATTGCCAGTGACCATGATGCGTTACGAAAGGGGTCTTGTACCTATCTTTCTTTCTCAACGAAATTGACCAAAATGCGCTATTTATATCTAGCTTCGAGAAATAAATACATTTCCCTACTTTTGCTACTAAATTTTCTATCCTGGGAAAAGGGTATCCTTCAGGCACCACAATATTATTTAACCCTGTATAATCAATACATAACCGTGATTTTCTGTTTTCATCTTTATTATAAACAAGGGTTACCGGTGCAGCATATGGACTATATGATTCCTCAATTAAGCCTGCTATAAGTAAACTCTTTATCTGAGATTCAATTTCCAGTTTATCTGGAATCGAGCATCTATATGGTTTTCGAGCTATATATCTATTTTCAGTAAGTTTGATCTTTGCTTCAAAATTGTTTACTGTTCCTACATCAAACTTTTCTTTTGCAAAAACGTTATTAAATTTTATAAGTATGTTTTCTAATACATCTTGCTTAGAGTCAAGACAATCTAAACTTTTAGTTTGGTGAAACACAGAAAGGTTTTTATTATTTTCATCATTATTTTGTGAAATTTCAAGTTTGTGATTTTGGCATAGTTTAAAAGATTTAATACAATCCAAGCCCAACAACAAATCCGCCAAAAAACAATCATTTTCCACCAATAAAAAAGGAAAATTAATTGTAACGTTAAATATTTTTAAGTTTAACCATACAGTACCATTTGAATTAATAATTCCGCCCAGCGTATCAAACGTTGACATCCCACTTGTTAAATTATCTTTCTTAACGTGTGAATAGAACCGAGAATTAATTAAGGAGACATTTGCTCCTGAATCATATAAAGCAACTGCCTCTCTATTGTCGGCTAAAACGGTTATTTTAATAAGTGGGATGGTTGCTAGTTTTCCGAATGAGAAACAACCGGTTTATAGCTTATTTTATTTTCACTTTGAGAACGGGTATTAGGTGTATTGACATATCTCCTGTTTTCGTATTTGTTTTGAAACTCTTTGTTATGATTAATAGGTGAAGGTGTACTGACATGTCTCCTGTTTTCGTGTTTATTTTGAAAATCTTTGTTATGATTTGTTGGTTTAAACTATCTCAGTTTCGACATTAAAATTTCAATCGTTGTGATTTCACTTTTATTTAAATATGAGAGCAAATATTTTGGCAGACCAATAATTATGAAATTTATTTGAGATTCTATACTTAAACTATTATCAATATTCAATAATAGGTTTCTCTTTTTTAACGCGTAATCTAAGAAAGAGCCATTTATCCAGTGAAAAGAATAAGCGTAACTGATTCCGCCCCAAGTGGACTCACCGAAAGTCTGAGTGAAAGAATGCTCATAATATTTCCAAGACTTGTCTGCAGATTTTAACATAGACTCGTACCAATCTAAAGGGGAACCCGCCAAAAAAAATCGTTAAATTTCTGAAAACTGACCCTCCTCTATGTCAAGTCGTTGGCATTCTAATTTAAATAAGGAAAGCCATGATTTGGCATTCTGACCTTTGTTTTGAAATTTTTCTAGTACCATATTTTGTGTTATCAGTTTCACATTATTCATTATAGTTTGAGGAGGATTTTGAGGCAAAGGAGAAATTTGTGGTTGGTTGGAAATGTTTAAAGGAGGAGTTAATGTAAGATAAGTTCCATTAAAAACAAAATTACCCTCAGTATCGATGTAGATCTTTTGGAGTTCCGTGTCCAAAGTAATGTTAATCTTCCTCGTTCTCCCTCTCTTCTTCATAGATTGGACGACAGACTTTATTATTGAATGTTTGGCTAGTTCTGTGTGTAATTTGATCGGCATATCATCCTCATCAAAAGAAAATATCGAGTCTGTTGAAGGATATTGGATGGATTTGACCTTCACAACGGTCGTCTTAGGATCCAAATCTGGCTCGGTAGCGAAGTGAAAAATTACCTTGATTCCTGTCATCCTTCTTATTGAATTGATTTGTAGATTTATTTATCAATAATGGTGGGATTGATAAATAATTAGACTGGCTTGTTATTGATGCTTGTATTACAACTGAAAATAACAATACAATATTAACAACGGTTTATAGCGAGACACAAGAGTTTAACTGACTTGAGACTTTAACTGACCTGAATCAATTCAATGCCAGGATTTATGAAATTAATAATAATTCACTACCAGTACTAACAATCGTATATAATGAAAGCATTCACAGAACATGTGGACTGGTAGACATTCAGAGCAGGTTATGAATGCTCCACTAATCGATAGTATCTCTGCTGGTGTAGACTCCTAGCGGCAGCAGAGAGAACAAGTTTGAAATGGAAATACCGTTTCAAAACTTACATATATATATATATATATATATATATATATATATATATATATAGATATAGAAATTCTACCTGAATATATATATATATATATATATATATATATATATATATATATATATCTATATATATATATATATATATATATATATACTTATCCACCGCATATTGTGACATCCGGTAAAAATTACTACGTTATGACTTTCGCGGGAAAAGAGGGGTACGACAGAGAAGATTTCCTTGTGACATCCTTACAGTGTTGCCACGAATCAAATTGAAGTTTAAGAATGATATTTTGAGGTATTATTAGCGTACGTAAGGGTGTATAAGAGATTTTTACCTGCTGAACTGTATTTACTTCCTGAAATGCTTACATCGAGGGAATTAAGGATGCAAAGCAACAAGAACCTTCTGCAGCGTGGATTATATACATAAGTAATTATATTTCATCAATTTCTAGCACATCCTAATATTTATTATGAATAGCTATAAAATAGTATGAGTTAAATGTTATTAAGAGTTTAGATATTGCTAAGCTATAAATGCCAAATGAATGACTTTCGAAATGAGGTAAGCATGTGTGTTGCAGATTGAAGAGCTTGCAGAGACGGCAAGCTTTTTAACCTACTTCAAAAAAGAGCGGTTCTCAATTCGTCGGCGACTTTTTTTATGTATGTTCCCGAATTACTCGAAGACGCCTGAACCGATTTGGAAAATTCTTTTTTTTGTTGTTTTAGAGAGTATACCTCAAACGTAGTACCACATACCGTTTGATCAAGATTTGACCAGTGTTTCACCCCTAAAATAGGGTGGAAAGGGGGCAATTTATTTAGAAAATCGAAAATTTGACATGACCAATTTAGGGAAGAGATCATTTCTGGAATATTTTAGATTGGATATTTCTCCAAAACTCTAACGGCTTGCGACTTATAGCCCGTGGAATGTACAGTTTTTGAAGAAAAATTAGATATGGTGGTGTCGAATGTCTTCTATCTACTCATAAATGCATACGTACAAAATTGAGATGAAGTCGGTTCTACTTTTTATAAAAAAATAATACTTGTGAGTCTGTACCTTACAGAATAACCTACCTCACATATCCAGATAAATTATCCTTTGTTTTGTGCCTTGAAAATCTTGCGTTGAAAAAGTGGTTTTAAATTTTATTTTGTGCTTTCAGTTAGTACGCCTTAATTAAATTTCAAGTAAATCGGACGACTAGAAGTTGGTCAGAACTAATTTCCAAGATTTGACGCAAACTTACAGACTAACAAATGAAACTACATAAGAGCTTCAATGAAACATAATTATTATTTATTGTATTTATTTACAGTAAAAATTTTGATTTGCGCCCACGTTTTATTCGCGAACACATCTGGATGATCGAGAAATGGAAATAATAAATCATCTCTGAGGTAAATATAGATAATAGCAAGAAAGAAATATATGAAATATAATTATTGCAAAGAGAAAACCTGTACTGGAAACCAACAATACGACAATTCTCAAGACTGGTGTTAATACGACCAAACTCATTCTCAGATAAATATTTTTTATAAAAAATGGGACCGAATTTATTCGTTGATGCAAATATTTTTTCTATTTCTACTGGTAATTTTGTAGTTGTTCTGTTATAGGTGATGTAAGACTCTCAGCACCAACTTTCCAGTACAGTACAGTACCAGTACAAATAGAAAAATTATTTGCATTTTTTATAACGAAATATTTATTTCACATTTTTAAGTAGACTTAGGGCTCTAACTAAGATGAGAAAAAATGAGAAAAATAAAACATTTTTCGATGAAGATTGCCCCTTCCTCTCCCCGTTTTGAGAGAGTTTTTTGGGGGAAGGGGATGTTAGATTCAGAAAAGTTTTATATGGGACCGTTTCGCAATACTCCTCTGTGTACGTTTACTATGTAAAACGCGCGAACAAACATAAAAAACAGCAAATATACAATCGAATTGTATACCTCGTTCAAATATGAAGTCGGTCAAAAAGAGTCAGAATCAATCACAAAAGACTATAAGCTGGTAATTGAACCATAATGATTCACCTATAATTATATATACCAATAAGATAAATAACTCTGTTTTTGTGTTAAGATGAGAATAGAAAAGTTCCTATTTTTTCAATTAAAAAAAATCCCTGAGTTATGAAAACAAAAGACATAGTCCTCTAGACGTCTAGACAAAACGAATTTGTATTGTAAACTCGGTAAAAAAAATATTACAAGCTTTTATTTATGAGAGGAGATATATGAAAATATCCTGGAAAAATAAGAGAACCATCATAATCTAATATAGAAGATTTATTTTCTGGCCGTAATTTATCAAATAATTAAAGGTATCTTGCAAATTTTGTTGTACATACCATCATCAGAAGTTGTTGTTGAAACCGGCGAAGGAATATATTCCGATCCAGAGTCTTGAAATGGATCGGTTCCTGGAGATTCGATAATAGCTTCATCGTCAGTAAAAACATTTTTCAATTCAGCGAAACACTTAGTTTCTATGGACGTATCATCATTTGTATTTGAAGCAATATTTGTTTTATCACCAAGAATGGTTGCACTGCTCTTCGTATGTGGTATAATTTCACAGGACAGGATATTTATTTTCCGAGTAGTAACTTCAAAATTTGAAATATTGTACTCACAGTTAACATAGTTTTCATTATATTTTTTCCCAAAACTAACACTAGAAGATGCATAACTCATTTCATCAACCATTGAGAATGAGTTTCTAAGGATTGGGGCACTTTCGACATCTTGAGGATTTATATTTTCTTTCATTGACTTCTCGTGAACACTGTCTAAAAAGTTGAGAAACGAAAGTAACCCATAGTCTAAAGTTTTTTTTAAATTCGTTGAAATATCAAATAAGTACCTTTCCCAAAGAAATATTCTCGCAAATATTTCAGATCGAAATTATAGAAGTTGGAGCCTTTAGTTGTTTCCCACATGGGCTGGTTGAGTGTATCTAATGTATGCTGATCTTTCTTCGTTGCCATATTCAACATTCGTTTCACTCTTGCCGACATGATCTACAGGAAAAAAGCATCTCTAAATTCATACAGTTCACCAGGTTTTACTTACCTTCCATACATACATAATACAAATCGCGGCAATTATAGAATAAAATAATTAATAGAAAAACCTTGTTAAAGAGAACCTTTTATTCAAATGTTCTACAAATATATGTTGTTATTTAATATCATACTTATATTATTCAGTGAGTTCCTGATGCGAAAACTTCCCGCGCAAAGTTTTAGTTACGAATATAAAAGCGACAGGCTTTTGAATCTGTATCTCACATATAACAAGTCCTTTTTCCTGTAAGTTTTGAACTATTTAGCCTTTTAATGAGGTGACCAGCTAAAGATTAACTTGCCCGCCATCCTGGAGCCCCTATCTTCAATTTATGAATATGAACCAAAATCTATAGGTAATCTTGGTCTAAACTAATAACCTCCGACTCCAAAAATCCCAACGCCAATATAATAGGACTCTAACAAAGTAAACAAATGCACTCTTAGTAGCTGCACATCTTTTTGTGAATATTGTCGAACATTCCCACATACCTATTTTAAATAGAATAGGGAAATAAATCACAGATCTTGTCCGCCATCTTTGAACGGCCGTTCTTTTTTGTCGGAAAAAAAAATTCCATAATCCATTGTCACCGAAATTATGAAAACCTAGCAAATTTAAAGTACATCGCATAACTGTGTCAAAATTCACTTGCAAATTTTGACCTAGATGATTGAACACAAAAGTTAAACTAAATAAGAGCTTGTTAAAAAAATTGTCGTGTGTTGACTTCAAGCTTCATCATCTACTTGTTTCTACATGGTTCCACGATTCACTGACATTTCAAAAACTAGTCAATTCAACTACATCTCAAATAAATTTTCATGATATATTTACCTTAACGATTATCGAAACTGCGTGTTTTCATAAAATCTTTCTTTCTGGAAGTCACACTATGCATGCACTGATCGTGAAGAGAGAGATATATCAATATGTATACATATTATAATAAATAGAATATCTTTAGAAACGTTTTTGCGGTGTTGCAAATTGGTGGATGTCACAACTCAACACGGATAGATATCATTGTATACTTGCAGGATGTCACAGCGTATTGTGTCTCCGATTTAAATACATCCTCCGTGTATATAAATATACAATATCCGCGGATGTATATGAACTTTTTCTATCATAGGTTCCATACTTTGTGACATCCTTTTAAAATAGGTACCCCTGCACTCTTCCTCACCTAGTGGACCGGAAACCATTGAAAACGTTGTGACATCCACATTTGGAAGACACAACGTTGCCGGATGTCACAATGCAGGCAGAATTTTTGTATTATGATGTCACAAGGATAGGAGGACGAAACTATATATATATATATATATATATATATATATATATATATATATATATATATATATATATAATTAGGCAATCCACCCAACATGGCGTCTGGTTGGCAAACAAGGTTGTGAATTCCTATTGTTTTCTATTGCTCAGTATCGCGTTCATGTAGTTCTCTCGTTTTTATTCTACCTTTCGACGTTTTTGCAAACAGTTAGTGGGTATTTATTTGGTGTTTAAATAAATCTTGAGTGTCACTGTAGTAATTGAACATGCAGAGTTCTTATTTGATAAAGTTATGGCAAGAAAACCCAGACGCTATATGTTGAACTAAGATCATGAATATTACTATAAAATATAATTACTTACATAGGTATGTTTTAATTTGTATGTTATTGGAATCGTTATTATAGCCCTTGTATCACAATAACGTGGAATGAAACTATTATTAATTCAAGTCATACATTTTATTTATTAGGTACCTACATATACTTGAACGTTCGATGTTTTATACAATACAAGTGTCCTGTTTTTTTTTTTTAAATACAATAAATAAATAAATATTTATTATTTTTACTTTTACTAACCCTACTACTACAAGTGCTTGTTTATAAATATAACCAATACAAAAGAGAAAATCTTCAACACAACATAATAGAACATAATACAGATAAAATCTACAGGCTACCATGTCTACATATTCCAACTTTTTATACTTATCAAAAATAAAGAAACAGAACTTATAAGAAACAACCAGATTCATAATTATGAAACAAAAAGTAGACATGAGTTACATCTGCCATATTCTAGACTAAGCACCTGTCAAAACTCACCAATGTTCATTGGAATCAAATGCTATAACAAAGCAAAGAAACATTTTTAGAAATGAAAAATTAAGAAAGATAGAGAACTCTTTAAAATACTACCTACTAAACAATGCCTACTACATTGTAGAAGAGTTCCTAAACTCCTGATAAATTAATACATGGCATCCAAGTCTAACTTACCTGTCACATTAGGTTTTATATACAATAATTGTAACATTTACATCCGTAACGTTCTATATTTTATTGACTAGTCTGATAAGTAGCAATACTGTAATTTTAGATGAATAAATGCTTTTTGAATTCGACTTTGTTGTTGAACCAGCTGGTAAAGTACTTTCGTGATAATTCTGATCTGATAAGTCTGAGAAGCATAGCCCGTCTCTCTCATGCCGTGCTGCTGCCCTCCATCTTCCAGAATACATTCCTCGTCACACTATAAATAGGAAATTTTACAAATACATAACTTCATCTTAATTAACAATAACAACTACAACTATACTCGGCAGGCAAGTTTATTCAATTGTACAATTCACTACAGCAGAGTTATGCTATAACTGGTAAATAATAGACATAGAAGAAACAAATTGCAGGAGAAATTCTGACACTTGTTGCAAATTTTGTCTTTTTTTGTCTTTTAATATTTATTTTCGACTATGTTTTGGTAACTAGAAGTTACCACTTTCTCAGTAGTTATAGAATGTGGTAGAGGTATGCTAATATACTGATTACATTGCATTACATTACATTACTTTTGACTTTATTTATTTAAGTATAAATTATCAACATTGTTATGACTTGAGAAATGAAATATAGTCCCTAGTTCTTAAAAAAATATCCTAGGTACTTACCAGTTCTTTTTGTTCGCATGCCTCTGTACTTAATTTACTTCTTTTGTCCGTTCTCAAGTTTCCTTCCACATAAGACTTTAACTTTAGAGGCGCTTGTTCAAAGCGCTGGGTTTTCCTTCAATAGTGTTAGAATATAGGATATGTTTATACAGGGTGATTCATTGGGTAATGGGCATACGCTAATGGTAAATAGGGATGACGTAGCTGGTTCTAAAAAACCTATCTTTAATGGGTCTCTGATTCTTTATAATCAGGATACAGGGTAATTTATCCATTATGTCCGTTTTTTCATTTAGTCATAACTTCCGAACCCCACTGTATATTTTGTGCATATTCGCAACAAATACTCTTCATTCTGTATGGTACCGAATACCAGACAAATGAAAATTAAAATCCAGGTACGGACTAGGAAAAAAATAGAAAAATTAAATCACTTTCAAACAACACCCTGTATATCAACAGTTTTAAAATTTGTAATCAGATTTGGAAAGAGCAGAAAAAATTATGTCGAACCAAATGTGTTTGGTACTTCCGCATACAATTCTAGTACTTGCTAATTTGAGTCAAAATTAATATTTTCGATGAATGTGTGGTACAAAATTGAAAAAAAAAACATTTTCTGCTATAAAATCTAATCTTTCAAATCTAATCGATAAAATCATCAAGCATTTCATAATCTCCTAATGTTTGGATCCCAACATTTTTGTAACATGAGTCGACAGGTCCGTATTTAAGACAAAATGCTAATTGCAAGGATTAAGTAACAAACACCCTGTATGTGTAATACAAATATGATAATTGTATTTTTTCATTATGCTATACTTCAAACAAACAATCAAATGATAAAAAGACTCTATCCTGGAAAAAAGTATACGTACCTTTATGGAAAGAAATAGATACTAACTCCTTGAAATTGTATTATGTGAAAAAATAACTAAGAACTAAAAAATTATAAGCGGTTATTATTTATCCCATTATACATAATTAGTCTTTCAGTTAGAGCTTGTTGATCATTTCTTAGGGACGGTATTAATAATTTACGAAATTCACATGTTTGGGCACAACAAAATCCGTACGCTATCAAACAGACACACTCACAAGTAAGAATCTCCCTCAATGTATGGTGTGGTGTTATTAACAACCGTTTAATTGGCCCGCATTTTTTCCACATTTACTAACTGTTGAAGTTTATTTGGAATTTCTGCAAAATATTTTACCGATATTGCTACACGATGCAGATGTTAACGTTGGAGGCATGTACTTCCAACATGATGGTGCTTCACCTCATTTCAGGGCAATAGTAGAGACTTTTAAAATCAAAATTTTCCAGATAGATGGATAGGCAAAGGTGGACCTCATAACTGGACTACAAGGGGATCTGATTTTAACCCAGTCGACTATAGCGTTTGGGGTTATTTAAAATCGAAAGTTTATGCAATTGAAATAAATTCAAGAGAAGACCTTTTGCAGAGAATCGAACAGGCGTGCGACGAATTGAAAAATAATCCGGATATGATCAGATGATCAATCAGAAGTCTAACAAAAAAGGGTACATAAATGTAGTGAGCAAAATGGTGGCCACTTTAAGCATCTGTTGTAGTTTAGTTTTCTTGGAATATTTTATTTTAAAGTTTTCAATCCTATTTTTAGTTCTTTTCTTTTCACTTAATAACATATTAATGATTTAGTGTTTCTTATAATAAAGTTATACTTTTTTGGAATAAAGTCTTTTTAATATTTTATTGTCTGTTTGAAGTTTAGCATAATGGAAAAATACAATTATCACATTTGTATTACACATAAAGGGTGTTTGTTACTAAATTCTTGCAATTAGTATTTTGTCCTAAATACGGACCTGTCGACTCATGTTACAAAAATGTTGGGATCCAAACATTAGGATATTACGAAATGCTTGATGATTTTATCGATTAGATTTGAAATATTAGATTTTATAGCAGAAAATTATTTTTTTTCAATTTTGTACCACACATTCATCGAAAATTTTAATTTTGACTCAAATTAACAAGTACCAGAATTGTATGCGGAAGTACCAAACACATTTGGTCCGACATAATTTTCTCTGCTCCTTCCAAATCTGCTAACAAATTTTCAAAATTTTGATATACAGGGTGTTATTTGGAAGTGATTCAATTTTTAATTTTTTCCAAGTCCGTGCCTGGATTTTCATTTTTATTTATCTGGTATTCGGTACCATACAGGATGAAGAGTTTTTTTTGCGAATATGAAAAAAATATACAGTGGGGTTCGGAAGTTATGACTAAATACTAAAACACCCTGTATCTTGGTTATAAAGAATCAGAGACCCATTAAATATAGGTTTCTTAGAACCAGCTACGTCACCCCTGTCTACCATTAGCGTATGCCCATTTCCCAATGAATTACCCTGTATTAACAACAGAATGTGTTTTAAACTGGGCAGAACCCTATTTGCAGTTTTGTTTACTTGTAATGAAATGTCTACTACATACTCTTTGATTTCTCAAAATCAGTTCTGTTAAATCTTCCATCTTGATCGTACCGATCCACATGTCTCTTCTTATTATTAGGTATGTGGGTAATCCTCCGAGTTTTTAACAACAGGGATGCAAAAATAATGAAGCGAATGATCCTGATCCACCCAGCTTCCACAAGCAAGCACCATTCACCATGCATTTTACAGGCATTATTCTTTTAAAATGGAAGCACAGTATTTATTATAATACAAATCTCAACGAAACAACGCCAAAACACTTTAAAAAAGCTTTCGAATCCGGGGAAAACACAAGTAAACAAATACGACATTTAAGCTTGATTGCCAACCAGGCGCCATTTTGATTTTATTTGAAAGGAAATAAATGCTTAAACATATACCCCTCCTTGAAAAACTCTAGCTTTTCAACACAACAATAAAATTCTTAAAACTACAAAATGTTGGCTTCCTCTTAACACAAACCGAAATAAAACTCATTGGGTTTTCAAAAAGGCTTAATAAAAATAAACGTTAACTATTATTCGAATAAATATATTTTGATGATACTTGTGGTAATAAATAATCCATTTTAAGTCCATGTTTCAAAGAAAATATCACTCACTCTCACTACTTTATGGCAAAACAAGTTATTTATGTAAATACTTCCAGCTAATCATAATTACTAAAAATTAACCATTTTTGTTATTGGCACCGATAGAGCTGCTACAAGTTCCTGCCAATTTAACGACAATACATTATGAAACTAACCCCGTAAAATCGTTCAATCAAAGTTCACTTCTCTTCAATATGTCTTATTTGTAAAATGATTAGTCAATTGGTTAGACGCAAATATTTCTAACAGATCTACGGATTTCTCCGTTTCGTACCCTTATGTCTACCACTCTACACACACCATTGTCATCACGATACATTTTGATGATTCTTACTAACTGCCAATTACAGGTTGGAGCATTATCATCTTTGATGAGCACTAAGCTGCCGATCTTGATCAACTCATCTGAATGTTTCTTCCATTTTGTACGCATCTGTAGCTCATTAAGAAATACCTTCTGCCATCTTGACCAATAGTGTTGTGTGATAGATTGTAATTTTTGCCACCTTGACAAACGATTTTCGGCAATCTCGGTGATCCTTAACTCAGGCAAAGCCGTCATACTCCTTCTAATTATAAAATGCGCTGGAGTTAAAGCTGTAATGTCTTCTGGATCAGAGCAAAGAGGACAAAGGGGTCTAGAGTTTAGGATTGCCTCCACTTGAATCAATATAGTGGAAAAGTCCTCAAAAGTAAACGAATTATTTCCTAAAACCCGTTGAGGATGGTATTTCGTACTCTTTATTCCCGCTTCCCGAATTCCCCCAAAATTAGGAGATCTAGCAGGGATGAGATGCCATTTGATACAATCAGAAACCAATGCATGAGCTATTTTGTCTGAATTATTTTTGAGAAACTCATAAATTTCAATTATTTTATTTTTCACTCCTACGTAGTTTGTCCGTTATCGGAAAAAATGTTTAAAGGTTTTCCGCGTCTTCCTACAATTCTTTTGAGTGTTTCTAAAAACGCCTCGGTTGTTAGTTCCGTAACTAACTCCAAATGTACCGCCCTAGTACTCATGCATACGAACAAGCATATATAACCCTTGATAAGTCTAGCGTTTCTAAGTTTCCGGTTCTTTAAATAATATGGACCTCCAAAATCAGTACCCACATTAAAAAATGGTGCGTTATTAGTTACTCGAATGTCTGGTAAATCACCCATTTTATATTCTTGACTAATAGGTTTAGCCTTAAAACAGGTCACACAAGGTTTGACAACCTTTTGCATTCGCTACGGCCACAAATAGGCCAATACTTTTCTCTAATTGAACACAATAAAAGTTGGACTCCAAAGTGCATCAGTCTTGTATGCTCATATCTCAAAATGGAATTAGTAAAAATATGCCCCTTAGGAGGAATTATCAGATGTTTGTTTTCAAAACTTAAGCTTGACCTAATTCTTCCGCCTACTCTAATCACGTTTTTGTCAAAAAATGGATTTAACGCCAAGATTTGACTGCGATTACTAACCTCCTTACCTTGTTCTAAATTCCTATACTCTTCCGGGAAACACTCCTTCTGTACATGACTAATAAGAAGGTGTATTGAGGTCTCATCCTCCATAGGTGACAAAAATTATCCTTTGACTCAATTTCATAAGACCTTAATTTATGCTTGATATTATTTTTTATAAACCTACGAATATAACTTAAGACATTTACTGCCTTTATAAAGGAAGAATACCTGTTTATTATTTCATTTAAAATCTCACGATTCTCAACTACAACTACATTAGCATAACCTTTGACCTCTAAAATATGTTCTGGAATTTCTAAGTCAATTTTGCTCTCATTTTCAGCTATCCATTCACTCTTATCTAATGATAACCACTCAGGACCATCAAACCACAATCAAATTTCAGACAAATTTCTTGCTGACACACCCCGTGAAAGAAGATCAGCAGGATTGTCTCTGAAACTCACATGTCGCCAACTATTTATATCTGTGAGAGATTGTATTTCGCTCACCCGGTTTGCTACATTCACCTCGTATCCAGAATAGCGTGATTGTTGAGTCTGTCCATAGATATGTGTTATAAGTCTTAATCTCTAATGATTTCATTACCTTTTCAACCAACTGACTAAGCAAAACGGCACTAGACAACTCTAGCCTAGGCAAACAAACTTGC
Source organism: Crioceris asparagi (assembly GCA_958507055.1). Classification (NCBI taxonomy): domain Eukaryota; kingdom Metazoa; phylum Arthropoda; class Insecta; order Coleoptera; family Chrysomelidae; genus Crioceris; species Crioceris asparagi. Next base: position 18,997,010 of record OY293832.1, read on the forward strand.
TTTAAAGGAGCTACTCTAGACTTAGCCCATAATAACTGGCATTTTATACCCGATACGCTCACACACCTCACATACAAGCAAGCTCCATACGCCTTAATTGACGAATCGCAAAAACCGTGAAGTTCCACCTCCTAATAATTGGATAACATCACATACCTTGGAATTTTATATTCATTTATACATGACAGTTCCGTTAAAAAACATAACCAACTGTTTGAGAGGTCGATCGGTACTGGCGCATCCCATGATATTTTTAGAGACCATAATTCTTGTATGATTAATTTTGCTATTATGATAATTGGTCCCAATAATCCAAGAGGATCATAGATTTGGCAAATCACTGAAAGGATAGATCTTTTTGTATGCGAATTTATTGTAGAACAGATCTGAATTTTATACCTTAGCAAATTTTGATTTGAATCCCAATAAACAGCTAATGTTTTGTTGGTCCTCTCCGATTTCTAGAATACCAACTTCTATCTCCGAATCCACATTGAACATCTTTATAGTTTTGTCGTTACATAACCATTTTCTTAGTTAAAATCCTGCGCTGGAAAAAATTCTTGACACTTCGGACTGAATTTTTTGTAACTCTTGCAAGCTATTTGCTAACGTCAACAAGTCATTTTTTATTACCTTACTAGCTAGTGAGTATTCGGTTTCATTCTCATTTGCCAATTCTACTAAGCATCTGACTGCTAAATAAGGTGCAGAAGTATATCCAAAAGTCACTGTTTTTAATTCGAACATCTGTACATTTTTTTAGAATCACTCCGCCAAAACAATCTCTGATATTTTCGAAATGTCTGCCGTCATCACATAGGGCTTTTCTCTGAACCTGAATAAAATTTGGAAAATATCTTGTTGCAGTCTCGGGCCAGAAAATTGCACATCATTTAAGCTGATTCCTGTTGTCGTTTTCATACTTGCATCAAACACAATGCGACACTTCGTGGTCTTGCTTTCTTCTTTAAATACTGCATGGTGTGGTAAAAGATATTCATCCCTTTATTCCATAATCTGTGATTTATCAGTTATATCCGCAATACTGCTCATATGATTCAGGTCTATATATTCATTCATAAAATTCACGTAATCTGTTCTTAGAGTATTGTTTTTTCTAATCGCCTTTCAAGCGATAAAAATCTATTATATGCCAATTCTGCAGAACATCCAAGCTTATTTATCGAAATTTTAAAAGGAATCCTTACAACAAATCTTCCCGTTTTGTCACGCGTGGTTGTATGTTTGTACCAAGATTCACAAAATTCTTCTGAATGTGACAACACTGTGCCCCTTTTGGTAGGCTCTTCCATGGCCCAAAATTTTGTGATAAATCCTTCTAAATGGTCTTCCCGTTTTTTGTCTGTTACGAAATAGCTTAAAGAATGGTGACATTTTTCTTCAGATGGCTGCCTTGCACCACAATGCAAATTTCCAGCAATGATATAACCAAACACACTATTTTGTAAAACAGGTAAACTATCACCTAAACTTTCTCTGCCTGGGCTCAGCACAGACCAATAAACACTGGAACCTAGTAACATATCGATTTCACTACACGTGTTAAATTTGGGGTCTGCCAATGTTATATTTTTTGGCAAATTTTATTTATTTTTCTCAAAACTAAACAGTGGCAATTTTCCGGTAATTTTCGGCAAAACTAAACAACCCACATCTGCGGTAAATTGATTAATACGCGATTTTATTGTAACTTCAACCTTCCCTTTTATATTTACTAAGCCCTGTCCTACACCTTTAACCGTATGATTTATTTCAGATGGGATTAGGTTCAACCTGTTACAAAGCCCTGAAATAAAATTGCTTTGACTTCCACTATCCAACAAACAACGACAAATAACCCTTTTACCATCGCTCTCTATCTCTATCATAGCGGTAGATAACTAAACCTGAGAAATATCAAAAGACGTGGCAATTATACCCTCCTTATCACATTCCTCGTAACAATCACAGCTATGCGTGGCGTTCTGTGGCGGCATATTTTCCCCCTTACCAGGATTATTTAATGGCGTCGATGCAATGTTGCCGGTTCTCGCTTCTGAATACTCAACAGGGTTCTCAAAAATAGCCCAAATATGATTATGGAAAATTAAATTTGTATTTTCAAATCTTTGTGTTAATATTTTCCATGCCTCACTATAATTAGCCGGAGTAAATTCTAGAGAGGTTATACACTGCCTTGACTTAACGTCTAGAACATCGTTTAGATATATATTTTTTTAAAAAAACCTCTGTAAAATCGATCTAACTACTATATTCTCCGTCAAATTTGGGCACACCAATGGGTTGCAATTTTACTGAACCTGGCAACGCTGTTGCCGTTGCACGAGCACTAGGAACGGAATGACTGGACGAACCTTCCGAGTTATTATCATTATTTTGTGTAAATAATGAACTATTTGGTTGCAAAAATGACCTTGACTGTCCTACAAACTTGGCAAATTCATCCTCAAATCGCTCCCTCTCTTTTATATTTTGCTCAATTGCAGTGTGGTATTGGTATTCCTCCCAAATAAGCTCTACCTTTTCTAATTTTACTCCCAATGAACTAAAACTTGATTCAGTTAAAGGATCTTCCAATTTTGCCTCTGATAAGGCATTCCCTAAGCTAGTTAGTCTGCCCTTGAGAACTCCCCGTTTACGTTTTAAGGTTTTTAGCCTCTTAACAGTTTCCGCCATAATGATTCAATAGGAGAATTAATAGAAGGGAAATGTTAGAAAAAAATGGAACAGACTTACAGTTTTGTAGCTTCTTTACTACTCCAACTTATGTCATCAATCATCGGTACCCACACTTCTTGTAACTGGTCTCTACACCTATGTCTTTAGCCTTTTTTGGCTCAACGTTTGTACATACTATTTTATCTTATTGTTTTTAGTGATGTTACACGCACTCTAATTTTAATTTCTCGGAATACGACGGTGTCCACACAATAAGCCTGTTTTTTTTTCACTAATCCGCTCGATGTCGACCAAATGTTCCTTCGATAACTCAGTTTTTGTATTTCTGTTCACCAGCTACTATGAAATAATCACTCGATTATAATTTGAAGTAATTTATTGGATTAACCAGGGTCGTACGTTTCTACAAGAAACTCTTATATGCTACTGCTTTCTCAACTTACAGACGAATACTCATCGCATCATGAACAGTGTATGTCTAGACAAGTTTTTGTTTCACGGTTGCCACTGTGCAGCATTACAGACAATATATTGAAATAAAAGTAAGAAAAAAATCTTGAAGTAAAATAAATGCTTAAACAGATAATATAAATATTACAGCCTTTTACGAAATGGAAACATTCACAAATGATTACTTACCATTGTTGGAATGTATTATATACATTATTTAGTTAATTTCAAGCCATATTTTTGAATAAAAACCATTACGTGACCTTGAAGATCTAACATTTTTCTGTAAATAATGCTTCTGTAGGCAGAAGTAAGAGATACCGTTCTCACCTCTGCAAACTACAGTTTGCATTGATCATAAAATAAATAGACATTGTACCTATAATAACTTTCGGATGTTTTATCAACTTAACCATACCTAGTTGTTTGTGTCATCTCTCTCTATTTAAGGTTAATGGTTCTTGCTACATTTTGGTCCATTTGGACCAATTCTCAATTCTAATTAAAATCACTGAATTAGAATTAATATTAAATAACATAACCATAAACCAAAACCACGATTTACGCTTAGAAAAGTTTACGTCAGTTGTATTATGACTTATATGACATTTGTCAGTTGGGAGAGAACTATTCACCTCCACCTTATTGTTGCCATTTAGTTAGAGTATACGTTTGACGAATGTTATCAATAATGCGTTAAAAATGTACCGCTTTCAAATAAAAGCGAAGCTGTTAGCTTGTTTTTTAAATAATAAATGATTTTACAATCATGTTCATTATTACATTGTTGATTTCACTTAGGTATTTATCCGACATTTATATCACTTAGGTCTTTATAAACAGAAAAAAATATAGCACCGGCAATATTACAGCCTTTTACGAGATGAAAACATTCACATATGATTACTTATCATTGTAGGAATTTTCGCCCAACTCTCGTAACGATCCCTGGCCAATTGGCGTTGCAAGTGAACGTCCTAAAATAGGATATCATACCGAAACGATAAACTAATCCATACCATGGCGTCTTGAAATAATTGCTGCATGTAACGGGGCCCATTGTTGAACGTACTTAGCAAAATAATAATCCAACCTGCCGGAATATTTTCGTTACTTGCTCTATTTCGAACGTAATCCTGCAATCCCTCAAAAGAATCCGCCCTAATTTTGTCCTGCCTTAAACGTAGCTAGTTCAGTCGCTCTGACTCGACTTTATAAAATGCATCGACTGCATACTGTTGCGTAAGCTTGCCCGCGTGATAAACAGCATTAAATGCTCCATCCCTAATAGCGAATCTATAGATGTAAAATTTCCTAACACTGATACGTTAACGGATTCGAGACTGAGCAAGAGGAATATTCTCATCCCAACCAAGTTCGCCGTGCGAGAACAACAACGGATAGCACAGCGGATCCGCGTAAGGCAAAGACATGCTCACCGCTTCAAAGTAATGCTGACTGTTCGGACGTTTCAAAAATACCGACAAAATAGCCGGGGGTGGAATCTGACCGTCAGGACTGATGGAAACACCGCCTAGCTCATCCAAATTACTCGGAGCACCGAACCGTCTCCTATCAAACCCTGAAGCTGCGTGAAACGTGAACGCGATGTGCGGTATCGTCGTCCCTCTTTCTTCGGCCAACCGTTCGTAGTTTGCGTGCACTTCGGCCATGATTTGATATCCGGCAGAAAATTGGTCTTGTCTTCGAAGAATTTGATCTATCTGACGCAGCAAACTCGGATGGCAGTCTTGAAGCAAATCATTGGATTCACGACGATTAGCGGCTTCCTCTGCGTCAACGAAATGTCAAACGCCTTACCGCGAGGCTCCACTGGTCCTAAATTGTGGACAATAGTCCCACCAACGATGTAAACCGGTACGCCGCATCCCAAATTATTAGGCATTTGGGCTGTAACGCTCGCAAACTGAAGGGCATTATTATATTTTCAAATATGTCTCAGGAAGGATTTAGATAAAGGATGAAAATTAGAAGAAGAAGCGCGTGAAGAAGCTCGGGATAATCAAGAGGAACAGGAAAAGGAATTGCGCCTTTGCGTTATTGGAGAGTTCATTTACCATTAAATATGCGACGTTTTCGCCCGGTGCTAGCTGAACCATACCTCTCCTTGCGATGGATTCTCTGTAGAACCTATCCCCATAATCTAAAACAACGTCAGGATTATTTCGAACCCACGAAACGATAGCTTTTACAGCGGTATAAATTAAAGCATCCGCTGCGTTTACCGTACATTGCCTCCCCTGGACAAATTCGAATAAATTTCGGTTATGTGACGCAGACACGAAAACTGGACCACTCATCGATGAATTATCGTATCGGCGCGAATATGTTTCTGACGGCCGTACAGAGATTTGCTTTTCCTTTTAACCATTACCTTGGAGAAAGTCTCCAAATTATTCGACAACCCGTCGATACTGTTTCAACGCAAGCTGTAAAAGATGGAACAAATAACATTGAAAATTATGGAAAATGATGTACAGCATTTTTTTAAGAAAACTGATACGACTCTTAAAGCACTTTTCTATTAGAATTGAGCAGTGTATTCTACGGCACCATGTCGTTGCCATGCAAAATTTATTGTTTTCAAATTTGTAATATTGTAGCACTGTCAAATTTAGACGTCATAACAAACTTTGGCTTTGATAAAAAGTAATATATTATGTCAGCGGTAAATGTACACTGATATAAAATAATGGAATGGAATCATTTGTTAGAACCAAAAAAAAATAATCATAATGACGTTATTCCATGAACGAGAATAGTGTTTGCTTAAATATCAGTTTAACATTTTTCAAAATATGCACTTTTTAAAATCACGACTACAAAGTTATATTATCCGATGTAGAATTAAATTTTGAATCCGATTTCACAACAGAAAATGGTACGTTTACGATAGATTTGAATTTATTATAGATTAATCCCTGTATCGATTACTTATAGACTGAATAAGCTAAATAGCTAAACAACTTTTAATTTTCTATGCATATAAAATTTGTCCTGAATGACTGACGAAGTCATTGGCAAAAGTATATAATTTAATATATTTTCTAATATTATTATTTGGAGTTGATACAAGTCTGGTTATGTTATCACAAAATAATTTGAAATAGAATATTATTTTCTTATGATTAGTTAGTATCAAATCAGAATATCATTTACATTATCAATGAAGCTATAAAGGTGTTAGAATAGATTTAGGGACAAGTGGGGTACAATGAAACGAAAAAAGTATTTCATTTTATAGAACAATCTGTATTTATAAACCCAACGAAAGTTTTGTACTTCAATAAACTTTTATCAGTTATGAAATAATCGGTCACAATAATGGTATCAAAAATTACTCTCTATTTTTTGGAATTTTTCAAAAACATTGCTTCTGTTTTATTGTACCCCAGGTCTGTGTTGGGATTAGAAATAATTAGCCGATTGATACGATAGTATTTGATATTTAATTTTATTTACACACGTTAATTTTTATGATGGAAAAGTACAGTCGTGTGTAACACATTTCGTACATAATGTATATATGTGTGTCATTGTCTAAATATATCAGTAGTGACAGAATGACATGGATTAACAATTTTTATAGAACAAGAAAGTAAAGTATATTTAGTTAAAAATTTAAAATATTCTAACAGTCTGGGCTACATTGGAACACTCCCTGGGGCGCAATGAAACATAGCGGGGTACAATTAAACAAGCACTTCTAAGCAATAAAACAAATACATAATGAGAATATCAAAATAAATTTAAAGAATTTTCTAATAATATTACTATTATTACTGCTATTTAGCCAAAATAATACTTTTCTAAAATCTTTGAGAGGAATGTGTACATGTTAGCTTGCCTTGTAGTCTTCCCGGAGGAACTTAGCGAGGTTAAAACTAATTCTATGTCTACTAATGGAACAGAAGCTAGATCAAGTTGTAGAGGAAAATAAATGCTATTTTATTTTTTGCTGCTTCGTCGCAGATAGCTTATATCGTACAGGAGATAAGATCGGATGTCCAGAGAGTATCGTTGGTCTCCAATGTAAATAGGTTGATCAGCCTCTTTTCGTCTCTTCTCTCAGAGGGGTCTAAAAGTAAAAACCAATTAGTCCAACCTCAATTTTTGTTGTAAATCAAAGAGCCATTTGAACTATGGTCACAGCACACAAAGTTCTTTTAATTGCTGTGCTCTGGTGTTTATCTCGGAGAGGAATCAGAGCACTAAGATCAAATATACAGAGTACCACGTTAAAATATTCATAGAACCGGACATTTTGGGGAGCATAAAAGTTATTGGGAAGAATCGAGCCTCTTCTCGATTGACCGTCGAAGGTTGCGGACGAGAACACGCACGTTTGCGGATATTTCTCAGAAAATATAGTGCCGATTGGAAGAAACTGGTACTCAAAGGAAGATTCATTGGCTACCTCAATTGATCTATCCCAGGGTTACCTACATTTTCGAATATAATTTTCAATTAAATCAACTCACCTGAGTTGCCACGTGAGGCTTTCCCATTTAAGCAAGTAGACTCTCAGTGGTAAACTGTATAGCTACTGTCCTGCTTCCTGTTCTTCAGCTTGTTATAATTTTAGGGCCGTATTCTTCCTACTGTTTTTCTGGCATGTCAATTGTTGCTGCACTACCTCCCTTGTGCTAGCACAACTCGCCGCCGATCATTTGCTAGTGGGTACAACTGCTCGAGCGCAGCTTTTCATCTGCTGCTTCCGTTGAAGGCCAGGGAAGTCTGGAAGTCAACAAGAATTTCCATCCTTACAGAGCTGGGCTTTGAGAGGCGAATTCCAGGAACGGAGACCCTAAAAGAATAATTTGCCAAGTGAGCTGTATCTTTCTTTCATCGCTATTAATAGTAACAATATCATATGAGGTATTACACCTCCCAATTATATCAATCGTACAATCATTCGGAATAGTAATCATAGATAACAAGGTACTCACCATAAATGTTCACCTAAGGGTATCGATACTTGAAGGGTAACCCAAATAAACCTGTCACTTTTCCCTTGTTGCTGCATAACTGTATTATTCCCACAGCCTTAATAAAACTATTCCACTCCTCGAACTACGTGTTTAGTGTTCTCACCACCCACACCCTGATCGAGATTCAGAGGATTATAAATAATAACAAACTCACTAATCAACCGAACCGCAAATAAGCCATAATAGTGGATAGTTAAAAGCGTAACTCCATTATCCTTTGCAAAATTGAGCGCAACTGGATTTAAATGGCTGTCATGATTGTCAATTTTACAAAGTGCTTCGATGAACATCTCTCCAGTCATCCAACCTGTCGGTTGAGCGAGACTCAAGGTTCCAGGTGGAGCACCATTTATCATGTGGGTTTTGAATTTCTTTCTTGAGAAAATCATAATTGGTTGCAAGGTCGATCCAGTAGCAGAAACTATACTGCATTTCGTCACAAGTGTACCCCGTTCTGCACTTGTGACCTTGTTTAATTGTCTAGCCCATGGGTCGGCAACCTTTTCTTATATGAGTGGCAGAAAGGTTATGAGGATATTGGTGCGGGCCACATTTCGTCTAATAAACAATTTAAAAAAAAAACAATTTTTGCATTATTAACCATATTTATTGTTACTCTAATTTTAATGTAATAGGTACAAAATTAAGTAAGACTTATGAAGCTAATGCGATCTTTCAGGTTGTACATGACTTGCATTTTATATGTAGAAATGCGCAGAATCGCATCTAGATGTTCATCGGTCAATATAGAGCAATACTTGTTTTTCTGCTCACACAGATATGTACTTACCAAACATTGTAATCACCCCTTGAGCAAACATTTTTAATTCCTTGAAGTCAGAACTCAAACTTTTGTAGAATTGTACCAAGTTAAGTGAAATCTTTTTGAAATCGGCAAATCGATTTTCAAACTCAGCTTGAAGTTGTATCAACACACTTTTCATTCTTGTGTTTTGCCATCCAAAACTCTCTCCAGCTTCATCAACGGCTTTCTTGCAGTTGGGAAAATGGTCAAGCTTTCTTTCATCAAAATGCTTGATAAATAACTTCAGTTTCATCTCAAATGATTTTACATCTGAATACATCTCATATATCAACTTGTTTTTTCCCTTCAAGCGTTTGTTGAGCTGATTTAGTTCGCCGGTCAGAAAACCTAGTTCTAAAATCCACTGATTGTTTTTTGGAAAGCTCTTCGACTGGCATTTCCTTAATCTCCATAAAATCTCGAATTTCTTTCTTCAGTTCAAAAAATCTTTTCAGAACGGCACCTCGACTGAGCCACATCACTTCACAGTAATAAACCACGTCACCATACTCAGCTTCCAGATCTTCCAAGAACTTTTGAAACAGACGGTGTATGAGCCCATATTTTGTTATAAAATTGACAGTAAATATTACGGTGGCCATTATTTCTTTCCAACATAAAACCTTGGCGCACAGCGCCTCTTGTTGTACAATACAAGGATCTTGAGTCTTTCTGTTTGGTAAAGATTCACCCTACAACACCTTTGTTTTGGCCGCTCATGTTCCTGCCTCCGTCAGTAGTAACACTTATTAAGTTTCCCCAGCTTAATTTTAATAGCTCCAAGGCTTGTTCCAAATAACGGAATAAATCTCCCCCTGTGGTTAGTGTACCTTTCAGACTGCACATTTTCATAAGCTCTTCATAAACATTAAAGTTTTCGTCAATACCACGTACAAATATGAGGAACTGTGCTGTATCTGACACGTCCGTACTTTTGTCCATTGCTAGAGAGAAACAATCAAAAGACTGTGCTTTATCTTTGAGCTGTTCATACAAGTTAACGCCCAACTGTTCGGTACGACTGGTGCAAGTTCTAGCAGAGAGACTGACACTTTCAATTTTTTTTGTTCTCTGGACATATTTCTTCGGCGATTGCTAAGGCTCAATCACTGTCGGTGATTCTAATTTAACTTAAAAATGTTATTAAATCATAAGATATCAGAATCTTGTGAAAATTTTGTTAAAGGAATGTTAAAAACTATCAAAAACAAAACAAAATGGTTTTTTCAGATACTCACATGAACTAATGTTTTTTTATAATTTTAATCCATATACCAGAAACTCCTTATTAATTAAGTGCAAAAATTAAATTAACGTTTGTCCATAATACCCCAAAAATACCCAAATTAAGTGATTGAATAATTGAAAATAAAATAAAATTCTAAAAAACTAAAAATAAAAATGTGTTAATCGTCACACTACATCTTGTTTTCGTTGGTGAAAATAAAAATGATTAATTTCTGGCAATGGATCGTAGATTCTTGATTACATGACTGACACTGTCACCTATTGTTGACTTGTGTAAGTTTATAACCGAGAATCTATAAATTGATGAAAACTACATATAACTTAAGGATAAGGAGAAGCAAATAAAATCAAAAGTTTAGTGTTGAAGAATTGTATACAATCATAATTAGTCTGTTCGTTGAGTGAAGTAATTAATGGGTTATTGACGTTCGAGTTAATCTCGAAAATTTCTAAAATGTTCAACAGACGGCCTTTTGATGCGTGATGTAATGTTCTGGCATCAGAATTGATATCAAAGTTATGTTTATAGTTGATTATATGATTAGCGAAAGAACTGTTCGAGTTAATTTCATGGAATGGTGTGGTAAGAAACAAAGATTTATATTTATCAATCACCTTAGTATGTTCTTCTATTCTTGTCCTTATTTTTCTACCGGTTTGGCCTACATATTTGGCTGAGTAATTAGGAGTGGAGCACGAGATTTCATAGACGCCCGATCTATCCATTGGATCCACCTTATCCTTAACGTTGACAAGCATCTTATAAATCGAGTTATAAGTATAAAAACAAACCTTTAATTCTTGGTTGTGCCATTGGAAGATGTTTTTGATTTCTTGGGATACTTTGCCAATGAAAGGCAGTGAGCAGTATTTCGATGGTAAGGTAGGTGTGATTAGATTTCTGTTGATGTATTCCACCAAGTGTCTCTGATATATTCTATCTATGAATTGAATAGGGTAATCATTATTGATGCCAATTTGTTTAATGATGTTAACCCAGATGTTACCAAAACTTTTTTTTCACAGTTTCTCTTTGATTTTTGCTATTCTGGTTGCTTTTATTTATCTATCAATCAGAAAAAAAAAAACAAAAAAAATCTTATTGATATAACAAACCTGAGAATGGGTGTCGGTGGTAATCCAATAGGTAATACATAAATAATTTTTTTGCATAATTATTTTCACAAAAATACAAATTGAACATACATATTACATAGACTATGTCAATGTATGGTAATGTTGAAAACAATCTTTAGGATGCAGTGCAACGGAACATTTTTGGCACACAAAATTGCATTTTTGATTTTTCTGGTCAAATCGGGAAAATTCGTGAAGATTTGCTGATGTTTTGCTGGGACCCTCTTGGATGATTTCCTGAATGACTCCAAAATACCCATAGCAATGGTTCTCCTAAAACCCAAGTGATCTAATTTGCCACCATTGCTCCTGTGCAGCTGCTACGCGTTCTTTTCAGCCATATCCACACACTGACTGATAATCGGAAAATATCACTTTTTGCCCTGAATCGATACCCTATACAGGCTTATATTTTCATCCGCCCTATCTACGCCTCTCATATGCGCATTATATTTTTGAATAATTTGAGGCAGCGGAACTTCAATTGATTTCTTCTCCTTCTGTGAAAAGCGCTTTACTAGAACTGTTGGTAACACGCATGAATTATTTGTTGCGACAGTAACTACGCTATTATCGTGCCACTTGCAAATTATCAAATCATCATTCTGAGAAGTTAAATATTCAAAATAGCCTCAGCTCTTCTTCTTCATATTAGTAGCTGACATATTCTGGCAGTTTTTACCTACCCTGTTCTCTCGAATGGTCTCAGTTCCTTTTATTCCTCGCTCACGTAGTTCAGTCAACAGTTTCAGTGACTAAAAAAAATTGTCAAAGTAAATATTATAAGCTAAATTCATTTTTGATTCCAACACATCCACAAACTGAAGCACTACCGAAGGACCTAAGCCCAGATCTTCATACTTTTTGGGAAGAGGAGTTGACGAACTCGATGTATCCCAGCCGAGAAGTTCCAGTCCAAAGCTTATACCCCCAGCGAATTGGTTTGCCACGAATGAATTGTTTTGTCCCTTGCCGTCCATAGTAGGGCACCATGGATTCATCCACACTATGATGCTCCTCGACCGGTGCAAATATAATAAATCTCTGGCTTAGTTCCATCAGAAGGGGTCAAACTTTTGAGAATTTATCATTGGGATTAAATTTTGTATTATCATTGCAATGTAAATTTTGCATGATAAACGAGAATCTATTTCTCGACATAGCATTACAAACGAGAAAATTCTTCGAGTCCATGGAGTTTTCCCAATACATAAAGCGCCGTGGTAAGCACACATATCCGCTCAAAAGAAGAATACCTAATAAGCATCGTACTTCATCGTGAGTAAAGTCTCCAAGGCGATTATGAGACATGGCATATTTATTAGAAAAATCTGTTATCATCCCGATGACATCATTGTCAAAGAAAAGGAAGAAAAGTTCAACAGGTGACAACAGTTGATTTGGTGGGCCATACATGGGATTCCCAGTTGGCAAGGTAGGATTTATGTCTTTCTCTAACCAGTTATAATGTTCTTTTTGTTTACGCTTCATCCCTCTTTGATTTTGAGTAATACCTACAGATAGTTGCTGGGGTTTTTTAGCCAGTACAGCTAGGGGAATATTGTACTCATCATGCGAATCCTCGCTGGATACTTTTTGAATCACATTAAAAATCTCTGCCTCTGCGCGAAGCTGACTTCCGGGTAAATAATGTATTTATACCATGTCTTCGTCACCACTATCTTCGTCTGTGAGTACATTATTGGCATTTTCTGGAGGCAAAATAACAATAGCTTTGGGTACATCATTATTGTCCAAGTTTTCAATTTCCAACAAAATTTCGTGTAACTTTAGTGGTCGATTAGGATTGTCTTTCCATTTTTGTACACTACAAAATAAAACGAACGTTATATATACTATATTATCACCGTCCTTTTAAGAGGACAATGAAGTTTGGTCGCATGGGGCATTTGTTACTTCGCACTATAGCGAATCACTTTGTTCGCTACGAGACAATCCATATTTTCGCAAATAATGAAAATACATTAAATGAACAAAATGTGCTTACCTTTCCTGACTTATGTTTCTGCTTTTTGATGAATTAAATTTTTAACATGAAGCACTACATTCATAAGTCGTACCTGAACTGGCAAAATACGAAAATTTGTTGTTGCAGGCATTTGCACACGCAGATCCGTCGATCGCCATCTATATTTTAGTAGTGAAAGTGAGCATTAGAGATTACTTGATGATGGACTTTTTAAAGGACAGTGGCATTATCTGGGTTAAGTTCATTGTTGAAATCTCTAACATTCATCGGGATGGAGAAGAGTCTATGAAATAAAAACAAAAAAGAATTTCAACATTTGGCCGTAGAATGTGAAAAAGTCATTGAAACATTCAAATTCACCAATAAAGACTTAATCAGATGTGATATCGCACGTATGCTAAATAAGAACTTAATCTTAATATTACATACAATGAAAAAGATAAGAAACAGATTTATTTTAAATGGTATAACACGTAAAGTTAGACATAACTTAACAGTTACTAAAGCAGATAAAGATAATTGTCTGGTCATCCTAGATCGTCATGACTATGTAAGTAGGGGTCTCAATTTCTTGACAGATGATTGTTTCCGTAGATTAGACTCAGATCCCACAACCAAAAATGTAAAACTTGTGAAAAAAGAACTCGACAACACTTGTGATACCATCCGGTACTACCAATCAGATAAAGATAAACTTATCCCCATGAACGCATCCACACCCTTATTATACGGCCTCCCAAAGATCCACAAAACAGGCATACCTATTAGACCAGTGGTATCATACTGTAATTCACCCACATCTAAATTAGCATCTTGGCTTAATAAACTCATTAGAGAATTAACTGATTTCAATAATCCATATCTCAAATCCCAAATATGACTATACCCACTAATTCTGTCCTAGTGTCCTTTGATGTTGTTAATCTCTTCCCGAGTATACCACCAGATGACTGTATCCAATTGGTCAGAAATCTTCTCTTTGAATCAGGAACCAATTTTCATCCCTGCCTTAATATTTGTCATCTTCTGGACACAGTCCTGCAACAAAACTTTTTTAAATTCAACAATGAAATTTCGCTCAATTATCAGGCCTAGCCATGTGCAGCAACCTCTCAAAACTTAATTTAAGAACTTCAATCACTATTACAAAATATTTTTTTACTACAGATACGTGGATGACTGTTTAGTACTTTTCAACGGGGACATAAACCTATTAAATCTATTCCTGACTTTCTTGAACTCATTACACCCATCTATCTCGTTTACAGTGGAAATAGAAGCTCGCAATTGCTTACCTTTTTTAGATATCCTTATTACAAAAACAAACATTAAGTTGGGATTCTCAATCTACCGAAAAACTACACATAGCGACAACATCATCCCTTTCTCATCTTGCCACCCGATCTCGCATAAACTGAGCTTTGAATGTTTTCAACAATGATCTTAACATCATTAAACAAATTGGCATCAATAATGATTACGCTATTCAATTCATAGATAGAATATATCAGAGACACTTGGTGAAATACATCAACAGAAATCTAATCACACCTACCTTACCATCGAAATACTGCTCACTGCCTTTCATTGGCAAGGTATCCCAAGAAATCAAAAACATCTTCCAATGGCACAACCAAGAATTAAAGGTTTGTTTTTATACGTATAACTCGATTTATAAGATGCTTGTCACCGTTAAGGATAAGGTGGACCCAATGGATACATCGGGCGTCTATGAAATCTCGTGCTCCACTCCTAATTGCTCAGCCAAATATGTAGGTCAAACTGGTAGAAAAATAAGGTCCAGAATAGAAGAACATACTAAGGTGATTGATAAATATAAATCTTTGTTTCTTACCTCATTATTACATGAAATTAACTCGAACAGTTCGTTCGCTAATCATATAATCATCTTCAAACATACCTTTGATATCAACTCTGATCCCAGAATATTACATCACGCATCAAAAGGCCGTCTGTTGAACATTTTAGAAATTTTCGAAATTATTGACGTTCGAAATAACCAATTAATTACTTCACTCAACGAACTGACTAATTATGATTGTATACAATTCTTCAACACTCAAAACTTTTGAATTTATTTATAAACATATTATTGTTAGTTGCTGTGCTTCTCCTTGTCCTTAAGTTATATGTAGTTTTCATCAATTTATAGATTCTCGGTTATAAACTCACACAAGTCAACAATATGTGTCAGTGCGCACATGTAATCAAGAATCTATTTAAACGATTCTTTGCCAGAAATTAATCCTTTTCATTTTCACCAACGAAAACAAGATGTAGTGTGATGATTAACACATTTTTATTTTTATTTTTTATTTTTAGTTTTTTAGAATTTTATTTTATTTTTAATTATTTAATTACTCAATTTGGGTATTTTTGAGGTATTATGGACAAATGTTAATTTAATTTTTGCACTTTATTAATGAGGAATTTCTGGTATATGGATTAAAATTATAAAAAAACATTAATTCATGTGGTAAATACCATTTTGTTTTATTTTGTTTTGTTTTTGATAGTTTTTAACATTCTTTCCACAATTTTTACAACATTCTGATTACTTATGATTTAATAACATTTTTAAGTCAAGTTTTATTTATTTATTTAAGCCAGTACAAAATTACTTTTGCATTACAAAATTACAATACATAAATAATTCCTGCAGAGATAAATTAATATCTGTGCGCAGAAACTGGTATATCTTGCATCACTAAATTTACAAAATAAAAAATAAAAAATAGCAAATAAACTTAACAATCAACCTATAGGAATTCTTAATATAAAATAAACAATAATTTCCATCAAAATAAATAATAACAATCTCAAAATAATTCATTTATAAAATCCCTGTATGAGGATTGGCATCTACAAACTGAAATTACAAACAAAAGTTACAAGCTAATACTACAAACTAAAATTTAAATTAAACTACAATGTACTAATTTTCAAATCTTACTTGTTTTCCGACAAAACGATCCATGATAGCAGTTTCTGTTAAGCTGTTTTTCTGCTAACTTGTCAAATTTCAATTCACATGGTAATAAATTAAATAATTTAATCGCTACCGTGTAACTATTTTTATCACTTACCCTTTTAGAATTTTTCGGTAATATAATAGACTTGTTTCTAGTAACACTTTCAGAATCTTTATACAGTTTTTGAAGTTCACCATCGTAGCAAACCATTGCTTCTAAAGAGTATAATTGATTAATATTTATTGGATTTTTATCTATGATAATTATGTTTTTGTTAACTATCTTCAGTACTCTGTTTTGTAGTGCTTGGATATGGGACATGATATTATTATATGCACCACCCCATGCAATAATCCCATAGCTAATAATACTGTGAAAGAAGGCATAGTATATAATCTTTAACATTTCAGTGTTCTTTACTTTGGCAAGTTTGTAAAACACATATATTAAGTATTTAGTTTTTTTAGTAAGTATTCAATCTGCTTATTCCATCTAAGGTTAAAATCAAAGATAATACCGAATTATTTACAATGTTCAACTCTTTTGAGAGGTTTATCATCAATAAGAAGATCAATATTTTTGGGGACGCTATCACTATAATTACCAAATGTTATATAGACTCTTTTTTCAATGTTAAGTGTGAGTTTATTGAGCTTCAGCCATACAGAGATTTTATCAAGTAGAGCATTCATTCTAATTATCGCCCCTGTTCATGATTCATCAGTGGAAATAGCAGTGGTATCATCTGCATAAGATAAAATATAATTATCTGGAAGACTCTCTAATAAATCAATAACATAGATTATAAACAAAATAGGACCAAGTATCGTACCCTGAGGAACTCCTGTATTAATGTAATAATTTGCACTGAAATTATCACCAATTCTAACTCTTTGTTTCCTATTTTGTATATAATTAGCTATAAGTAGATTGGCATTACCTCTAATTCCTAGACAATTTAATTTATTCAAAAAAAAATTGTGATTAAAAGCTTTGGCTAGATCTAAAATGATATAATAATTGGAGTGCTTTTGTCTAATTTATTGTATATCATATTGGTGATACAATTTAGTGCATCTATAGTTCCTCTATTCTTGATAAACCCATATTGCTTGTCGGATAATATTTTACATTTCATCATAAATTTAATAATCCTAGAGTATAGTATCTTTTCAAAGATTTTAGCTACATTAGATATTAAAGAGATTGTCTATAATTAGCGATATCACTTCTAATTCCAGATTTGTGTACAGGAATGATATCAGCGATTTTAAGTGAATCAGGCCAGATTGACTTTTTTATACAAAGATTGAAAATGTAACTCAGTGGTTCACATACATACTCATTGACAACTTGGAGGGCTTTAGTACTAATCATATCAACACCACCTTTCTTAAACTTAAATTTCATAATGATTTTTTTAACTTTATTAGGATCAGTAGGGCTTACAAATATAGACTTGCTATTTTGTATAGGCATCTGGATTGCTCCATTATCAGTGACATGACTTATTTATAGCTTTGGTTATCCATATTTTCCTGCCTCTATTATTTATGTTTTTTGTATATTTCGCATTATCTATACAAGTTTTCATCTTTTGTGAAAAATAATCAGTCGCTTCATTTGGATCATTGTAACTTATTGACGACTAGTCAATGTATTTAGCGTTTATCCAGAGTTTTTTGTAATCAGAGTATACAAGAGTATTAGTTTCTACTTCTTTGTGCAATACTAAGTTGAGTTTAGCTAATAAAGTATAGTGATAAGTTATAGAAATTTTAACTGTGAGTGACATAATATCAACTTTATTAAATTTGTAGAACATATTATCTATACATGTTCCCATATCAGAGAAGTTCTTAGACTATTAATAAATTCCACTTTGCTTAGACTATGTGATCTATACAAGGTAGATATTGTCGTGGAACTGTCATCGCCCATTTTTATGTTAGTATTTACTATTCTTAACTTATCGATTTGAATGATTTCGGTTTCTTCAGTCAAACAGTCTTTGATATATACCACAACTCCATCAGCCTTATTTAGGTCACTTTCATTATAGGACATATATCCATTTAGTTGGAAAAAGTTAGATTTTCAATAGTCCAAGCTTCAGAACAGCAAATATAAAAAGGTTTACATACTAAACTCTCAATATAAATCTCTATATTTGCAAAATTAGCATTAATGCTTCTAATATTTAAATACAAAATCAATTCGTCATTACTATTTCAATTTTTATTAAGAGTTTCAAGATCAACCTAATTTTTTTCTGTTACCAACATATCGTTTACTATATTATCAAAAACTTCAAAATTATGAGTCATTCTTATTACTATTGTTTTGATTATTTGGTTTTTTGCTGCTATCTTCTTCGGTTGAATTTCGAGAAACTATTTTACCTAGGTATCTTGGTATATCAGGCATTATTGGGTAATCATTGGGTCATTTCAATTGTCTTTTTAATTTTGTATTTAAGATATTGACATAATGTACCATCAATAGCCATATGCGCAGTGTCAAATTTTTCTTTGTAAGATTTATTATGATAAATACAATTTGCATATTTGTTCACTGTTTGGTTACAAAACTTTGTTAGATGGTTTCCGGCACATTTCAAACAAACTGGTTCATTTTCACATTTAGGGCCACTATGTCCAAATCTTCCACAGTTATATCATGGTTTTGTAGCAGTAACATCATGAATTTTACATCTTTGATATCCAACAAAGATTTTTCCACCATTATTTTTTATATACTTGTAAATATCAGAAGTAACCTCTAACATTGCACTTTGCCATCCTTTATTATTAGTATACATATTTAACAGATGACATTTATTTTGCATATTAATGAAATTTCTTTTATTTATATCAGCTTCGAGAGTATTCTCGTCAAAATTAGCACTTTTATCTATACCAACAACTTTTATTCTGGGGTTTACTAAGGATTCCTTTCCAATTTCAAGATTTTCAGATAATTTGTTACTCAACATATTTTCGGCATTGTCTAGACTCTCATCATCTAGACAATTAATAAATAGTTCATCTTTCTTGGTTAGAAATATATTTTTAGTTTTAATAGATGTTTTCTTGATTTAGCAGTTACCAATAGTTTCATTAAGGTTAGTTAGATCCTCTGGATTCTTTTTCATTATAATAATTTTAGGAACTTTTTTAGATATATGTTTAGTATTACTCAAAGTTTCAGCATATGTTATGTGTCTCTTGTTGTGAGGAGTTTTCTCTCTACTTAAAATCTCTTTTAATAGTGAATTTTTATCAATAAGCTCTGCATTTAGTTGTCTCAGCAGTAAAATTTCTTTTTTCAAGTTATCAAATTCAGTTTGATCATTATTTATGTTATTTTTGTCCGTTGCTTGTGTTTCAGTTACAATTTCATTTAAAATTTCATTCCTAATACTTCCTCTTTTTTCATTTTTTATTTGAGCTATTAGTAATCTTGTTGTGTCATTCAAATCTATATCACTAACTTCTGATGTTAAGTTTAAATGCGTATGTTCCGTGCAGATAACTAAGGTAGAAATTAAGAAAGTTGGATCGCTTAATTTATTAAAATCACTTAAGTGGTAGTTATTGTCGCAAAAAATACATATCACTGTAGTGACCTTTACTTTAGGATGACATATATACGTGATTTAATAATTAATATCAGGGGGCACTTTACCTTTCGCCGTCATGATTATATTGTCACTATCAGCCTTGAGGTCCACATTCTATTTCACCACATTTCAGTTCTTCTTCTGGACTATCAGCGGAATATAAACAATTCCAAACAGGTGATCAGAATACGGAAAGTATATACGTATGTATACACAGCTGTAGCACACAGTTTATAAATTCTTAATAGTTTATTGCACCATGAATTGGTTCATCAATCAATAATTAAGCAAGTATCACTCAAAACTTCTAGTGTTGGATATTTTCAGATTCACCATATAGTTCTGAATATTTTGATGTAAATCACATATTATTTATATCAGTTTTACCCACTGGTATTGGCGAAAATTGATGATAAAACTATAAAACCACTATGCCACTTACTACTAAATTAGAATTTACATTAAACTGTTTTTACAGAACCTTTATGTGATTGAAAATGGTGTTGTACAACACCGAAACATGTCTCAGAACTTAATTTAAAATACAATAAAATGTGGAGATGACTTGGATTTTCTTCTTTTTCAACGAGATTCATTGTTGTCTGCTACAACCTCGTAATGTCGCTTCAGGTTATCTTCCTTTGCTACAGAAATTTCTTTTGACAAATCAAACATAACGGTTTTCCTTTAATCTCGATAAAATAATACAAATCTGTCCACGCTTCATTGAAAACTCCTTTTCTTTGAAGCCATATTCAGCGTGTTACTCTAAAAAAAATAGTACAGAACTTAGTGTAATATTCCTGATCCTAAAATTTATTATCTAATTCCGAGAAAAATGAAAGCAAGCTATAAATAAATAGTATCCAATACACATTCTAAGGGTAAAACAATTAAATATTATAACGTACTTCACACCGCGTTGGCGAGCGCGGGGGATCAAAAGAAACGCTGGAAATTTAAGTATATGTGTTAGCCTTACAATTATCGACAATAAAGTGAGCCAGTACCAGAGACAACCACGAGACGTCCAACTCCGTGTTAAAAAAGAGTTCGCAATATTTCAATGCTCTATTGTACTGGCAGGCACCGGTAGAGGGCGTTCGCGTTCTGTTACAAACGATTTAAAAATTGGCGGGTCTTCTTTTACTGTCTAATTATTACTTATAATATTATCTCGTTGAAAAAAAACGTAAGAGTGAAAGTAAGTCGTTTATTGAGAAAAAAAGTATATATATATATATATATATATATATATATATATATATATATATATATATATATGTATATAATATTATAGCACTATACGGAGAAAATTTTACAGTTTAAAAGTAGAAATATATAAATAATGTGCAACAAAGATCATCGGTTTATGGTATGTGAAAAGCAAATATTCGATAGCAACAATCAAAATATGTAAACATTAAATAAGATATGTATAAACAAAGAACCAGCCATGAAGATGCCTAAAATTCTGTAATAATACTGTATAGACAATACAGGGTGGGAAAATTTGGATTTTTATATAGATGTCGGAAACTATAAGTATTTATTAAGCAGAAATGAATGGTACATTATCGATCGAACTCAAGGGTTTTTTATTTTCGTGCTATATCGAAATGTTAAATTTTTTTAGATTTCATTCTTGGTTTTCATATTAGCGAGAATATATTTACACATTCTTCAGTCACTATTTTGGGTAGAATCTAATGAAATTAACAGATTCTGAATATTTTCTTTTGTTTTTTCGGTTATAACATAAACTTGTAGAATAGAATATTTTCTCTCAGTTCAACTATATGTACCATGTGTGTTGAGAATTGCAAATTTGCCCACCGTACATAAAAATGTGATTTGTGGCTCAGTGATTTTCCGTTTCGAAGCCCGTGCATCTCTGCGAGCTTGAGTGATTTCTTGGTTCTTCCTCTTACACCACCACGGAATTCCAATCTTCCATACCGCTCGCACAATGTCCCTGATGACCATTTCCCGATGGTCTGAACAGGATAGCCATGAAAAAGACACTTGCTCAAGTACACGTCCGCCAATCAAAGCAGCCACAGCATATGTACTGGAACAAGTCTCCAAATCCAATCCAATGGTTCTGATGGATACTGTAGATGACGATCGCTGTCCGACCATTCCTTGTAGGAAATAAATAAATTATGTGGTTCATCAGTTTGCGTCAAGAGGTCGGCATTGCAGGTTTCATACTGAAGTGATTTCAGCAGTTTATGAGCTATGAAGCCGCTTACATATGCCACAGATAATGTCGAAGTTGCACCTTCTTCGACTGCTCTGGCTATGTCATCTGTAACATTTGTCGGTAGCGTTTTTTGGTCTTTAACTTGACTTGCTTCAGATACTGACGCTTCAGCCGGTTCCTCGGTCACCATAACAAATTTGGTTAAATTGGTAAGCAACTCGTGCTCGTCTTCTTCGCAGTTGGTACCCACAGCTTGCTGCCGAGTCAACCCATTCAAAATTTGCGTCTTCAAGCTCGCCGCAAACTGCACCGCTGTGGGATTGTCACCACTGCCACACCCGCCACGAACAGCACCAAACAAATTCTCTAAAGCGTCTTGATTCAGGGAACGGGGTCGTAATGTTGCCAGACCTTGCGAATGCAAATGTGCCCAGACTAAACGAATGGCATTCAAACTGGTTAGCCACCCAATCTGAGAAGGGGGCCTTTGTTTTAGTAGCCCAGTTCCTGTTACTCTTACAAACTGCCATGATTTTACCATATGAAATGCCTTCTTCCAATACTCTAAATGGGCAGAGTCTTCGGAGACACAGCATTTCACTGGTTTCCCTTCAGGGGGAGACGCCTTACTTCCATTGAAACTGTCGAACAGGTCATCGACTTGCCCAACAAATGTCGCTGTCGCCAAGGCACGCTGTTCCAATTCACCTGTAAAGGAGGTAAGTTATTGATGATTTATTGTTATAATTAGAAAATTTGTATAAAAATACCTCGACTTAGAAGGGTGTATAAATACGCTGCTACCGTACGGCTCTTGATTTGAGCTGCAATATTCACTTTCATGCCGAACTGCAGTACAGGTGCTAAATGTGATCGATGTAATGAGCTCGAACAACATCTGCAAACTGCGCCTCCATGATGTTCTGTGAACCACATACATCCACTGGCAAAAGTACGTTGTACTTTCGGAATAGTGAAACTGTGCATTTTAAAAGATGCGGTGGATCAAATATTGTATACACTTTGTTGCCATCTACTTCAATCCACGGTCGGTTTACTGAAGAACCCATCTCCTTTAATGCTTTAACATTAGTGCTTCCCATATCACAGAATGTGGCCACAACTTGCTCTTTTCCAATCTGTGCGCATGCCCGAAGAACTTCTGTTAGGTAGCTTTGCAACATGGCAGATGAACAAGGACCATGTGAAAAATAATGAGCTACAGGTTGCTTCCAATTGCGTTCTATCCCTTGGAGCATAAAAACCAAGGCTTTATTTGCAAGCCGTTTGCTCCCTCTGGTACCACACTCTTCAAAACCAATGATACGATCCAGATGGCTATCATATTGTAGATGCTCCTTGATATCCATTTCATCGAATAATAGTGCACAATATTTATGGTCTTCATTTGTCACACAGTCTGCAATGTGTTGAAAGAGATTCTTATTGATACCTGAATTGAAAGGTACCTTTTGTAACATCATCAGTAAAGTGTTTCTCGAAGGTAATGCTACTATTTTCCGAAGCAACCTGTAACATCGTGGACTCTTCTTCAGCAATGTCAGGGCCAAAACCTTATCCTGCACCGTCCAACGTCTTCCATGGGACCTCCGTTTCGCACAACGTAATTGTGAAATTAAGAAATCCGCTGTGGTATTGGACATTCCACAAAACAAATTTCGGACTATCGTGGAGTCTTCTAGGTCCATTAAGGTTTTCATGTCCCTGGTTTTAGATTTACACAATGCCTTCAGCTTTCTTACATGAGCTTCTTTACTTTCCACGATCCTCATCAGATGCTTTTTCCTTGGTGTTGTATCCACTCGAGTTAACCCCGGAATACCACGGAATAAAGAACGTCGTGGTGTTTTGTCCATGGGTGGCTCCATTTGCAAACCCGAACAACTAGGCTCCCCAATTTCTTCTTCCCCTGAAACAGAATGTTCATGTTAAATACATACTGAACAACCACCATTTATGCGTACCAACTCAACGACAATAGCACGCACAAGAGCGTAAACATGTGGCATAATCTTAACAGTAATGAGATGTGACAGACAGTGAAGGTAGACATAAAGAGGAACATTTAACAGCCGGTTGCACAAAGCTCGGATTAGGGTTATTCACACATAAAATCAACAGCATTATAAACAATCCAGGATTCCGTGATCCGTGCTTTGTCCAACTGGGCCTTTGTGAAATGAAAGAATGTGTTAGCAATATTACCTCTGCTCTCTACAAGCCTTTCAACAACAACAACTTGGATTACCATTTCAGCTAGGTGTAGTGAGGGCACAGCAGAATAGTTCAGCTTGTGTGTCCCAATTTCTATGTATGACTCAACTGTAAAATCCTGATTGCAGATTCGGTAATTAGCATACCTGGCTTGTATTTAACTCCCATGGCTTCCTGCCACCTTTGTGACCTAATAAAAACAAGAACGTGTTGTTACAAACGTCTTTCAAGTCCGTAAAACATCACTTACTTCTGTTCATTTCTAGGAAAATAGTGTAATTTTTCAACCTCAAATTCACTGCATCCACACACGAGGCACCGATTTTCAGGCATCTTCTCAATTGCTTTAATTACACACTAATCTTAACACTAACGCAACAAAATATTCACACAAACTAATAATAGATCACAAGCCCTTTACAAAAGTAATCACACAGGTGGTTGTCTCTGTCACACAGTAATCAATCAAATAATTAAAATTTTAAATCATTAAGATAATGACATGTCAATGTCAACGTCAACAACAATCTACCAAACGGAGTGCATAAAGTCCCTAGATTACTAGTAATCTAGTGACTTTGAGTGTAGTGCCCCCTGTTAATGCCTGCCAAATCAAAAAAACAAGGATGACGAAATACGATTAAACAATTGCAGAACAAGGATACAAGATTTCGCTCCTACCGAACCAATTTTCATATTAACTTGTACGTCTCGTGGTTGTCTCTGGCCAGTACTGCGAGCAGTCGAGCATGAGTGAGGAAGCGCAGTGGTGGTGGCAGCTTATCGGTGCAACGGCGTTCGCAGCGTACGTTCACAAACGAAAGAACGCGTCACAGTCTAACGGTTCTGTTTAGACTGTCATCGCCTTATCTGCATCTCCGGTTTCCACGGACACAAATCGATGAAATAAATTTTATTTCCAAATGGTTTGTTCAATTAATGTTGCAGTGCGGCGTCGTGTGCGACGGCTATGCGCGGGCCGCACCGTGGTAGCTAATGGGCCGCTCGTTGCCGACCCATGGTCTAGCTCCTTTACAGGTCAATACTTTTCTTGTTTTTTTTACTGTTGTAGCGCTCGTTTCATCTAAACAAAACATTCTCGTACCATCGCCAAAAGTAGGATTTCGTTTAATTACATATTATCAAAAAAATCTTGAGATTATGTTTATTGAATGACGTGCACCTCGAAAGACTACAAGCTTCCGACTTTCTTAGTGTCAGATCTTAATGACGTGCCCTAAAGCCATATAGCCAATCAACACCAGCCATACCTTTTTCGTGCCAATTTGGCGGAATTCTTAACCCTTAAATGCATGATTTTTTCTTTTTCGATAATTTTAATTTTATTGATAGGCTAAGGTATAAACATTAAAAGAAAAATATTAAAAAATATATTTTCTGAATCTTTTATTTATATTTTCACAACAAAGGTTTTGTTGCCAAACGGCTACATCATGTGTTCAAATAATACAAAAGCTATTATTGTGTGTGGAAATTTCTGAAGCAATTTTGGTTTTTGCTTAGACATAAACCAACACCACACTTTTCACATTTCGTGCGAGTGAAATCTTTGCAATTTGGATATTTACACCTCATTTTATTATCAACAGGTATAGGCCAATGACCATATTGATACTTGCGAACGTCTTGTGGTGGCACATGTTGCGCTGGTCCTCTCGTTTTCTTTGCTTGGATCTCTTGCTCAATCACACTTGGTCTGCCTCTTTTTGTATTAGAAGTATTTATTTTACACAAGCAGTAAGCTAATTCTGCTCGAAATTTCGCCTGCTCCATAATTTTTGAATCCATCACACCTTTTTGCTTTAGCACACGTTTATAAGTCAACCAGGCATTGACCGTTGTCAAGTCAATCAAATGGTAGAAGATTCTCATGTACCATTTTTTGCTCTTCGGACCAATTTTGTACCGTCCCATTAAGCTATCCAAGAGATCAACACCGCCCATATGACGATTGTATTCTTGAATGACGAGAGGACATCTCATATCAATACATTTTTCTGCTTCCTGTCAAATCTTTTCACTACTGTTACTGGATGTGTCCCCGCAAATGAAGAGATGAACGTCACGTCCTTCCAGACGAGAGTGGATAAATTTACAACGTCTACTGTTGCAACGTACTCATGACTAGTTCCCCTTTCTTCTTTTTTCATAGCTGCTTCATTAGGTAATTTACAATTCGGTATTCTATTTCTTCGTATCGTTCCTAACGACAGAATTTCTTCTTTGGCAAAATGATCCATGACCGGAATAGCTGAATAATAATTATCATGATATAACCGGTAGTTTTGATTTTTAGGGATGATGCGAGATAAGCGCAAAATAATATTCGAAGTAGCCCCAAAATCAGGTGCATCGGGGGGTCGAGCCATTGAATTTTCCTCTCCCGAATACAGTTCAAAGATATGCAAACCCAGAGACACCTGCTAAAACGAACAGTTTGAAACCCCATTTTTTTGGTTTCATTGGCATGTACTGTTTTATATAGTGCCTCACCTTTGATGAACACATTTGCTCGTCAATAGAAAGGTGCTTTTCCAAGGGAATACCATTGAATCTTAGATTGAGATGGTCAATTAGTGGTCTTATTTTATGGTCTGTCATGACCTGGTGTGTCTCTTGCTTTAAATGTTGAATTGTCATTGAAATGAAGGTATTGACGTAATCTCTCAAAAGTGTTTACTGCCATGGTGCTTCTTATTGTATCAAATCCTAATTCATCACTCCAATAAGTTCTTGTGTTAGGCATATGTACAGGGTGTCCCATATAAGATCCTCTATCCCCTTATCTCGGAAGATATTCTATTTAGGAAAAAAAAGTTAAATAGAAATTATTATTGCTTTCAAGGAAACTTCTATATTATATACCTTTCACATATACAGGGTGCTCAGTTTTCCAACACAACACCCTATATATCATGGCCGATTTATATTGTTCACAAAAAAATAACGTAACTTTGTATAAAATACCCTTTACCTATCTCTAGCCGTTTAGAAAATATTTGCTATTAAACATTTTTTATGCAATAAAAATACCTTTCGTTTAAATTTATAGAGGAAATACGTTACAAATACTTCTTAACGGTCTGACTGTAGCGGACTTTCAACAATATTTAGTAGTTTATAATTCCAACAGGTCTCTATTTTCTGAGAAAATAATTCATCCAATAACCGGATAAATAAATGTTTTATTTCAACGATATTCTAACAAATAAAGTAATATTCTAATATTTAACAATACGATTTTGTGAACTATTAAGTAGCAAGAAGATGAAAAAATAGTAAAACAAATACATATAACGAAAGAACTAATAAAAAAATACCTAATACAAAACGGAGAATTAAAGTAAATGTGCTACATGGCCTCCATTCTGAGCAATACAAGTTGTGTAGATGACTTCTAGTTTTCTCAGGGCTTCTCCTACTGCAGCACCATCATTGATATTTCGAATGTCTTCGCTTACTCGATTTCTTAGGTCATCGATATCTTGAGGTTTATTTTTATAAACTCTATCCTTTAATGTTGCCCATAGAAAATAGTCCATAGGAGTCAAATCTGGACTCCGCGGAGGCCAAGGAATATTTCCATTTGGCCCAATGACCTCTGCATAGTTTTCATTCAAATAATTTCTTACTTGAATGGTGTTATGGCAAGGTGCTCCATCCATTTGGTAAATAATATTGTTTATGTTACCATGCATCTCTAGTAACGGTCTGATATTGTCAGTCAGTAGCTCTAGGTACCTCGCACCATTTAAATGGGTATCCTGAAATAAAGGACCTATTATTTGATCCCTGTAAATCGCACACCAGCAGTGAACACTACGGCGACCTTGATGTTGTATAGTTTTAATATTGTTTTTGTTTTCTTGAGACCAGTAGTGAGTATTATTTCTATTAAATATCCCTGAGGTAGTAAATATCGCTTCGTCCATCCAACAAATATTGTTAAAAAAATTACTGTCACGAAAATGACAATCCATCATGAAGTTACAATATTCCAAGCGTAGAATAAGATCATTAGGTTCTATGTGTTGTAACTTAAAAGCTCTGTAATTATTCATTCCCAGTGTTCTATGGATATCAGTTCTAGCAATATTTAAGTCTTTTTCTGTAAATTCTTCGAAATATATACATATATTCAATTGTGTTTCATCATCCAAGATATTTTTAGGTTTATTTCTTTTTCCATACTTTAAAACACCATGTTGTTCGAGATCTCGTTCAATTCGCCCAAATATGGATCTTTCCGGTATTCTTCTTTCCGGATACTTTTGACGATATGCTCTAATAGTCAGTGCAATGCTTTTGTTATTTTGGAGATAGCACTGATATAAATTTAACCTTTCTTCGGCACTATAAGACATTATAAGCTAAAGATAAACTAAACGCACAACAAACCAAAATTATTGTTTGACAGTTCTTATTTAAGTTGGTTTCCAAAGCACTTTATTTATTTTCCATGGCAGTTTTGATTTTGCAGCGTTAGTTGATTTTGATTACATGCAATATTTTGTTTCATTTTGTGAATTTTAGTGAATTATTCTCTCAAAAAATACAGATATATTAGTTGGAGTTCTAAACTACTGTATATTGTTGAAAGTCTGTTACAGTCAGCCCGTTAAGAAATATTTGTAACGTATTTCCTCACTAAATTCAAACGAAAGGTATGTTTATTACATAAAAAATGTTTAATAGCGAATATATTCTAAACGGCTAGAGATAGGTATAGGGCATGTTATACAAAGTTATTTTATTTTTTTATGAACAATCTAAATCGGCCATGATATATAGGGTGTTCCATTTAAAATTATCGACTTATAGATGATTTTATATATCAAGATCGGATCAATTTCTGAGATGACCCTGTATAATTTGTAGTCATAGGAAACAGTTATGTATTGGAATGTTGTCTTAAACTTGAAAATGGCATATTCGCCAAATATGAAACACTTATATTTTTTTCTACTACCTTAGTAGAAAAAGGCTGAATAAATGATGTCAATTCAATTTACAAATTGACGATCGTATACGAAACGACGGTGACATAGCAATGTTCACGAATAAAATTATAGAGGGTAATTATGAAATTTTATCTAGTGAATATGTATGGAAATGTATGTTCACCAAAATCATTCAAATAAAGATGCAGAAAATATGCTGACACACCGCACAACTTGACTGGAACAGTTAACGGCGGTAATGATGCGATGCATAAATGGCATAAATATCTATATCAAAAGATTTGCTGTAGAATAAAACTATGAATTAGTTTATCTATATACCATGCTTTTAAATTGTATTTAGCGAATATATTCGCAAGTATATTTTGTAAATACGGAAAGAAGCAAATGCTTATATTCCTACCTTTTACTTTAAATTAGTATTAATAATTATTTTTCTCAAATAATTTATAAACCCATTTATAATTGTAGTTAATGAAATAATAATTGAACCTAAATTCAAATTTGAGCATAATATTTCTTCTGAGTCCAACGTCGTAAACGACGTGTGGTGAATGTCGTGAGCTAATTATTTGTGTCTAGAGTGGCCATAACATGATTATAGTTTGTCGCCATCTGTGTAGATTATTTGCTCTCTTGTAGCTATTTCAAGTTCTAGCCCTGTTAAGCTGTGGATGGTGTCAGTCCATCTGGTTGGTGAACGTCCAGGGCGTCTTTTTCCAAGTGGCATTTCTTGCACAATGAGGCGTTCGACGTTGTCATGTCGGATTATGTGGCCAAAAACTACAAAGCGCGGGCTGTGGTTAGACTTGATAGACGGTGTTCAAGTCTGATTTCATTAAGAATAGATATATTTGTGCATCGAGCTGTCCATGGAATTCTGAGCATCCTACGCCAACACCACATCTCAAACGCATCGATTCAGCGTCGGTCAGCAATTTTTATGACCCATGTCTCCGACGCATACCAGAAGACAGAGAACACCAGAGCTTTTACTAATGCCTTCTTTGTATGGTTTGAGATGTTTCGGTCTTTCCATAACTTCGTAAGTTGGAACATCGCTGTGCGGCCAAGTTGTACACGTCGGCGTATCTCAGATTCACAGTCCCCTTTAATCGATATTATTGAGCCTAGGTATACAATTTTTTCGATGACCTCGTAGTTTGCAATCATTTCTGGTTTTGGTTCTCCTTCATGTACCCTGTCCTGTTTTATTATAATTTATCTGCAGACCATAACTGATTCTGTTCGGAATTTCCACCAACTCTTCTTTGCAATTAGCTATATATTGAAAAGTAGAGGAGATGTAATGCAACCCTGCATAATATATACCTATACAATAATGTTAACATATAATAAGACATATAATTGGTATAGAAAAAAGTAATTTGAAATAGTTAATAATCTTGATGGACTCAAGTTGACATAATATTCATAAAACCGTCAAAACTATCACCATCTATTCTGTACCTATAACAAAGTGTAATATCGATAAGTTTGAAACTCATAAGGGGTTATGCTATTTTCTTCATTCGTAAAGTACAATAGCTCTTCCAATTAACCATTTAAGTACCTCAAGTATTGGTCCATTTGGCAGTATGTGTTATATATTGAACATATTTACATTTCAAATAAGTTAGCTTGGCTGAATTGGTATGTACATGGCTAGTATGCTGGAGTTAACAATCATAGGGTTGCGGCAATTTTGGGCTTAGGATAATGAAAGAACAGCAATCACACCAGAACAAAATGAAGATCCATAAGTACTTTGAAGAGTTGTATATATATATAACATTTTTTTGGGTATATATATATATATATATATATATATATATATATATATATATATATATATATATATATATATATATATATATATACATATATATATTGTTTGATTCTGAATTCTTGACTGGTTTATTATTTAATAAAATAGATTTTTGTTGGGGATGCAGTCATTTAATAAATAAAATTCTTTGGATTATGCCAAGCTTTCGAGAATGTTTATTCTCTTCGTCGGGGCAAACTAAAAATCGTTACAATTTTTTTTTTTAACTACATAATAGATTATTAATTAAAGTACTTACATTCGTGAATTTATATAAAATTAACCACAAACAGGAAAGATTTCATAGTCAGCAATCAGAAATGTCATTAGTTATTTATAAATGTCATGGTAACAGCATATCTAGAGTTGAAAGTGTCTAGATTCAAGTTTTCTTAGAAAAAATCCAAATAGGAGTTATCTTTGTGTTTGTAGCTCTTTTTTAACAAGTCACACATTAAACTTAAAAATATTGAGGCAGATATAAGTTTAGTAAAAAGAAAAAGTTATTATTCAATTATATATAAAAAAAATATATTCATAACAGACTTAGAAACACATAATATAAATAAATATATACCCGTACACAGACTAGACTATCTGAATTCGTAGGTATTGCAGTATAAGTCAATCTTTCTCACAAATTAACCTGAGAAATTTATCAAAATAAGATATATCTAATAGAGAAATATTAACATATATCATCTTTATCGTATTCTCTCACAATACGATAAATACACAATATAAAATATCCTTAAAAGCATCCATTCATTCAATGAAGCTAATAATAATGATAAGCTGATTTCTCTCACAAATCAACGTTTAAGAATATTTTAAACATTTTCCATGTTATTTAATACATTTTAAATAGTGTTATCAAAAAAGCAAATGGCGAAACACAAGGAAGGAAAAAATCATCGTATTATATCTCACTATAGGTTAAACTTGAAATGAAAATCCTTTTGAATCAACTAAATTTCTCTCACCAATCAGTTGATCTAAAGATCTCGAAACTCTTAATATTTGTTGTTATAAACTTTTATCCTTCTTCAGTATAATCTGTATACGCATATATACCCATCTATTATAATATACTAAAACAGAAAAAAAAAATTGACAAATATAACTGAATGATATGAGAATATAATTAGCCTATACCTACATATAGAGCTAGGTACATATTATATTCACACATATATTTCAATTTTGAGAAATATTTTGAGAAAAATTATTAAATTTATTATTATAGAGATTTAATATATAAGAATAAATAGAACTAAGTCCATTAATATCTGAACGTTTATTCATAATATTATTATGTTTTTTAATATTTATCATTTCTAAGAAACCACGTTTAAAATAATTTTTCTCAGAACAAAGAGCAATAGTATTATCAAAATCAATACTATGTTTTTTATTGATGGCATGTTCAGCCAAGGCACAAGATTTCTTATTACATCTTATATCACTTTTATGGGATGTTATTCTTCCTAAAATACTTCTAGAAGTTTGACCAATATATGATAATTCACAATCAAGGCAATTTATTTTATATACTACCCCAGACATTTCTGTCATTTCTAAAGGTGTCTTTATTTTGGAAAATAAATTAGATACGGTTTTAATATTTTTTCTTGCAATAATAACATTATACCCTCTAAAAACATCAACTAACTTATTAGTAAGCTCATCTATATAAGGTAAAGATCTATAAATAGGGAGGATATTTGTAGTAGAGGCATTATTGTTATTATCATTTAAAGAGTTCTCATGATTTATTTCAGGGTTTTCTATATTGACTTGAGGTTGCATTAAACATTTATTAATCAATTTCATAGGAAAAGAATTCTCAATTAATATTTTTTTCAATTTTGATAAACTTTCATTTCTATATATAGGATGCGAAAGTTTGATCACTCTGTTTTTTAATGCCATAATTAAGTTAATTTTTATTTTCTGTGGATGATATGAATGGAAGTTTATGTATCTATTACTACATATAGGTTTTCT
Source organism: Crioceris asparagi (assembly GCA_958507055.1). Taxonomy (NCBI): domain Eukaryota; kingdom Metazoa; phylum Arthropoda; class Insecta; order Coleoptera; family Chrysomelidae; genus Crioceris; species Crioceris asparagi. The sequence goes on from OY293832.1 coordinate 19,030,228, forward strand.
ATACCATTTTGTTCTTAATAAACCGGTGTTATCTCTACATACCATCATATCTAAGAAAGGAAGACATTGTTCATTTTCTTTCTCAACTGTAAATTGAAGATGCTCGTTATAGGCATTAAAAATATTCAATGTTTCATCAACTCTATTAGTGGGTAGAGCTAAGATTAAATCATCTGCATATCTTTTAATGAATGGTATTGGAAATGAAACTTTAGTTTTTGAAACTTGTATTAATTCATCTAAAACATAATTTACAAGAATAGGTGATATTGTTGAACCCATGGGAGTGCCAAATATTTGTTTATAATATTGGTCATTAAAAATCAAAAAATTAGAATCGAAAATAAATTGAAGAATTGATTCAAAAGTTTCGAGATTTAATGAACAAAACTGTTGATGATTTTTTCCTTCCTTGTGTTTCGCCATTTGCTTTTTTGATAACACTATTTAAAATGTATTAAATAACATGGAAAATGTTTAAAATATTCTTAAACGTTGATTTGTGAGAGAAATCAGCTTATCATTATTATTAGCTTCATTGAATGAATGGATGCTTTTCAGGATATTTTATATTGTGTATTTATCGTATTGTGAGAGAATACGATAAAGATGATATATGTTAATATTTCTCTATTAGATATATCTTATTTTGATAAATTTCTCAGGTTAATTTGTGAGAAAGATTGACTTATACTGCAATACCTACGAATTCAGATAGTCTAGTCTGTGTACGGGTATATATTTATTTATATTATGTGTTTCTAAGTCTGTTATGAATATATTTTTTTTATATATAATTGAATAATAACTTTTTCTTTTTACTAAACTTATATCTGCCTCAATATTTTTAAGTTTAATGTGTGACTTGTTAAAAAAGAGCTACAAACACAAAGATAACTCCTATTTGGATTTTTTTTAAGAAAACTTGAATCTAGACACTTTCAACTCTAGATATGCTGTTACCATGACATTTATAAATAACTAATGACATTTCTGATTGCTGACTATGAAATCTTTCCTGTTTGTGGTTAATTTTATATAAATTCACGAATGTAAGTACTTTAATTAATAATCTATTATGTAGTTAAAAAAAAAATTGTAACGATTTTTAGTTTGCCCCGACGAAGAGAATAAACATTCTCGAAAGCTTGGCATAATCCAAAGAATTTTATTTATTAAATGACTGCATCCCCAACAAAAATCTATTTTATTATATATATATATATATATATATATATATATTATATATATATATAGAATCACCGAACAACTGCCACTTACCATATTAAATTGATATACCCAGAGTGATTTTAAATGCTGGGAGTATAGATTTGGTTACATACATTGTGTTTCTATTTACAAAGACTGAAAAAATAACCTATACCTTTATTTTATTTATTTATTGTTTATCTTTTCTACTCTTTCATTGATAGATGTCAAGTCAATCACTCAAACAACATAAGCAATAAAAGAACACCTAATTCAAAGAAAGTAGGTGGGGGGCTACTCTGGCAGACCCCCACCACGTCCACTTTTCCTTTACCTCGCTGCTCTCTTATTGGTCACGCCCCCTCGGCGGGAAATTCAAATTTCACAATGGATATCTGACAGCTAACAACATTTGACAATTAACAAGATGGAATGGGATACAAAGAATATGTCATCTGTGCACAGGCATCCAAGGAACATAGCCATCCAGAAAATACAAACAATTGTTGGTGTCGAATGGCGCCACATTTGAATTTGAATTAAATAACTACGCAGTCACGGGACATGAAAGGCGACGGCGGTTTGTGTCTGGAGGGGCCTATGCGGCGGACCGTACCTAAGTCCAAAGGGGCCCTAACCTATGCGTCGACGCTTGTCTCTGGAGGGGCCCAAGTGGCGGAACGTACCTAAAGCCCCGAAATAGGGTCATAAACACTTGCTAGTATGTCAATTATTGTAAACACAAACAAAAGACTGATAATAGCCAATCAGCCAAAGAAAAAATCCCTAGATCTAGGGAAATCTCAACGATATAACAGTCATGCTATATATCAGCGCCAAAAACACATCGAAAGTACAATTTCTAGCAACTGAAAAAAAATCATAGTCATAAAGACAGAAAACATCTAGCTTCTTTGATGAACATTCGAGATCGGGCACAAACGTTCAAAGGAAATTATCAAAACTAACAACAAAATAATGAAACACGACTGAAATTCCTTGAAATGCATTCCACAGCTGAGGAAAATACAAGGAATGAAGTAGCGAATAGGTAAAAAGGTGTACTTACATAGTTTCACTTAGTTTTACAAACATAATATTCACTTGTTGTCACATCACTCTCTCGTATTTCCCGAGAACATTACAGCCACGTAAGAAAATATAAGGAGGAAACGCAAAAATAGCAAAAAAACGATAAAAAAGACAAGGTGAGATGCGAAATGGTAGAAAACAAGAGGCAGACACGCAAAATACACAAGTATAATACTACTTTGAACTACATAGTACTACTCTCTCCTAGTATGCTAGGTGAGACGGTATATGTGTGGAGTCAGGATAGGTTATGTGCGGTCAGGGTCAAGTACACACTGCGTGATATCTTCCACACATAATCATAACAAAACATCACGTCTTCACCTATTCTACGTATTGTAGGTATTAATCTAAGTCAGGGCGATGGCCAGGTACATTGGTCCATCACAAACCCCTTCCTTAGAAAAAAATCTAATATCTTTATAATTTTAGATTTTTTCAAATGATTATAATAACTATATTACAATTTACAATATAACAAACAATTAAATATGAACACAATAATAATTACTTATACATAATAAAAAATATCTAACAATAAAATGTTTTGACTATACCTAAAAATATATATACAATTTACATCGACACAATTAAATAAATATAATTAAACATTTGACCAAAGAAATATACAAAATAATTTAACAATGAACCAGCTTTAACTTTAACACCTTCTAACGAAGTCCTCCCGATGCCATTCTTTTATTCCGGATTCCAGGAGTACTTATACCAGCTTCCAATATTCTCGATAGTCTATATTAGAATCTATCAATAGCTCGGAGATTTGATGGAACGTTAATACCTGTTTGAGACTAAAATTCCGTGAAAAACATTAAAGAAAAAGAGCAATAGAGTGAGTAACAGAAAAACGTATTCATTTCCAATTCCATTTGACAAATATAAATAATGACATTTGTAATTGATGGCTATGAAATCTTTCCTGTTTTTGGTTAATTTATTCTAAATTCACGATTTTTGCCCTGAAGAAGAGAATAAACATTCTCGAAAGCTCGGCTTCAATCAAAGAATTTTATATAATATATGACTGCATCCCCAAGAACATCTTTTTATTTATATATATATATATATATCCATAGTACCTAGTGAGCCCCGTCCATGGTGAAATTGGGGAAGAAGTGAGGACCGCTACAAAGCGAGGACCAATATACGGTCCTCACTTGGTTTAGATTATTAAACGTTGTCAAAAGCATTACTATTCAACCTAAAATAAGTTTCAGTAAAAAAAAAATGGACCTCAATTTGTGTCCTAAACGTTAAAACACGTATATTGTAGTTCCTCGGTTTGACACAGTCGGCGTCTTTTCTGGAGTATATTTTTTAACTATGTTTTGTTTGCATCTCTTTCCTTTCCCTTTCAGTATAACAAGCTAAGACCAACGATCTGGCAAATTCCAAGTCCTCGGTTTGCATACTGTATATATATTATAGTTTTATTATTAAATCGTTATAATATTATTTTTATTTGTCCATAGAACGTGAACAAATATTTATTCGTAACTGAAAACTATTTTATTTTATGGGTCCTCCGAATTTGTGTTGATGTAATGCCGCCTATCTTGAAATATTGGAATTCTAATCAAGAACTAGAATTGTTCTGGCTTCTATTATAAGTTGAGTTCCACTAATAAATTTTCTACGAGTAATATCAAACTTTCAATATATAACATAATGGTTATCGTTATAAAGCTATTTTCTTCTGATCTTCTGTCCATGGTTCTAATATACGTTCTTAGAGTTGACTTTTCCAAGTTGTTTGAATTATTTACCTTAAATAAAAAAAACATATGCTATAAAAGGAATTTCAAAAATAATTGCTCACAATATAATCAACAATCGTACACCCGAGAGTCCTAGTAAAATGTTGTTTTTGTGAGATACGGCAATATACCTTTTTAAAAACCTGGGCTTTTAATAAACTTACCCTAGATTTGTTAACATGTGATATTCTTAGCTTATTTTGTGAATTGATTATTACTATTTTAGGTTAAGGTTATTTAAACTATTGTTATATCTAATCAAGTTGTTGGGATTGAAAGAACATTTTATTTCATAATTTAATTTGCTGGATAAATACAATATATTTATGTTATTCGAAATATCTTAAAACAATGATTCTTTTAAATCAGAATGAACGGATTTTCTTGACTGACGAATCCTGAACGTAGGAGGTATATATATACCATTCGAGTGTCTGCTTTTTTGGTTCGTTCGCGCCTTTCATATTGTTATCGTACTCTGATTTGGATGAATTTTGATGCATTTGAAAGACGAGGCTTGAGAAATGTTCCCATATTTTTAAGAATACAATTCCGAAATCTGCTTCCCTCTGAAAACCCCCCCGAAAGGGGTGGAGTGGCAAATTTTCCCGAAAATCGAAAATCTGAGATGGTACGCTTAACATTTTTTCAAAAGGGTAACAGTTTTCGAGATAGACACATGTTATGTCGAGAGGGCGATTGCTTTCGATAAGTGAAAATCTGTGGGTTTTTCATGAAATACCTAATTATTTGTAACAACATTTATGATGAACATTTTCTCCTTAAAGTTAAGGTTTTCGAGTTAAGCGGTGATAAAATGGTTAAATCTAAAATACTTACGTGTTTCTCCGCAGCGATGTTTTGAGATCTCAATAATAACAACTACAAGTAAAGAATATACGTGGTTAATAGGATAAGTACTATCTTCATTGGTATTAGTGAACGTTCAACGATTTTTTGTCTAATGTTACACTCAAAAGTGTGAAATAAATATTTTTTACGACAATTTGTCGGTGCACTGAAAAATACAAAATAATATTAACTCTATTGGTGCAGGTACTTGTGAAGTTGTTGCAAAAGTTATCAATGTAACTGCAACTGCACAATTTAAAAGTAACAGCACCAATAGAATTAATATTTTTTATATTTTTCAGTGCACCAACTAATAACGTCGGTCCAATTTTTTGTAAGAAATATTTTTTTTTATTTAAAACAGTGTGCTGTTTATTATCTGACGTACCTTATTTTGTGCTGTGCTTGTACTTGGTTCATCCATAGTATCTTTATTATCCGTCGGTAAATCGACAGCTTCTATTTCTCCTATATTCTCGATCTCGTTATCGGATTGTTCTTCTTCAATAGGATCAAGGTTAATGTCGATTTCATCTAAACCTTTTCCTTTAAATTTCGAGGCTTCTCCTTTTTCATTGAGAAGAAGTAATTTATAGACTTTAGCCATTTGATAGATATAATTGGGTAGACTGTAATACGTTTTATGGATTTCAGAAGTAGGGCCCATAAAAATTGCTAATTGCTCTAAATCTTATTCGGAGAGGTTAATAACTTGTGACATAGTTGCCAAATGTTTTCTTAGTTTGGTTGATGTCAGTGCAGCAGCATTTACACCTGCAAGTCTGACATGTTTGTTTATACACTGGTTGTGTTCCGCTGATACTACTCGATGATTTTGTATTGGCAAATAAATACACATTATTGTGTGGTATAAAATGGTTTCGAAGTTTTAGTAACATTTCGGTGTTTTTAACCATTTCATCAGTAAACAAAACAGGAATACCGCGACCTCGTTTCCCTTTAATTACCACTCTTTTAAATGATATCATCAAAATTTGTTCGCTTTTGCCTATGCAATTATCAAATTCACTGCCCTTGTAACTGTTTATATGAATGGTGTAGCTGTGCAGAGTAATTCGTTGTCGAGTTCACCAGCTCTTCTTCGATTTAACAAAAGTAGCTGTATGTAACAAATTTCTTGCATTGTCTTAAACGCCTTTTCATTTTCAGGATTTAATTCTAGTTCTTTTCGATACTTCTCGGCTTCTGAAATTAAATAAGACCTAAGCAATGTTAAATCTTCCGCTAATGGTATGAGTGACGGCTTATTCCATTTTTTTTGTCTAAGATCGTAAAAGCGAGGGCATATAAGAACATGTGTTAACAAGATAAGAATGGCACTGTTCCAAAATATAATGCCTTTTGTAGCCAAAACAGTAGTGTTAGTAACTTACCTCCGAGAATAGCCCTTATTTGTAACAGAAACATTCCTTTCAGATGAGTTAGTTTCTTTATTACTTTGATATAGAGGAATCTCATTTATTTCACCAGTTTTTACTGTAGGAGCAGGTATTACTTGAGGTTTATTTACTTCTAAATCATAAAATCCTAAGAAATAACATTAATCTTTTCATTACTAGGAAATATATTGGAATTAGATATATTTTTGATAAAAAATAACGGGTAGTAGCAAAATATTTTAAAAATCGTTTTTAAAACACGTAAATTAATAATGAAGACAATCTAAAAATTATTAGATTTAAAATCAGTTCCATGAAGTATGTTAAGACATTTTATTTAGTAGAATCATGACTTTGCATTTTTAAATTAAAGATTGCAGATGCAGCTGTATTTTGTGTTTTTATTTAACCACGTTAAACATTTGTACAATTGTTATAGAACTGGTACTTTGGTTTTCCCAAATTGACCGCTTTATCGCCGTTTTGAAATATTAACCTGTTGCTGATTAATTAATTGAATGTTACCAAAAAATAATCGAAATATCCCAGTTCTGTAGGTACGTACATGCAGAATGCCAAGTGAAATGTTAAGTGACTTATCCTAAATGAAGAAATATATTTTATATCTTGTGTATTGAGGAAACTTACCAGCGATAAAATTATTCTTATTTGTAATCATAACGTCTCTTTCATAAGAGTTTGTTCTTTTGTACTTTCATACGCAGGGATATCCAAACGGGTAAGAATAGTTTCATCATGTTTTTCAAGTGCCCTTTGTAAAATTTTGGATTTTCTGTCCATGCTAAAAATTAGCCTACTATATACTATACCTACTTACCTAAACTGCAACTATCATGTTTATACCTATTGTTTATTTTGTACTTACATATATACCCGCCTTTTCATAAATTCACCTGAATCTCTTAATATGTTTTACTTGCCAGACTCAACCGGCAGACAAAACGTAAAATTGTTCACAATTTGAAGAAGATCGATGCTACTCGCAGTGAGCGTATTTAATGCTGCCACATTAAGTACTACTTGAATTATAGAATTAGTGTATAAACTTACTATTTCAAACAAAACGTAGGAAGAGAATAGGTAAAATGAAATAACAACATTGCACAGTGCATAGTCCTCACTTGGCACACTGTATAGCTTTTTTGATGCTCTACGATCCTCACATTGTGCTTATACTGGTAATATATAAACGATACTCGTTTTGATAGGAAATTAGTTAGTCCTCAGAATGTCACGATATACAGAAAAAAACAAACTATTTTATTATGATTGCTTTTGGAATATACTCTTCGGATTCGTTTTCGCATTGGTCAAATCAAGCTATAGCCAGGGATTTTATTTGCTGTGTACACTCCTTCAGGGGGTCCTCCATTTGCATGGTATACGATCTGTCCTCACTGTGATAGCGGGTCATAAATATATATATTGTTATATGCAGGACTTGGACCCAGGGTTCTTCTGGATCAATTCGCTGATATAATAGAAGTTTATTTTCTCTGGACTTCGTACCAGACCGCTCTTAACCCAAGATAGTACTATAACCTGGTGATTCTACGCAGACGTTCCTGCACTTAGCAGAACACAAAGCCCGTGATTATCTGGATGCGGATAATTAGTCGATGAAGACTAATTACGGAAACAATGAAACTAGTATACTTAGTGGATTCAGTTTATTGGTTGCAAAAAGAACTGTTTCTCACAGACTGGTTTACATTGAATGAGCCTGAAGGCTTCAATGCACGTTATAAATAGTAGACCTAAAACTAATGGTTCCCTAATGATTATAATGGGTTTTCTCTGGACATAACAATCCTCCCCATTTAAGATTTTTCATTACAATTTTAAATTAAAGTATTGAAAAATTAGATACATTGTTCAACATAATATAAAGTAACATAAGGTAATATAGTATGGATATAAATATATTGAAGTATTAAGTATAATATATAACATAAGGTATAAGAATGTAAAAATGAATATAAATATATTGAAAGGTAAAATATTTATCATAAGGTATAAATAAGAATGTAAAAATGGGTATAGAAATCTTGAAAGGTTAACTTTAATATTTAACTAATGTATAAGAATATTTAACATAAGGTATAAGAACGTAAAAATTGATATAAAAATATTAAGTATAAAAATAAGAGTTAAGAAGATAACAAAGTATAGTTGTAAATATAGTCCTATTATTTCTTAAGCGATTTTAATTTCCATGAAGATATATTTTTCTATTCGTTTGGAATCGCATTAACTGGAAGTAGTGATCGTTGTTCCTTGATGGTTGTGTTTTCTCGGATGTCTGGTAAGGACTGATGGGTTAAGTTTCCCATTTGGATGGGAAGTTCTTCCCTGTAGCTGAGTCGTCTTCTGGGTTGTCGTAACACATTCTTATTGATTATTCGAATGCATTTTCCACATCCGCCTTGAAATGGTTGAAAGATGCGTGGGCATTGTGGACAACAACAGTAACAGCAGCATATTGCGGTAGCAATACTGACTAGGCCGCCTATAAATAGGGTCCACCATTTATCTTGAGTAAGTTGTATGAAGTTCCTCAGTCGTTCATGTGTAACGTCTTTTTCAAGTTGTTTCAATCGGTGTTTGTTGAGTGTTATTTCCTCTTGATTGAAGTTTTGAAGTCGGACTGGCTTCAGGTCGAGAGTTTGACTTTTTTGAACCTCGTCAGTGGAACAATCGCTAGGGACTGGGATCTCTTCGAAACTATCATTTGTGTAACTGGTGTTATTTTGATAAGTGACTAATTTAAGTCCATTTTCGAAATATCCACTACAAATGGAAGTGAATCTAATGAGGCTACTAACATTAATTTGTGAACTTTGAATCTCTGCGTTTTGACATTTGTATGTGAAGAGATTTTTTTGTGTTAATAGTATAAGCCAAAAGTTTTCTTTCAATCTGATAGCTGTTTCATGAGACATGGGAGATATAAGCATGTCGCATAATTTAGAATATTGTTTTCTTAGAATCAGCTCAGTCTCGCAGATTCTTGAAGTTTGAAGAGATAAAGTTTGAATGTCTCTTCCAAAGAAATCATTTTCAATTTGAGTGAGATCTGATTTGAAATTAAATGTTGCATAAAGTGAATTACCTTTATCAATTGCCACATATAAATAATTAGGAATAATTATCTTAAATAGGTTATCACTTTTAATAGGTATTGGATGTAACTGGTATAAAGTGAAAGAGTGACGTGTCGGGGTCACGATGGCTGAGTGAGCTAAGGCGCTGGAAGAGCGTTCGTAGCTTGCCACAGCTCATCGTGAGCGCGGGTTCGAATCCCGCCAGAGCCATGGTTGTTTGTAAACTGGACCCGTGCACAGGTATCCTGTATACCTCTTCGGGATTGTATTCCAGATATTATAAAAAACTAGTGGTAATTGGATGTAGTATATAAGGGTCATTTCTTTAGCTAAGATTTTTATTTTGTTAAATGAGTCATATTTATATAAATTTTGTAGTGAAACTGCGTAGGGGAATTTTATATCTCCCAACTGCAGGTTATTTAAGATTTTAAATACTTTTTCATTTCTAAATATAGAGGGTGGTAAAATACCTGTTTTTGAAAATAATAATTGATCTTGTACTGATTGTATTTGCACATCTAGATTTATAAGCACTTCTGTTATTAATGAATTTAATGTTAAGATCTCATTTTCTATTTTTAATCTATTTATTTTGGTGGAAGTCCAATTCATTGCCACTTCTATCTTTCTAAAGTTGTCATTTATTTCAGCTTCCGAAGTTTTTAATTCCGCCAAGGTACTGTTAAAGTCCTTTATGGAGTCTTCTATAACGTGAAGTGATTTATCAAGGAGGGTTAATGTGTTTTTGTTGGATTCTTGTATTTGAGTGATTGCGCTATTTATGGTTTGTTCTTCGTCATAATCGACTGTTCCAAAAAGTGTATGTAGACCTTTTCCTATAATGTTGAACCATCCACGTTTGGTGCGATTCCTTGGAAAAAGTGCCATAATAGTCATTAATTTTTGTGTAAGATCTTTCATAGTTCTCTCAATTGTTAGAGAATGTACAAGTTTGTGGTCGCTTGAATTCAATCGAGCTTCATAAAATCTTAATTTTCCTATTAGTCTTTGGATATCAAGAAGGTTCTGTGTCAATGGGCTGGTGTCTTTAAACACTATCAAATTCCAATAAGATACAATATTTTGGATTGATCCTAGATCTTGTAGATATACACCTGTGTCCGTTTTAAGAGGGTCGATGTGAACATCTTGGAGTGCTGTGGTAGTGGCGATGGTTAGTATTAGCCAGAGTAACATTCTGCAAAAAGAAAAGTCATTTTTCTTTTCTTTTTCTTAATTGTGTTTATTTTTGTTTGACTGTATTTTATCCTAATTTTTTCAAATTTTCCCTATTAACAGTTTGTACAGGGTTCCTTGTATTACTTGTTAGGATCTCATAGTTTCTATCGTTTATTACTTTTGATATTATAAATGGTCCGTCCCAAGTTATCTTGCCTTTTCTAAATACTTTGATATAAACTTTGTCGTTTAATTCTAGAGGTTTAAGGGGTTTTGAAGTTTTGTCTAATCTTTCTTTCGTTTTTTCTTTCATATTTCGGATATTTAGGTTTGCATTGTTCCTAATGTTTTGTCTATACTCTGCATTTATTTGAATCGGAAGTTCTGGAGGTTGTGTTGCTAGAGGATTTGCGGGTTTTATTCCAAACATTATCTCATATGGTGTGTACTTGGTGGTAGCGTTTAACGATGTGTTATAGGAATGCACTGCCAATTGTAAAGTATTGTCGATATTAATTTTTTTTTTATATTGGTCATGTAGTGCACTGGCTGTTTCTTTTATTGTAGCAATAACACGTTCAACTGCACCGTTGCTCTTTGGATGGTAAATGGCCGAATGTGTCCATTTAATCTTTAACGTGTCTATAAAATTTTTAATAGTTTGGTTAATAAATTCTTTCCCTTGATCTGAGTGTATTCTTTTTGGGAATCCAAACGATGCAATAAAAGAATATAATGAATTTAAAACGAAATTACCATCTATTGGATTTATGGTGCTATAGATTTGGACAAATTTCGAAAGTTGATCTTGAATTACTATTAAATTTCTTTTAGTTTTTTTACTAACGACCGTGCAACTGTCAATGTCGATACGTTCTAGAATCTGTGTTGGGGTTTCCGAGATTTTCACAGGCAACTGTCTTTTTTGTCTGTCATGTTTGTTGGAAGCACAATATTCGCAACTGTTGATTACTTGCGATATAACGTTTTTCATATTGGGAAATGCGTAAGTTTCGGTTAGCTTTCTAAATGTTTCAGTTATACCTTTGTGTCCTTGAGTAGGATATTCGTGATATTCTTTTACAATTTTAATTTTAATTTCGTCAGATATTAGGTCTGGATATTTACTGGAAATGTGTATAGTACTTAAATCTTTTCCTAAATTCAGGGCAATTTCTTGGATAGCGTGCCAATTAATTTTGTCGGGTTCGATTATCCATAACTTCTCCTCGAGATATAGAGTCAAGATATTACTTAAATTTAATTTAAAACTATGAATATCTGGACTGTGGTGAAAAGCAAGTTTTTGTCCGTCGGTTGTAGTACATATCTCGACGTCGTTACTCAATTGGTTTATATCTGTCATTAATAAGATAGCTTTAATATATTTTTCATGTTTATATGTTGGAAGCACCAATATGTCGAAGTCTGGTGTTTCCTCAGAGTTATTTATCAATAATTTGGGAGACCGTATTTGTTGCAAAGGTATGTTATCTAGAAATTCTTCTAGATCGTCAATATATTCATTAAATGATGGCGATAATGGTACATCATTTGATGATGGAATTAAATCGAGTTCTGAAAGTGGTGAATCATTAGAAGTGCTAGACTCAGGTGTTGTTTCGGTAACATGAATCCGTGATAAAGCATCGGCATTAGTATTTTGTTTTCCGGGTTTGTATATGATCTCATAATCATATTCCTCTATCTTCAATCTCCATCTCATTAGACGGGAAGTTGGGTCTTTTACGGAGAATAACCACCGTAAAGGTTGATGGTCAGTTATTATTTTAAACTTTCGTCCGTAGAGATAAGGTCGAAAATGTTTTAGAGACCAAACGATGGCAAGAAGTTCACGTTCAATAGTACTATATCGAGTTTCCGCTGGATTTAAAGTTCTCGAAGCATATGCTATCGGAAGTGAGTTTTTTAATGGATCCTTGAGAAAGAATAGAACCGATGGCGTGTTTACTTGCATCTGTAGTTAATATGAAATCTTCTTCAAAGTTGGGATATTGTAAGATGGGTTCGGAAGTTAAACAAGATTTTAGGTGCTCAAAGGCGTTCTGACATTCATTACTCCATATGAATTTCTCATCTTTCTTCAACAATTTTGTTAGGGGTTTGGATATTTTGGCATAGTCGGAGATAAATTTCCGATAGTAACCTGTTAAGCCAAGGAATTGTTTTATATGTTTGTCAGTTTTTGGAACTGGAAAACTCTCAACGCATTTGATTTTTTCTGGGTTTGGTTTTATTCCCTTATCAGATATAACATGACCTAGAAAAGTTGTTTCACGCCTTAAGAATTCTGATTTATCAAGTTGGATTTTTAAATTATGAGTCTTAAGTCTTTCGAATACAGCTATTAATTTAGTGTTATGATCTTTAAGATCTTTCCCAAATACGATTATATCATCAATATAAACCAAACATTGTTGTGGTGTTAGACCTTGTAACGCAAGATTCATAGCTCTCTGAAAACTTGATGGGGCATTTTAAGTCCAAATGGCATACGTAGAAATTCATAATGTTTGCCATTAGCGGAGAAAGCCGTTTTTGAAATGGATTCTTTAGACATTTGAATTTGATGAAAGCCACTGTTCAGATCTAAAGCTGAAAAATAGGTTGCTCTACCAAGGCTATCAAGAATTTCTTCTATATTTGGAAGAGGGTATTTATCATCTATTGTTTTTTGATTAAGTTGTCGGTAATCAATTACCATGCGCCATTTTGTCTTTCCACTTGCATCCTTTTTTTTTTGGTACAATCCAGACTGGTGAAAGGTGAAAAGCTGGGTTGGATAATTTTGTTTTCTATCAGTTTTGCTATTTGACTTTCCACTTCTTGTTGATGGATTTTAGGATATCTGTAGTTTTTTGATTGTACTGGTATTTCATCCTTTGTTATAATTTTATGTTGTAGTATATTGGTGTGAGTCAATTTATCTTCTTCTAGATGGAATATATCCTGGTATTGTTTTATTATATCTATTATTGATTTCTTCTCCTCGCTGTTCATATGTTCAGTTCGCAACAGCTTTAGTAGTTTACCTTGCCTTTTACTATTTTCAATGTTTTTACTACTATTATTATTAATATTGAAACATTGTGCTTCTTTAAATGGCGATAATTTAATATCGTCAATTTTTAGGTCGAGTGATTCATTTGTTAAATTGATACATGTAAACGTTATATAATTATTTTGTGATGTATGTACTATACAATTGAGTATTAAAATCTGATTATTGAAATTGCATTTTTCTAATAAATAGTCTGTATTCTTTCTGTACTCATTTACTTTAATTTGAATTATATGTTCATGTCTAGGAAATAAAGTAACTTTGTTAATGGTTCTTCGTTGATTATATTTTAGTGGAATTTCTAAATCATTAATTTTAATTAGGCCGGTTTTGTAATTAATAATAGCTTTATGATCTTGGAAAAATTGTGTACTTAAAATTCCATCCAAGTGAAAGTTAGTATCATCAATAATATGGAAAGTTAGTGGTAATTTATCTATTTTAGTTGTAATTGTTCCTAGAGTGTTAAATGGATTAGAATTGAGACCTGTTATTTGGGTTATTTCTGAAGAATCTGGTTTGGGTAAATCTTTATGATATTTTAATATGTTAATACTTGCGCCGGAGTCTATTAAGAGATTGCTTTTCTTGCCTAATAAGTAAGTGACTACATATGGTAAGTTATTAGTTTTTTCGGATACTTTATTACAAACTGAAGGACTAGAAATTATTGAGAATCGGTGCCTTCGATTTCCGTTCTCGCAAAGGAGTTTAAATTAGAGCATTCTTCGTCTTCAGAGTAGTCGGAGGAGTTTGAGTCTGAATCTGAAGATTCTACTCTTTGGCATACTTTGATCTGTTCTCTGCTATGTTTGTTTTTCATTGAATAGCAGTTTTCCTTTGTGTGGCCTGGTTTCTTGCAATAACTGCAAGTTTCGGAATTCCTTGATGCTTGAGGTTGTTGATCTTCGAATTCAGGTTTTTTGCCATTTTCATTTCTTCTAGTATATTTGTTCTTATATTTTTCCTTATAATGTTTTTTATAATGCTCAGTTGTATGTTTTGGATTATATTTATTAGATCGCTCGCAGACTTTCACTGCATTTATTTTCTCGAATTCCAGTGCTTTCTCGCACATCTTTTCGAGATCATTATTCTCGTGCATCATGAGTGGATTGCTAATTTCATTTGGGAGTTTTCTTACAAATGCAGAAGCGCAGATACTCTCGAAAATCCTATTGATAGCTTTTTTGCCTTCCTCGTCTTTAGCTTGTTGTACCATATGGGTACAGATATGATCCCGTAGATTGGCGATTTTATGGTAGAGATCTTTTACATTTTTTATTGAGGACGCGTTTATCATATAAAGATCCCAAATTAGACCGTTTACGTCTTTACTAGGCCCATAATGGGCATCAAAAAGCTCAAATAAGCTTGCACTATCGTCTATATAACGATTTTGAATTAAATTGAGTGGAGTACCCTCCAATTTAGAAAATACTATTATATCTAAAAGTTGTTTTTGTTCTTCCGAACATTTCTCAAGAATAATTTCATAACTATGTTTAAATCTCAGGTAAGAAACGCCATTTTTACCTCCATCAAATTTTGGGAATGAGTTACACAATAAATTGAACCGAGAATCGGACATGGACATGATTAATATAAGATTTATCTTCCGCAAAAATAGAAGGTGATTGTGGCAACAGATAAAAATAAATTCACTAACCTGATATAAGTGTTTGTTTTGTTGACTGTTCAAGCGTCTTAATTGATCTCGTCTCAGCTAGGTTGCTACTTGGAGGTGTTGACCAATAGCTCTCACAGGGTTTGGAAGTGTCGTCCTAGTGTGCTCGTTCCGCAGGACTCGTCGGGGTTCCTTGCTGTCTGCAGGGCTTCGATGTTGACCACTTAGCGTAACGCACACACACGAAACTTCCAGAGTTGTTGGGATTCCAAAGGAAAGAAATCCTGTTCGCAGCGCCAATTGTTATATGCAGGACTTGGACCCAGGGTTCTTCTGGATCAATTCGCTGATATAATAGAAGTTTATTTTCTCTGGACTTCGTACCAGACCGCTCTTAACCCAAGATAGTACTATAACCTGGTGATTCTACGCAGACGTTCCTGCACTTAGCAGAACACAAAGCCCGTGATTATCTGGATGCGGATAATTAGTCGATGAAGACTAATTACGGAAACAATGAAACTAGTATATTTCGTCGATTCAGTTTATTGGTTGCAAAAAGAACTGTTTCTCACAGACTGGTTTACATTGAATGAGCCTGAAGGCTTCAATGCACGTTATATATAGTAGGCCTAAAACTAATGGTTCCCTAAGGATTATAATGGGTTTTCTCTGGACATAACAATATATATATATATATATATATATATATATACATATATATATATATATATATATAAGATTTAAATTATCAGGTATTGCAGTCTGTTGGCACAAAGAAAACTCTTCATCTTTTATTCTAGCTTTCGAAACGTTTATTGTTTCTTCGTCAGGAAATCTAAAATATTTATAATTCTCTTCGTCGGGGTAAATGATTAAAAATAATAAACCAGTCAAGAATTCAGAATCAAACAATATATATATATATATATATATATATATATATATATATATATATATATATATATATATATATATATAAATAGGATGAAGCTCTACACCTTTATGCTTTTATTTAGTCGGATACAACCACCCACTAGAAGCGGATCACGTGATTTCAAGCTTGTTAGCTTTCATCAGCGCCACATAAGTGGAAGCTGTATCCAACTATACAAAAGCAACTGGAAGTAGTCAAAAACTTTCAGACATTATCTACCAGTGGGACACAATTCGCGCCACCTAGGTATTGAGAGCAAAATTACGTTTAACGTAAGTATGTATAATAATTAAAGAAATCTATTAGTTCATTAATGAATGAGATATAAAATATATAAATAGGATGAAGCTCTACACCTTTATGCTTTTATTTAGTCGGATACAACCACCCACTAGAAGCGGATCACGTGATTTCAAGCTTGTTAGCTTTCATCAGCGCCACATAAGTGGAAGCTGTATCCAACTATACAAAAGCAACTGGAAGTAGTCAAAAACTTTGAGACATTATCTACCAGTGGGACACAATTCGCGCCACCTAGGTATTGAGAGCAAAATTACGTTTAACGTAAGTATGTATAATAATTAAAGAAATCTATTAGTTCATTAATGAATGAGATATAAAATATATAATAAATAGGATGAAGCTCTACACCTTTATGCATTTATTTAGTCGGATACAACCACCCACTAGAAGCGGATCACGTGATTTCAAGCTTGTTAGCTTTCATCAGCGCCACATAAGTGGAAGCTGTATCCAACTATACAAAAGCAACTGGAAGTAGTCAAAAACTTTGAGACATTATCTACCAGTGGGACACAATTCGCGCCACCTAGATATTGAGAGCAAAATTACGTTTAACGTAAGTATGTATAATAATTAAAGAAATCCATTAGTTCATTAATGAATGAGATATAAAATATATAAATAGGATGAAGCTCTACACCTTTATGCTTTTATTTAGTCGGATACAACCACCCACTAGAAGCGGATCACGTGATTTCAAGCTTGTTAGCTTTCATCAGCGCCACATAAGTGGAAGCTGTATCCAACTATACAAAAGCAACTGGAAATAGTCAAAAACTTTGAGACATTATCTACTTGACTACTTCCAGTTGCTTTTGTATAGTTGGATACAGCTTCCACTTATGTGGCGCTGATGAAAGCTAACAAGCTTGAAATCCCGTGATCCGCTTCTAGTGGGTGGTTGTATCCGACTAAATAAAAGCATAAAGGTGTAGAGCTTCATCCTATTTATATATTTTATATCTCATTCATTAATGAACTAATAGATTTCTTTAATTATTATACATACTTACGTTAAACGTAATTTTGCTCTCAATACCTAGGTGGCGCGAATTGTGTCCCACTGGTAGATAATGTCTCAAAGTTTTTGACTACTTCCAGTTGCTTTTGTATAGTTGGATACAGATTCCACTTATGTGGCGCTGATGAAAGCTAACAAGCTTGAAATCACGTGATCCGCTTCTAGTGGGTGGTTGTATCCGACTAAATAAAAGCATAAAGGTGTAGAGCCTCATCCTATTTATATATTTTATATCTCATTCATTAATGAACTAATAGATTTCTTTAATTATTATACATACTTACGTTGAACGTAATTTTGCTCTCAATACCTAGGTGGCGCGAATTGTGTCCCACTGGTAGATAATGTCTCAAAGTTTTTGACTACTTCCAGTTGCTTTTGTATAGTTGGATACAGCTTCCACTTATGTGGCGCTGATGAAAGCTAACAAGCTTGAAATCACGTGATCCGCTTCTAGTGGGTGGTTGTATCCGACTAAATAAAAGCATAAAGGTGTAGAGCTTCATCCTATTTATATATTTTATATCTCATTCATTAATGAACTAATAGATTTCTTTAATTATTATACATACTTACGTTAAACGTAATTTTGCTCTCAATACCTAGGTGGCGCGAATTGTGTCCCACTGGTAGATAATGTCTCAAAGTTTTTGACTACTTCCAGTTGCTTTTGTATAGTTGGATACAGCTTCCACTTATGTGGCGCTGATGAAAGCTAACAAGCTTGAAATCACATGATCCGCTTCTAGTGGGTGGTTGTATCCGACTAAATAAAAGCATAAAGGTGTAGAGCTTCATCTTATTTATATATTTTATATCTCATTCATTAATGAACTAATAGATTTCTTTAATTATATATATATATATATATATATATATATATATATATAAAACAGTCACTTTCGGGAAGTTTTTCATACCGGTATAATCACTGGTACATGTATACTACCAGTACATATATACATCCTCAAAGTAATCATTTTAACCCTACTCTACTGAAATATACAAGCTCTAGGTATGGAATTTGATTTTCAGTATCTTGTGATACTGTATTACTTTGAGAATATGGAGATAATCCATTTAATGTATTTTTTAAGATCAACACATTTCTTAAAATTCTACTTATTAACCAAATTTTTTTGAAACACAACGAGAAAACCACATTTTTCTGTTATATATATATATACTATAAAATTCCCAATGATTCTGTAGTACGAATCGCTTTTATATGACTCTTAATTATCATTTGAACTATTGTAGGGTACGTACTGTGAGACGTTTTCAGTCATTTGCAAAAATTTCATGAAAATCATGCTTGGCGCTTGGGTTCCTTGGTCTCTAAGGCACGAAGTTTGAAAAAGGACATGAATCTAGCCATAAACATCAGTGAAATTCCGTAAGTAAATCTTTCGAAAAATACGTCTCCTCGTATGGGGACGTACGTGGTGGGCCAGACATTCCTGCCTAACGTACGCAGGCAATTGTCAACAATAAACGCCTCTGATACCTTAGACGAAATATGCTTCTCCAATAAAATACTCACATGTTATTCTTTCATATAAACACTTAACATATATTACTGAAGTATATCTATATCTATTAAAACTGAAAAACTGAAGAATAGAAATTTTCCATAACTTGATATGAGTTGTCATTTTCAAATTCCAAGGACACATTTGGCATTATTGGCATTTCTGAATTTCTTGAAAGTCTGACTTTCAACTTTTAGTTCTGAAACTGGAACAAACGAAATTGAGGATGAAGGCTGAATGGCTAAGCGCAACTTCCGTGACCTGGACTCCCGATCAATATGTTTTCTAAAAAATCATATATAGAAAAATTGCGCTTTATTAGCACGTCCCAGAAGTATGCTTGAAATAATTGCGCGTCTTATAATAGATGAGTAATCACCAAATTAAGGGCGGGGCTGTGCAATTTTTCCATACAAATTTTACACAGAAAATATTATTCTTTATTAGGTCTGAGCATACTCATGTATAAAAAACGTCTAGAAATACAAGAATAATCGAAAAAAATAATTAAAACAATTGTGAAGGATTTATATTACTGTTCTGTGATTTAAATCATTAAAAGACCTACAATCTTGAAGAAATCCCCAAAATAATAATTGCGCGATACTATAGCGCGTCACAAAAATATGTTTAGAATAATTGCGCGTGTAATAATTAATGAGTAATTCCAAAATTTATTGCGGGTGCTGTACAAATTTTTAATAGAGAGTTTACAAAGAAGATATCATTCCTATTTATGTTTGAGCACACTTATCGACTGCGCATGTTAAAATGTACAATCCGATCTCTTCAGAGAGTGCGATAATTGAAGAATAATAATTAAAATATTATTATTATATCAATTATAAAGGATCTGTTTTATGTTCTGTGGTTAAAATAAAATAATTGACAACTGTCAATGTCTGAGCCTCTTTCTTAATAG
Source organism: Crioceris asparagi (assembly GCA_958507055.1). Taxonomy (NCBI): domain Eukaryota; kingdom Metazoa; phylum Arthropoda; class Insecta; order Coleoptera; family Chrysomelidae; genus Crioceris; species Crioceris asparagi. The sequence continues at coordinate 19,050,287 of OY293832.1, forward strand.
TGAGCGATAATCAGGTTCTCGTTCTGACCACGGCAACACTGACTACCCTGATTGCCGGAAGAATCTGATTTGCGCTGGTACGGCGAGAGACGTGTGAATGACACAGTTGACAACAAATATCATTTTCCCTTTCCGTAAAATTTTCGTAGTGTTTTTGTAAAATATATTTCAATTATTCATATGACAGCAGTGTTTTATATTTAAATTCTTTAAATTATCTCGGCTGTCAACAGCACTTATTTCGGTTTCACACTTGAGCTAGCGCTAACCACAGTTGTGTCCAAGAGAATATTATTAGTTTCCGCTAATACGACAGCTAGCGCTAGCTAGCAGATGTCTGCTGTAGACATGGCCATTGAAACGTCACTGTCACTCAAAGCATAAATATTTTATTTGCTCTTGAAGTAAAATGACATTGGAGTAGATATACAAGGAGAGTTCTGGATCGGAAGTGACGTCATGGCTGCCATCTTGGAACACCATCTTGGAAGCGCAGGAAATTCAAATTTGGCAACAGTAGATATACTAGGAGAGTTCTGGGACGAAAGTCACAGTAAACATGCTATATTTTCCAAAGGGGTCCCGAATAATGGTGTGTGGGCGTGCTGGATATTTTTCCAACGGGGTTTCAAATGTTAGATTCCTACTTTTCATGAGCGCCATCTAGCGGAGAGGGGATAAGTTACTGCATTTAGATTCCTACTTTTCATGACCGCCATCTAGCGGAGAGGGGATAAGTTACTGCATTTAGATTACTAATTTTCATGACCGCCATTAGAGATTATTAATTTAATTATTTTATTGCTGAGGAAAAAAAGTTCGCCATTGCGCGGGATCGAACCCACAACCACACACACCAACACGCTGACAAGCTAGACGTTTTCCAAGCCTGCCATCTCGGTTACCCATGTGAATGCGAGAAAGCAATGTATATATTTTGGACGACGGCGCGTGCGCACTTACGTCAGATAACACGACAGCTCATAAATTGAAATGCTGTCGATGTGTTAACATCGATGTTGACACCGCTTCGACGTAAGCAAGGGCGATAAGCCGTTTGGGTCTGCGCGCTCGGACAGCCCTCATCGTTTCAAGCAAAAGACTCCCAAAATCGTATTCTGCCGAAAATTTGATGGCCATTCAGTTTTTGATTCGTTTAAATCGGCAAAGATTTGATTTTCGTATAGAATATACGAGTTAAATTGCAAATTATGCTTATTCGACACAACAGCATCATTAAAAGTGCTTAAAAAAGAAATTAGGAGTGAAAGAAAATGTGTTATGTTTAATATTGTATTTATTATATATTTGCTTTATACCTGTGTAAATGTGAGAAATCAAAGAATGTATGTTGGATGACGGCGCGTGCGCACTTACATCAGATAAGCCGCGAGCTCATAAATTGAAATGCTGTCGATGTGTTAACATCGATGTCGACACCGCTTCGACGTAAGCAAGGGCGATAAGCCGTTTGGGTATGTGCGCTCGGACAGCCCTCATCGTTTCAAGCAAACGGCTCCCAAAATCGTCTTCTGCCGAAAATTTGATGGCGATTCAGTTTTTGATTCGTTTAAATCGGCCAAGATTTGATTTTCGTATAGAATATACGAGTTAAATTGCAAATTATGCTTATTCGACACAACAGCATCATTAAAAGTGTTTAAACAAGAAATCAGGAGTGAAAGAAAATGTGTTATTGTATCTATCAAAAATGATTTTCTGAATAAAACAACATTTTACTTAAAATTTGCTTTATTTAATAAATGATTTTATCAAACAAAATTTTTAAATAGAGTACGGAGTGATTCTTCTTGATGGCATCTCATTGCGTTGACGAAAACGTGTAGGATTTTTGAAAACCTTCTCATTCCAATCTTTTTCACTGAATTGGCTGGTAGGATTGATAGTCATATCATGGAACAATGTAAATACCTTCCGTTTTTCCTCAAAAAAGTTTAGAATATTTTTTAATTCTTCCAAACGTCGAATGTGTTGCTCCAACCTTTCTTTCAACATCATCGTAACTCTATGACTCTCAGACTGAAACTGCTGTCAGACAAAAAAAAACTTGTTTCTTGTCTACACCCCTCCCTTCTCCCCAAATAAAAAACATTTTTTTTAAATCTCTCTATTGCTCATAAAGGTAAAGTATTACAAAAGCATTTGTACAATTCATCAACATTTCTAAGACCACAATAATAGAATTGACTGTTGCTATATGTGTGGTGCATACATGATGTAAATTCGCTGTTGTTGAACGCTGGAACAGTGTGCCATGAGTCATCAAATTCCTCCAAATTCACGACTCTACTAGCTTGCTCTCCGTAGAAGGATTGAAGTTTATCATCCAAAAATTGCTTCTTCTGATGTCCTCGCACATAGATGATATCAATTTCGTTGAGTTTTTCCTTCAGAATATCATCCAGCGATTCGTATGGTATAAAGCCGGAAGAATATTTGAGGTTATGTACATGCTTCTCCAAATAACAAACGCCATATCGGTCTGCTTTGCTTAGCGATGAGAACGGTATTGGTGGTAATAGCAAATAATTACTACATCGACGGCCAATCCTTAAGGCAATTTCTTTGGGGTGGAATTGACACTCCACATTGAAGCCTTGAATGTCTACGAACGCTATTCTCATCTCTCCTCGACGATGGTTGAAATCAAACTGAGGACAGAGGTCTTGTCATCCTAGTTCCATCTCTTTATAATTTCACTGAGAGGATGTTGTTCAATTATGTTATCGTGAATGATGATGCAATAGACACAAGTATTGGCTGGAAAACCTTTAGACGCTTCTATTTCAAGCTTGACATCAACACTTGAACTTTTCACGCTTTCATCTCGATGAGAACAATCGATGACAAATAGAGGTTTATTTGCAAATTCAGAGTAACTTAGGAGCGGCGTATGTAGATAGGAGTGTTTGTAGCTTTTTCCAAATTGAGTGTAGTTGAAGTAAGCTTCGGTAAAATTCCCCTTTTCAAAGTCCAAATGCATCTTCTCCTTTGGATAGCTGTCTCCGTTCAGCGTCAAGGTGATATTCATGATGTTTGCATAATTAAATTTCGTAGGATCGTTATTCACCTGGTTCTTTTTGTGGTTGCTCTGGAAACAAACGATGACATAGCGAGGACTTTCTAAAAATGATGAAGTTTTCACCGACCAAATTTCGTTGGTGGCTCCTGTAGTGAGAGCAGGCAACATGTGAATTTCCCATTTTCTAAACGGTATCAAGATGGGAGTGTCAGCTTTGATTGCTTTTAAAAGTTGCAATTTAATTTGATCGTTTGGATGCAATCTTTGCACTTTGAGCTCGATATTTTCAATTTCCAATTGTACTTCAGTTGTTGTAGGATTGGCGATGGTAAAACATTGATTGTCATTTTGAGCACGCACTAATCGAATGGTATGTTTTCCATATACGACATATTCGTAGTCATTGAAAATATTCAAAAAATGTTTCAACGGAATGAGCATACTAAATGACAAAGTATCCGCATTGATGATACCAACATCTTTATCTGGACTCCAAGTCGCTATACTCAAGGGTTTAGACTCTTCTTCACTATAACATAAAAACCCTCGAACGGTACTCACAATTCCAACGTCACGCACTGATTCCAACTCTTTACCATTTTGTTCGTAGCTAATGGATTGGAACATGAAAGCGCCAGCATTATTGACAAAAGATACTTCTCCAGTACCCTTGGTGCGCTTAATTTTTCCACTGATATGTAACAGACTTGCGTAAAGAGCATCGAAAGCATCCGATTGATTAATGACATCATTGTTGCGGAAAGATTTAACGTATGGATAGTAGGTACGCCATTCATCTTTTTGAATTGATGTGTCCATTTGAGGTTTTTGGAAAATGTTGAACACTTGCGGAGATAACATTGTAGCCTAAGGATTTGAGAAATCGGATATTTTTCACACTGAGTTCACGGCGGTGTTGGATGTTCTTTGTCTCGAAGAAGACTGATGGCCTATTCGTAGGTAGATGTATTTTATAAATACCTAGTACCATAATTCTTTGAGATGTAATCGAATTATGATTTCTTCACCTTGGAAATTCACCAGCTGAAAGTTTTGGTCCAAAATTTTAAGTGTTATATTATGAATCTCGTCTGTAGTGATGGGTAGATAAATGAGAGGATTTGGACTTTCGTCGATAGCGTAACCAGGATCTTCTCTTATAGCAAATTCGTAGATTGTGTGCGAAGGTCTATCGTTGTAGAAGGCTCCCGAAGTAATGTTGGAATCGATGTGTATGGTTCGTACTTTTATAATGTTGACAGGCTGATCGGACATGTGAGTAACATTTTTTGGTAGAATCTTAGGAGAGTATCCCAATATGTGTGTCAAACTATCGTTCGGAGTGAAATCAATATCAAAATCTTTACAAAAAATTTCACATTTCAATGTATTATTATTCGGTTTGAGGTAGAAGTAATCTTCAGGCTTTACCTTCGTCGTCTTTGGTACGATTGCTTTCTGAATAAACTTTTCAATATCCTCAATTTCGTATGCTCCCGTTGGAATGTCGATGCTTTTCTTACCCTTTCCATCTACATAGTGGAACTTTGTACCTTCATCGATGTTGGGTATGCTGTTGTACGAATGAAAACTTAGAAGAGCTAAACCATATTCACTGTCACGCTGCAAGTGAAGCGGTGGTGATAGATCAATTGAGAGAATCGAAGAATGACTCTTCAAAGTCAGTATTGTTTCACTTCGTTTCATCGACATGACTGATACATAAGTAGTTGTGACAGTATCATTTATTGACATAGAAATGCTAAACACAAGTGTCCACAATTGTTTTGATCATATGTTTGATATACATCGTAATTATAAAATATCTTAACACGCTGCTTTCCAAAATAATCGACCAATTCCTTTGGCGGCTTCAAATTTCCAAAACTATCGAAATATTGTACAGTGTTATCATTCTTTTTGTAAGCTACCCAATGTGTACCTGGATTGATGGAGGAATCTAAATTCACTACGGCACATTCGCGACGTCTTGTATGATGAGGAAGAGTGTCTCGCATAAAAACACCACGAAAATGTGGAATTTTCATCTTTTTCGCACATTCCATAATCTCCCCATCGTACAGAGCTCTGTTGGGTAGCTGAGCTAGTAGTTTTTTTGTTTCTTCAAGTACAATCCTTCTCCTCCTTTATGCTGTTTCTTCAAGAACAGACCGAATCCGTTACGCGTTTTTCGTAGATACAAGCCGGATCCCAAATGTTCCATAGCTTTATTATGTCGTGCGTCTTCTTCCATCTTTTTCTTTGCATTTTTCGTGTCGATGATGGTCTTTGCGATGGCGCTCGCTCCTCCAGCCAGCGACCCTAGAGCCGAGAGACCGGCAAACAAGGGAATTAGCGGTAGAAATCCGCCACTTTTTGGCAATGGTATAATTCTAGGTACTCGAATACGTTTTCGACCTCCACATTTTTTGACAGCTAATCGAGCGGCTTTCAAAGCAGCAGCAGTTGACTTTTTCAAACTGCCACCTTCGTGATGAGACTTTTTCATAGCTTGATGAATCTTCTTTGCAATTTGGGAGAATCGTTTATCCATACCCATGCCGAGTTTGCGTTTTGCCTTCATAGCGTTGGTGACGAACCAAGCAGCAGATTTTTCACCAAATTTTGCGTCTTTCGATTTGACTCGTTCCCAAGCTCTATGTTCCAACACTTGATCGGCTTTATGACGTTCTTCCAATGATTTGTTTTGAGAGTATGCAATGTCGTGTTCCCTGCAAGCTTCGTCCAACGGATTTATACCTCTATCTCCACGTTCTAAGCGTTCTTTCAATTTAGTTCCCGGTCCACAATAAGAATAGCCTGGCAGATGTAGTTCGAATGGTAGGTTATTGATAAGCGTATTAACCACACCCTTACCGTGATGAATCAACATTGAAAATGATGTCAATATTGAAAGACATGAACATTTATACAAAATCCTAAACATTTCATGGTATCGTGCACAACATGAGGGTCGTTCAACAGAAGCATACCTTACCGATCGAAAATTTAGATTACTTAAATGAAAGTCAATCTACCAGCAGTAAGCATGGCACATTGCTACCACATTCATTTCGTGCAATCATATGTGGACCGAGTGGATGTGGGAAAACAAATGCAGCACTTTCACTGCTCTTCCACCCAAATGGTGCTAAATTTGAAAACGTTTACGTGTATTCAAAGTCATTGTATCAACCCAAGTATCAGTTACTCGAAGAGGTGTTGAAAAAAGTCAAAGGAATCGAATATTTTCAATTCAAAGAGAACGAGGAAATTATAAGTCCCAACGAGGCTAAACCAAATTCCATATTCATTTTTGATGACATATCTTGTGATAAACAGGAGAAAATCCAAGAATATTATTCCATGTGTCGACATCGAGGTATAGATGTTATGTACATTGGGCAAACGTATAGTAAGGCTCCAAAGCAAATGTTGCGAGACAATTGCAATCTAATTGTGTTGTTCAAGCAAGATGAAATAAATTTAAAGCATGTGTATGATGAACACGTTTCACCTGATGTCTCATTCAACGATTTCAAGCGAATGTGTGCTGATTGTTGGAATGAAAAATTCGGTGCAATGGTGATCGTAAAGGAGTGTGATCTGAATGCAGGTCGCTATCGATATGGCTTCGATAAGTTTATAAAACCATGAACTTATCACTATAAAGTATATTCGTCAACATGAAACCACCCAGCAAAGAGGTTGACATAGTTCGCAAAACGAAAATCAATGAAATCGCTAGGATCATAAAAAAGAAATACTTATCTTTGAAATTGGGTAAATAAGAAAAGGATGAGGCATTACAAAAATTTTTCAAACCCATATCGGTTCCACTGAAAAAGCAGCTGGCAGTAGCTAAAAAATCGCTCAGGAATGAACATACCACCACTGTACCAAAAAAAGAAGTGAAGACAGAGGATGCATCGGTCGGCAATGCTGAAATTCTACCACCATTCCAGAAACTTGAACCTATTGCCAGTACTGATGGAGATGATGATGATAAAGTGTTCGATGATGAATAAGAAGGAACATTTGACGAAGATACAATTGCTCCTCAAGTCATTCAAGCATATATCGATCAGTATCCACCAATGAGTCATAAATTCTTAACACAATATTGGAGCAATGATGAGAAGATAGACAAAGTATACGGACCCATATATGATTTTACAACTTCAAAATGGCGGCTTGGTTCAAAAGAAATCGATTTTGATAAGCAGCACATCAAAGTTGCTGGACAGCAAGTGATAGGAACACCTGGGCTATATGAACTGATATTCTACGATGATCCAGAAAATTTCAACAAGGACGATCTCGTTGCGTACAAACACATTTTAGAACTGTCGAATGTACATAAAAAAGCAAATAGTGCATTGAAAGGAACTAATAGACGCAAATATATGGAAATCATCAAACCAATGTTTATTCGAAAGTCGTCGCGAATGACGGAGGGACGGGGCTTAATGTCTTACAATTCCAAACCTATGGAATACATTTATTGGGATGACCCGAACGAATTGTGTGAGCGTTTACGATTGTTGTTGGCGTCCAAAAATGCTGGAAACACTTCACTTGACAATGAAATTATATCCATAATCGAAGAATTGAAAGAGGCCAACATCATTCAATAGACATCATTTCCAAGATGACCATCGATAAGTTCGGACATAGTTCTTCAAGAAAACGATTGCGTCCGATGATTGAACTTGGTGATGGTTTAGCACATACTCCTGACGGTAATATTGATTTAAAAAAAATGAAGCTGTGTAACGTAAAAATGCCAACTAATCCTATGGATGCTACCAACAAGCAGTACGTAGACAATCAGATGAAACATTGGGCTGACGTGTTTACGAAAACTATTGAGGACCTCACCGAGATTGTGAAACAATTCGAAAAAAAATTTGAAATTGTTACCGAAACATTCGGTGACTTTCGTAATCGAATTAGCGAGCTGTCTGCAAAAGACGTTGAATACAAACAGACAGATGATATTCTCGCTAAAAATCTTAATCACTTGCAGAAAGATGTTGAAACACAATTCTTTAAAGTGAACTTGGTTATATCAGATGTGGAGCGTGCTTACACAAACAATTTCAAACAACTCACTCATGCCATCAACAAAAAATTTGAAAATGCGACTGAAGCGCACACCTTAACCAAAAATGTGGAAAGAGAGTTGAATCAGTTTCGAACGAATGTCGTTTACCAAATATCTGAATTAGGACTGGATATTACAAATTTGAATATAAGCATAAAAAAAATCCAAGCTTCCATAACAAATTTAGAGCAACTCATCACAAGAAAAAATAAGATAAAATGATGACTTTAATTTGAATATGAGCATAAAATCTATGCATCCAAATTTTGAGCAACTCATCAAGAAAAAGTAAGCACAATCATTCGCAGTAATGACTTCGAAAGAAAAGGTTCAAATTGTCAACGAGTTGCATAAACCTGCTCGTAAAACATACCCCCGACGACGTACAATCATCAAAGGTTTGGATGATTTATGGCAAATGGATCTGGCAGAGATGCGTCAGTATGCTGGACAAAATCGAAATTTTAAATTGATTATGATCATAATTGATTATTTCTCCAAGTACGTATGGACTCGTCCATTGAAAACGAAAACCGGTGAGGAAATAACTAAGGTATTTACAAACATTTTGATGCACACGAAACGTTGCCCAAAAAATTTACAGACGGACCAGGGTAAGGAATTTTTTAATAGTAAATTCCAAGAACTTATGAAAAAACATAACATCAACCACTATAATACGTACAGCGTCAAGAAAGCTGCAATAGCAGAACGTGTAATCAGAACGCTGAAAGAAAAACTTTTCAAATACTTTAGTTTGAATGGGTCCTACAAATGGATGGACATATTACCTAGCATTACAAAAGCCTACAATGATACACGTCACAGCAAGACTGGCTACAAACCATCGCAAGTTAATAAATCCAACGAAAAGCTAATTCTCGATAAAGCGTACGCGCACTTGAAGATTATCGGTCCGCGAAAATTAAAAGTCGGCGACATTGTTCGCTTGAGTAAGACTAAACATCTTTTCGAAAAAGGATACACTCCCAATTGGACGACAGAACTATTTAAAATTGTCACTGTCAAGATAACCAACCCCGTTACATATTTGTTGGAAGATATGCATGGAGGAAAAGTCAGTGGGGCTTTCTACGAAGAAGAATTGCAAAAAACCTCAAATCCCAACATCTATCTCGTGGAAAAGGTACTCAGGAAGAAAGGAAATAAATTGTATGTGAAATGGCTTGGGTTAGATAAGAAACACAACAGCTGGATAGGAAAAGACGCAATTGTTTGATTCGTAAAAGGCCCCGTGCGTGTTTTACATAAGAAACAATGCATTTGTACCACTTTCTGCAAATGTGACCCGTTTTCCCATTTAAATACATGTAAAACTAGAAACAAGCAAAAATGATGTCACGTTATTTTCCGATATAAATAACGTGTGATTTGGAAAATGTTTGTTAGTTGATGTGAAAGTCTGGCGCCAGTATGCGAGGAAATGATGAAGAAACTCTCCAAGCCGTCAATCGAATTCTAGATCAATACGAAGATGCTGCCCAACGAGAGTATGACGATGGGTTCGAAACTAGAGCTCAAACCGAAAAACCATTACTTTTGATGACTTTTCCTCTACCGCAATCAAGTAACTACGAGGTGCGATGTGGTCTGAGTCCTACAAGAGACTTTAGTGCATGCGTTATTCTGAAGCGAATGTTTACGCCTTGGGAAATTTCATTCACAACCTACGAGTGGGCTTCAATCATCAACTTCTTACAAGAAATACACCAAAATGCCGAAGATCGTGCTGCTATGGACCCTCTAGTGACAAAATGTGGAGACTTTGTGAAAATGGTTCAATATCAGTATGGCAGCTACATGAACATCGTGTCTGTTTCCAAGTTCAATGTCAACATGAACCTGTACGAAGAAGACATTGCTCTCATTTTAGATGTACAGCATGTGATTTCGGATCGACTTGCCATGTTGGAATCCATCAATTTCAATGAATTTTATCGAAATTTATTTGATATTGTTAGAAATTGGTTATGTAATGGTAATATGAGTGTTTTAGACCTTCTTTATGGATTTTGTGAAGCATCCTCAATCGATTGTCTATATACTAATGCTCTAAGAGAATATCTCTTTTATTATAATGCAGATATTGTACAGAATTTTTACATAGAAAATAAAACAACATAGTAAAATTGTGTTTTTTATTAAATATATTGAAAAAAACAATCTCATTCATAAAAAACATTGGAAAGCAAAGTTTTCAATTATTGTAAGGCTGCTAGGACAATTTCGTTGAAATTCGAAAATTGTGATAAATAAAACAAATTATGTCTGTATATATGTTTTTATTAATATAAAAAATAAGATAAATATAAGAAAATCTGAAACATTTGAACATAAATTTTGAAAACAAGAAGAATACTTAAAGCTAAAAAATCTTTTTGAATATTCTATGATGGAGTACCTGTACACATTTTAATATAAATTTTGAAATCTTATGCACCCAACATTATCTAAATCATAATCACACTCACTCTTTTCTTTTAATACAAACAATAACTCTTTGAAATCATTTTGACACCAAAAATTTTTATTCTGATACAATTTAGATAAATCTTTGGTTTTGTAATTCAAATGATAATGTTCGCGAATTGCGATTATATTTTTATTATACGACTTCATGACATCTTTATAAATTCCAAAACATTTTTCACATAATATTAAATTTAGTTCGTCAACTTTATAAAAATGAACCCACACACAATACTGATTTTCGCTATATTCTTCTGTCCAATCACATTTATTTAAAATTGCACTCCTCGTTATAGTCCTATCAATTTCTGTTTCATGTAAAATATTTTCTAAACATATTAATGACACTTTGGCAACTTCGGCAATTTTCCAAATATTATTCCAACGGTAATAAGCGAAATTTTTAAAAATGTCTTCAACGACTATCCAAGGTAGTGCATAAGTATAAAGACAATAGTTACTAAAACCTAAAATACTAGTAACATTTTCACAAATGCTATACATAAAGCCTTTAGTTGCGCTGGTGATGTCATTGACCTAAAACAGAAAAATTTATTGAACATCATGATGACCCCACGGTAATGTATCGAAAGAGTTTGGAATTAGAAATCGTTTATCGTCGTACGGACTTAGAGCAATTTTTGACTGTTCTATACTAAAAACATGTCTCGTCGATTTTTGATTAAATTCCTTCAAGCAATTGAAATAGTCATCAAAAGTAATCTTATTTTTTACAACATTATATTTCACTCCCTTTGATTTTTTGACTACTTTACCTCCCTGAACTTTAAATGTATACATTTTAGAACGCAAACCAATAAAATGATTATTTTACCATTTGCTTCATCCTTCATTAAACCCAACTTTTTCTTATTGACCAAAGGTATTTTATAGATGTTTTCAACATTATAATCTGATGTATCAAATTTAGAGATATTAGCCTTTATAACTTCTTCATATGCATCACTACACAACAGTTCATAAATGAAACTATCGGTGTCCATGTATAAAAGTTTACATTTTTCAATACCTAATTTGGGTAGCATAAAATCATAATGAAAATTATACATGCACAATTTTGATAGATCCAAAATAGCCATTCCAACATACAGCGGTTTGTTGAATACAACTTCGGTTTTCTGTAATTCGATAGCTACCAAGTTTTCATCGAAAATTGTTCGGTTCCGGAATTGTGGACTTGCAATTAAATTTTTCGCTCCGTATCTTCCCTCCCAGGATCTTACTAACTTAACAACCCTATGCTTACGGATATTTTCCATCGTTTTGCCAAACACCGCATTGTTCATAAGTTTGAATAAGTTCTTCTCAAATTCGTTCTTGGCTGCGGTCCTCAAAGTAGTGTTTAGCTCAATGTAAGATCGCAGCCACGCTGACTGCTTAAATTTCAAAATTTTATGTATTTTCGTGACTTTCAAACCATTTGCCAAACATTGCTTCAAATTTCTATAGTGTATAACATATTCTTTTTTATTATAAAGAGTTGTCATTAATTTTGGTAATTTTGAACCGGGTGGTATGCGGTGTTCGGCAGCGAATGGAAAATCTTTATGCAGACGGTGTAAGTTGTGAGGATATTCCAGATCCACTTGTAGCATATATCCCTCAGGTGCATCGTCTGGGATAGCAGTTACATCAAAATTTTCCATATCTTCCAGCCACGAAAACCCGCCGTAAGGAAGAAATTCCGACATTGCCCACCCATATAAATTATTAACATCTAAATACATTATATAATTCGATGGTTTTGTGAAATCATATTCCGGCATGTATTTGTTGTTGGCTTCCGAATATCTACCGCTACAAACCGAAATACCGCCACGAATCCCCTTTTCTATAAACATGATTTGATCTACATCATTCAGTAATTCCAGTTTACATTGAGTGAACTTTAACATCGCGTCCCAAGTGTATCCAGGCATGGTATAATACCAAGCTGGATCTAACTCGTAGGTTGCTAAACATTTTTTTCGAAAATTCTCAAACACATCAGCCAACAACAAAACGTCTGTCTTTAAATAGAGATCAGAGTATACCCCCAAATTAGAAATTTTGAAAACTTCCCATACGCTTTGAGCATGAGCATACTGCCCATCAGATATATCTTCGTCGTTGAGTTTATTGTAAAAGTGTTCTTTCGCAGGTAATTCAGTTTCCTCAAGTTTTTCCAAACAATTAACATAATCATAGGGAAATACTCCTTTTTTGGTGAGAAAAGTGAATGCCTCTTCGTTCAATTCATTGAACTCGCGTTTCATAATTTTCAAATCTTGTCGATCCATTATTGAAGCTAATTTGTCTAATGATGTACCGAGAAAGCGAAAAGAGTCTATAAATCTGAATTTTATGTTTGTTTTATCATCAGAAAGAGTAAATGAAATATATTTTTCCATATTAATTGGCAGTATGCTCATGCATCCCTTTCTACTCAATTGTTTAATCATAAAATGACTATCGTAGCCGGACAAATTGTGAAAAATGATGGGTACCACAAACAATTTTCGAAAATTGAGATTGCAGGATTGGTGTGCAAATCCTCTGAACTTTCCAGTAAAATGATCATGATCACGTACAATGATGTCTTTTTTCATGAATTTTTTCTCGCAAATATGACATGTTATTGCATTACACTTGCTAGGATTTTCAGTCATCAGTGTGATTGTTTTAATTTTTGATTGAACAATCTCCGCAATGTTGGATATTTCATTTGCAAACCAGTCCATGCAATCTGAACCTCGATAGCTTTTGAAAAATGATAAAGAATCATCATATGAGCATTTGACATAATAACCAGCGCTGTATGGTGTATGTCTTTGATATTTAGCTGTTTTAGAAGATACTGAATCATTTACATTCTCTAATTGGCACTCAAAATCTGCATAAATAACGAAAGGAGTTGTTTGTTTGTAAACGAAATTTTTAAATTCTACATGAGTAAATTTTGGAAATGAAATTTTACAATGATTTAATTGAGAGCAAAGCGTTTGATGTTCCTCTAATTTTTCTTTATGTCGGAAATAATTGTGACATCGATCGCACATGAATTTTTTCCCATTATGTCTATTAATCTGATGTGATATTAATCGTGATAAATCTTTAATAAGGCAATAATGAAATTTAATATCTACAGTCTCACCATCAATGGGAAGAGCATCATAATCATTCAATTTTGGAAAATATTTATTTTGAATCAAAAGTAAATTTACATGTTTATCTAATTTATTGGATGTTAATCTAGCTGGCACTACATTATAAAATGATTTTTCTTTAACTACATTCAACTCTAACGCGTAAACATTTACAGAAATATCGTTTGCTTTCTCAAATTTTGCAATATGGTGTAACGACATTGGTGCATCTAGATTTTGAGTTTTCAAAACTGTTTTGTAGTGAGGGTATGATGATGTTCGGTTATTGTTAATTTTTGCAGGATGTAACGCTGCAACAACCGACCAATAAAAACAGGCTGTATCGTCATTTTGAATATTCAAACATGCATGCTTATTGGTGATTTGTTGTGGTAGTCTGATGAAAGATGAACCATTCCCGATTTCAACTTTGTTAATATTAACTTCTAATGAAATTATTTTCTTCAAAGCCCAACCGCTATCACGTTCTTGAAATTCACTCATTTCATTTTGAATTTTGCTATAAACATTATCAATGAACCAGCGTTGCACGTCCGTCGAGCCATCCACAATTGAATTTTTTGTATTAAAGTATTTTAAATCTAAAACTTCGCCATCATCATGTTTCGAAATCTTTATGAATTCGCCGCAGAAAGTTGTGTTGACTTTAATAATTACATGTTTTTCAAGGATTTTAGCAAGTTTTAGCTTCAAGATATTGAAACAATCTTCCAAGAATTGTTCCAAGTCAATATGAGCATGATTAAATATGATTCCCGTCTGAATTCGACTCACAAAACTCGATGTTATATCCCTCCACTGAACCCTTTGTTTACGTTTAAGTCCGATGATGCTACCACCTCTATATTCTTTACGGTTCTTAATTAAATTTTGAAAATGTTTGAAATGTCCAATGTTTGTCTGTAGTTTTCTCCTAATTCCGATGGGTAAGTTTGTATTTTTCATTTCCCTATTACACATTCCTATATATCGTTTTAACCTATTCAACCAAACTCTTTCGTCTACACTAGTGAATTTATCAAATAAAATTTTTCGTAATTTTCTTATAGCTACAACTAAATTATCAGATTTTTTAATAACGCTAATTCTCTCCATCATAAAAATATTCAAAAAGACTCACTTAATTTTCCAATATTTCAAATGAAGCTGCAAGGTTTGCCTTCCCAGTCGGCACCTGTCCCAGGAAAACTAGGGAGTATTTTCCACTCCCGATTTCTTCTAGGTGTGGTAGATAGGTTTCAACAACCCGCTTTGGAAGGAACACTACAGTTTCCTCTAGCTCTAGCAAGATGGTTTCGCCAAACTTGCTGCCGACTGCCTTTGCACCTATGATTCGATACTTCGTCTCAATTTGGAGATCGCTGATTTTGGTACACGGTTTTTGTTTGATGATGGTGGCTTTATTGAGAGCTTGTAAAAAGGCCATCTGTAACATAAATAAAAGCATCATTTTTTAAATTGATATGTAAAGAGGAAAAGTATATGTAGAAGGAGAGAGAGAAAAAAGTATATGTTTGTAATACTTACTATTGAAGGTTGGTTGAGGGAAGAGAAAGTACAAGTTAACTGATGAAGGCTGCTGCTTCTTGCTGTGGCACTAGAATGAGCAATGAGCTCCTAAAGGTTTTCTTTGCTATTTATATTTTTTTTTTCGCCTACGAATCCATAGGAAAATGATAACATGGAGCTGCACATGCATTCTTTTGTTGCAACAAACCTCATTTCAAGCGGATATTGTTTCCTGTTGATTAATCTCACTTCTTCTGATAGCGATAATTTTAATTAGACTTATCAACGGCGGTTTTTTGCGGTTTGGGAAAATTGAACAAATCCATATCAATTCATTTTTATTTTCGATTTAAAAAATATACATAATAAGCACCATTAAATCTATAATATAAAAATGAATCGCTGAATGTGTTGCTAAGCGCAAATCTCGAGAGCAGCTGAACCGATATCGCTAATTCTTTTTTTGTTGTGTTCATTATTATCAGAAGAAGGTTCTTATGAACGAAAAAAATAAGAAAGTTGAGCGGAACTTTAGAAAATTGAAGAACATTTATGAAAACTTAAAGACAATATTAATTTTACATACAGTACATACAGTTGTTTGACAACTGTCAGTTGTTTGAAATAACTGTCAGCAATTGACAGAACGCGCGCTGCAAATATCGTTTAACCTAGATGGATTGGTTGATAAAAAATAGTTTCATTTCAATTTATTATACAGTGAGTTTTTGAGAAATGTTTATTCATCTCGGTTAAAGTTAAAATCAATCACACCTAATATTGAAAGAATGAAGCCCCTGGATTGTGTTGCGCGAGCGGTAAAGTCAAATTAACGCCTTTGGTACTGCCACCAGAGCCTCTGCATTCATTGATTAACGGAAATAGGACAGACTCTATACATTTTTAACTCATATACAGGAATACAATAATTATTTTCAAGTGAAGTCATTTGGCGCAACAAAAGTTATTCAAGACAATTTTATGCTAACTTTCAAGGTAGGTAACTATATTGTAAAACAATAAACCTTTACTATCACCTGCCTGAATACGTTGTTAATTTTCAATTGAAATGATATATCAATTAAAGTAGCATGCAGTAGGTTTATAGCTAGGTGAATAACCAAAAGCAGCCAGTCAAAAGTTGATGGGGGAATGGCAGTGCTGACAAAGTATCTTGCAAGTCACATGGTGGTACAATTTTTGCAAATTTATTTCACGGGCGATTCAGCAAAACAAGTCGATCAGCGTTATGCACACAATAAATCGGTGAACAGACCAAGTGTGGAACAATTTCAAATATTTTTCCATCAGACAACGAAATGGTTATATTATTCAAGACTGCATTAAACCGCATGCCATCTGATTACCACAAAATTGTCAGCAAAGCCGATAAGACGCCTGCAGGACAACACGCAAGACGCTATAATACGGCAACAATTGTTGAAGTTGCTATTACAACATGTTTCCAATTATATTGTATAAAAGTACAAACGATGCCTTCAATTTAGTCATTTTCTACACGTGTTTCTTCTCAATTACGTAGACACATAATGAAAGCCATTAGACATCGCATCATCTTATATTTATCTCTCGATTGGCAATCACACATGCAGTATCCGAAAGAGTTACATCGTTCACATGCTCGACCGTCAACTTGGCTTTCTGGTATTTGGAAACATTTCTTAATGCAACAATATTGTTCTTCCTCTGAGGAATCTTGTTGTGATGCTGTTGACATTGTATCGAATAAGCATAATTTGCAATTCAACTCGTATATATATTCTATACGAAAATAAAATCTTCGCTATTTCTTGGCCGATTTAAACGAATCAAAAACTGAATCGCCATCAAATTTTCGGCAGAAGACGATTTTGGGAGTCGTTTGCTTGAAACGATGAGGGCTGTCCGAGCGCACATACCCAAACGGCTTATCGCCCTTGCTTACGTCGAAGCGGTGTCGACATCGATGTTAACACATCGACAGCATTTCAATTTATGAGCTCGCGGCTTATCTGATGTAAGTGCGCACGCGCCGTCATCCAACATACATTCTTTGATTTCTCACATTTACACAGGTATAAAGCAAATATATAATAAATACAATATTAAACATAACACATTTTCTTTCACTCCTAATTTCTTTTTTAAGCACTTTTAATGATGCTGTTGTGTCGAATAAGCATAATTTGCAATTTAACTCGTATATTCTATACGAAAATCAAATCTTGGCCGATTTAAACGAATCAAAAACTGAATGGCCATCAAATTTTCGGCAGAATACGATTTTGGGAGTCTTTTGCTTGAAACGATGAGGGCTGTCCGAGCGCGCAGACCCAAACGGCTTATCGCCCTTGCTTACGTCGAAGCGGTGTCGACATCGATGTTAACACATCGGCAGCATTTCAATTTATGAGCTGTCGTGTTATCTGACGTAAGTGCGCACGCGCCGTCGTCCAAAATATATACATTGCTTTCTCGCATTCACATGGGTAACCGAGATGGCAGGCTTGGAAAACGTCTAGCTTGTCAGCGTGTTGGTGTGTGTGGTTGTGGGTTCGATCCCGCGCAATGGCGAACTTTTTTTCCTCAGCAATAAAATAATTAAATTAATAATCTCTAATGGCGGTCATGAAAATTAGGAATCTAAATGCAGTAACTTATCCCCTCTCCACTAGATGGCGGTCATGAAAAGTAGGAATCTAAATGCAGTAACTTATCCCCTCTCCGCTAGATGGCGCTCATGAAAAGTAGGAATCTAACATTTGAAACCCCGTTGGAAAAATATCCAGCACGCCCACACACCATTATTCGGGACCCCTTTGGAAAATATAGCATGTTTACTGTGACTTCCGTCCCAGAACTCTCCTAGTATATCTACTGTTGCCAAATTTGAATTTCCTGCGCTTCCAAGATGGTGTTCCAAGATGGCAGCCATGACGTCACTTCCGATCCAGAACTCTCCTTGTATATCTACTCATTGGCCGTGTTCACAGCAGACACCTGCTAGCTAGCGCTAGCTGTCAAGTTAGCGGAAACTAAAAATATTCTCTTGGACACAGCTTTGGTTAGCGCTAGCTCAAGTTTCAAACTGACGAAAGTGATGTTAAAACATGCGGGATAATTTAAAGAATTTAAATTTAAAACAGTACTGTCATGACAGTAATTGAAATATATTCTACAACAAATAACAGGAGCTATCGCTATCTTTGAATTGCAGGTAGGTATTTGTCTCTGAATATCTATATCTGATAAAGATAGGTTATGTTATAATTACGTTTTGCTAGCTGTCAGATATCCCCCCACAATTTTTCACTAACCTGCCAGCTAGCAGATGTCTGCTGTGGACACGGCCAATATTAATTATTTGATTTTAGGTGATTCAAGTAAAGACATGCTCCGAAAATACAAGGCACATTTCGAATGACTTTTTTTTTGGATCGGTCGATATAATCCTCACTGTCAAGCCCTTAGAATTTTCCGCGAGGAAATTCTTTTGTCTCTGCCAGACCACGTTACCACGTGCTTCCAACTCCAAAAACTCTTAGGAATCGACCTCCTTTCGGAACCCAATCCAGCACTAACTACACTCGATTAACACGGCGAGGACTTTCCTATCAGCCATCAGGGCCAACACTCGAGACATCGTCCACGTGGTGGAGTACCACCCGTACAGAAGTTCTGACACACTCCTAAATCACGATGTGAACACTACGGAAGCTGAACGGAATAGGGAAAAAATATTTGTTGTCAACTGTCGCATTCACGTGTCACTTGCAGAACCAGCGCAAATCAGATTCTTCCAGCAATCAGGGTAGTCAGTGTTGCCGTGGTCAGAACGAGAACCTGATTATCGCTCACTATTGAGACCATGCAGGCCCATTTAAAGAGGCTGATTTTAGTTTCCTTATTGTCTTCCCTGCCTTGAATCTATTTCTCAGAATGACATATGGTAGACGCAGACATTGACAGTTGTCAATTATCTAATTTGGACCACAGAACATTAAAACAGATCCTTAATAATTGATATAAAAATAATATTTTAATTATTATTCTTCAATCATCGTACTCTTTGAAGAGATCGGATAGTACATTTTAACATGCGCAGTCGATAAGTGTGCTCAAACATAAATAGGAATGATGTCTTCTTTGTAAAATTTCTATTAAAAATTTGCATAGCACCTGCAATAAATTTTGCAATTACTCATTAATTCTTACACGCGCAATTATTCTAAACATATTTTTATGACCCGCTATAGTCGCGCAATTATTATTTTAGATTGTAGGTCTTTTAATGATTTAAATCACAGAACAATAATATAAATCCTTCACAATTGTTTTAATTATTATTTTCGATTATTATTGTATTTCTAGACGTTTTTTATACACAAGATAATATATCTTATTACGCGCTTTCGATGAGTATGCTCAGACATAATAAAGAATAATATTTTCTGTGTAAAATTTGTATTGAAAAATTGCACCGCACCCGCCCTTAATTTGGTGATTACTCATCTATTATAAGACGCGCAATTATTTTAAGCATACTTTTGGGACGCGCTAATAAAGTGCAATTTTTCTAGATAACATTTTGATCGGGTCTGGTGTTGTATTCTGTAACAGGATAGGTAGAGATTCTTTTCGCTATAATAGCGATAGTCGAAGAGAATTGATGTCGGAGAGGTTCGTGAGCGATTTCTCTTCCTTATTTACAATCGGAGGGTGGTCGAACGCGCCGAACGCTCCCGAAGATTAGTGCAAAATAACAAACTGTCATCATTACGAAAAGAATCTCTACCTATCCTGTTACAGAGTACCACCCCCAGAGGTCACGGAGGTCTAAACGCAATACCCGTCACCTTTTTCATTAGATTGAAGGACTTTGTGTTCAATCACGGTTATGTTCACATCGTGGTTGAAAGTTTGAAGGAAGAGGCGATAACTAGAGGAATATATTCCATCATCGAGGGTCGGTCGGTGACATCGGTCAACTTTTATATTGAATTTATACAAGGGACTACTTATAGGATCCTAATTTGTCCATTATGCTTTCTGTATCTGTGTTCAGAAAGTAGTTTTTATGCTTTAGAACTGTATTAGGTATATTAAGACAATGTTATTTTGGTTGGGTATATTAAGATTGCTTATTTTTTTAACAGGTAGTTGGTTGAAGTTTATTCGAAACGCTCGCTTCAACACAAACTTTATTTAAAAAAAAAACATTCTATTATAAATCTCGATATAAGTAGGTAGGTATAAACAAAATGCTTAATTATATTTACGCCTACATCAATTATATCTATACCTACATCAAAGCAAAAATTAACAATATTGATGGTCATTTTCTACAGTATTTGACTTGGCCAGATCTGAGCTAACAAATTCTTCTAGTATTTGAAAGTCTTCCTTAAATACTTTCGAATATCCAGTCTTCTTTTGGTGACCTTTTTTTCGTTGAATAGAACGACTTCTGTTTTGTGATATTTGTATTTGCTGGTTGTATCATATCTTCGCCCTTCACCAGAAATTTATTTTTATTTTCATCATCTACAGAGCTTAAAGCCAGGCATGTTTTAGTATGCTGTAACTAGAGATCTAGTTGTTCATTGCTAAAATTTTGACAATCAAGCTTCTGCAACATTTCAAAAATATCACTTTTTATTTTTAACTTAATGCTCCCCTTCTTGACAACTGTGATTTTAAATCCTGAACTTCTTTAGTATTTTTCGAGGTATTGTCATTATATCTGATCTGGCTGGTTACCAGTGGTAAATTATTATTATTATTTTGATGCTCACTGTTTATAGCTATATAGGTGTGTATACATATATTACAAAATGGGCATTTTATAGAAAAACAAACATTATTATTTTCAGATTGTTTAGTAACAACGTATTCATTGCTGTCATTTTTTAGAGACCAATTAAATAAATCCCTTTGAACTAAATTATAGTTCGATGTAAGAGCAGTTCTGTGTCTGGATATTGTGTGATTTTTTAAGTTCGTTCCCTTCTTCAATTTTATTATTCTGTCCACAGATTTGTCCCGTAAGTAGGACATTAACTGATGAATTGATTTATCCAATCTTTTAATCTTTTTTCCAGTTAAGTAGTGTTATTTAATGGTTTTATAGAAGCTCTCCAAGTGCACGTTAGTATTCAAACCGCATCCACTTCTGTAGCAATAAGCCCACTGCTCAGATATTGGTATATTATATTTTTCCAAATAATCACCAATTTTTTTTGATTCTTGATCTTCAATGAGACTCCGAGTAAATTAGATAATTTTTTTTCAAATACTTTAGTGTCTGATATAATATGTATGTGTTTTAATATGTTTTATATAACCAAGATTTTTTCTTAGAATTATTTTTGTGAGTTTTTTCTTCCGTGCTCGAACAACATGCTAGGAGCATAGTTATCTATGTTTTGGTGGTCCCTTTATTTGATACCAAGCCATATAGTACGTATCAGTGATATCCGACATGAAAACTGAATTTTCAATCAGACCAACAACCTCCTTTACTTTAGAGAAAAAAACGGAGAAACAGAAGTATCCTTACGATTTGTAAACATAAAAGCAACTGGAAAACCCTGTCTATACTCATCTAATGTCAACAAAGTCGTAATTTCAAAGTCATAGGCATTAAGCCCATGTGTTGCTTCCATTGTGATAACTTGATTACCAAACTCTTTTAGAATAATTCTCTGGATTGGATACCAGTCATTATTAATCAAACAAAAGTCAGTTGGTTCAAAGTTGTCAATTGATTGTCCTTGTTGTTTGTAAAAAAGCACTGGATTATCCTCAGCTTCGGCACACTATTTGACCCAAATATTAACACTGGTCGCATCATCTTTGTAATAAATTCGATCTTTATTATATGCCCGCTGAATATTTCTTTATATCAGTACGTGTGAGGAGATCATTCCTCTTTAGGTCTTCACCTATGTTTGCTCGCACTTTCTGTAGTATCCTAAAAAATCAAAATCCTGATAATGAGCATATTGTAATTATTAATTATCTAAAGTTACTCCACAATACCAAGACAATATATTTATATAATCATATGAGGCCAAGAGTCTTCTTAAAACTAGTTCATACATATAAATAAATAGAACCAAAAAATAAAGAAACAATAATCACCATCACCCAGTATTTTTTTATAAATTAATGTTTGTGTAATTAGGTATGCAAAATATAGAGAAAATTTCTAAAAAAAACAGTATTAAATATCATTTCCACACCACCAAATATGAAAATTCACCTTGAACAAAATGTATATTGAGAAAGTTATACATAATGTAGGTTAGCTGTGATAATAATCATTTACTGTGGATGGCAAATTAAGAAAAGAATGGGTTAAAAGATGTTACAGGAAAGATGACTTCAATCCCTATAATAAGTGAATTTGAAGCGATCATTTTGCAAAATTAGATTACGAAAGTTTCGCCAAAACGTCTTAAATCAGCTGGTAGGCTGTTATTAATAATTTTTTGAAGCCTTAGTTTTCAATATATTTTTTTTTAAATTTTTCCATAAAACGAGTTTGTGGTACGTACATGGTATAGAGTATTTGTTTTAGTTAAATATCGCAAAATACAAAATGTAGTTTTTTTATTTATTGATAAAAGATATCAACAGCTTTTTGCCAATTACATGTAAATAATATGTTAAATTAGTCCCATAGATGAAATAACACTGCTATGCTAATTAACAAAAATTAACTATAAATGTAGTTACTCAAGACTAAACATATAATTAAAGTAGGTACCTGGTATAAACAAATAATGATATCATTACAGCAGCTAGGTTATTCTATGGTATTGGTACTCATGTCTCTGTGGTACATAGAACAACAAACTGCCAGCTTTAGAGATGCTGCTTATCGATTCGATATAACGATTAGTTCAGTACACAGAATTATACACATTGTGGTTCTGTTCTTCAGCAATTTATACTCATGGATTATCAAATGGCAGAATGAAATCGAGAAATTACATATTAGAAATAGAATAGCAAATAGTTTATTACATATATATTATTATATAATATATTTGTTTGTTAACAATAAAGTTCATGTATAAGTACATATTTTTTGTTGTTATTACAAGATCACAATAAACAATAATTGTTTTATAAACAGAAACAGAGACAGCTATTCACGGTTATGTCAAATGTCAATTTTAATCTGTGTGACAGCAAGATAGAAATTATCACAGAATCGTTCCATCCATGCATTTTATATGAATCGTTCAAGAACGGTACGAAGTCTGCACATGCAGTATCAGAATCGCTTCATGACGATATAGGTTTATATTGTTCTATTATGACGATCCTCAAACCGGTAGATGGAACAAACCTATTATTAATAATATCTTAATTATTATTCTTCCATTATTACATCTCTGCAGAGATCAGATAGATCTTATCATGTGCAGTCGATAAGTGTGCTTAGACATAAATAGGACCGTTATTTTCTATGTAAAATTTCTAATAAGAATTTGCACAGCACGCGCAATAAATTTTGCCAATACTAATTAGTTGTTACACGCGAAATTATTTTAAACTTATTTTTGTGACACGCTTACATCGCGAAATTATTATTTTGGAGATTTCTTTAAGACTGTAGGACTTTTAATGATTAAAATCACAGAACAATAATATAGATCTTTCACAATGGTTCTAATATTTTTTTCTATTATACTTCAATCTCTGCATGTGTAGATCAGAGGATAGATATTATTAGGCGACATCGATCGGTGATCTATAGATACTTATAGAATTTTTTCGCGTGTTCCCGGTGAACTAGCGGGAACCGAATTGTACCTCTCGGTACGTTTTCGCGACATAAACGGTAATAGGGGAATATTTTCTGACGTCACTAATCTTATAAAACGGGAACTGATTTGGTTCCCGTCCTCTTCAGCATGGTAACTGGCGGTTATAAATGTCAAAAGTGCCAAACTGTCAAAAAATCAAATTTGGCTGCATGTCTTTTTGTATTTGATTTGAGTTTTGGGTTAAAATTAATCATATTTCATTTATCTTTCGCATCATTTTGTTGATCATAATGAAAGAAGAATTAATTGAGATTGAATTAAATAACATTCATCCTGAAGAGTTGAAAGAATACTCCTTTTATATCTGGCAATTCAGTCGGTAGGTATTAGGATGAAAATATTGCTCATACAGTTTTGGTTTAATTACACTTGATTCTCTAGTATCTCCGTGATGGGCGAATAAAAAAAATCATCCAAAAATGTATGTACGGCTGGTAATATCACAAACATACTGACCAATACGTTTAAAATTGAATAAAGAAATAATTACTTTACTTAAATACTTTAATAATAGATACATAATACTATTCTTTTAACATAAAACTTATCAATCAAAACTACAAAACAAAATATTTGTCAAAAAACTAAACTAAACCGCTCTATTACCGACAGCAGATCACCGAGAACTCGCGAAAAAATCCTATTATATTACCTTGCATCATTGAGGTAAAATATACTGGAGACATCATTTCCATTCAATAGCGCAACAAAATAATGGTATCACTGGGCGGAGCATATAGTAGGAACAATGTGGCGGCGTAACAGAGTCGGACTAGATTTTCATTTGAATATATTAATTTTTCAGATATGTTTTTTTAACAATTAGCTGTTTTAAAAGCAAACAGCCATATAATTAAGAATAACTGGAATTATAAACCTTTTGGGGATGTAATGAAAATGCTAAACAGTAATGTTTTATAAATATGTTTATTTACATACATCATTGGCCTTTAAATAATACAATTTTATTACTGTGATGTCTTATACTATTTATAGCCGACTTCGTTACTTTATTCTTACTAAGATAAATCATGCGAATATTCAAATACCTTTCTATAATACTTTTTATCAATAAAATTCTGTGATTATCACTCACAGAGTGATCAAAAGTGTGAACAATCAATTTGTGAAACACATCTGTGGACACAAATTCTTCTAAAACTGTGAGTTTCAATGAATTAATACATATGCCATTTAAGCCTGAAATAGCTAAGCTATTCTTTAAATGTTTTTCACATTTGAAACATATTTTTAATACATCTTCAGAAGGATATTGTAGACCTTTTTTGTTTTTCAAATCAAGAAAAGAATATAAGAATAAATCTCTAGTTTCACTGGTTAAACACTGAACACACTGTTCACAGACAATTTTTTTCTTTAAGTAGTGAACAATATACCCTGCAATATAAGAAATTATATATTTAGAATATGACGACAATGGGTCAGGCAGATAATCATGATCATTTTCAACTATGCTGGAATCGTTAATGTCTAGATCGGCACCATAACAGGAATATTCTTTTGAGGTAACATTGATCTGCTGTACAGTATTACACTTTAATATACTAAGTTCTTCTAAAGGAATACAGTTTCCTCGGAAACTCTCACGTACTTCAACATGCACAAGCATTTTTTTATAAGCAGACTGAAATTGTCTTGCTGTGGGATTATTGTTATATCCTCCATGGGATCGAATAGAACAAAAAAATAATTCTAAATTATCTTGAGAAAATTTATACATTGGTTTAAATTTTAGCCATTCTTTTTTTTCAACTAAACTTTTAAATAATAATTTAGTACTAGATATGCAGACTTTAAGACCGAGGAATCCTGTATGCCTATTACTGTCTAATAATAATGGACCATTAAAATGTGTTGTCAAGCTACTTAAATATTTATCTGCACTGTCCAAAAAGTCACTGATAGCACTAAAATTAATTTTTGACAAAGGTTTTTTGAAATCATATTGTAAGAGATTTCGTGAGTTTAAAATATCAAACAATGTGTTCATTATTTTAGTAAATTCCACTGTTGCAGCAACATCTTCAAATTCCTCCAGTAACAACACATCTGCACAGAATTGTAAAGCAGTAGCTACACTATCACTAAACACCTGAGTAGCTAAGCGTACCTTCATTTTTTGTTTCTGAAAGTGTATATGAGTAGCTTTTACCTTGTTTCCTAAATGAAAGCTTTCACTTTCTTGTAACTCGTGAAGTTTTTTAAAATATCTCCATTCAATAAGTTTACTGTCTTTATTGACGAATGAATTTTTTTCTCCTAATGTGTTTCTGACTAGTTTTATCATATGTGACGCATCTAAAAAAACTGCAACTTCTTCATCACAAGAGGGATGTTTGAAACTAGTTTTTAGATATCCATGTTTCAAGTTGCAGCCCAGTCGATTGGCCATGGTTAAATTTGCCGGAGCACCATCAAATGTTAAACTTACAACATTTATTCTGGCTTCATAACATTTCTTGAGGCACTCCAAAACCAATCCCTTCTTTTGATCAGCTGTTATTCCTGCAATCAAAAAATATCCCACCGGAATTTTCCAGTTTCCATTCACACAGTTCAAAAGGAAAACTAATGCTTCCTTAGCTATAGTGCTTTCGTTTGAGCCAGTTCCCATGTCGACATAACCAAACGATTTTCCTTGACTTGGAACCCATTCTTCGTGTTGGCGAATAGCCATCTCGTCCACTGGAGCTAGTTGCTTTCTGATGTAATGCATCAAAAGCCTCAGTGGTAAACCCAGGTAACCCATTTATACTTTGATACCAGCGACTGAGAGTCCTGGTGTGAGGCAAGCAGGTGTTGAAAGTTCTTCGAACATATTTATATGCTGCGGGTGAATAGTAGTGTAAAGTTAAGGCAAAAACCTTAAGCTCCTCAGAATATTTTTTCGGTAGGGCCTTCTTAGAATTTTTATTATATAGTCTAATATACATTTCTTGCGGTCCCCCCAATCTTGATATCATATCCAAGCTCTCGTCTTCCATGAATTTTTTTTTCTTTAAATCAACAGTAATGGATTTCATGTTTGAAATTTGTTTTTCCTTGCGAGCAAATTTTCTTCTCAATAGTACCAGCTTTCTTTTCCTACTGTCACTTATTGATTGAATGTGCTGTATTTTGGCAAGTAATTTCGTTTTTCTTGGAGTTGAAACAGATGTTGTTGTAGGAGTTGAAGCTCGTGTTGTAGGAGTTGAAGATCGTATTCGAGGAGTTGAACTTTGAGAACTAGATTCAACTTCTTCAGAATGCACCTGAGGTGGCACTGCCCAAGATGTACTGGCTTCTGGCTTGGTTACATTCAATGCTGGTTTTATTAATATATTTGATAATATCCGTATTTTGCATGGTATTGGCGATTTTTCCTGAAACAAAATAATAAAAATTAATGAAATTAATCGTTGAAATAAATCGCATAATGGAATGTAACCGGAAACGAAGATACATCTTTGAATTTGATTTAGATAAACGAACTTGACACATTTAACTTAACATTTAATTAATTCTATTAAATTAAAAACATACTGAAGTAATCCTCTTTTCCAAGAATTAATTTTTGTTAATACAATAACTTGTTTCTAAATTTTGCAATATTTTTTTAGTTTCACGACCACCAAAATAGGTACTTTCTTTACGAGACAAATAGGAAGAAAAGTATATTTAGGTTCGTTTTGATTCGTATAAAAATATTATGTAAAAACTACTATTTATACCTATTTATGGGAGCGACAACGCTGACAATATAAAAAGCCGTGTCCGCTCTCACACTAAAAGTGCTCTGTGAGACCGGCCGAAGAACCTTTTCACATGCGTTTGCCTATAAGTCATTTATTCTATATTATGAATACATGTAAATTAGACCTAAGCTTCATTCTGTTCTTTGCTTGTAATAAAACTTTTTAAAAACTATTTTCGTTAACCGAAAAACATTATTACCTTGAATTGAGAGTATCCTTCTTTGCGGTTTATGATTTAATATAGGCTTTTAATTTTGACAATTTGGTGTAGGTACCTACCTGGTTTACTGTGGGCACCGCATCCTGTCTTAAACGGACGTAAACTTGAGATGTTCTATCGAAACATTCTTCGGAAAAATGCTTGCTGCAAATCACACTATATTTTGTGGGTTGCCAGCCCCCTCTATTAACAAATTTCACCCAAACTTGGCTTCTGTCCTGATCCTTAGGAAATCTACAAATAATTTATACACATTAAATATAATTATCAGAAATTTTATCCTAAAAGAAATGCCAACAGAATCGAAAACTTTTTATTTACGGTCCTGTATACTGTTGATACTAACCTATGAAATGTTATTCCCGATGATTTCTTTTTATCAACGGAGTCTCTGCTAGAACAGCTACGTACAGCACAAGAAACCATATTTGATTGTTCCAAAAACAACAAAATAATAAAGCAAAAAGTCTTTATACACAATAAAACACCAAAAATAACCCTCACACAACAAACAACACAATCTTGACACAAAAGTCGTACCAATATGGCTGACCTGATACCGCTTTAGTCACGTGATGTCTCCTCCTTCTATTTCTATCTCAATGCCTTGCATGCTCTATATCAGTGTCAATTTTCAATCGAAATATCTAGGGTGAGCTTAAGAAGCTATATAGACAGGAGATATGACAACATTGCTTGGTGTGACGCTGTGATCCACGGCAGGGTCGTGACCTACAATTCGGATCTACGTGCTACGTTAGTGCATATCGTATATTATTATGATGCGGAGCGCGTAGATCCGAATTCTAGGTCGCCACCCTGTCGTCGTTAGCGGAGTAAGCGTGCCACGTACCACATGATTTTGCATAGACAGTAGAATCTCTTGCATATATAGCTTCTTAGGTGAGCTTTTTATTGTCACTTGTCACTGTCACATTTTATGCTATCGCTATGGCTACCATTTTTTAGTATATGGCAAAGATATTGTTCTATGGCTACCATGGTCACGACCACAGATTATATATACTTACGTCACGACTGACACGACATTAAATTTTGTAATCTTCTAAAATTTTATTATGAATACGGATACGGTTGAATATATTCAGTATAAACGCAACACTCTGTTATCTACGGAATATATTTTGTTTGCTGCCACTGGCGGTGCTTGCTGCGTTTTTTGTTCAGAGGATTCATAATTTTTAATCAATGAATATAATATTAATATTAATTTTTCCTTTCGAAGCGTTTACATTATTATAAATACGAAGCCTAAAAAAATAACTAAGATAAAAAAATATTTTGGATATAATAATTTTAATAAATATGCAACCATTTTTATGTACCTGTGAAACCATCTAATTTTCGACAGTGAATCTTGCACACAAGAGCCTCGCAGCTCACTACTTGTCACTCAAAATTCAATAAACAACAAAACTCTCAAACCTTAGATCTACTGTGAGTACCTGAGTACCTGCCACAAGAAATAAAAGCAACGTATTTTACTTGATACCTATACCTATCCAGTTGTGATCTCTAGAAAGGTATCCCATACAAAAAAACACGTGTTATGTAGAAACTCAGCTATATATTTGGTTCAAATTTGATTATAAAAATCTTTGGATAAAATAATATTTGTTTTCACTAGTACGAAACAAACAATAATAATAAATACAGGGTGACTCACATACATGGCGCATTAGAAATTTCTGAAGAATGGCAAAAAATATTGATTTGAAAATTCTATGGCATCTATTAGACAATTTATTATATATTCTATCTATCTATTTTAGTGATACAAACTCTGTTATTTCAAATAGGATACCCCATATATCGATGTATTTTTTAAATCTTCACAAAATAAAATAGCTATACCTTTCCCTATAATTAAGTTAATACTTTTTGAGTTATTTAAATTTTTCGGTAAAAATCGACAAATGCGAGTTGATCCAAAATATAGGTCATAACTTTTTTGTTATTTGCTTGACAAACGTGGAGTTGGTGATTTTTTCACGAAAATATTCTCCAAAGATAGAATAAATTGTCAAATTTTCAAATCGATATCTTCTGAAATTCTCCTGAAATGTCTAATACACCATGTATGTGAGACACCCTATATATATATATATATATATATATATATATATATATATATATATATATATATATATATATATATATATATATATATATATATAAATAGGATGAAGCTCTACACCTTTATGCTTTTATTTAGTCGGATACAACCACCCACTAGAAGCGGATCACGTGATTTCAAGCTTGTTAGCTTTCATCAGCGCCACATAAGTGGAAGCTGTATCCAACTATACAAAAGCAACTGGAAGTAGTCAAAAACTTTGAGACATTATCTACCAGTGGGACACAATTCGCGCCACATAGGTATTGAGAGCAAAATTACGTTTAACGTAAGTATGTATAATAATTGAAGAAATCTATTAGCTCATTAATGAATGAGGTATAAAATATAAAAATTTTTATATTTTATTACCTCATTCATTAATGAACTAATAGATTTCTTTATATATATATATATATATATGTATGTATATATATATATATATATATATATATATATATATATATATATATGTATATATATATATATATATATATATATATATATATATATACATATATATATATATATATATATATATATGAAATATTTCCTGTTTTTGGTTAATTTATTCTAAATTCACGATTGTAAGTATTTTTAAAATACTATTAAGTTGTTGTTGAAAGAATTTTGTAACGATTTGTAGTTTGCCCTGAAGAAGAGAATAAACATTCTCGAAAGCTCGGCTTCTATCAAAGAATTTTATTTAATATATGACTGCATCCCCAAGAACATCTTTTTATTTATTATAAAACCAGTCAAGAATACAAAATCAATATATATATATATATATATATATATATTGATTTTGTATTCTTGACTGGTTTTATAATAAATAAAAAGATGTTCTTGGGGATGCAGTCATATATTAAATAAAATTCTTTGATAGAAGCCGAGCTTTCGAGAATGTTTATTCTCTTCTTCAGGGCAAACTACAAATCGTTACAAAATTCTTTCAACAACAACTTAATAGTATTTTAAAAATACTTACAATCGTGAATTTAGAATAAATTAACCAAAAACAGGAAATATTTCATAGCCATCAATTACAAATGTCATTATTTATATTTGTCATGGTAACACAATAAGTAAGAAAGTATCTTGATTTTGTTGATAAAAATGAATATTACTAAATGATCTTTATATGTTTGTGGCTATTTAAACAAGGAGCACAATTAAATTAAAATTATTATTAAGGCAGATACAGGTTCAGTTAAAAAAAATATTAATTTAAGAATATTGCATAAATACTTACATATATACCCATACATAGACTAAATTACGTTTATTCTGGGCTTGAACTGACAGTTAAAAGAAAAAGATACATAATATTATTTAAAATTTTTATATAAGTGTAATCATATTCTCTCACAATACGAAACATATGAATATGATTATTCTGAAAGTGCACTGATACTTATTCACTCAAAAAGGCCGATTTCTCTCACTAATCAACCTCTACATTTTTGGGTGAAATATATGTTTTGAAATCCTAAAACACTGTTTAATGTTCTTTCAAATATTCATAAATATTCAAAATAATATATAAAATCATATTCTCTCACAATACGACATGAAAATGAAACATTTTGAAAATCATTCACTTTTGCAGAAACAAGCTGATATCTCTCACTAATCAGCATGCATATTTTCGAAAAAAGTAAATGTTATGAAAATCTTTCATAAATAGATTATACATTTAATTTCAAATAAACATATAATGAATTTTAAGAGAATAATTCTCGTTGATCAACTAAATTTCTCTCACTAATAAGTTGATCTAAATATTTCTATTGTTTGTGGAAACCTAAGATTCTAAAGTTAATTACTATAAAATCAGTTAAGGCCAGTCCTTCATCTATATGTAGGTACATATATCCCATACACATTAATCCATTTATAACCAATATACATATATACACATATATATACACACTTATACATATATACACATATATACATACGTACACATATATACATACAAAAATACATATATAAACATAAAATAAATATTACATGTCAAGTATAGGTACATATTACATACCCAACTATACATAAATATCTATATATATTAATTTTGAGCATCTGGAGAAAAATTATTATAATTATCATTATATAATTTTAGAATATAAGAATAAACGCTCAGATATAAAATGACTTAGTTACATTCGATATATTCCCATAACTTCAATAAATTGTAAGCTTCCGGTATGAAATACCATTGGTGGTTGAAAATATATGCTGCCGTTTGAAATGCAAAACTCACCATTTCCAATTAAATAGGAAGTGGCATCATTTTTGTTAAGAATCCATCAAAAAATTTGTCATTCTAGCATAAATGCCAGATTAATTTTCTTCAATTCAATCGAATAAGAATTCAGTAGGCGTAACAAATTTCATCTAAGCATGGTATATATTTATAATTTGACAAAGCTGTAGTATTTCAATCACAGGTTTGAAAATGAATGCTTCATATAACTTCTCCAAGGAAGTAATATGCAGTAAACGTTAAAAATAAATCTGAATTCACACATAACAAGTTAGATATTTGACAATATCTGTGACACAGTAACCAATAAATAAGTAGGAATAGTCATATATGAAACACAATTAGATTTCGTGGAAAGGTTGTACTGGCTTCAAGAAAATAGATGGATGCAATATTTAATTTAAGCACTTATGTTAAAAGGAAAACTGCCGAAATTCGTATTACCACATCGCGTTTTCCCACGAATCTTGTGGCGAGGAAGACCATGAACGGTCACTATTTGGTTCATCTTGGCCGTTGTTCACATCTTGTTCTTGATGGTTAGCGAAATCAGGCGTGATTTCTGATTGAG
Organism: Crioceris asparagi; assembly: GCA_958507055.1. Taxonomy (NCBI): domain Eukaryota; kingdom Metazoa; phylum Arthropoda; class Insecta; order Coleoptera; family Chrysomelidae; genus Crioceris; species Crioceris asparagi. The sequence continues at coordinate 19,083,395 of OY293832.1, forward strand.
ACGTTACTGTAGAGATTTTTAATGGAGTCCCAACTAATTCAATACGTCCTAAAAATGGAGGAAAATAAATTATCGAAAGAACTTTTATAGAAAATGAAGTTACATTTCTGAATATACAAAATAAAGAGTTCAGTAGGCCAAAAGTTCAACTGTCGAGATAAGATAAAAGTATTGTCTCAATGATATCATAAATCTTTTAGCAGTTTTTTAAGAAGAAGATACATGCTTTCATACATATATAAATGGAAGAACATCCAATTTTGACTCTCAAATTACTGGACTTTTTTTTATACACCCATGCATATGTTTGCGAGAAAGAACAATAAATATTTTTTTAGTAGCAAACGATTTTTGATAATTCTCCGATGTAACGTTATCTGTGAAACGATTCTGTAGATACGTTTGACTGATAGAAAATAATAATTAAATATTCTGAAATTCTGAAAACACTATGTCACATGAAATACTTAAATTTTTCAGTTTGCTTTAATTTTTGTGGAACTTAATCCTGATTTATTCTCCTTATTTTCATTCAGTATTTTAATCTGTGCATAAACAGTACAATTATTTGCTAATCCAATTTTTCGTTATTTTGGAAATATAACCAGCAGGAGTGCGCCCCTCGTGGTTCCTAAGACCCTACGAACCTCCCATTATATCGATTATTTAAATCAAGAAGCTTAGTTTTTGTTGTAATTTTTTCAAAAAATTCTTCTACAAAAAATGTAGCTTGAGATTGTATGAATCAATAAAACAATAATTTCAATAGTATTTAAATCTTGGTATTTTTTTATTTTTCTTTCAAATCTCGGGAACCGCCATTTTTATGCTACAGAATCAGAAATGAAGCCACTAATTACGACTGATTTTTTTATCAAGCGTGGTTACGATGGTACAAAAGATAATTTCTAAGAAATCAGCCATTTTTTTAATAACAAAAACTGCTCATGAGATTTTCACTAAAAACTTATGCGCTTATTTCTATATAGGTAATCATTTTCCGTTGTCGTGATAATGCAGTAGAATAATTACTATATGCCTACTAACAAACTTTTGCCTAAAAAACATTTTATGTCTCTGGGTACTTTGAAACGTAGAGATTTTACTAAATTACAAATTCGGAAAATGAGACCAATTACATTATATTTCTACTGGGAAGTTAGTTAGTTAAATGCAAGATATCCTTGTAGATTGCCTCATTTATAGCTAGACCATTACATTTGGTAAAGAGTGTCTCATTTCCAAACAAAAAATTACAATAAAATGTGGAATGAAATGTAAATTTAACGCATTTGTTTGAAGTCTCATGAAAATGATTACCTTGATTTACAGAATGGTTAATTACGATTTGGTTACTAATACGACTTTACATCCTACATGTGTCCCTTATTCTTTGTATTATCCTATGTAAAAGCAAATACAAAACTCACAAACCATTACCTTTAAGTATATTAATTAACCAACTTACTTTGTCCAACTTCCGCTTCTAGATATTGAGATATTCTGCCAATTTCTCTAGAGACCACTGGAATCCTATAGTTATTCAAATTATTTTTTTCATGATGCCCCATAAAATTGGCAAGATCACTAACTTTAGCTTGAGGAAGATTCATTGTACCAGTGTTTGTCGCAATGTGCTTTCGCAATATTGTGCCTCTGAACAGATTAGGATTTTTTACTCTGGATTATTCTGAGAATCTTCTCATTAGCGCACATGCATCCAAGCGTAAATTTGAATTTGAATTAGATGGTAACCCAAATAGATAAGGGTTATCTTTGGAATGCCGGCATGCTCTCTTTGTTTCAAGATTAAATTGATGCAGTCGAAGATTTCCATCGACAATCAAACAGGTACTCCTCTTGCTCTCTTTCCTCTCATCACAAATCTCACATACTTATTTGCAGTGAAACTATGTTCTTCTGGGAGATTTTCGAAAAGGCCTTCGACATTATTACCTATTGATTGATACTCTTTAAAATCATCAAGGAGGATTCTTTCCATTTCACCTGCCCTGCGCCTGTTGAATGTTTGTATAGATGTGAGAGTGAATGAAGACAGCTCTTTCCACGTTAAAAAATCATAGGATATCCGCAATTTCTTGTACAGTGTTTGTCTATTATTATTTAAAAACTGAAGCAACTTCCAGATTGGATGGCAGGACAACTTTTTGTTGTCACTGATGGTGTAACTGATTCTCCATCACAGTTTTATTGATACAACAATTAAGTTCTTCTTCTAGTACTTTTAGGAAATCTTCGGTTTTTTTCTTATTTATTTCATCCCTTTTGCTTATGCATATAATTACTGAATGTTTTCCACATTTTTTTTATAAGTGAACCCAATTCAAAGGCTGTCACCGGTGCCTTATATGCTTGAGCTAATTAATTTAAACCAGCAACATTATTTATAGCTTCCAAAACTTTTTCAAACTTTTCTGGGGCAAAACAAGAAGAGAAATCTGTAATAGTTTCATCAACCTTTCTTAATTCAAGAAGAAACCTTCCTAAGAGTCTCAACTTACTCCGTATCATTTTATTCAGATGCTCTAGACGGTATTTTCTACACAAATTATTGTCATAACTACTAAACTATCATATCTAATAATTTTAACCACCTCGTCTTCTCTCATCGATGGGAAGATAATTTCTCTCAAAACTTTGCAGGCTTTTTCATGAATTTTTCCATATACTCTCTTTCCTAAGACATACATTATTCTATTTTCCTTTTCCCAGTCCGGCACACATTTAGGAAAATGTTTACAAATCGTGTTTTTTGAGAACAGGCCTTTACAAGAAGGGCAAGGTTTATAATCATCTGCCGTCTTTTTTGAACCATGCTTAGGCCTACGACTTACAATTAGGTGTCCATCATTGAATTCCGAATTTGTATTGAATTGAAAACACCCTCTTTTCCTAATTATTCCAATAATTTGCTTCCTCTCTTCACATTTTTTTTGTAAAATAAAAAATTTTCTAACTTCGTCTTCCTCGCTGTGTACATTTTCCAAATGCAAGGGCAATTTGGAAAATAGTTTGTGACAAAATATACAAAAATATTTTTTTTATTTTGGATCTGGAGCTTTGAATTTGAGTGTCTAGGTCACTGTCATTTTTAGGTGGTGAATAAGAGGATACCTTCTCCAATAATGAATTTTTAGCTGAAATACAAGGGAATATATCAATTGATGATTTTAGATTATCATCATCTCATATATAAAATTGAACTAAATGAAATAAGTATGTCTAATTATTTCTAAAGGTCATGGACCAAAGTCCTTCAGTCTAGGGTCCTACATGTTCTTCTGAATTCTGAACCACTCTTAGCTTGCCAGTCGGCGACATAGTCGAACCCCGACTTTCTTGGTGATACCCATGTTACTTCACTTCTATATTCTCAACTAAATGACCCGTGCGAAGCATTCGCATTCTATGACCTACCTACCACATCTTTGTGGTGGTCTACCTTCGAAAAACAATTGAAATGTGAGTGTTTTGTATATTTTGATGCCTCATTCATGAGATTTGAAGAAGTACTAAGGAAGTTATGGCGTACCGACAAAAAAGGCCTTGAGAAATAATATATATGATGATGATATTAATCCCTTTATGAACAACAATCCAACTAGTTTTTAAATCAGTAATTTCTTAATAGCAACATTACCTAAGAATTGCTACCAATCCCCTAGGAGAGTGAAGTAAGAAATGAAAATAAATGAAACATCACCAGAATTTCCTAAAAAATAAAGAAGAGAAAGTACTAAGGAAAATTTCAACATCGAGCATAACAAGTACTAGCTACACAAGACGATCTACACTGAAAATTTTCCGCTTTTTTATGATAACATAAAAATGAGAAATTGCTAATTGAATCACTTCAAATTACCAATTTGCATTATTTTTATTAACTATCATTGTTTCAGATGTTTCTGAATGGACATCGTTAAACTTAACCCTGTATTTATCGAATAAAAACGTTCAGTCACCTCTTGACGGTCCTGGACTCTCAAATGAATAAGCTGCACTGATGAGTGGAGCAGTTTCATTAACTATTCTTCTCAGTATTGTCAAATACATCTAGCGCAGTAGTACGGAAATAATGGAATGACGATAGTTGTTCTTCAAGATCTGGTACATTTATTTCACAAATGTTACAAACTTGTATGTTCACAGTTTCTAAACCTAAAAATGATTTATGACGTTGTCTAATGTTAAAAGAACAAGAACATTTTCAGTTATTATATGTGTGCTGAAATTTTCCATTAGCAAAAATCAAGGCCTGATTGGAGATTGTGAAAAGAATGTTGTTTTCTTAATCAAATAGAAATTTTAGTTCAAGAGATATGATAAAAATGTGATATTTTTGCCATGGCCAATTCTAAAAATTTGAATAAACCCATCATAATAATCATTGGTTGGCATACTCTCGTTCAAATTTATCTGTATGAACATTAAATTTCCCCTTGTAACTTCAAACAAGAATTTTTAGTTACCACTTAATGGCTCAAGACAAAAAAGTATGGTCATTAAGTGAGCATTTCATTATTTTGTTTACTTTTATCATCATGTGAAGATGACTGAGAAATGCGGATATATGTTGTTCAATATCTTGTACGTTCTTTCCATAGAAGTCAGAGATTTGAATGATCACAGTTTCTAAGCTGAATTCTTAAAAATATATATGTGATGTTTGTTATGATAAGTTACAGGAAATATTTATTTTGATATAAATTTCATAATAAAATGATGTTTGAAAATACACTACGAAAAGAATATCAATTTCAAAGTTGAAGACTATCTTCGGGGTTATTTCAATATATGTGGTTTCAGCGGATTTAGATTTAAAAAATTCTGTTATTCTTTTTGCAATTTATCTGAATAGACTTCATGTAAATTCAATCAATATGTCATGCAGCGAAATGTTTTACTCACCACCTGATGATTCAGGACTTTTGTATAAATTGTCAGTGTGAAAGGGTGGAGCAGTCTTCTTACAATTCTTTTTGTTGTTACTATCCAATACAAGTGGAGAGTGTGTTCCAAGGTCTGGGACTTTCTCTTCATAAATTTGTATGGAATTCTGAATCACTATTCTGGGCAGTCCTCCTTCAATATTATTTCGAAAACTATGCAATAGCTTCACTGAAGTATCAGTCAAAAGCAGATTGGCTGGATATAAATACTTATCTAGCCATCGCACATTAATTTTACCTCTATTTTTTACGTCTTTAGCGGGGGAAACATGCAAGATACCATCTTCGAATAATTACGAACTGCTCCACACATTCAACAGAAGCCAGCTGCAAATTCTGTTCTTAGAAGTAAGAAAGATAAACCTACCTTATTAACAAGAACAATAAATTTGATGAATACCTAGTCTCGAATCAATTTAGGTTCCTAAAAGTACTTAAAAGTATCTTCGTAACTTCACAGGAACTTCACAGGAATTTCCTATCTTGTAAAGGGAACTATACAACAGAACTGTGGCCTATTAATCAATAATGAGCCGATAATTCACTCAGAACTCATTACATGAACGCAATCAGATAAAACATACAACGCAATAAAGGGTTAACAGCACAATCGAGCACAGTTAAATAGGCGGGAAAATGTTTGATAGGGAAATCCCATGAAGGAATGAACTTGACACTTGAAACCTCGAAAGAAACTTACCAATCATAGAACATGTTATACAGAGGCGAGCTTGGACACTGAAGGAGAGAACGCAATCAGGTAAAGCTTAGATAACGCAAACTGTGGCCGTGTCCACAGCAGACATCTGCTAGCTAGCAGGTTAGCAAAACATTGGCCGTGTCCACAGCAGACACCTGCAAACTAGGTTAATCAGGTTAACAGAGACCAAAAATATGCTCTTGGTCACAACTTTGGTTAGCGCTAGCTCAAGTGTCAAACTCACATAAGTAATGTTGACAGCTGAGGAAATTTAAAGAATTTAATGTTAAAGAAGGACTGTCATGAGAGTAATTGAACTATATACTATAACAAATAGCTAACGCTGTCAGATATCCCACCACAATCTTTCGCTAACCTGCTAGCCAGCAGATGTCTGCTGTCGACACGGCCTATATCATAACTAATTTGAATCAGATATACATATTCAGAGACAAATACCTTCCTCCAAATCAGAGATAGTAATAACTCCTGCTATTTGTGGCAGAATTTTGTTTTTTATTATCTGCGTTTGCTTATGACTAAGTAATTTTTAATTTTTTTATAACTTTGATAGTCTGGGCTGGCAATATCACTTCAGTATGACACTTGATTTAGCGCTAACATAAGTTGTGTCCGCTAACCGCTAATCTAGCTCTAGCTAGCAGGTGTCTGCTGTGGGCACGGCCATTGTGGTAGGAAATCTGACATCTGACAGCTAGCGTAAACATGTTATGAAAGGTCACAAGGATTACAACATGGCGAAAAGCCAGACAAGGTTGTAATCCCCCTTCATTTTGAAATGTGTGGATGGACTCAGTAGCCAAGCACATATAAAGGAAGAGAAGAAGAAGATAATTATAACATAACCTATCTTATCAGACATAGATAGTCAGATACAAATACCTCCCTGCAATTCAGAGATAGCGATAACTCCTGCTATTTGCTGTAGAATATATGTCAATTACTCTTATGATTCTACTGCTTCCAATTTAAACTCTTTAAATTATCTCGGCTGTCAACAGCATTTATGTCAGTTTGACACTTGAGCTAGCGCTAACCAAAGTTGTGTCCCAGAGAATATTTTGAGTTTCCGCTAATCTGCTAGCTAGCGCTAGCTAGCAGGTATCTGCTGTGGACACGGCCAGTGTATGTAGTTGGTTGTATTTTCATAATTTTCGATTCAAATATACAATGCCGTTTGTATTGATTTGGGTTGAGCACTTAAACCTTATCCATGGTAATGATCCTAATCCTAATATATGTTGCCTGACGCCACTTGTGGTGCCTGCGGTGCAGATTTTTTTAGAGCATTTTCAACTTTCTATTTTGTTGTCTTAAAAAAACTCATCCAAAAAATAATAGCTTTTATTCGAAAAAAACAATTTTATTTGAAAACTGTTGTATAAATTCATGCTAACAAAATCGAGACTCGAGTTTATTTAAACACTTTCCTCCAATATTGATCGGGTTGTGTTGACTAATAGCTAACCTTGAGAAAGCAAATGGAAATCATTTCTGTGTTTGGAGGTCTACACCGTACATTATCGTTAATAGATTTCTTAACTGCTTACGTCACCATTGCAAACAAAACAAAGGTAGAATTTTTGATTCGTATATGTGGACCAATCAAAATCGACTTTTTTTATTTGGAATGGTGACGTTAGCACTTGAGTAGGTACTCTGTTTTATGGTTTCAGTATCATGAGATCAAATTTCAAAATTACCACCATAAATGAAAAACGAAACTTGGTTGAAAACGTCAAAGTGACGACGAAACTAATGGCGCTGCCCTCACTTTCGTTAAATAATGGTCGCGTTCATCAGAACGTAGCGCTCCTAAAACGCCATGTTTTGTCCACTGATCGGATAGAGCGCTGGATAAGCGGTCACTATTTTGTCGAGTGGAATTAAATCCCATTACGCTACTGATCATCATCCGTCATTTAAGTCAAAATTCCAACAGTTAGCACGTTAGCAGTTAGGTTTTGGTTCTGTTGTTATACCGGTTTGTTTATCTTCTCTTGTAAACATATTGGAAACGGCAGAACGGCTTTCAGGTTTCAGTATCCGTTATTTGCGTTTATCTAGGACCTAGGGTCTCACCAGAAAAATCAAACTCACACAACACAATTAGGTCAATTAGTCTTTTTTAGTCTGACAATTACCAGCTGTAACAAAATGACATAATTCTAGCGCGCAAGAATTAATGGCATTTGTATATCCAAAAGATACGTTCAGCAGAATAATTATCTGATGGAGCGCTTGTATAAATCACTACTTGATCAAATTGTTTTGATGAACGAGACGAATGCAATAATGCAGCATCTCCCCTGTTGTGTACGCAAAACGTTTCCTTGCTCTAAGAACTTATATTTTATAAGGAATCCAAGAAGTTTATTAAAAGGGTACAAACTAGAGTGTAGGTGGGGTGTAAGATGCAGAAACCATACTAGAAAGTTCTTTGTACTTGGACCTCTGCGCGGTAGTACAGAATTTGCAGCAATATGCATTGAAACATAGAACACCGAAGGCACCATGACACACTTAAAAATTATTTATATTGAAGTTTTAAGATAAACGGTATTAAAACTCTATTTTACTGTAACCTGTAACTTGATACTACTTGATACGACTCGTGAAACAACCGGGGCCGTTTTGTGATAGTGCTATTGCCTTCCTCTCTTGGCAGTATGGCTTCCCTTTTAAATTTATGCTGTCATTATCAAATAGTTGATGGTATAGAGTAAGAATGCCATGTGAACAAATAAAATATCTTTAAAAAGAAACACTAGACCGAAGAGAGTGCTCTGTCCTTTTTCATTCTTCTTCTTCTTGTAGTCCCTTGTTCTCTAAGAGCGTTGGTGACCTCTCGCGTATATCTTTGAAACGCGCCATTTCACAAATATACGGGGCGTACAGTTTATCGGCGGTTCCGAACGACAGTATTTTTTTCATTGGAAATTGGAACATCTTAATCTGAGTCTACATTCATATGGATGTCAAATTTGACTTCATAAATGTCATTGATGTCATTAATTGATAAAATTATATATCTACATCAAGAACCTATATATGTCAGGATAGTAAACTGCCTATACAGAACAACGTGGCTTGGCGGCTCTGGAAATTAAAGCAGAGTCGTGGCCTAAAATCGTTGGATTGTAGAACGTTATGAGCATGTATCACGTGTCGCGTATCCGCCAATAATTGTTTGATGAGTTTGACGTTTGCATCTTTGGATTTCAATTTATTTAAAAACATGAGGCCAAATGTAACAAAGGGGAGCAATAGCCATTAACCTTAGAGATATAATTTAAAAACGTATGTTATGTTTTATCTCGAAATCTGACTAGAGGCATCACAAGTGTCCGGGCAAACCTGACCTCCATTAAACTTTGACTGTCACAAAGACGTTTCTGACTTTCACAAGACAGCGCGAGACATATGGAGATGCGTCATTCGTTATACACATGGAGGAATTATAGAGAAGACAGATCTTAGCCTGTTTCAAATGGGCCTGCGTGGTCTCAAAAGTGAGCGATAATCTGGTTCGCTTTCTGTCCACGGTGGCCCTGACTACCCTGTGCACCCGAATATGCTGATTGGCTGGGTTTGCAAGTAACGTGCTAATGCTACAGTTGACAAGTCAAAGGTTAGATTTAAAGATTATATTATGACAAAATAATGACAGCCTCTTCGAAATCTATCAAATAATGTAAAATTTCCGCTGGCAAAGCCAAACTCTTTTAAAAAATAGAAACCTACCAAAAATGGTAAAGCTGCCAGATAGTGACACTAACATAGACAACACTCACACAATTGAATGAGTGCAACGTAAAATATCGAATGGAGGTCCAAATGTAAAGAACCTCCAGTAATGGAGGTCAGTTTTATTCCCATTATATGTAAATCGCCCCATATCCTCGAGTTTACTCTCCTTATTAAAGAAGTTTTTGAATAAATCATAGACATGGAATCGAGCGATCACTATGAGCTCTCATGGTATCTCTCAAAGAATAATATATTCTATGGTATCTCTCTTCTTAGTATCTCTCATGCTTACATCACAGCATTTAAAAGGACCAAGAACCAGCAGTAAACTTCTCAGCATTATAAGAAATAAGATTAACCTTGCTTTTGACACGTTTGCTTAGAAGTCTGGGTCGATAGGAATATTTACGAATATTCACGTATATTGATCAGGAACTTATTAATATGATGGAATACGATTTTGTGTCCATATTTTGGCTTTGAACTGAGGATCTATTGTAAAATCTTACGTAAAAGCAAGTCAATATATTCACTAATTGAATTAAACTAAACACGTAAATACACTAAATAACAGTACAAACTTCTTTTAAATCAGATAAATAATGCATATCACTCCGCCACTGGCAATAAAGAGGCAGGAACTAAATCTAATCGTCGCCGTTCATCAATTCAATTCAATTCAAAATCATTTATTTTAATATGTCAGTTTTACAATTTATGTGATATATTATTTATTGTATTCTCTTCATGTCTGATAGGGGGCTTTCCCCCTTGTCAGACTGGCCCTGTAAATACATTTCTAAAGTACGCGGGGTAACACCTGTGGAATGCTACTGGGGGACCGGCCATGCTTTAACGCCCAGTGAGGTTGGGGACGGGGAAAACCACAGAAAAACCCACGTCCATGGCGGAGTATAAATCAGGGACGGGCTAAGTGGCGGCATCTTCTTCTGCGGTAGGTCAGCGGAGTCTCATCAATGGTGTTGATGGCTGCAGGTGGCGGTGCCTCCATGGCCTCCATTAGACAGACAGGCGGGAACGGGTATCGGTAGATAGGCCTTCTGGAGGGACGGTTTTTGTTGGTCCATGAAGATAGTAACAGAGACCGAGAGTGGCCCCGACCTGGGTGTCCAAAGGCACGGAGACAGAAGCTCTCCTGCAGCTTGGTGAATCTGCTAGAAATGGGAATAATATTGTAATTAGAACAGATGTTGTATAATTCATTAGAGTTGTGTTCCCAATTAAGGTTGAGACACCGACGCAATATGCGTCTCTCTAATGTAGTGAATTTATTGGTATGATATTTGTTAGTGATGGCACTCTGAATAAACTTATTATCCATTAACGGCCTCACGAAAGTCTTGTATGTGAAAATTAGAGTTTCTGATGAACATTTGCCAAATCTTCCGTTTAGCATTGTGAGCAGAGAGGATCTTTGTCTGACCTTGTTACAGGTGTCCTGGATGTCAGTGCCCCACCAGAGGGTTCGTGTAATGCGAACCCCTAGATAGTTCACCTGATCCACGAGATTTAATCCTTCTCCCCACAATGACAAACGGATATTTTCAGGATATTGAAATCTTTGTTTCGTGAGGTCGCGATGTTTAATAAGTAAGGTTTGGGTTTTAAGTGGGTTAGGTTTGATACGCCAACGTTGGCAGTATCGGGTGAACGCATCAATCATTACTTGTCCTTGATAATTAAGAATCTCGGTTTTCCTGGAAGTGGTGTAAATCACGGTATCGTCCGCATACTGTATAGATTTGATGTTTCTAGGGAAATCTGACGTATAAATGATGTACAGTAAGGGTCCAAGGATTGACCCTTGAGGGACGCCGGCTAATGGAGTGAAGGGTTCAGAAATGTGGGGCCCAACTTTCACTCTGACGACTCAATCTGTTAGATAGGAGGCTATTAGTCTAACGAATGAGTGGGGTAGATTAAGATCCAGAAGCTTTGATATGAGTCCAGCATGCCAGACCCTGTCAAATGCATTCGGGATATCGAGAAATATCGCCAGAGTGGCATGTCCGTCATTAAGTGCGGTGGTAGTGCGTGTGATGAACTCTAAGGTTGCATCATGAATTGAATGGTTTTGCCTGAAACCGTGTTGGAAATCAGGGATGATACCCCTTCTTCCACGTATTGTCTCAGGCGTGAAGTTAATATTTTGTCGAAGAGTTTGCCGACACAATCTAGAAGAGATATGGGACGGTATGAGTTGACGTTGGTTGACGGCTTGTTGGGCTTCAGAATCATTACAGTGTTTGAAGTTTTCCAGGAAACCGGAAAGTGATTGAATTGGAGACACGCATTGAAGATGCGTGTGTATTGATGTATTAAAGAGAACGGATTTTTTTTTAAGGACTTTCCTGTTGATGCAGTTCGGCCCAGGAGCAGTGTTCTTGGAAGCTCTAAGAAAATTGTCCACTTCGTCAGTCGTGATTGTACTAGTTAGCAAGTCAAGCTCCGCGTTGCCAGGTACTATGGGGAAATTGAATGCCAGGAATCTCTCGTATCGGTTCTGTGCGTATCGATAAAAATTGGGGTCGAAACGGGGGTCCTCGGGAATTCTGAACACTGTTTCAAGGTGCTCTTTGAAAGTAATAGCTTTGTGGAAAGGGTCAGATATGATGTTGTTGTTAACAACTAGGTGAGAGGGCTCTCTGCGTTTCTGGCCAGTTAGTACTTTGAGGTTATCCCAGAATTTGGAACCGTCACGAAAGTCAAGATTAGCAGTAGCTTGACGCCACTGCTGCTCTTTGAATCTGGTAATGAGGATTCTAATTCGGGAATTAAGACGGTTCCATTCATTCTTGAGATACGGATCGCCGGTTTTTCGAAATTTTTTTAATAATTTGCGCTTCGTCTTAATTAAATTAAGAATGAAGCGAGGAATTGGACGTCGAGAAGTGTCGATAGTACGAGTGGCTATATGTTGTGAAATGGCACTTTGAATGGTGAATTCGTGAGTTTGGATGACAAGATTGTTGGATATATGGTTCGCAAAAGCGTCCCAATTGGTCCTAGCGTAGTCAGGTATGATGCGAAATCGTGGTGGATCAGGTATTGATTGACCTAGATTCGAATGAATTAATACTGGGACATGATCGGAGCCTATAGAGTCCCCCATAAAGCACTCCCAATCTACCACTCCTGCCAGACTGGGAGTACAGACAATGTGGTCAACTATAGAGGCCCCGAAGGTGGTCACACAGGTGTAATTGTCATTCTCTGGTCGGAACAGGTGTAGTTCTGTCAATAAATCAGATAAGAGAATACCGTTTGGATTGCTGTTGTGATCTCCAAACTCAGAATTTCTGGCGTTGAAATCACCAAGTATGATAGCACGGTTTAATTGAGAAACGTAGTCAAACAGTTCACGAGATAAGTTATCTTTAGGAGGACAGTAGTAAGAAATGATAGTGGTTATTCTGTTATCAAGGTGAATGTCGACTGCAGTGCATAGAAGGCTCGAAAGGTGTGCTGGAAGATTGTGCTCTACTGTGGCGATTCCATATTTAGTAAGGATGGCCGAGCCAAAGCCTGTGTTGTTTTGAGTGCAAGAGTAGCCCGGAATAGTTATTGGTTGTTTGGCGCGAGTATCCTGAATTGCCAAGACATGCACTCGACCCGATACGAGAGAACTATGCAGGAGCGCTTTCCTATTAGAAAGGCTCCTGCAGTTCACGGTACCCAGCGCGAATTGGCCGTTCATCTACGGGTGTAGAGGAACTCCATGCTCAGTCCTGCCTATGAAATATGTGCCTCGTTTCCGCATAGACTATTAACCGCTGCCGCGAAAGCATCTCTGATAAGATTCTTGTGTTCAGGGAACACATTCATCATCGTGACGATGACTAGCTCGGCAGCGATCATAGTTGCAAGTAGGCTTGGTCGGAGTAGGGCAAAATTCTCCTTTGTGTTCAGCGCCACAATTAGGGCATTTGGGTTTCGGCTCCTTGCACTCCGAAACATCGTGCCCAGTGCTGGTGCATCGGTTGCAGTATTTGGTTAGGTTAGGGAGGCTGTCCTTCGAAGGCTCAGCTTTGACCTTCCTTCCATATACTACAACCCCTGTTTCGATTAGTGTTTGGATGGTTTTAGGATTTTTAGTTAATACTCTAACGAGAGTGGTGAAGGCGCCTCCTCTCTTGCTGGACCTGAGTCTCCTCAGTGTGGTGAAGCTGATGTTCGCCTCCTGCAGTATTAAGGTGAGGTCCTCCATACCTATATCCTCCTCGATGCCGCGTAGGACGCATGAGTGCATGATTTCCTTGGGTTTTCTTACGTAAGGCTTCTTGGGTTTCAGTCCGGCCAGGAGCTTGACCTCCACATTTTTGTCTCCCATGCGGTGGCGTAACTTTTTTTCCAAAGATTCAGCAGTTACGCTGTGATCGAAGATTTCTAACCTGGCAGTACGGTTTAGGTTGACCTTGAGGTCCGCAAGTGACTTGCGTCCCCCAAGGATTTCGTTGGTAATTAGAAGCTCATATAGGCTCCTTTGTGTCTTATATTCGTTTGGTATGTTACGGATATTAAGCACCGTATTGGTAGGGCGCACAGAGTCTGATGTGTTTGCTCTGCTGGGAGGGCGCGGTTGCTGAATTTGGGTAGATGTCTGAGGAGGAGACGTGTTGTTGTCCACATTGTGGACTTGGGCAACAGTCTCGATTGCATTGAAATTGGGTGTGAAATCGTAAGTGTTGTTGGGGTTGGCCTTGGTGGTTATCTGGGCTTTCGCCATGTTTCTTTTAGTCATGTGTCTGGTTCTGATGTTTGTAGGGGTAATGTCTGTTTTTTTGAATTCGCCTGCTTTAGGCATTTTAGGATGTTAGAAGGTTATGAATTGTAAGTAGCTGGGGTGGCTTATAATACCACGAGTCCCGTTGGGTGGGACCCGATATAATCCCTCGTTGAGAGCGCAGGTCCTCTGTAGCTGCAACGCGACTAATATATGCGATACGGATTTAATCACGATGGCCTCAATGGGTTGCACCTCCAATTGAAGAAGATACGCCGATTGTACCAATTCTTGGCAGTATCACAGTTCTAAAAAGAACAATGATACCCCTTTGGTAGAGCAGGTTAATCACAAAGTAAATTTGTAACACCTGGAAATCCTTCTCTGTGGTCGACCAATGCGAATCGATGGCTGGAGAAAGAGGGCCGTTCATCGATTCACCGCCGCTTATGGCTTTTTTATGTTATACGCCAATCAATGTCTTGTGGTTCGAAATGCTCTGATTAGTAAAAATGAGTCATAATGCTGGTTGTTTTATATGCTGTCAGTATAAATGCAACACTCTCTTGTCTATGATATGCTGTGCTAACAGTTTCATATAGCGCCATCTCAAATTTTTGAGGTAGTTGCAATGTTGAACTTTGTGGTTACGACTTTTTCGTGATGATACTCCATATTAAGTTATATTGTTATTGTTGAATGAATCAATTATAATCCAACTTGATTTAATCATGGTTGAGATAATCCATTTTATAACTTGTGAATAATCACCTCCTTTACCTGTACAGTGTGTATACAAGAGAATAATACAATCCGAGACTTTCAAAATTCAGGAAAGTATTTAAATGCGAGTATTCTAACCAGATGAACACTTAACACTTTTAGTAAATCAAATGGTATTCGACAATTTTGAGAAGCAAAAAAAGATATTTGTACTCTCTGATATCGAGATTTAAAATGTTTAGTTGAATGGAAACGGAATGGAATAGGAACTTCTCATTCTTCCGATTAAGTATTCTCTTCTTAAAAATTCCTTCACTCTCCCTATTAGATATTTTTTTGGTTACTGGCGATTCAGATTCTGAGTAAAAATTACTGCCGATTTTTTCAACAAATATTCTGTGCTACCGCTTTGAATAAACACAAAAAAGCCACTAATCACGAGTTCAATTACAATGAAACAAAAATTCTAGCTACAGAAACAGATAGTAAAAAAAGGAAGTTCTTAGAAATGATACATATTAAAAAAACGTTAAGGCTCTCAAAGATAAAGCAGACATAAAACAGCTGAGTAAAATATATCACAACATTATATAAACTGGCCAACAATAATTACGTATTTATGTCTTGATCTCTTAGAAACATATTTTCTTCCAAATTTATATCTATCATTAATTTTTCAAATTTACAATATATTTTCATTTGCTTGTAGTTGGTATCACCAACTGTCCAATATTCAACAAAATAAACAAAATTCCTAGTAATATCTAACAGACCAACGATAGTGGAAAATAGCCAAAAACAGGAAAGATTTCATAGCCATCAATTACAAATGTCATTATTTATATTTGTCATGGTAACACAATAAGTTAGAAAGTATCTAGATTTAGTTGATAAAAATGAATATTACTGAGTGATCTTTATATGTTTGTAGCTATTTGAACAAGGAGCACAATTAAATTAAAATTATTATCAGGGCAGATACAGGTTCAGTTTAAAAAAATAATATATGTAATTTAAGAATATTGCATAAATACATACATATATACCCATACATAGACTAAATGACTTTTATTTATTTCTTTTATTCACGATTTGTAGTTTGCCCTGAAGAAGAGAATAAACATTCTCGAAAGCTCGGCTTCAATCAAAGAATTTTATTGAATATATGACTGCATCCCCAAGAACATCTTTTCATTTATAAATATATACATATATATATATATATATATATATATATATATATATATATATATATATATATATATATATATATATATATATATATATATATATATATAGATGGGGTGGTTATTGGGAATGGCAGCATGAATAAAAGAGAACTCTTTCAACTCACTCCGAGCTTTCGGAATTGTTTAATTCCATTTTCAAGGGTACTATAAAAAAAGTTACATTTGATTTCACATTCATATAAATAGATAGTAGTTACAACAGTATGTGTGTATGAAGTAGTTGAGTATAAATATATTGCTTACGTTAGATGAGGTTGCATTCAACTGATGTTTAAGTGCTATATGCATTGGGATGGACAAGATTTATTTGTAATCATGTTTTGGATGAAACGACAAGTACGATGACAATATAACAGAAAATAATTTAAATTTATAGAAGAAAATAATTTTAAAATTAATAAAATGTGTTAAAATATTTAAATTAAAATATATGTACAATAATAACAACAGAAATGGTCTCTACACTGTGTCAGGTGTCTTTTGTCTGTCTCAGTTCATTGACTGATGAGGAGAAATAATGAATGTTGGATATGTTCTATGTAGTAACACTTGGAACACCATTGCGGGTAAATTGATATTCCGATGCAAGTATGTAGGAATAGATAGCACTCAAGAGTTTGATATCTGTTTTCTTGTTTATGTTCTCTTTATTTTGGGAAATATATGCCATTTCCAGAAACTCTCTTTTAGTAGTATTACTTTCGCAGGCTAAAATCTTTGCTATTTCATAGTTCATTTTATGACGAAGATTATACACATGTTGTGCCAATGCACATCTCTGCGGATACAATCGGCTATCGCTTTTGTGTGCTGCAATTCTATCTTTAAGTAATCTACTTGTTTGACCGATGTAATATTTTTCACAATCATGACAATGAATGCTATATACTACATTAGAGAGACTTGTGAGAGGTGTTCGATCTTTTAGTCTTGAATAAACAGAATGTATAGTTAAAACGCTTCCATTTGCAATTTTGATATTATTAAAAGGCTTGAATATTTTGACTAGTTTAGTGGTTATCTCTTTGATATAGGGCAAGCTTGAAAATGTTATTAGTCGGTCGTTCGATGGTTCATATATATCATTAGTTTCATGGTTAGGGGTTGATGTTGTACTATATAAGATTTTATTAATGAGCTTTCTGGGGTACGCATTATCCAGGAATAAGTTGTACAATATTTTCAAGTTGTTTTCATGAACAGTATGATCTGATATTTTGAGAACTCGGTTTTTCATTTGTTTAATAAGGTTTATTTTCACCTTATTGTTATGATATGACCAATAATTTATATATCTTCCAGATGCCATCGGTTTTCTATACCAATCAATAATTATAGTATTATCTTCCTTTCTTATTAGTCTTGTATCAAGAAAGGGTACAGATTGTCTGGAATCTTCCGTCTCGATAGTAAATTGTATATCCGGATTATAACTATTAAAAATTTCTAAAGTTTCGTCAATACTATTTCCCGGTAGTGATATTATTATATCGTCTACATATTTTTTAATAAAAAATAAATTGTACGGTAGAACTGGAATAACAATGTCTAGTAGATCATCCATAACATAATTAGCTAGTATTGGTGATATTTTGGCTCCCATTGGAGTACCAAAGGTTTGCTTGAAATATTTTCCGTCAAATGAAAAGAAAGTGTTATTGAAAAGAAACGTGAGGAGTTCAAAAAATGATGATTTTCTCAAGTTGCAAACATTGGCAATGGATTCCCATTTCTTTTCTATTGCTTGAATACATGAAACAAGACTAATATTATTAAAAAGTGAAATCACATCTAAACTAGCCAAAACATAATTTTGAGGAAGTTGTACTTTGTTGAATTTCGTTGTTACGTCGAAAGAATATTTAATGTAGTATTCATTGTCTTTATCGTATGCTTTAGTCAGAATATCTGTGAGAAAAGCCGAGAGAAACTGGGTTGCTGCACCAATTGATGAAACTATAGGCCGCATTGGTGCACCAACCCAGTTTCTCTCGGCTTTTCTCACAGATATTCTGACTAAAGTATACGATAAAGACAATGAATACTACATTAAAGATTCTTTCGACGTAACAACGAAATTTAACAAAGTACAACTTCCTCAAAATTATGTTTTGGCTAGTTTAGATGTGATTTCACTTTTTAATAATATTAGTCTTGTTTCATGTATTCAAGCAATAGAAAAGAAATGGGAATCCATTGCCAATGTTTGCAACTTGAGAAAATCATCATTTTTTGAACTCCTCACGTTTCTTTTCAATAACACTTTCTTTTCATTTGACGGAAAATATTTCAAGCAAACCTTTGGTACTCCAATGGGAGCCAAAATATCACCAATACTAGCTAATTATGTTATGGATGATCTACTAGACATTGTTATTCCAGTTCTACCGTACAATTTATTTTTTATTAAAAAATATGTAGACGATATAATAATATCACTACTGGGAAATAGTATTGACGAAACTTTAGAAATTTTTAATAGTTATAATCCGGATATACAATTTACTATCGAGACGGAAGATTCCAGACAATCTGTATCCTTTCTTGATACAAGACTAATAAGAAAGGAAGATAATACTATAATTATTGATTGGTATAGAAAACCGATGGCATCTGGAAGATATATAAATTATTGGTCATATCATAACAATAAGGTGAAAATAAACCTTATTAAACAAATGAAAAACCGAGTTCTCAAAATATCAGATCATACTGTTCATGAAAACAACTTGAAAATATTGTACAACTTATTCCTGGATAATGCGTACCCCAGAAAGCTCATTAATAAAATCTTATATAGTACAACATCAACCCCTAACCATGAAACTAATGATATATATGAACCATCGAACGACCGACTAATAACATTTTCAAGCTTGCCCTATATCAAAGAGATAACCACTAAACTAGTCAAAATATTCAAGCCTTTTAATAATATCAAAATTGCAAATGGAAGCGTTTTAACTATACATTCTGTTTATTCAAGACTAAAAGATCGAACACCTCTCACAAGTCTCTCTAATGTAGTATATAGCATTCATTGTCATGATTGTGAAAAATATTACATCGGTCAAACAAGTAGATTACTTAAAGATAGAATTGCAGCACACAAAAGCGATAGCCGATTGTATCCGCAGAGATGTGCATTGGCACAACATGTGTATAATCTTCGTCATAAAATGAACTATGAAATAGCAAAGATTTTAGCCTGCGAAAGTAATACTACTAAAAGAGAGTTTCTGAAAATGGCATATATTTCCCAAAATAAAGAGAACATAAACAAGAAAACAGATATCAAACTCTTGAGTGCTATCTATTCCTACATACTTGCATCGGAATATCAATTTACCCGCAATGGTGTTCCAAGTGTTACTACATAGAACATATCCAACATTCATTATTTCTCCTCATCAGTCAATGAACTGAGACAGACAAAAGACACCTGACACAGTGTAGAGACCATTTCTGTTGTTATTATTGTACATATATTTTAATTTAAATATTTTAACACATTTTATTAATTTTAAAATTATTTTCTTCTATAAATTTAAATTATTTTCTGTTATATTGTCATCGTACTTGTCGTTTCATCCAAAACATGATTACAAATAAATCTTGTCCATCCCAATGCATATAGCACTTAAACATCAGTTGAATGCAACCTCATCTAACGTAAGCAATATATTTATACTCAACTACTTCATACACACATACTGTTGTAACTACTATCTATTTATATGAATGTGAAATCAAATGTAACTTTTTTTATAGTACCTTTGAAAATGGAATTAAACAATTCCGAAAGCTCGGAGTGAGTTGAAAGAGTTCTCTTTTATTCATGCTGCCATTCCCAATAACCACCCCATCTACATTTACAATATTCAGCAATTATTATTCTTCGTGAACTATATATATATATATATATATATATATATATATATATATATATATATATATATATATATATATATATTTGATTCTGAATTCTTGACTGGTTTATTATTTAATAAAATTGATTTTTGTTGGGGATGCAGTCATTTAATAAATAAAATTCTTTGGATTATGCCAAGCTTTCGAGAATGTTTATTCTCTTCGTCGGGGCAAACTAAAAATCGTTACAAATTTTTTTTTAACTACATAATAGATTATTAATTAAAGTACTTACATTCGGGAATTTATATAAAATTAACCACAAACAGGAAAGATTTCATAGTCAGCAATCAGAAATGTCATTAGTTATTTATAAATGTCATGGTAACAGCATATCTAGAGTTGAAAGTGTCTAGATTCAAGTTTTCTTAGAAAAAATCCAAATAGGAGTTATCTTTGTGTTTGTAGCTCTTTTTTAACAAGTCACACATTAAACTTAAAAATATTGAGGCAGATATAAGTTTAGTAAAAAGAAAAAGTTATTATTCAATTATATATAAAAAAAATATATTCGTAACAGACTTAGAAACACATAATATAAATAAATATATACCCGTACACAGAGTAGACTATCTGAATTCGTAGGTATTTCAGTATAAATTCAAGTCAATCTCTCTCACAAATTAACCTGAGAAATTTATTAAAATAAGATATATCTAATAGAGAAATATTAACATATATCATCTTTATCGTATTCTCTCACAATACAATAAATACACAATATAAAATATCCTGAAAAGCATCCATTCATTCAATGAAGCTAATAATAATGATAAGCTGATTTCTCTCACAAATCAACATTTAAGAATATTTTAAACATTTTCCATGTTATTTAATACATTTTAAATAGTGTTATCAAAAAAGCAAATGGCAAAAAAGCAAATGGCGAAACACAAGGAAGGAAAAAATCATCGTATTATATCTCACTATAGGTTAAACATGAAATGAAAATCCTTTTGAATCAACTAAATTTCTCTCACCAATCAGTTGATGTAGAGATCTCGAAACTCTTAATATTTGTTGTTATAAACTTTTATCCTTCTTCAGTATAATCTGTATACGCATATATACCCATCTATTATAATATACTAAAACAGAAAAAAAAATTGACAAATATAACTAAATATGAGAATATAATTAGCCTATACCTACATATAGAGCTAGGTACATATTATATTCACACATATATTTCAATTTTGAGAAATATTTTGAGAAAAATTATTAAATTTATTATTATAGAGATTTAATATATAAGAATAAATAGAACTAAGTCCATTAATATCTGAACGTTTATTCATAGTATTATTATATTTTTTAATATTTATCATTTCTAAGAAACCACGTTTAAAATAATTTTTCTCAGAACAAAGAGCAATAGTATTATCAAAATCAATACTATGTTTTTTATTGATGGCATGTTCAGCCAAGGCACAAGATTTCTTATTACATCTTATATCACTTTTATGGGATGTTATTCTTCCTAAAATACTTCTAGAAGTTTGACCAATATATGATAATTCACAATCAAGGCAATTTATTTTATATACTACCCCAGACATTTCTGTCATTTCTAAAGGTGTCTTTATTTTGGAAAATAAATTAGATACGGTTTTAATATTTTTTCTTGCAATAATAACATTATACCCTCTAAAAACATTAACTAACTTATTAGTAAGCTCATCTATATAGGGTAAAGATCTATAAATAGGGAGGATATTTGTAGTAGAGGCATTATTGTTATTATCATTTAAAGAGTTCTCATGATTTATTTCAGGGTTTTCTATATTGACTTGAGGTTGCATTAAACATTTATTAATCAATTTCATAGGAAAATAATTCTCAATTAATATTTTTTTCAATTTTGATAAACTTTCATTTCTATATATAGGATGCGAAAGTTTGATCACTCTGTTTTTTAATGCCATAATTAAGTTAATTTTTATTTTCTGTGGATGATATGAATGGAAGTTTATGTATCTATTACTACATATAGGTTTTCTATACCATTTTGTTCTTAATAAACCGGTGTTATCTCTACATACCATCATATCTAAGAAAGGAAGACATTGTTCATTTTCTTTCTCAACTGTAAATTGAAGATGCTCGTTATAGGCATTAAAAATATTCAATGTTTCATCAACTCTATTAGTGGGTAGAGCTAAGATTAAATCATCTACATATCTTTTAATGAATGGTATTGGAAATGAAACTTTAGTTTTTGAAACTTGTATTAATTCATCTAAAACATAATTTACAAGAATAGGTGATATTGTTGAACCCATGGGAGTGCCAAATATTTGTTTATAATATTGGTCATTAAAAATCAAAAAATTAGAATCGAAAATAAATTGAAGAATTGATTCAAAAGTTTCGAGATTTAATGAACAAAACTGTTTAATATGATTCCATTTACGGGTTAGACAATCTAAAACAACTGGGAAAGGTAAATTTGTAAAAAGGGAAACTACGTCAAAACTGACAATTACATAGTCATTTGGAATCTGGTATTCATTTATAAAATTACTAAATTGAAAAGAATCCTTTATATAGAAATCATTATTGGTATCATAAGCTTTCGTTAGAATATCTGTGATATAAGATGCCAAATTATTATTAGGTGAATCAATTGAAGATACAATAGGTCTCATTGATAGTGTTGGCTTATGTATTTTTGGTAACGTATAAAATCTCGGTGCTTTTGCGTGATAGCACTTTAATTTTTTACTTGTGACTTGATCAATAATACCATCATCTTTAAGTTTAGAAATAATTTGATTGGCTTTAAGTTGTATTGTGTAAGTTGGATTATTTCTTAATCTCTTATAATATTTATTATCATTCAATAATTCCTGACTTTTATTAATATAATCCTCTTTAAACATTACAACTGTAACATTGCCTTTATCACTTCGTACAACGATAAGTTCCGGATGTTCTTTTAGAAAAGAACGACATTTACTGAATTTTTTTGACAATATGTGAGAGCTTTGATAATTCTTGTAAGTAAAATTTGTCAATATATTAGTGTATCTAGCTCTCACGCAATCTTTAACTTCTATATCAATACTTTTCAAAATAAATTCAAGATCAGACAAAATATAAGGAATATTAATATCTTTAAGACTTGGTGGTAAAGAAAATTTCGGACCTAATGCGAGGATTTGTTTCACTTCTAATGGAAGATCTACATTTGTCAAATTCTTAATCCATTTATCATGTATTTTAATTTGAGATGTCATCTTGTCTTTAAGATTCTCTAGTTTTCTTATATTATTAAGTCTAATTTCTTTGAATTTACGGTTATACTTAACAGAGAGTCTTCGATTGTATTCGTTGACAATTTGTAAAGGCAATGTTAGCTTTATCTGATTGATAATTGACTTTAATCTTCTGTCAAAAAAAATAATATTGCTAAAAGTGACTTTAATTTCTAAATTCAATAGTTCTTTTCTCAATTTGGTGTTAAAGTGCTGAATTTTCTGACCTGTTCTGCCTCTTGTGTGACCGATCATAGAGTCTACAGCATTTAGTCCATTACCAATATGATTCGGAATGACACCAATGGATCTGCATTTAATGAGAAACACCTTCCTGTTCTGTAAGTTTGCCATTTTGATGTTGATATTGGCCCATTGCTTGAGAAGAGTAACGACAATAGTTCCATAACGGAGTTGGATGTCATTATAAAACCCCATAATGTAAATTGTTTGATTCTGAATTCTTGACTGGTTTATTATTTAATAAAATTGATTTTTGTTGGGGATGCAGTCATTTAATAAATAAAATTCTTTGGATTATGCCAAGCTTTCGAGAATGTTTATTCTCTTCGTCGGGGCAAACTAAAAATCGTTACAATTTTTTTTTTAACTACATAATAGATTATTAATTAAAGTACTTACATTCGTGAATTTATATAAAATTAACCACAAACAGGAAAGATTTCATAGTCAGCAATCAGAAATGTCATTAGTTATTTATAAATGTCATGGTAACAGCATATCTAGAGTTGAAAGTGTCTAGATTCAAGTTTTCTTAGAAAAAATCCAAATAGGAGTTATCTTTGTGTTTGTAGCTCTTTTTTAACAAGTCACACATTAAACTTAAAAATATTGAGGCAGATATAAGTTTAGTAAAAAGAAAAAGTTATTATTCAATTATATATAAAAAAAAATATATTCGTAACAGACTTAGAAACACATAATATAAATAAATATATACCCGTACACAGAGTAGACTATCTGAATTCGTAGGTATTTGACTTGAATTTATACTGAAATACCTACGAATTCAGATAGTCTACTCTGTGTACGGGTATATATTTATTTATATTATGTGTTTCTAAGTCTGTTACGATTATATTTTTTTTATATATAATTGAATAATAACTTTTTCTTTTTACTAAACTTATATCTGCCTCAATATTTTTAAGTTTAATGTGTGACTTGTTAAAAAAGAGCTACAAACACAAAGATAACTCCTATTTGGATTTTTTCTAAGAAAACTTGAATCTAGACACTTTCAACTCTAGATATGCTGTTACCATGACATTTATAAATAACTAATGACATTTCTGATTGCTGACTATGAAATCTTTCCTGTTTGTGGTTAATTTTATATAAATTCACGAATGTAAGTACTTTAATTAATAATCTATTATGTAGTTAAAAAAAAAAAATTGTAACGATTTTTAGTTTGCCCCGACGAAGAGAATAAACATTCTCGAAAGCTTGGCATAATCCAAAGAATTTTATTTATTAAATGACTGCATCCCCAACAAAAATCAATTTTATTAAATAATAAACCAGTCAAGAATTCAGAATCAAACAATTTACATTATGGGGTTTTATAATGACATCCAACTCCGTTATGGAACTATTGTCGTTACTCTTCTCAAGCAATGGGCCAATATCAACATCAAAATGGCAAACTTACAGAACAGGAAGGTGTTTCTCATTAAATGCAGATCCATTGGTGTCATTCCGAATCATATTGGTAATGGACTAAATGCTGTAGACTCTATGATCGGTCACACAAGAGGCAGAACAGGTCAGAAAATTCAGCACTTTAACACCAAATTGAGAAAAGAACTATTGAATTTAGAAATTAAAGTCACTTTTAGCAATATTATTATTTTTGACAGAAGATTAAAGTCAATTATCAATCAGATAAAGCTAACATTGCCTTTACAAATTGTCAACGAATACAATCGAAGACTCTCTGTTAAGTATAACCGTAAATTCAAAGAAATTAGACTTAATAATATAAGAAAACTAGAGAATCTTAAAGACAAGATGACATCTCAAATTAAAATACATGATAAATGGATTAAGAATTTGACAAATGTAGATCTTCCATTAGAAGTGAAACAAATCCTCGCATTAGGTCCGAAATTTTCTTTACCACCAAGTCTTAAAGATATTAATATTCCTTATATTTTGTCTGATCTTGAATTTATTTTGAAAAGTATTGATATAGAAGATAAAGATTGCGTGAGAGCTAGATACACTAATATATTGACAAATTTTACTTACAAGAATTATCAAAGCTCTCACATATTGTCAAAAAAATTCAGTAAATGTCGTTCTTTTCTAAAAGAACATCCGGAACTTATCGTTGTACGAAGTGATAAAGGCAATGTTACAGTTGTAATGTTTAAAGAGGATTATATTAATAAAAGTCAGGAATTATTGAATGATAATAAATATTATAAGAGATTAAGAAATAATCCAACTTACACAATACAACTTAAAGCCAATCAAATTATTTCTAAACTTAAAGATGATGGTATTATTGATCAAGTCACAAGTAAAAAATTAAAGTGCTATCACGCAAAAGCACCGAGATTTTATACGTTACCAAAAATACATAAGCCAACACTATCAATGAGACCTATTGTATCTTCAATTGATTCACCTAATAATAATTTGGCATCTTATATCACAGATATTCTAACGAAAGCTTATGATACCAATAATGATTTCTATATAAAGGATTCTTTTCAATTTAGTAATTTTATAAATGAATACCAGATTCCAAATGACTATGTAATTGTCAGTTTTGACGTAGTTTCCCTTTTTACAAATTTACCTTTCCCAGTTGTTTTAGATTGTCTAACCCGTAAATGGAATCATATTAAACAGTTTTGTTCATTAAATCTCGAAACTTTTGAATCAATTCTTCAATTTATTTTCGATTCTAATTTTTTGATTTTTAATGACCAATATTATAAACAAATATTTGGCACTCCCATGGGTTCAACAATATCACCTATTCTTGTAAATTATGTTTTAGATGAATTAATACAAGTTTCAAAAACTAAAGTTTCATTTCCAATACCATTCATTAAAAGATATGTAGATGATTTAATCTTAGCTCTACCCACTAATAGAGTTGATGAAACATTGAATATTTTTAATGCCTATAACGAGCATCTTCAATTTACAGTTGAGAAAGAAAATGAACAATGTCTTCCTTTCTTAGATATGATGGTATGTAGAGATAACACCGGTTTATTAAGAACAAAATGGTATAGAAAACCTATATGTAGTAATAGATACATAAACTTCCATTCATATCATCCACAGAAAATAAAAATTAACTTAATTATGGCATTAAAAAACAGAGTGATCAAACTTTCGCATCCTATATATAGAAATGAAAGTTTATCAAAATTGAAAAAAATATTAATTGAGAATTCTTTTCCTATGAAATTGATTAATAAATGTTTAATGCAACCTCAAGTCAATATAGAAAACCCTGAAATAAATCATGAGAACTCTTTAAATGATAATAACAATAATGCCTCTACTACAAATATCCTCCCTATTTATAGATCTTTACCCTATATAGATGAGCTTACTAATAAGTTAGTTAATGTTTTTAGAGGGTATAATGTTATTATTGCAAGAAAAAATATTAAAACCGTATCTAATTTATTTTCCAAAATAAAGACACCTTTAGAAATGACAGAAATGTCTGGGGTAGTATATAAAATAAATTGCCTTGATTGTGAATTATCATATATTGGTCAAACTTCTAGAAGTATTTTAGGAAGAATAACATCCCATAAAAGTGATATAAGATGTAATAAGAAATCTTGTGCCTTGGCTGAACATGCCATCGATAAAAAACATAGTATTGATTTTGATAATACTATTGCTCTTTGTTCTGAGAAAAATTATTTTAAACGTGGTTTCTTAGAAATGATAAATATTAAAAAATATAATAATACTATGAATAAACGTTCAGATATTAATGGACTTAGTTCTATTTATTCTTATATATTAAATCTCTATAATAATAAATTTAATAATTTTTCTCAAAATATTTCTCAAAATTGAAATATATGAGTGAATATAATATGTACCTAGCTCTATATGTAGGTATAGGCTAATTATATTCTCATATTTAGTTATATTTGTCATTTTTTTTTTCTGTTTTAGTATATTATAATAGATGGGTATATATGCGTATAC
This sequence comes from Crioceris asparagi, assembly GCA_958507055.1. Taxonomy (NCBI): domain Eukaryota; kingdom Metazoa; phylum Arthropoda; class Insecta; order Coleoptera; family Chrysomelidae; genus Crioceris; species Crioceris asparagi. Next base: position 19,110,958 of record OY293832.1, read on the forward strand.
AGATTATACTGAAGAAGGATAAAAGTTTATAACAACAAATATTAAGAGTTTCGAGATCTCTAGATCAACTGATTGGTGAGAGAAATTTAGTTGATTCAAAAGGATTTTCATTTCATGTTTAACCTATAGTGAGATATAATACGATGATTTTTTCCTTCCTTGTGTTTCGCCATTTGCTTTTTTGCCATTTGCTTTTTTGATAACACTATTTAAAATGTATTAAATAACATGGAAAATGTTTAAAATATTCTTAAATGTTGATTTGTGAGAGAAATCAGCTTATCATTATTATTAGCTTCATTGAATGAATGGAAGCTTTTCAGGATATTTTATATTGTGTATTTATTGTATTGTGAGAGAATACGATAAAGATGATATATGTTAATATTTCTCTATTAGATATATCTTATTTTAATAAATTTCTCAGGTTAATTTGTGAGAGAGATTGACTTGAATTTATACTGAAATACCTACGAATTCAGATAGTCTACTCTGTGTACGGGTATATATTTATTTATATTATGTGTTTCTAAGTCTGTTACGAATATATTTTTTTTATATATAATTGAATAATAACTTTTTCTTTTTACTAAACTTATATCTGCCTCAATATTTTTAAGTTTAATGTGTGACTTGTTAAAAAAGAGCTACAAACACAAAGATAACTCCTATTTGGATTTTTTCTAAGAAAACTTGAATCTAGACACTTTCAACTCTAGATATGCTGTTACCATGACATTTATAAATAACTAATGACATTTCTGATTGCTGACAATGAAATCTTTCCTGTTTGTGGTTAATTTTATATAAATTCACGAATGTAAGTACTTTAATTAATAATCTATTATGTAGTTAAAAAAAAATTTGTAACGATTTTTAGTTTGCCCCGACGAAGAGAATAAACATTCTCGAAAGCTTGGCATAATCCAAAGAATTTTATTTATTAAATGACTGCATCCCCAACAAAAATCAATTTTATTATATATATATATATATATATATATATATATATATATATATATATAAATAAAAAGATGTTCTTGGGGATGCAGTCATATATTCAATAAAATTCTTTGATTGAAGCCGAGCTTTCGAGATTATTTATTTTCATTTTCTTCTTCAGAGCATGCTGCTGTTCCCACTTTGCTTTCCGTGGTTGACAGTTCACTTCCGTCCCAAAAGCCGCTTTGTTTATCTACTCCAAGTAAATATCAAAAAAATCACATTAATCGAAATATACGTAGCAATGGCACTAAGAAACTATAAAAGAAAGGTCCACGGTATGGGAATAGAAATTGATGATAGATGCTTGTTTACCCTCCAGTTCGCAGATGACCAAGTCATAATAGACAATGATAAAGATGACTTGCAGTATATGATGCGAAAGCTAATAGAGGAATACAGAGAATGGGGCATGACAGTCAACATAGCCAAGACAAAGTATCTATGTTTGGGAACTCAGGACGGAAACTTGGAACTGGACCATGGCCAAGAAATCCTTCAGTGACAAGAATATGAATATCTGGGCATTACATTCGACAACACAAGAACAGATGTAAAAGAAATCGGAAAACGAATAGTCCAAGCCAAAAAAGTTTTTGGAGCTCTGAATGGAATCCTATGGAGTAAAGAAATAACCAAGAAACGGAAATTTAATATCTATGAGGCAATGGTAAAAAGCACCCTCCTGTATGGATCACAAACCTGGAGAATTGAAGATAGACACAAGAAAAGAGTTGAGGCAGTTGAGATGGATGCAATTAGGAGATCTGTCACAAATACATTTTTTATTCTTCTTTTTGTTTACCTGCTTTCCAATCAATCGAGATAAATCTTTAATTAAACAATAGTGGTATTGGATTTCGATAGTTTCATTGTCAATGGGGGGCGCATCGTAGTCGGTTAATTTAGGAAGATATTTATTTTGAATTAACAATAAATCTACATGCTTATCTAATTTATTTTTGGTTAATCTTACGGGTACAACTGAATAAAATTGTTTTTCTTTAACTACATTCAACTAAACATTCACAGAAATATCGTTTGCTTTTTCAAATTCTGAAATATGGTGTAATGACATCGGTATATCTAGATTTACAGTTTTCAAAACTGTTTTGTAGTGAGGGTAGGATGAGGTTCTCGTTACCTGTCCTTTTGCAGGATGTAACGCTGCAACAACCGACCAATAAAAACAGGCTGTATCGTCATTTTGAATATTCAAACATGCATGCTTATTGATGATTTGTTGCGACAGTCTGATGAAAGATGAACCGTTTCCAACTTCAACTTTATTGATATTTACCTCTATAGAAATAATTTTAGATAGACAGTTTATTGACATTCTGATCGCGAATGTACTCACCAAACCAATGCTGTAGGTCTGTCGTTACGTCCACAACGGTATTTTCGGTATTAAAATACTTGAAATCTAAAGTCTTCCCATGTTTAATTTTTCTCACAAATCCTCCGCAGAAACACACATTAATTTTGAATTGGAAATTCAGTCGTCAACATTTTTGCAAATTGATCCAAGTCAATATGGTTTAAATTAAAAATAAGACCGGTTTGAATCCTATTTTTGAAACTTAAATTAACGATCCTCCACTGAACCCGCTGTTTGAGTTTTAGCCTACCACCAATTTTGTTTCGATTCCTATTTGTGTATTTAAAAATTTTGAAATGTCTATTGTTTTTCTGAAGTTTTTTCCTAATACCAAAGATACTGTAACTCATAGATACACAGATACACAACGGTATGGTGTTTATTACCAATCAGAAATTTAGTTGAAAAAATATACGTAGATGGTGAGAGCATTAAGTTTATGTATGTTAATTCTTGTCAGCGGCTCGGATTCTGCCGGAGATGAGACATTATTATTTTGACCCTGCTCGAATTTGTGCGCGTTTGCCAAAGCACATACCCTTTAGACAGTAGGGACTGAGGCGTCCTATCACCAGCAAAATATTTATTCGCCCGACGGACACGAGAACATGTTATGTTTTCTGTTCGAGTTAAAACGTTTCTGACGAATATTTTTTCTAAGGTTGCTGTTGTTTCATTGAAGTTCAGTAGTAAATATTTTAGCTAGCGAATTCATTATTATCTATTATAAAATTATTTTTATTTTATTTGCAAATTTGATTATTCTCAATTTTTATGCCTACTTACCTTTTAAAATTTAATGAATATTTATTTATGGTTTCAATTATTTCAAGTATTTACATATATAATATAAAATAAAAAGAAAAATCACATGCGAATATTTTGGCACTAAAAACCTATTGAAGAAGTAAAGCGGTGACTCAAGTTAGCCTAAATTGATTATAATCAAACCAAAAACTTACGCTACTGTATTGGCCAATGCCGTTTTCTAGTGATAGTAATACTAATAATAATCCTTACATGTGCTTCATCATTTTTAGTTTCGGATGCAGTGATAAAATCTTTTCTTTCTGTTTTTCTTTAATGATTCCAGTCGTCTCCCATTTACACACTTTGTCTATTTTGATTTTGACAGAGTAATAATGAAAAAATCCATATGGTATCCAATTTCAACGCCACGACGAAAAAAAAAATCTTTATTATATTTTTTTTTTCATTGTATTTTTCTTTGTTTAATTTAAATGTTGTGTCAAATTGCGACAACGATCTTTAGCAGATATTTGTACAAATATCAATTGGAAAATGTTGGCTAGTATGAGTAGTAATGCTTTTATCATACAATTTGTTGGGGATTAACAACTGTTTTTTCTGATTTAGAGATTCTTTGTGTTTCTGAATCAACATATTGGAGTAAAATTTACACTTTCCAAATTGATAATAAAGCTTACACACGATTCCGAATACGGTTTTCTGTTTTAATTAGGTACATGTCTAAAACAATTTTCTCATGAAGTCGCTGTAACATGTTTAACTGCATCACTGGATCAAATTATTCCTGGATATTTCCTGTCACATATGCTTTCCTGGGATCCAACATGTTAATTCAATAGAAATGGGCAAAATCAATGGAATAGTTCTCATAAACTAGACATGTTTTTCTTACATGAATGTCACAGGGTTTATTGGAATATTGACTAGATTATACTAGTTGCTTAGATAGAAAATAAAATCGCAGAATTATTTCCGTGTCCCGCAATAATTATAACTTCTCTGTACTTTTTCTGAAAAAAAAAATTCTAAAAATAAAATTGCTAATATAAATGATATTTGCTGAAATTTTTTTGAAAGCAAATTATTTTTTTGTAGAAAATTTTGATTTTTTTCAGTATTTCTTTTACCAGTTATATATTATGACAAATCTGTTTTGAATGGTACATTAGATAGTAAGTTAGATAAATAAAATAACCATTCAATAAATTCTAAGATATCATTAAAACACATTGGATTGTGAGTGAAAAAACCTTCAGAAGCCCCTAATTATTCCTAAATACATTGACGTTTTTTCTAAGAAGCATTCGCAAGACAACAAGTTTATGCACTGATATACTATTCGAAATAGCGCAAAACGTAGACTCAAAAAATATTTAACATATACATGAAAATCGCTCATAACCTATGTAATTGATTTTATTGTGTTTGTTTCGATAATTAATTAATTTTATTTAGATATTTTAAAACTAAAATTAAAGCTTTTCGTTTATATGGTATAACGTCATTGAAAATGCCAACGAAAAACTTATTAATTATTAAATGAACCAATCTCTCTGTGTGCCCTAAAGTCTGATTTAATCAACGTACGTATGTGTATAATTTTTTTTCGGAACCAATCAAATAATAATATTATTATACCTAAATAAATATTTATATATATACAATATTACATGCCAACAACCTAACCTAACCTAACCTATGTAATTGATTTTATTGTGTTTGTTTCGATAATTAATTAATTTTATTTAGATATTTTAAAATTAAAATTAAGGCTTTTCGTTTATATGGTATAACGTTAATTAAAAATGCCAACGAAAAACTTATTAATTATTAAGTGAACCAATCTCTGTGTGCCCTAAAGTTAGTTATGTCTGATTTAATCAACATACGTATGTATATAACTTTTTTTTCGGAACCAATCAAATAATAATATTATTAGTATACCTAAATAAATATTCATATATATATATATACAATATTACATGCCAACAACCTAACCTAACCTAACCTAACCTATGTAATTGATTTTATTGTGTTTGTTTCGATAATTAATTAATTTTATTTTGATATTTTGAAACTAAAATTAAGGCTTTTCGTTTATATGGTATAACGTTAATTAAAAATGCCAACGAAAAACTTATTAATTATTAAGTGAACCATCTCTGTGTGCCCTAAAGTTAGTTATGTCTGATTTAATCAACATACGTATGTGTATAATTTTTTTTTTCGGAACCAATCAAATAATAATATTATTATTATACCTAAATAAATATTTATGTATATACAATATTACATGCCAACAAGATTCGATTTTTTCTGAAATTATTTAATAGAATAAGAACACGGAAACAGAGAAATAACATTTCAAGTAATTTTTGTATGTCGAATTTAGTAGAATCATACTCTAATATATAAATATTTGAATCTTCAATCCAGTATGATAAAGTCTTTGTATATTCACAGAAAGGAATTTTACTCTGCTACAATTATATAAAAAGATAATACCTATACTAAACCAACTGGAAATGTTTACAATGTATTTGTTTTAGCTTAAATAGTATATTCTTAATAATATAATAAGTTATATTTTATATATAAACATATTTGAGGTCATTTGTCGACAATGCGTCTGGAGTGTTTTGTAATATGAAGTTAACCAACAAGAAGTTTTTGACATAATTATAGCTTTCAACTTTTTTTATTAGATACTTCTATTCCTAATAGAGAATATTATATTGTGGTATATTCTCATATAAAACAGAATAAAATTTCATCAAAATCTGCAAAGTCACCGGGTTATTCAAATTACATATACATTTTAGTAATATAAACAGATTTTCAAAATTATTCCTTTAAATTTACTTACATATCTCATTGTTTTTTAGTTACAGTTACATATCTCATTATTTTTTTTAGTTACAGTTATCAAAAATCTTGTTTTAATTTTTAATCATTTCACTGAAGTTAAGGAAAATCTATTTAACCCATTAGCTCCCACGATATTTTTATTAATTGAATATTTTTTTGAGACGTCTTTGTTCCTGGCATTGTTAGAAGCAAAAACCTAAATGTAACCATACTGGTAAATCTATAATACCAGAGCTATAGATGCGTACTAAATTTGGGACATTGGGATAGTGTCATGTCAAATGGATGAAGCACATTTTTAAACTTATTTTATTTATAAACCTGTATCATTAAGAATGATATTCTTTGAAACAGTTTTTCTCAATACAAAGTGTTACTTTACAATTTTCGCAGCTCCAGCAGGCTTTAGAGTGACACTTGGTGCATCTTAGTTGCTTCGATAATTTCACAGGAAAGTGACCCCCTTGTGCTTTTCATGCAGACATAGGGATCTGACCAAACGGACGACTAGAATTCAAGAAGGGATATTCTATCATTGTTTGTTTGTTGGCACAATCTCCATGCGTTACCAACTGCCATGTTGATAATGTTGGTAATCAATACCTACCACCTCTTTTTTCTACGGATAGATATACGGTAATTGTTCACTGAGAGGTCGTGCAGATCTACACCACCCATAGAGACGTTATAATTCTTGAACATGTTTGGTTGTTGAATATCTACTCTTTCCATAGCAGCACGAGACCAACGTTTTACGTGATTCATCGGTTCCAAGGAATCGTAATTTGTTCCCATTGTCACAGCGCTGTTGTCCTGCCATCTCACGAATAGCAGTCCGGATTCCTTGTCATACTGATGTTCATAATAGCCAAGCTCGGTGTGGTCGGATGGCACCGCTATGATCTTCAACAAATCTAAGACAACACGCGAACCCAGCGGGAGGTGGCTGATTTCTTGATTTGCAACACATTTTGCACCGGCGTAAGTCTCAAATGCATAACAGTAACCATATGAGCTGCATATCATCCTATTTTTTTAACCAAATCGGACTGGCGTTCCTCTGATAAACTGTCTACTTGCGTGCCCACCATAAAATTTCACCATTGCTTCATCAATCGCTAGATGTTGGTGGAAAACTCCCCATTTCTGGAAATTAGTTTCATAAATGGTCGCAGCTTAGCCATTTTACCGCATTTATCGAAATTCTCGTTATCAGCCAGATGCATATATCTCTTGATTTCGTGTAATCGGTTTCGTGACATGGCATTTGCTACAAATGGAACCATCAAGTCATTGTCCAAACTCCAGTAAGTCCTCTCACTTGGAAGTCTGTGATAACCAGTTAGTAAAAGTATACCCACAAACAGCTCGATATCCGCACGAGAATCAAAAAATGTGTGATTATTTTGTTGAGTCGAATATCGATTTGTTTCAGTGACAATTAGATTCATTACTTCAGTGTCAAATAGGTTTTCGAAAATCTTTACCGGACTCAGATTCTCTAACTCAGTTTGTACGATTTCCAGCCTGCATTTTGATGGCATACCGACACTGGTGTCAACAAAATCTTTTGTCCACTTAGGAGGTACGTCTTTCTCTGTCTTCGATTTCTTCTGCTTCTGTAATGCAGATAGTGGCAAATCATCTTCCCTATCACTACTCTCTTCGTCGCTATTCGTATGAATTCCATCATATGATGGAGCTCAATTTCCCCAGCTATGTCAGAAGGGAATACAGCTATTTTTTCGTCTGCATTGTTGTCATCTATTTCTTCTTCATCTGTTTGATTGTCAACTTCAGGTGGTAGGAATACGACAACTACTTCATTATTATTATTGGCTGCATCAAGAGCTTCTATGGGGGTTTGAAGGTAGCAAAAACTCTGTTTTTTATAAAAGCTTTTCGGAGAAATGTGTGGGTAGTCTTCAGGATCCATTTAGACTGAAAAGAAATGCTATTCTCAGAAATGGTAAATTTTAATTCTAATTCATGGAAACTTGTTGATTAGCCCACTGTCCCCAAGCGAGGAAGTATTTTCTCGTTTACCGTATACGCTGTACTGGAGTAAGCTGGCATGTATCCTACCAGATGAGAGCCTTTCACTTATACAAACACTTACTGGATGTTTCAGCTCACTGTACTTTTTTCCAACGGTTTGATAATATTTTGATCACATGCTTGAAGTGACAAGTAGAGCGCATGCCAAACTAAATACCATTTTGTGCCCACAAACAAAATAACGCAACATGCTACGTGCTGCATAAGTAGCGAACAATATAATAAACTAAACTGTACAGCATCCCGAATGCTTTCTGTCCCCAATTGGGGACGATGGGATATAATGGGTTAAGAACACTGGACTAATACTAATTCCCAATAAATTACGAGTTCCTCCAGACTTTTTAATATTATCGATAAGAATCCTAGATCTGCGATAAATACTTGAGCTGGCAATGTCGCCGGCGAGAACTAACCGCCTTTGAACGATTTCGCGACATCTATACTCGTATGGCCAAAATAAAACGCTGAAAACTAGATTGGGTCCACCAACGACCGAGATTGGGTCCCCTGAGCGATTGGCAAATAAATACATTGCGTTGTATATCTATGAGCTCCATTATCATTTCTAATACTTATCGACAGATTCCTTTTACCAATTGTGTTGTTATATAATTTGATGTATCTGTTTAAACGATTGATCCATATTTTTTCGTCCCTATCTCTAAAATTGTCTCGCACATATTTTTGTAATTTCCTAATGATGGTGAGTAAGTCGTTTGATTTCTCCACAATATCCATTTTTTAAATTGAAAACACACAAGCTAATAATGAAAAAACTTACAGTTCTATATAATTTCAAAGACTATTACCAGATTCGGTTTCCCCACGTTTTATAGTCCGCGGAACACCAGCGAATATCTCTCCGAACTTAGCTCCTCCAGAAGTGGCTTATATGCATCAAACACCCTCTGCGGTAGGAATGTGACTGCCTCTTCCAACTTCAGCAAAATTGTGTCCACAAATTTGCCTCGCACCTTTTTCGCTTCCACGATCTTGAACGGGGAGTCGATGGGTAGTTCGGATATTTTCCTGATGGGTTTTTCCTCGCTAATCATCGAAGCTTTATTTAAATTTTGAAGGAAAGCCATCTGTAACAAAAAAATATAAAAAGCATTTTTGAAATTGATATGTAGCGAGAGAGAAAACTAAAAGTATATGTAGAGAGAGCAAAAAAAAAGAAAAAGTATATGTAGGTAATACTCACTATTGAAGGTTGGTTGACCAGAGAAAGTAATGGTTAACTGATGAACCAACCAACTTGTTTTTTCCGTCAGCGATATTTTTTATTAGACTTATCATAGAACGGTGTTTTTTGGGGGTTTGGGAAACTGCGTTCTAATTGAATAAAAAAATCCATATCAATTACATTCATTTTTATTTTCGATTTAAAATATATACCTACATAATAAGCGTCATTATATATATATGGAAAAATGTATATATGATACCATAGATGAATTGGTAGTATCTAATATTGGTGTTGATTTAATTTTGGGATTTTCTTCGCTCCTGCTGCTGCTCTCAAACGAGGTTGGATATATTCCTTTTGGTAGTTTCTTCCGATGGTAGATGAAATATACCATTGCTATACATTGTTGATCGTTGAAACAAATGCTTCTTCTATTACATTTGGTGGTATATCTATATGCAACAATATTGTTCTTCTTCTGAGGAATTTTGTTGTGATGATGCTGTTGACATTGTATCTGTCGAATTAGCATAATTTACAATTTAACTTGTATATAAATATTCTATTCGGAAATAGGGTGGTATTCTCTCAAATCTTCGCTATTCCTTCGATTTAAACGAATCAAAACTGAATCGTCAAATTCCCTGAAGGAGACGATTTCGAGGGTCGTTCGCTTGATACGATAACGGTTGTCCGAGCGCCACACTCATCAAACACCCTGTTCTCCGTCGAAAGCGGTGCGTGGAGATAACGCCGCCGTCGACGATGTTTACCCATCGGCAAAATCACAATTATGCGCTCCGTCTTATCTATGATTGCATCTAAGAAAGTGCGCACGTGCCGCCGATCTAGCAGCAGTAGACCTCGAAGGGGACTCCCTTTGCTCCCGCATACTTCTCACTTTGCGTTTCGTGGCTGCTGTTCTTACTTTGTTTTCCGAGATTGACAGTTCACTTCCGTCCCTAAAGCCGACTTGTATATCTACTCCTACTATATATATATGTTACGGTTAATATGCAAACTTGGATAGTTTATAAATTAGCTGAATTATTATCTTTCATCCAGGATGCCAGTTTATTTTCTATGTCCTGGTTTGCCCTCTCCACTGAACCCTGAGACTGCGAATGCCGTGGTTTGCCATGTACTATTCGACAATTTGGCCACAGCTCAACTAACTCTTCAATAACCTGAAAAAGAAAAAAATAATTTGTTTCCGCTTTCAAATAAAAATCAGAGCCTATTATTGTGATCAAAATAAGATTACTAAAGAAATGATCTTAAACTTACTTGATTCGCAAATTCTCTCCCATTATCACTTTGCAGCACACATGGACTACCCAAATCTGTAAACACCTCCAGAAGATTGTAAGCTGTTTCTTTAGCTGTTTTTGTTTTCATTGGGCGTAACCGGATATATTTGGTTAAGTGATCTTGATATACAAAAATGAATTTGTAATCTTGATCAGGTCGTGCTTGAAGATCTATTAAATCCACCTGGCAACGCGAATTTAGATTATTTGAACAAATCGGTTTTACCACAATTCCTTTCCTTGCTTTGTTCTTTTTTAACTGGCAATTCTCACAGCCCTCAATGAACAAAGTTACAATTTCTTGGGTAATATTTGAATATTTTTGATTTATTAGCTTTGTTGTAACTTGTCTTCCGCCGTGCCCAGTTGAATGATGAGATTCTTTAATAATATCAAATAAATCGTCCATGCAAGCTAATATTTTGCCAGATTTTTTACTTAGAAGCATATATTGTGCATCAACTCGTTGTAAATCTAAATTTTTAATGAAATAATAATCAGATTTTCGTGCACTTGATGGTCCATTGGCACGTAAGGTTATTAACCTCTCCACAACACTTTTATAGCTACTTTGGCTGTAAAGTTTGGAATTATGTGCTTTCTTATTATAAAGATCTAATAAAGTTGCGTTGAATTTTTCTTTTTGATTCATTTTATAAACACCAACTCTTGCTGTTTGGGTGAAATATAAAAACAAATCCGGCAACTCAAAGAAAAATAATAACATCTCATTTTCATAACCTAACTTTATTTTTAAATTTATATTAACCAGTAAATTCGTTGGTTAGTTTCATTGGCATTATTATGTCAATGGTTAGTTTATAAATTAGCCATACCTTTGGCTATTTTGTGTTACTAGACATTATGGATTTTGTATTAACAAGGTTAAATTGGATAGTTTATAAACTATCTAGCTATTTTGGTTTTCTTCATAATTTCAAGTAAATTAGCCAAGACTGTTGGTTAATTTGCAAAATAGCTGCTATTTTAGTGGAAATGATGCTTTCTATCAAAATAGCCAATGGTTTGGTTAGTATATAAAATATTCAGCTAGTTTATAAACTATCCGAGTTTGCATATTAGCCGTAACATATATATATATATATATATATATGGTAACACAATGACAAATATAAATAATGACATTTGTAATTGATGGCTATGAAATCTTTCCAGTTTTTGGCTAATTTATTCTAAATTCACGATTTTTGCCCTGAAGAAGAGAATAAACATTCTCGAAAGCTCGGCTTTAATCAAAGAATTTTATTTAATATATGACTGCATCCCCAAGAACATCTTTTTATTTATTATAAAACCAGTCAAGAATATAAAATCATATATATATATACATATATATATATATATATATATATATATATATATATATATATATATATATATATATATATATATATATATATATATATATATATATATATATATATATATAGGGCTGCGGCACTATGGGCTGTAGGATAATGAAAACTCTTTTTCAATTACCAACGTTTCGATAGCGGTGGCTATCTTTTTCAAGGCTGTATTAAAATAAAAGAAGGTTACAAAGAAGTACTTAATTAAAAGGATATAAGAATCATCGAAATAATAATCAAGAAAATAGTTATATATAAAAACACGTTATACGTCTAATGTCTAAGCTGTCAAAATTAAGAATTAAGACGTCAGACATGCAACCTATAGATAAAATTAACAAAGAACACACAAATCAAAGAACAAAATAAAAGACAGTAACTTTGAATTCCATGTATTTAAAAATTTTTTTTAAATAAAAAGTAAAAACACAATCTTCCCCTGTTTCTGTATTCTAGTTTTTTGCTATTTATGACCATAATATTCTGTTCTACCTTTATTCTCGTACATTTGAGTTCAGTATTTTAATATGAGATGTAGAAATTCAATTTAGTTTTGATAACATAAGAATTAATGATGTACCTAACTATATTTAACACTCAAATCAATGTAAGTTGGAGTTCGTATAACGTGTTTTTATATATAACTATTTTCTTGATTATTATTTCGATGATTCTTATATCCTTTTAATTAAGTACTTTGTAACCTTCTTTTATTTTAATACAGCCTTGAAAAAGATAGCCACCGCTATCGAAACGTTGGTAATTGAAAAAGAGTTTTCATTATCCTACAGCCCATAGTGCCGCAACCCTATGAATGTTTGTCACTTTGGTTATACATTCTCGGCAGTGAATTACTAAAATTATATATATATATATATATATATATATATATATATATATATATATATATATAATGAATTTTTAATGATTGCGGTTGCAGTCAAAATGCCAATAAAATTGAAACTCTTATATATATATATATATATATATATATATATATATATATATATATATATATATATATATATATATATATCATCATTTCAATATACATTGGAAGACAAAAAAAATCCGCTACAACTTCCAGACAGTTTACTTACTAATAATGTAATATTTTTGGATCAGCATCAGAGTTTTGCGATGTACCAGTTACCCCATATACATCAAATTTGTTGTCTAAAATAATATAAGAAAGATCTGTTAAGGATGGTATCAGGGATCTTACATAGAGATGAACAAATTTTGTTTTTTTTGTGCATTACTGGTAATTGATTCTAGTTTGGAGATTACGAATAATATTATGACGAACAGGACAACCATTATAATTTGCTGAATGATCCCCTGGCAAATATTTCTTATATTTTTTCTTAATAATCATGCAGTTTTCACTGTGGATGCTTGGTAATATAGATTCATATTCAATGAACGTTCGTTAAAAACCGTTGGAAGTTTCTGGCGGGAAATGGTCACCACACGGCTTATTGAAGGTTATGAAGACTTCCTTACAGATAACAAATCCTGTTAAGTTGTCTTCCTTTGGACTTTCGCTGTTGCCTGCCTTGGATACCGACGAAGACGGCGGTGCACTAAATAATGCCCAATGCAAAACGGCTCAAGCTTGGCAGCTTCTGTAGAAAATTTTCTTTTTTTTCACCACTCGGTTGCACAAACTTAAAATCACGTCGGGGTCACCAATTTAGGGTTATGCCGGTGGCTTCAATGTAGGTTTATGCAGTTGGCTTCCCCACTTTATCTTAAATAATGTAACGAAGAACTTCAAAAACACTTTAACTAATTATCAAACGTGTACAATCTGTTCATTCAATCGAACATCAAGAGCCTCGAGCATTCACTGACATTCCCTCAGAGACATACTGGGAACATATAACAGAAACAGTACTATCTCTTGAGCGGAGGCAAAATTATAACCATTGCGTAGTCTCCCCTGCCGCGGCCTCTCTCCCTCTAGTACCATAATAACAAATTCCCCGCAAATTGTGCTGCCATCTTCAGGATGATCAGAAAGTGCAATTTGAAATACACACCTTTTTAGGCTAAATGAACCTTTAAATCGGCCTTTAAACTAAAATGACGATTTTGGGACTTTACAACTGTAAAGGAGCATTTTAGAAACTTCAAATATCAAATCTGACATTCAAATAATTTGATGTTTGCAGGTTAAGGTGTATTTATTTCTATTCAATTCAAAGTCTGCAACGTTTTTCTTGTTATGTATCTAGCATACATTGAACATTTGGAAATATGCTCGTTATTTTCTTATAAAATAAACGGCTAAACTTTGAGACTGCCATGATTATAATTGTGGCTACAGCAGTCTTCCATAACATGGCGATCGATATGAAAGAAGCTGTTCCTGAAGATTGGATAATTGAAAATAATTATATCAATGATGAGAATGAAAACCACAATGAAATTAATAGAAATGTCAGTTCTGGCAATTATTGATTAATGCAAATTTCTCTATTTTATAAATGATATAAATGAACAATTCCAACAACAATTTTGTCTTGCTATCTGACAAACGGCTGGTCACATTGGTTCACAGACCTTTGCTCACCGGTGTTCACAACTTTTCAGGTGTATATCGACTCCACTGATCAAAATGATTATGTTTACACTGTTCAGCTAGAGTAAATGACATTATTTAATTTCGGAATCCAAATTTTACTATTTAATTCGAAACTGGTTACAAAGTAATTTACCAAATTGTTCTTACCTACTGTATTTAATACAAATAACAATGTAAAAGAAATTCCTTGTATCAGATAACAAGCAGAATATTTATTTGTATTTTATATGCAAAGCAGCGGCAAAAACAAGATTCGAAATTCGAATTTTCACATTCAACATACGTCATTGTGAAATTCTGGAAACTCATAGAATACGAACAATTTTATAATCCTGTGCTCAGACCCGTCTAAAGCTAGACGCCGACTATGGTAGATTCTTATCTCAAGATTGCCAATACAAGAAAAAAATCCTTAAAGAAGTTTTTACGTACGAAGACCTTGAGAAGTGTTTATGATACGAGTCATTTTTAAAGGAGTATTTAAATGGAGCTTTAAACTAAAGGAGCCATTAAGTAAAGGGGCATTTAAGCCTTTATTATGAAACCGGCTCTTAGTCTAGAAAATTTAGTTATCGCAAAATTATCATAGCGGACGATATTTTGTGCTTTTATGACTGCTAGAGGGCTACGGATCAAAAAACGATCTGTTCTATCGATTCATGTGTTTCTGTTTCTTTGATTTGCTCCATGTCCAACTTTGAGGCGGTTCAACTTCAAATCGTGTGTTATGTTTGTTTACTGTTTTGGTGGGTGACAGCCATGGAAAATTTGTTAAGAGCAGCAACATTCGGCGAATTCGATTTAGAGGAGCTTGAACACGGCATTATGCCTAATATTGCACAGCAAAATAACATACAGCGCAGAAATCATTTGAAACTTAATGGCAAATTAAATTTAAATGGAAATCAAACACAATATATTTGCATAAAATTAACAGGGATGATGAGACATGTTTCGGGTCTATATAGACCCATTATCAATCTAACATGGTTCTGTAATAATAATACAGTAAATTAATAATGATTAAATTATGTGTTTGATTAAAGGATATTTATGTATGACAGTTCAAGATGGCTACTAACAAAAGGTAGGTACTCACGTGGAAAAAGAAAATGTATCCTCCAGATTTTTAAAAACATTTTGTGTTACCAATGAAATGAACTAAAATTCTTAAAAAACTAATAAACTTAAATAATATCCCTTACATAACTATTCACCCATTAAATAATAAATTGAAATAAAAAATTAAAAATAAATAAAACTAAAATTAAAAGGAATTCTGGAAGACTACATGTCTACTCTCCGGTGGTCTAAGTAAGAAAGAAAGAAAGTACTTTGAGCAACATATAGATGAAACCGGTATAATATGTTAGAAGCGACATCTATTAATTAATAGGGCAGTACATTCAAATGAAAAAGTAGAAAGTTGCTAAATTAAAGAATTCAATATATATGATAAATGTTTAATAGAGGATAAGGTCAGGGGAAGCACAAAATGTGTTTATAAACAAACTCAAAAATTAAGTGAATCAAAGAAAGCTATACAATCAAAGTTGTTCTATTCATTAAGTGGGGTGACTAAGTGATTTTTGTTATTAAAATTGATTTCAAAAATGTCTAATATGTTCAACAAACGACCCTTCTCTGCGTGATGTAAAATTCTTATGTCATTAGTGATATCAAAATTGTGGTGACTATTGATTATGTGATTGGCAAAGGGACTATTTGAATTAATTTCATAAAAAGGTACAGTAAGAAACATAGATTTATATTTATTTATTAATTTTGAATGTTCTTCAACTCTAGTGATTATTCTCCTACTAGTCTGACCCACATATTTGGCGGAGCAATTGGGAGTTGATTTCATAGACTCTGATTTTTTTTTTCTAGAGGACTGACTTTATCCTTGTTGTGAACTGGTGTCTTCTGCAAAGTGTTGTTAGTGAAAAAACAAACATTTAAATCTTGGTTGTAACGTTTGAAGATGTTTTTTATATCTTGGGAGACTTTGCCAATAAATGGTATTGAGCAGTATTTAGGAGTTTTATGTTGGGGCAAGTAAATTTCTATTGGTTATTGAGAAAAGTCTATGGAATAGTGAATTGAATGAATTGAGCTTGTGGGAAATCGGATGACATGATGTGAACGTAAAAATATTATCTGTATGTGTAGGTTTTCTATAAATTGAAAAAACTAAATTATTGCCAGCTTTTGTAATTAGAATATCCAGGAAGGAGAGACGATTATTGGTTTCAATTCACATAGTGAATGAAATAGCTGGATGTAACGAATTCAAATAAGTGAGTTAAATTTAAATGATATGAGCGATGAAGACATAAGATTGTATTTTAGATTCAGTCGAGACCATATTCCAAGACTTGCGAGGGCATTGGGTATTCCAAATCATATAAGAACAGCGAAAATACATACAGTGACAGGTAAGAAGAGTATAACTTAGTGATAGGTGAGCATATCTTTAGAACAATGCATTTTAGGAATTATGGGATTGTGTATTTATCTTCGACGACTAGCATATCCAAATAGACTGTCAGATTTTGTAAATATTGTTTGGATTGTCTGCTCAATCGTTATCCCAAATTTTTAATACAGTCATGAGGATTATTTACGAAAATCACATTCATCGTTTACAAAATTTGGGAAATCTCAGATGGTTCACACGCAGAACAAATTTGCAAAAATATTCGCAGGTAAAATTAATAAATTGAATATAAATATCTATCAAGTACCTTTCATTCGACTAGATTTTAATTTTTAGGCTATTGCACGAAGAGGCGCAGCCTTGAATAATTGTTGGGGATTTATAGATGGGACAGCAATACCAATTTGTAGATCATCTGTAAATTGAGAAGAATACTATTCTGAACATAAGTGACATCACGTATCAAGTATCAATCCGTTTTATGTCCTGATGGTATTGTGGCCAGCTTAAATGCAGCATACCCTGGTCGGAGGCATGATGCTGGCATATTTCGGGATTCGAATTTATACGGTCAGTTACAGCAGCGCATGGTTTTTCCTAATAAGGACAGATTTGTTTTATATGGTAACCAGGCATATGGGACCAGAGAGCTGTCGATATCTCCTTTTTCAAATAGAAATCTTACAGCAGAGCAGCAAAATTTTATTAATAGAATTAGCTCTGTTCGACAGAGTGTCGAATGGGGATTTAGCAAAATTATTGTAGAATTTGCATTTCATGATTTTAAGAAAAATCTGAAACTTCTTTTGCAAGACCTTCAACAATTTTATATTTAACTGCAATGATTTTAACAAATTGTCACATATGTTTATATGGTAGCCAATCTGCACAATATTTTAATATTGACCCACCTGACTTTCTATTAATAATATTCAGTGATTTATTTAGGTTCCAATTATATCATGATTCTTATTTCATTTCATTTATGATAAATAAAATATTTATATTTTGCAAATCGATGTATTTTTACAATATGTATTTACAAATTATGATGAGCTTTTGTTATTAAGAAAAAATTACATAATTTCTTGCTGTTGTTAAATAATATCAAGATGGGCTGTTCTATCAACAGCTTCCTTTTTCATTCGTATGAGCCACTCTGCTTTCTCTAACTCAAATTTCTGCTCCCAAAGCTCCGGTTTCAATTCTTCAAGACGTAGTCTTCTTTCTTCTAATTCCATCTGTATTCTTCTCATAAACATCTCTCCAGTAGTCCACTGCTTCAGATACTCCAAACACCCAGCTGTAACTGCGCCTTACGGTGTTTTCGGGTAGTGGTGGGAACCTTGTGCAGTTTACAGTAAAAGTAATTTAATGTTGAAAAGCATTAGGCCAACTTACTCAGTATGTTTGATTCCACATTTGTAATAAGGAGCATCACTCCGTTTTATTTTTTTCCTACTTAGAATTGTGTAATAAGGAGCTTCACTCCATTTTATTTTTTCCTTCCTACTTAAAATTGTGTAATAAGGAGCTTCATCGTTAATAAAAACTGGGTATTATAATTAAATGTTGTTAATGTTATAGTTTTTTCATTTGATTGGTCATTGTCCCTATCTTTATTATCTTTGGGTAGTTGGCGCCCTTCCTGGATTTGCATAATCACTAAGTATATAACATCTTTGGCATAATTACATAACTTAAGTGAACCCACCCCAACTTATTAATTAAAATAAAGGTCATAAGCGCCGAATAATTTCAGCAATTTAGAATGGTTTCCTATTTAATTCTCATTACGTAGGACATACCCTGTCCTTACGAATTGCTTTGACGATCCTCACTATTCGATAAATGGCACAAAACATTTTCGCGTAGTTTAACGTCCCTCTCTTTGTTCACTTCTGGTTTCAGTTTAAAGTCTCTTGCCAGGTCATTTAATTCTTGAAGCAAAGCTTCTTTTTCTGTACGTTGCTCCTCTTCCAAATCTCTTAAATAAATGTTAATTATATGCAAATAAACGTGAATAATATAGACAAATATAAAATTACTTCTTTCTATTTACCCAGTCTTCTTTGGAAAACATTTTCTACATATAATCAATATGTTATCTCAAGCTCCTCACAGTAAACATTTTATTTTTCGCCTTTCTTACGTTGGCCATTATAACTTCCCATCTTGTAGGATCAGCATATGGGTTTTGCCCAAGTATTCCACGTAAAAGACACAGGTCATCTTCTACACAAAATCTTAATCGTTCTGCTTTCGAAATTTTTAACTTTGTTACTTATAACTTCGAAAACCTATGCTGCTGGATCCTGAAAAGGCAAAACTAGTAGTAAAGGCTGTTGATTTTAGAGAGGTTTCAGTGAAAATCGTTGATTCAATAAAAGTTTATTACAGACTCATGGTAACTTGTACACTTCTACAGCTTTTTATAATACTGTCTTACTTATTCTCTTTTTACTTTGACAGTTGACATTTATGCATTTGAACTAGAACTATTATAATAACAGAATTGGTATTTTGGGTTGCATAACCAACACCCCTCATCAATTCTGAGTATATAAATTATTTATGGAAATAACATTCAATTTTTCTCTAAAATATTTAAATTTTACAGCTTTCAAAGCTTTCGTGAAAATGTCAGCTTCTTGCTGATCACTTTGAATATAATTCAAATTTATTTAACCGTACTAACACAATCTGATAAAATGATGTTTCACATCTATGTGCTTTGTTCTTTTCGTTTCTAAGGTTTTGGCCATTTTAATACAAGACTGATTATCTTCAAAAATTCTAACAGGAAATGTATTCTTATTTAAAATTTCGCTTAGCAATTGTGACAAAAAAATTGATTCGGTAACACAGTTTGACAGTGCAACATACTCAGATTCAGCACTTGATAATGAAACAGTTGGTTGTTTCTTGCTTTTCTAAAATACTAAATTATCAAATATTTTTATACAAAATCCCGAAACACTTTTTCGATCATTCGGATCATTAGCAAAATCAGCATCGACAAAAGCACTTATAATATTCTCTTCACAATTAGATTTAACAAATTTCAATCCAAAATTTTGTGTGGCTTTCAGATATCTGAGAACATTCTTCAAAAATTTCCAGTGCTCTCTTCCAAAATTATTTTGAAATTGACTAAAATATGTAATTGCAAAACACAAATCAGGTCGACTACCTAACATTACATACCTAAGATGACCTATGAATTGTCTATAAGGTAAGTTATCAATATTTTCCTTCTCAAAATCATTTTTGCCCAAAATAATTTTTTGTTGTATCGGAATATCCGATAAACGGCAATCGTTCAACTTGTACAAAATTTTAATTATTAGATTATTTTGATTTACAAACAGAAATATTTCATTTTTGACAATATTCAATCCAAGAAAATTTAGTGTAGAAACTTTTGACACGTTTGGACTCAAATCTCTTATTTCAAACTGTGTCATTTATATTTGTTTCAAATCGTTCAACTTCTGCAATGATCTTGAAAATAAAACTAAGTCATCAACATGTACGATAAAAAATATATCTGCATTGTAATATAAACAAGGATCTGAGTTAGACCTTTTTAAACTGATGTCTGTCAAATGACAGTGTAGTTTTTCATACCAACATTTTGGAGCTTGTCGAAGTCCATACAACGACTTCTTCAGCTTACACACCATGTCAGGATTGTATTGTTTCATCTTAAGTCCTTTTGGTATCTCCATGTAGACTGGTTCTCTCAAGTCACCATTCAGGAATGCGCACTTCACATCAAGTTGTCCGATATACAAATCTTGTTGAACGCATAGGGAGAACAACACTCTTAATGTAACCATATGCGCCACTGGCGAGTACATTTCGTAGCTTTGATCGCACTGCTTATAACCGCGAGCTACTAATCTTGCTTTCTTCACTAATTTTCCATCAAGTTCTTTTTCTTTGAAAACCCATTTCGAATCGATTACACTCTGATCTCGCGTTCTCCGCACTATGTCCCACATTTCATTCTTAATCAACGCACTCATTTCACTTTCAATGGCTTCTTCCCATCCTTTACCTATGGACAAGGCCTCATCAAACATCTGAATGTTCGTTGAAAATAACATTTCTTGCTGTAATTATTTTGTGTTTTTCTGCATCCCAAATTCTATAGCCGTTGTCTGTGTAACCCATCATGATCATTTTTCTGCTACATGCATCTAATTTTCCATTTCTTTCTTCTCTTATAGTATGGATATAAGCATCACATCCAAATATTCTTATTTTCTCAAGATTTGTTTTTTCCCATACCTTAGCTCAGCTGGTGTCTTCTTTTCTGCTATTGTGGAAGTTGCCGTTCGGTTGATTAGATAAGCTGCAGTTTTGATTGCTTCACTCCAGAATATTTTGTCTACATCAGAATCGAATATCATATATCTGGTTCTTTCTAGGATGGGTCGGTTGAACCTCTCCGCAATACCGTTTTGTTGGGGATTGTGTGGAACAGTATATTGTACCTTTATTCCTTTGTTTGTGCAAAATTTTTTGAAATCTGTGGATATGTATTATCCACCATTATCACATCTTAGTCTCTCGATTTTGCAACTAAACTTAGCTTCAACCATCGATACATATGTCTTAAACTTTTCCAATACTTCACTCTTCTGTTCCATACAGTATACAATTGAAAAATGACTGAAATTATCTATGAAAGTGACGAAATACTTCTTACCGTCGTAGGATGTTGGTGTAATAGGACCGCACACATCTGTTGATACTGATTCCAATATTATCTTTGCTTTCCTCTCCTCGTCAGGCTTCTTGTAAGGTATCCTTGTTTGTTTCCCTTTGAGACATATTTCACAAGTTTCCTCTGAGGCATATCTCGATGAATGTCCCATTCTTCTGTGCCACAAGTTATTTTGTTCTTGTGCTATGTTTACTTTTACTGTAGATTGTGGGTGTAACGTTAAAGTATATAAGTTTCCTTTCAGATTTCCTTTTGCCATTTCTTCACCATTTTTCATGATAACTGCATTTTTATTTTCAAAAATTACTTGGAGACCTTTCTCTTCCATTCTTCTTACCGACAGTAGGTTGTACATTATATTTTCACATTCTAAGACATTCTTAATTTTGAGTTTTCTTCCTTTCTCAGTCTCAACATGCAAAGTTCCTTGTCTTCTACTTATAATAGTTTCTCCTACCTTGGCTACGTTTATTTTGCAGTGTATGTCTTTGACATCTGACAGATATTTTCCTATACTCTACTATTGTTCACCAGATGGTTTGTCGCCCCACTATCTATAATGAAATTGACAATGTTATTTGCTTCTGATATTGTTTCTGTACCTGCAGAGGTTATGAAGCATATCTCTTCTTCTTTATCTTTTTCGGTAACGTTGCAGGTATTCTGAGCTTTCCTTTTACGACATTCTGACTTCTTATGGCCCTTCACTCCACAGAAATAACATCTAAACTTGAATGTGTTCATTTCTCGTGTGTCTTCGTGATTTTTATTTACAGGCTTTTTCCAGTTCTTCTTGTGTGCCATAAAAGCTTGACTTGTCTCTCCTTGTCCTTTCTCCTTTTTCTGTCTTTCTTCTTCCTGTAATAACTTCGATTTCACAAAGTCTAATGTAACTGCGTTTTGATTCTGACAGAAATAGATATCAATCGCTGTTGTTACTGTTTGGAATGTAGTCGGCATGCTAGATAATAATTGAGTTATCATTTCCACATCGCTCATGTTTCCACCACAGTTCTTTAAGTCCGACACTGTTATCTCGAATTCAATAATAAAGTCGTTAAGTGAGCTAGAACCAGCAAAATTCATATTTCTGAGCTTACTTTGTAACTGTACCTGTGTGGCTACTCCACTTTTAGCATAAGTTTTGTTTAAAGTCTGCATGATTTCCATGGCTGTTTTCTTTCCCTTTATCATTTCCAGCACGTTGTCGCTCAAGCATTGTACGATTAAGTTTCTTGCTCTCAAATCCTTCTTTCTCCAAGCACAAACAACCGCTTCGTCACCGACTAGAGGTTCCTCGGTAATTACGTTTAGTACTTCGTGATGCTCTAGAAGAACTTTCACTCTAAACTCCCAATTCCCGAAACCGCTTCCGTCGAATGGCTTCACTATGATCTTGCTACTTCCGGACGCCATTTTCTTCTCACTTTTTGAACTTTTCCGTACCACGAGTCTAACGGTAATAGTTTCCAACTTTCTAGAATTCGTTCGTAATCACTTTTTCAAACTCCGCAATTCACTCGGTTAACTGGGCCCATAACCTGTTGATTTTAGAGAGGTTTCAGTGAAAATCGTTGATTCAATAAAAGTTTATTACAGACTCATGGTAACTTGTACACTTCTACAGCTTTTTATAATACTGTCTTAAGCTAGGTTCATATAGTCGCGAATTTGCGAAAAGCGAAATCGCAATTCGCGAAAATAAATCGCGTTTTATTTCATCAGTTCATACAGTTTTGAAATTTCGCTAGTTTTTTAGGGACATTTATGTTTCCAGTATTACAAAATAGATAGCATGAGAAACTATAAAATGTTTGAAAAATTTGAACATAAAGTAAATACCATATATTGAATAAATATTTTGTAAATACATATTCTCAATGTTATTGAAATAGAAGTAAAAAATAATTGAGATAATCGTATAATTAATTGAGTAATTACTTAGATAAATAAAATTATTTGTGGACAGGTAGAATATTTAGTATGATAGATAGATATAGAATACCTATATTCAGTATGTTTCTGAATTTGAGCAATATATTTTGGTTAGTTCTATACTTCCTATTATTATTTTATTATGAAAGAAGTTTCTCTTTGCGTCAAAGACGAGCAGTTGCCGCTTATCTGTTATTGAGAAAAAAGAAAAAGAAAATTGTAAGATCTATAGGAACATGTGATATATTCAAAAATAGAAAAACTCAAGGTGCATATCACAATTTGGTCCAAGAAATGCGAAATAATGATCAGAGTAAATTTAGAAACTATCACAGAATGACTGTAGAAGACTTTGATCTATTATTGGAGAAACTTGCTCCAAAACTTTCCAAAATTTACCATTCTCGTGAACCAATATCACCTGGGGAAATGTTATCAGCTACGCTAAGGTGTTTATTACTGAACTAAATATTGTTTAATTTATAGTGATTATTTGGGATAATCATTTATATTTTCCATATCGCAAGGTACTTAGCAGCGGGTGTTAGCATGAGAAGTATATCGTACAGCTACAGACTAGGAAGAAGCACAGTCACTAATATTATAAGAACAACATGTTCGGTTATTTGGGATACATTAAACGAGGAGTATTTACCATTCCCTACTGAGGAAAGTTGGAAAAAAGCTGCTGAAGGTTTTGAACATAGATGGAATCTTCCAAACTGCGTCAGTGCAATTGATGGCAAACATATCAGAATACAGGTAGATGTAAAATCTATCTAAAATCTGTATTTTGTGTTTTTCGAGCTTTTTGTTTCAGGCTCCTCCAAACACCGGTTCCGATTTTTACAACTATAAGGATTTTTTCAGTAGCATGTGATGCTGATTATTGCTTCACAGTAGTCGACATTGGTGCAAAAGGCAGACAAAGTGATGGAGGGGTATTTAGAAATAGTAATTTTGGAAAAAAGTTCTTCTCAAACACTATCAACTTACCTCGTCCAAGGCGCCTTGTAGAAAATACTGAACCAATGCCTTACTACTTTGTGGCAGATGCAGCCTTCCCTTTCTGTGTTAATTTAATGCGTCCATATCCTGGGAACTTTTTACCACAGAATAAAAGAATTTTTAATTATAGGTAAGTGAAGTGAATTATTGTGAAACTAAAGGATTTTATCTTCTTTGATATTTTAAGATTGAGTCGAGCTCGTAGAGTTATTGAGAATGCCTTTGGTATTCTAGTTGCAAAATGGCGAATTCTAGAAAGGCCCATCATAGCCAAACTTGAGACTATCGAAAAAATGGTGTGCGCACTTGTGTGTCTACATAATTTCCTTATAAAAGCAGATGCTAATAGGGTTGACCAAATAAGATATTGCACAAATAATTTTGTAGATAGAGAAAATGAAGAAGGAGAGATTATCTCTGGGTTATGGAGAAATGAAATTAATTTTCCATTAGGTGATGCTGGAAGAATGGGGGGAAATGCATATACTCAGAAAGCTAGTGCAGTACGAGACTTCCTATCAGATTATCTGGTACATGTAGATCCAATTGACTATCAATGCACAAAATAAATAAATAATAAATAACAAATATGAATTCGAATAAATCATTTATTCTCCTTGTCTTCCTCATACTTCCAATATAAAGAGTATGCCTTATTTATTAATTCACTTTCGGCTTCCATCCTTGCTCTCATAGGTAATTTATCTAATACAGACTGAATCGTCAATAAAGCCGAGCATATAGTAGGTGGCTCCGACCTTGGTTCCTTGAGAATATTTAGAAGCAGCTCCTCTGTCTCATCTGCAATTAATTAAGCTTCTGAAATTATCACAAGCCGACTGAATATGTTAGGATATGAATGATGCAACAATATATAAAATTAATAGGTACATTCGCTCCACTAACATCAACTGACTACAGCTACTATATTGATGGAATAAATATTCTCTATACTCTTACCACACTTTCTCTTTCTCTTTGTGGAGGCAGTTGGAGTTGTAGTCAAACTTCCCCCAGAAGTCTGTGATGTCCCAGCTACTAAAATAATCATTCTTATTAAACCTGTAATGGTAATGTAGAGAATAAATCAAATTATTAACATACCTTCTTCTGAGAAAGTACTGCAATCTTGGCTTGGAACGTTGGAAGTTGTGGTCTTAGGTAAATTTTTACTAGCTAAAAAATACATACTGTCGAAATGTTTCCATATTTTTTTATCTAGACTTCCGGAGCCCGATGGATGATAAGTTCTAAAAATATAGTTTTATGTAGTAGTTTTCTGGCAAAAATATACCTAAATTTCATAGATATATTTACATACTTCAGATGTTTCAGGAAAGTGTCTTTCAAGTTCTTCCATTTCTTCTCCATGTAGTCTATAGAGTATTTCTCATCGAGATCGACATAGATTTCCTTCCACATTTTTTCTCTTATTTCTTTGCTTCTCTTCTTAAGAGGTAAGGTGTGATCCCACAAAGCGGGTCTTGCTTGAATTTCTTCAATTAATCTCGGGATCACATCATCCGACTCTACTAGGCTCTTTTCTCCTTGATACAAGTAACATATGTGGTCCTGATATTGGTCTAGAGATATCTCACTGCCGCATTCACCACATTCGACTCGAGACTAGAAATGCCATTGTATCTTATTTTAGTTCTATTGTTAAAATATACAATATTTACTACCTCTTCTTGGCTCTCGTCCATCTCGAAGCAAATTTCAAAAATTATTAGAACCGCACAAAAAAAACAAATATATTGGTTAAATCAAATCTCTGAACGATGCACCACATAGAATAGACTAATAAAGAATGCACCATTTGTAAATAAAAGATAACCTCATTCATAACCTCAAACTCTCTAACACATTACAACGAGAAAAACATAAGCAGCATCATGGAACAGAAAAATGGTCGTGTCTATGAAGAATCCGCCAAATAAAATCGCAAAATATTGAAATCATTCCAATATTCCCGCCCCCCAGATTTTAAATTTTGCGAATTCGCGAAAAATTGAACTAACTTCCGGTAAGTTTTCCCGCCAATTTTTTTATTTGAAATCGACCAATCAAAAACGACTTCGCGATTCGCATTTCGCGATTCGCAGCTATATGAACCTAGCTTAACTTATTCTCTTTTTACGTTGACAGTTGACATTTATGCATTTGAACTAAAACTATACTCTTAGAACTATTATAATAACAGAATTGGTATTTTGGGTTGCATAACCAACAAAGGCTAAGGTCTCTTTGCATAATTTCTTACAAAAAAGCAAAGCAAAAGCACTGAATTGGATGGTTGAGTAAATGGCCGATTCTAACCTAAGCGGCATTTGGAAGCAGCAGAAACGAAACAGTTGAACTTTTTGTTTTTTTTGTGCCAATTTCAAGAACAACCGATATCTACAGAAGCAACAATTACAACGTTTTCCCAAACATTTTTCAATTAGAAAATATATATTAACTCTTATATATTTTAGTTTTTGTATTGTTCGTTCTCAGACATGAATGCAACAGAAACTTAATACGTTAAACAAGACCCGTTTATCAGTGAACAACATCACAACTCTACTTAGCTAGACCTCATTTCTTGAATGTTTTTGAATGTGTATCATTATCTATGTTTTGAGTGTACTATAACCAATGAATTGCTCACCTTGATGGTGTATCTGTCGTAGTCGTAATGCAAAATGTCTAGGGTTGTCATAAAAAGCCGTTGAAACGCAAGAGAAAAAAAATAATTTTCGTTATGACTATACTAGTTCAGGAAAATTGTAAAATATCGGCAAAATGTGAGCAGAAGTATGTATATCTCTTCATTATTTTCAGGCATTTTACAATTTGCCAACAGCGATTAAGTCAAAACGCGAGGAAAAAATAATTAAATTAAAAAAGTAGCTACTATATATTCAGTAAAATGACACGATTACAAGAAACAATAAATTGTTTTATTACGAAAGTCTAAATAAACACTTCACAGTTGAAACTTTCAGTTATGATGTCTTAAAGTATTGCACCAAATGAAGTACATAAAAACAGAAATTTATATTGTTCGGAAATATATTGTAAATACTTATATTTTTATGCTTCTACGTTTACTTATTAATACATGTCGAACTTCCATGACATTTGGAAGAGCATAAATTCTTATTTTTAAAGCAAACACATTACACTAACTCCTACTAACCTTACAGAAATATTTTTGAAACCCCTGACCCCCCGAATCGTGAATGATGTACAATTGCCTCTCTTATGGTTATTAGTTTATCAGGAACTTCATCTTGAAAACCGACTAAGGATTCTTGAATATCATTTCTGGAAAAACAAGTCTTAAGAATTCCTTTAGGAGTACCTAATTTGTAGAGATCATTTTTCACTCTTGGCTGGTGGTGGGCTTGGAGACCTATTTAGCGCTTTATTTTTTGGTTCTTTTAGCATTCCAATTGTATAAGTAGACCAGTCCTACATGAGAATATAGTTCAATTTTAATTATCCAATGGATAGAATTAGACACATATAATGATAAATATTTCTTCAAAACAAAACAAAACTTACAGTGTTCACAGACTCCTCGATTGTGCAATTGTGATCCAATGGCATCCATTTCTAAAAAATGGAGTTAATGTAGAAAATATATTAGATATTGGTACAATCGAAATGGAAAGCACGGTAAAGCTATTTCAACTTCAGTTATATAATAGTATAATACCTATTAGCAATAGATCATCCTGTTCTGTGTCCTCTGGCTGTTCAGTCGCACTAGTGTTACTAACAGAGGCTGAAAAGATAATAACACATTAAACGAAATGTTTTGTAAATGTTAATATAATACTTTCTCACCTAAAATATGAATACAATCCGTGTCAAAACAATTTACGAATACAGAAACTCTAGAGTGGATGAGGCCCAGTACTTTCTCTGTAATTGGATCATCACATAATTTCTTAGGTGGCCCTCCTCCTTCAAAATTATCAAAAAACAAAATGGTTAAATCACTAATGGTACCTAATGGTGATAATACTTTCTTCATTGGATTGAAGATGTAGGTATATTTCCTGTTGCCAGAAAACTCTGGTTCCGCAAGGTCTGTTCATGTTTAGCCCTCTTTTTGAGATTATCCCAGAACTGACCACTCTCTAGGATGAGTGGTGAATAAAGCATCAAATTTTTTAGCTATTCTCTGCCACTCCTCCGTTTTGTTTCTCATTGTTACAGCATCCGTTTTTTGCATTCGATAATGCTGAAATGTCTTTCTCTTCGACATTTTACAATGCAGATGCTAGGAGACACAAACAGATATGAATATTTACCGGTAAAAATAACGTAGGTATTCAAAAATATTTTTAAAGTTACATTACAAAAATTACTAGACACTATTATTATAATAGAAAATATCTTACCTGATATGCAAATATAAAACAATGATAATAAATAAATAATCTGTAAAAAACACAAAAATTAACGTAAGCAAAGGAAAATATAAAAGACGGCTGCAAACTGAAAATAAATCTTATATACATGTTTATTCGTAATTACTTCCTAACAACTGTTTACTTGATCATAAAACAAATTCTAGAACCATAGGTAGTAAGAATAGAAGATCTCAGATACTGCAGAACATTCATTAAATGCTATTCTGTGTTTGACAGCTGGAGAGTACCTCCCTTGAGGCTATGACAATTGACAGAAACTTCGTTTTGGTAATCACGATCATAAAGTTGCTGGTGAAATCGGTTTGATAGGAAACGGGATCAAAGTCGACATTTGAACTCGATCGTGCTGAACTTAGTTTTATGGAACTCAGTTTTCAAAGCAAATTGTGAAATCGGTACTTAAGCCTTCTGTAATTATTACAGAAAATTCATTGAAATTTTTCAGAAATAGCCAATCCGTTAAGCATGTTAACGCGTAAAGGCGTCAAATTCGAATGAACAGACAGACAGAATGTCATCAAGCTTTCCAAACTTTAAAACTTTCCTTTTCATCAATATCCGGATTTTGAGAAAGAAATTTATCATTTACACAGACGCATCTGATATGCTTGTGGAGCAGTACTTTGTCAAGATTTCGGAAGCAAAGAACTACCGAAAGCGTATCGCTCAAAGCGATTTACCAAAGGCGAAAGCCATAAAGCGACCATCTTAAAGGAATTGACAGCGCTCCATTGGGCAATAACTCATTTCAAATGTTACCTGTATGGGAATAAATTTTTGGTCAAAACAGATCATCAAAGCTTACTCGCATGAGAATGGAACTCGAAGAATTTGATTTCGACATATATCTATAAAAAAGGTAAAGATAACGTAGTTTCCGATGCATTCTCACGAATGAGCATTGACGATCTTAAACAGCTGAATCAAACAACGGAACAGATAAATGTCATCACTAGATCAAAGTCAAAACTCATTGACATCGGGCGTAGTACAAATTTAGTGAAGGATAGAGGAATCCCAGAATCTAAAATATACGAGACATTGAAAAATTATACAGTTTTGGATATACCTTCTTTAAAATTCCATTAGAAAAATGGTCAAATATTTGAAAAAAATATCGTATCTTATAGCGAGCTCGCGGCGAGTTTACCAGTAACCAATGGCAACATTCCACTAGTGGAGTGCTCGTCTCTGCTTGACAAAATGGCAGGTGAACATAAAATCGACTAAGTAAGAATATTTCAACATAGCGAAATATTTCAGGTGTATACACAAAATGAATTTAAGATGATAGAAAAGTTATTGAAACATTTAACACTATAGAAAAGTTCCACAGTAATCCGTTGATAGGAGGACACTGCGGTCAAAAAAAGATTACTCAAACGACTCACCACTGGAAAGGAATGTCTCGACAAATTACAAGATTTACAGAGCAATGTAAAAAATGCCAGATAAATAAAGTTAGAATTAGATACAAAGAACCTTTAGTAATTAGGACCACCCCGGAGAAAGTATTTTCAATAGTGAAATATGAAAATTACTCGAAGACTTCTTCCACATTAATATATTAAAAAAATTGTTATACAAAACAGAGAAGGGACATGTTTTGACTCAAAGAAGTCATCATCAGTCTCTAGATAATCACATATTTGATTAAAATTTAAATAGTGTATAAAAATTGTACAAAAACGATTAACGATTACACCATAGTATTGAAATAACTGTAATTAAGTTCATATTTTTCAAATTTAAAGTAGAAATATGGGCACAAGTAAAAATTAAAGATAAAAGTAAATAGTACTACATATAGATACTGTCGGCCCATTCAATAGATCAGAACAAGGAAATATTTATGCAGCATTATATGTGAATTAACAAAATACGTAGTAGTAGCCCCTATCGCAAACAAAAAGACGAACATTAGCCAAAGCGATTGTAGAGCAATTTGTTCTGAAATAGGGTCCTATGACAGAGAGACGATCAGACCAGGGTACTGAATATATAAACAAGTGTAGCTTGTTTCTTGTGTCAAAAGGATGGTGTACAGCGTCACAAGGGCCCCAGTAAATAGTTACGCAATAAACTTGAAACATCTCGATGTAATCATGTAATGATCTAAAGTTCACCTTGTCATGAAAGGTCTATTCAACTTGCCCTGATCAAGAATTGGAGTCTGTATAAACAAAGTGTAGGTCGATCGTGGATCAACCTTCGAAAACAATCCAACGATGACCATGGGCTGGTTGATAGAAGAAAGACAATTGTTGGTAAGGGGAGATTCGGACATTCGGTCAGCTACTCATTACATCGAGTCATGTATCAATTACGTTAATGTATAATGTTATTCGAGTGCACATAAACAACCTTACTGTGTACAAATTAATATGCAATAAACATTAAACATAGTGAGTGTTGTTTTGTCTTTAAAATAAACGTGCGTTTTGTTCTTCTGCTTCCACGAAAATGAGCAGAAGATGAAGCAGTCCCAGTTTGTCTTATCGGTCTATCTACCGCCACAAATGGTTTTCTACTGGGACCAACGCGGCCTGGATATTTCTGGGTATACGTTCTCACAGCTTTTTCAGAATTTCTTTGATATTCCTCTAATCCCAAATGCATATCAGCATATTCAGAAAATCCTTAAGTTTCCAGTATATATATATATATATATATATATATATATATATATATATATATATATATATATATATATATATATATATATAGTATAGGTATAAATATTTCTGGAAGTTTGACCAATATATGATAATTCACAGTCTAGGCAATTTACTTTATATACTACTCCAGATTTTTCTGTTATTTTTAAAGGAGTCTTTAATTTAGAAAATAAACTAGATACTGTTTTTACATTCTTTCTCGAAATTATAACATTATACCCCTTAAAAATATTAACAAGTTTACTAGTGAGTTCATTGATGTAATGTAGAGATCTATAGATAGGTAAAATATTATTTGCATTAGAAATATTATTAAGATTTGGTGCGTTATTGGGAACTATTTCATTAATTTCAAGATTAAGTTCAGGATGCATCAAACATTTGTTTATCAATTTTAGAGGAAAAAAATTTTCTAGTAACATTTGTTTTAGTTTAGTTAAACTTTCATTTCTATATAAATTATGTGAAAGTTTGATAGCTCTACTTTTTAATGCCATAATTAAGTTAATTTTAATTTTTTTTTTTGTGGATGATAGGAGAAAAAATTTATGTATCTATTACTGCATATAGGCTTTCTGTACCATTTTGTACGTATTATACCTGCATTATCTCTACATACCATCATATCTAAAAAAGGAAGACATTGTTCACTTTCTAGTTCAACTGTAAATTGAAGATGTTCATTATAAGTATTAAAAATATTTAATGTTTCATCAACTTTATTTGAAGGTAAAGCCTATATTAGATCATCAACATATCGTTTATAAATGGAATTGGGAAAGAAATTTTCGTTTTTGAAACTTGTATCAATTCATCTAGGACATAATTTACTAAAATAGGTGATATGGTTGAACCCATTGGAGTGCCAAATATTTGTTTATAATATTCGTCATTGAAAATAAAAAAAATTTAATCAAAAATGAATTTAAGGATCGATTCAAAGGTTTCAAAATTCAATGAGCAAAAATGTTTAATTTGGTTCCATTTACGACTGAGAAAATCCAAAATAACAGGGAAAGGTGAACTTGTAAAGAGGGACACAACATCAAAACTGACAATTATAAAATCTACTGGAATTTGATATTCATTTATGAAATTACTAAATTGAAAATAATTCTTTTCACTACTAGATGCAAAGAGTATATGCTACTGAGGAATTTGATTAATAATTTGCGGTCATATACTTGTAGTATTAAATTTGAAATATCTCAAAAACGGAAGGCTCTAGAGACATGAATAACTTTTCGATGAAAAACCATATGGGGATTAATTATGAGTATACATTTTTATGATAATACAGGGTGCGCAAAAAATATAGATCAAAATGATTTGGTAACCCCGCTGTAATACGCCAATGGATAATCAAAATTTATCGAAATGACATGTGCTGATTCGTACTGATAAGCAATACATGTTGATTTTCAAATTAATATCTCTAAGTGAAAATATTTAAAAAATATGTATTTAACACCGAAAAATGTTATTTAGCTTTTCTTAATTTCTCGTCAAGATCTATACAATCCCCAATTTACGGTACTTTATTCTGAAACACCCTGTATAAGCATCATTCATATCGGGTGATGAACTCCAATAGTCTCTGTAACTTGGAAGTTGCTTTATCCTCATCAGAATGTTGAGCCCAATGAAAGTTTCAATTTCTTCTTTGATTGTAGGAACAAATTGCTTATCCGATTTTAATTTTTCGTATTTTTCGTATCAAAGATCCTCAATTGCAGGTAAGACACTATACCTTTGTAGTTGAGTTTGGTCGTCAGAATCGGCATAATCAAAATTGTCTATCGAATCGTCACCTGATGGAATGGCACAGATCGAGCTAAGACCCCTGTTAATCTCATCCTCTAACTCTTCTCGAGTCATTCCTACCAAACGAAAAGGTAAATTATCATTTCTATTCGCTATAGTATTTGGAATAAAAAAAATACCTAAAATACAAATTAGGGAAAAATTCAATTTTATGAATCAAATATCGGGTAAAATAAAAAATACATGTTTTTTCATGACAATCGAGTTAACTTACCTTAAATACTTTCACAGTTCGAAAGAACACTTCAAAATAAATACTTTCTACTAATATTTTTTAGTAAACAAAACAGAACGTGTGCCCGGTGTTATTTTACAACTCAACACTGATGTCTTTTACCGCCTGCTAATATATTGCAGATAAATAAAGACTGGCCCTACCTATAACTTGATGCTTATACTGCTATGAAGTGATTTGCTTAGCGGTACGTCTAGAGGAGTTCTTTGCAGCTGGAAAGAGTTAATAGTCTATTCAAAACCATAGATTGTGCTAAACAAGTCTGAGTAGTTATCTCCTCCTGCATGAGATCCTGTTTATTAATTGAAGCATGCATCTTGCTTTTATGTGTTTGGAGTCACGTTATTGATTCCGATTCATTCGATATTAGTTTCATTCTTTGATTTAGAGATGCAAGATTCCTAGCATCATTGAAATGACTCTCTAGCAACTGTTTTATTTCAATCCAAGTTGCAGGACTTGCATCACAATATTTTTGAAGAAAATTCAGAGTTTCATATGAACTCAGTATTTTTTATCTCGTAAGACTGTAAAAAATCGTAAATATTTCATAATACCTCTTGCTTAAGATCCAGAATTAGTGGTCCAATAATTATATCTCTATACCTAAGGACGAGGATAAATTTGACCATTCCAAAATCTATTTCGTTGAAAATACTCTTGAAGTACCAATTTTAGAAATAATTTCTTTAATTTGTGTTGATAATGACATACATTTTAGAGTGTGTCTAGTATTATCGTAGAGAGAATACAGCAAATGGAGGCGTTTATATAAACTATTTTGTGGTTCAGGTTATAAGATACAGGGTGTTTCATAATATATGCGGAGGACTTGAGGATTTGATAGCTCGTCCAAAAATATGGAAATAAGTTTATATTAACTTACCCTCTAAAATGCACCATTTTCGAGATACAGGGTATTGAAATTGAAAGAAAAATCCATTTTTGTGAATTTCTCCGGAACCGTTTATCGTACAAAAAACAGCTTTTGCAAACATTTTCCACTCATAATAATTTTGAGTCAGAAAAAATGTTTTTTTAAGTGATAATTGGTGAAGATTTTGAGGGAGTAGTGGGTGTTTTTCTCCCCAATTTCTACGCCAATGGAAAAAGCACGGTTTTGAGACGCCCATTTAAACCGCCAATGTTTTTACATAAAAAAGGTACTGTTGGTCGTGAGCTCTAAAGTCGACCGCTTTTCGAGAAATACCACTTTTATGTTGAATGAAACACGGTCAATTTTTTTAAATATTTTTTTTTATTTACTGATTAAACAAAATTTTGTAGGTAAACGTTAGAACAAGTAACAAAAGCAAAATTTAACTTCAAAATTACGTAATTAAAAAAACAATAACAACCAAACGCAATCAAATTAAATTTTGAAAATGTCCGCCATCAGCTTCAATGCACGCAGTAATTATTGACTGTCTTACACGCAGGAAAATTCCCGGAGTGTTCCAAATTATGTCGCAAGATGCAATAATGCGCTTTCTTAATTGGCCAACGTTTTCAACTGTATTAGCGTAGACTAGGGTTTTGAGATGGCCCCAATAGAAAAAATCTGAACAATTGTGTTCGCGAGATCGCGGGGGCCATGGGTGCACATTGGAGTGATATGCGAACTGATGCAAAGGGCACTCCGCATCCTAGAAAAGTGGTGCGGAGCAACGTCTCTTTCTGTGAATTCCCACAAAGTAGAGACTATGCTCTTTACCAGAAAACGAAAAAAATGCCTATACTAGATGGAACCCTGCTCAAACTATCCAACGAGGTGAAATACCTAGAGGTGGTTATTGACAGAATACTGACCTGGGGAAAACATCTGGACAGCAAGCTGGACAAAGCCAGTACAGCTCTTTGGCCATGTCGAAGAGTTGTAGGTAAAAACTGGGGCCTATCGCCAAAGGTCACCCTATGGTTGTACACAGCGGTGATAAGGCCCATGATATGCTACGGTTCAATAGTTTGGTGGCCACGCACCAAATTAAAAATTGAGAAGGACAGACTACAGAGATCTGTCTGTATCGCAGTCACTGGTGCCATGATGACTACACCATCTGCTTCGCTAGAGGCGTTGTTGTGCCTGCCACCCCTATATTTATATCTGGAGGGGGCATCACTACTGACCGCCCTTCATTTGAAAGATGGTGGAACATTAAGGGTGCACAAGAGCGCGAAGAGTCATACAGCCATCCTGGAGGAGGGCCTCGCCAGAATACCACTCCCGAGGCCAGCTCATACCGCATTGCACTCCTATTCAGCAAATGCAAATAACTCGTTTGTTAAGAAGAAACAGACCCACGCACTGTGCCGACAATAGACGTATACACTTATGGACCTAAGAAGAGGAACGTTACAGGTATGGGAATCTTCAGCTAAGACCTGCAACTATTACTACAACGACCGCTTGGGAAGTATGCTACCGTATTACAAACGGAATTAATGGCACTAGCTCGAGGGGCTAATGAGATCCGCATGAGCAATGTGCGAGGCCTAGTAATAGCATCTTTACAGACAGCAAAGACGCCTTGAAGGCACTTGAAAGGGGCAGGTACGACGCGAGCACACGATGGAAATGAAAGCAATGATAAGGCGGACAAGCTGGCGGTACTCATCACACCGCACATCATGGCCAACCACATTAAAGAGGACACACACCTCAGACACTGTCAGGACTTCATCTTGTGCTATTTTTTCTAGCTGACTATTTTGCTTGGAGGATGACTTTGAGACCTAATTTATAAGGGGAAGGTCATCATCTGAAGAATCTATCGGATTTATAGGACGAGCTTTACTACAAGTGGCTTGATCTAGATCTTTCGCCTTAGTTTCATTCCTGGAATTGTCTAATGAAATACGAGTGCCGGGCTTTATGGTCAATTTCTTGCCTCTTTTATAATTTTGTTTATTTATTTAATTAGAAATCCTAATACATTTGAGTCTAACAAAAAAAAGAATAAATCATAAATATTTAAAATTATAACAGTTTTATAAAAAAAATTTGTAAGTCAGTACTTATGGTAAAATAAAATAATATACATACATACAATAATAACACATCCCTAGGATATTTTTTCACATTTAAAATACGTACGCTAAATATTACAACACAGATAAAAGACGAAGGAGCTTATAATAGGTAGGAACTAGGTTTTACACATTTATTAGTTTATTTTTTATGTATATTCGTAATTGATTTTTAAAACTTTCAACAGACCTTGCAATTTTAACATTTGGGGGCAACACATTAAATTTATTATTATTATTATTCAAGCCCTTAAAAAATAAAGAAATCATATTTGACCTATTTCTTGTTCTAGGTATGTGATAATTATTCCTATTTCTATTCAAATAACAGTAAATTTGATTTCTAAGCGTTAAAAATTCTTTAAAATATTGAGGTAGCATTCCTTCAATATGTTTATAGATAAAAGTCATAGTCAAGAAATACAGCCTTCTCTTAACCGACATAAAATTTAAATTTTTTTGCATAACTCTAATAGGCACATATCTGTTACATTTTAGAATAATTATCATACCTCTGTTAAGTAAAATTTGCAGTGATTTAATATTTTTTAGAGACATGAGGTAAATCATACTGGCACAATAATCAAAATGTGGTTATATTATACTTTTAAACACAGTTATTCTTGCATACAGAGTAGTGTGTTTAGACGTTCTTGAGAAAAAGTAAAGTTTTTTCCATTTTTTTTTCATAATATACTCACAGTGTTTATTTAACGAAAGTGTATTATCTATTTGAACACCTAGGTATTTAATCTCATCAACCCATTTTATTTCTTGATTTTTAATTTTATATTATCTAAACAGTCAACCCTCTGCAGTTTTTGTTTGGTGCTTATAATCATCGCTTTTGTTTTTTCTACGTTTAATTTTAGCTTATTTATTTTAACGTATTCATTCAATTCATCAACAAAATACTGAACCTTTGCCACTATATTATTAATAGGTTTTCATCTGCAAATTTATTAAGAAATTCAAACCCTTTGACAAAATCCATATCATTAATGTATATTATAAAAAATAAACTTGCTAGAATACTGCCCTGTGGAACGCTATAGTTATTTTTTTTCAGATATTGTTCCACCTATTTTTGTTACCTGTTCCCTATCATCCAACATTTCCTCAAACCAGTTAAACACACTAATACCATAATATTTTAATTTTTTCAGCAGGATTGTTCGATCTATTGTTACGAAGGCCGTTCAAAATTCAAAAAATACTGCTACTATGTAGTTACCTTCGTCAACTTGATTTTTCCATTTAGATAATGTAAGTTGTACAGCAATTTCACATGAATGATTATTTCTAAACCCTGATTGGTTTCCTATAAATAAATTATTATTATTAACATATTTTAAAAGTTATATATATACAGCTTTTTCTATGACTTTTTCTATGCATGGCAATGTGTTTGGACACATGAGATGCATTAGGAATCTTAGGTATCGGGGTTATTGTACTTGTTTTTTGGGAACCTTCCAGGTTCCAGTGATGCATTAACAAAGGCTAAGTAAATGTGACCAATACTACAATCTATCTTCATCAAAGCCCCTAGATTCTCTCAAAAAATCACGCAAACTTGCGTCTAAAATTCATCTAGCTCTAGTTTCTTCGAAGAGAACTAGAATTACATTTAGGTTAAATGGACACAGGCCAGTCCCTCTAAAAGCACTCTGTAGATTGAATTTTATATTTGGTGTTATAGAAACCCATGGTCTTAACAGCAGCACGGGGAAATTGGTCCTTGGGAATCGTTCCTCGACGCCTGTATTCTTGTCTCAATCTATCCAAAGTTTTCCGCCAATGCTTTTTAATAGGGCAAAAAACTCGCAACGTCCAATGGCTGGAGCAGGTGTGTGGAGTTAGGGGGAAAGGAACTAAAATAAATGTTGCATTGTATTGATCTCAACTTTTCGTGAAAAGTGTGACGCTAAATTGTCACCCAAAACAATGACCGTTTCATCTTCTTCCCGATTGACATTAACATGCGGTAACAACAATTTAAAAAACCACTGTTCAAATAAATTCATATCGAACCATCCGGATTCACTATGATTACATTGTAACGTGAAAACTCACCTGAATAATAAAATACACCCACACGAGAAAATAGTTTTAGGTATAAATACCAGCGTCGATCAGAGCTGAGCGTGAGTCTACACTAGTGCAGAGAACACTGAATATTAATAGAGCACTAAGCGCTAAGTAATGCTGTGAATCTAAATGTGTATATAATTGTGTAATTATTAGTGTAAATAAATAAGTGAAAATAAATCGAATCCAGTTTAATTATAACTCCCATTACATTGGCGTCAGTGTGGAATGAGCGATTGCGAGTGACTGTAAAATTGGACCGACTTCGTGCAGATTTGAGTGTTTTCGAGACTTTTTGTTAGATTTAAGTTTAAGTTGAAGACTCTTTTGATTGTTTTTATGTTAGTGTGAAGACTTTTTATTCGTTTTTGTGTGAATGTGAAGACTTTTGCTCGTTCTCGTGTAAGTGTGAAGAATTTTGTTCGTTTTCGTGTTGAAAACTTCAAAAACTGTATAATTGACTTTGTTAAAAAGACAGTTACAATGAAATAAGTGCAGTTAACCGTGAAACAACTCAACGAACACTTGGTGGAGCGGGATTGTGATGATTCAGGTGATAAAGCCACCCTCCAGAAACGGTTAAGGGACACTTTGATGGAAAATGAAGAAGATCCTGATATGTTCGAGTTCCACTTTCCGGAAAAACTGTTACTGAAAGAGATTAAGGAAGAAGTTTTTAAAATTCTTCAAGATGAAATTAAAGAAATTTCTAGAAATAATAATGAAAAATTAGAGGAAGTAACCTGGACATTTGGGAAGTTCGATGAAGTCTCGAAAAAAATTTAAGAAATTTCAAGAACACTTGACATGACAGAGAAGAACATGGAGCTACTGCAACAAAAAATCAAGACTTTGGAAACGGCAGTTAAAAATGGTACCTGCAGTGCAGAAAAAGACGAAAATGCGAGCCAGACACTCAAAGGCGAAGATATAAGGGTCTTAGCCGCAGGTAGTATGAGAGTTAAGCTGCCAAACTTTGATGGAAATTGCTCCTGGTTAACCTATCAAAAGCAATTTGAAGCAGTGGCAATGGCTAACTAGTGGACCTAAGAACATAAAGCTGTTTCCTTAACTGCCGCTTTACGAGGTGATGCAGCAGATATCCTAAGGTCTATTTCAGCTGGCCACTTATACGGCTCCTGAGGTACTGGATCAGGAAAATTTAGAAGATGGTTCCGTATTATTAGGATAAAGGTGCATTACAGATATTATACATAATCTTCAACTGGGCAGACGTGGGCCAGTTATGGCAGATGCAAAAGTCGTGAGAAATTCATTTTAAAGAGTATTTCAATAATGGAGGTTCTGTGCCATGGCAACATAAGTCTGTTAGTCTATAATTTGGGTCAAGCTTCGTTTAAAGGAAATCCAAAATAAATATTTTTCAGCAATAGAATACCTCCTTCAACAGAAAATATTTGCGAATAAAAAT
This sequence comes from Crioceris asparagi, assembly GCA_958507055.1. Classification (NCBI taxonomy): domain Eukaryota; kingdom Metazoa; phylum Arthropoda; class Insecta; order Coleoptera; family Chrysomelidae; genus Crioceris; species Crioceris asparagi. Next base: position 19,151,335 of record OY293832.1, read on the forward strand.
AAACAAGTTTGCTAGTGCTTTTTTTAACGAATCACTCTGTAAAATAAATTCATTGCAACTGATTTCCGCTAAACGAAGTTTGGGCCTATAATGTTTACAATGTACAAGTATAGAAATTAAATTATCGTTATATTACCTCTTGCTGTTGTGAATCATTATTCTCCGTGTTGTTTATCGTTGTCCTTGCAATTTCTTGATTATTTAAAAATGAAAGCAGGTCATAATACCAAAGTGATGGCTTATAAATGTCTTCTGTACCACTCCTTCCGATAGACCGATCGAAATGAATTGATTTTTTAGTAACTGTTTTCTTTCTCGCAGCAGGATCCACCTCCTTGTATTTCTTAACACGTTGACTGCGTTAGGGGATTTTAGTGCCTCCGTGCATATGCTACACATGCCTCGCGGGACCCGCGGTTGTCCTGAATGAATGTGCGTAACATGCCCCCAGAGGCATGTTGTCAAAAGTATCATTTATTGCCATCTAACGAGTAGAAGTGAACACTTCACACGTATTCATTGTTGGAAATCATTGTCTACATAGTAACCTAGCTTAGATTTTAACAGCACATGCCTTCGGCGCCCCGTACAGCACAGGGACAAAATATAAATAGAGCATAGAATTTCAAGGAAAAAAGAGTCAAATGAACGTTTTTATTATTTTATTATTGCAAATGTTGACTTTATTACTAATTATGTGCTGCATTGAAGCAGCCCAAACAGTAACCGGGTTGACCTGGACAATGGTCACAGAAAGAAGTAACTCTGCGAACTTTTTTGTCAATTTCGCGACATTTCAGTCCCGACGTTTTTAAAATCTGACGACATCCCTTGCACGGTTTGCGTCGTTTTCTTCCTGGTCCCTCCGGTTTACAGAAAGTATGAATTCGTTTCTTGGGAAGAGCTGGCTTCTCAGGGGGTTGAACTAACGAGTAAGCTAGCTGTCTTCTGAATTCTGTGATACTCATTTTCGTTTCAGAACACATATTATATATTATCAGCGCATTAACGACAGATGTACCAAGAATAAGTTCCAACATCACCTTCCTAAAGAGAGAAAAAGAAAGTTAATTTTTTGAAAAAAATTGCTGTTGAATTTTTACCTATACCACTTCATACTCCTTCGTAGTACGGTATGGTATGATGACATTTGGTCAGAGTAATCCACCCCTTTTTTTGCATTATTATAGTCGATAACGCATTTTGGTTTCAGGATATCTTGGCCCTTCCTATTTTTCTTTCCTGTCGCAACTAACTTAATGTTGTGGGATGGAACGCTTGTGATCATCAAAACCTGTCTCTTATCCTTCCATTTGATGATTTTGACTTGTTTCCTTCTCTTCCCAAAGATTTCACCTTGCTTCATCTTCTCTTTCACATTGAGAGAAACAGGTATACCTTTCCTATTCGTTCTCAAGGTGCCACAATACGTCATCTTTTCTTTCAGCAATTTTGTCACCAGAGGGATACTTGAATAGAAGTTGTCGGCAAATAAAATTTTATCAGCCTTGGGTATACACTTCAGTAGCTTCAGAACTATAGATTGGGAATGCCCCAAACCTGCTTTTGTGTCTCCTTTCCCTGTGTATATCGATATATTGAATGTATATCCTTCTGGAGAGCATAATTTGTATAGTTTAATTCCATACTTATGTGTTTTGTTTGGAATATATTGCCGGAAAAGGAGTCTGCCTCTGAATGGCACCATTGATTCATCAATAACTAGGATATTACCAGGCAGTAGAATTTTTTGGAAATTTTGAATCAATTTCTTTACTATATCTTCTATCTTATACAGCCTATTGGTAGTATCGCAGTCTTCATTATTTTGGAAATGGAGTAGTTTCAGGAGTAAAAGATAGCGATCCCGACTTATATTGCTTGCTATGAATTTATTATAATATATTTCATCTTTGGACCAGTATAAATTTATATGAGGAACTTGGGTCAAGCCCATCGCTAATGTTACTCCCAAAAACGTTCTCATTTCATTTCTGTCCGTGGGGGTTCATAAATTCAACCTAGACTTTCTAGAGTGACGAGTGCCTAGTTGTTGATAAGCATAATTGTTGGTTTCAACAACAATCGTGTCCAAAATGTCATCTGTTATAAAACAGTTGAAGAAATCAATAGGTTTATTCAGTTGGGATATGGCAGTATCGGAAATTGTACACTTTTGAGCTACAAATTGTGTGACTTGCCCATCATCTTCTCCTACTATATCATGCCATGGCTCATTATCGTCTGATTCAGCTGGTTGTTCTTCGCTGCTGGGTGTCGAACCTCGTTCTAGTGGTGAACATACTGATTCCATATAATTTTCAATATCATAAGCTCCATCAGAAGATGCCGAAGAATCCGGAACATAATCTTTATCATACAAAGAGTCATCGCTGCTAAAAGGATCTTCAAAACTGCCCTCATATGATTGAGTTTCGTCCACCTCCATTTCGAAGTCAACTTCATTTTTATCTTTCCCCAACTTGATTTCACTATCATACCCTTTCAATTCATTTTCATCCTGTTCAAATTCATTTTCAACCTTTTCCAGGTCATTCTCATGCATTTCCACGTCATTCTCATCATAACCTATTTGTTCTTCAGGTTCACCATCATTCCTTTGAACTTCTATATCACCACCACGTTTTTCAAAATTTTTCACGTACCGTATGTTATTCAGTTTATTCTCCAATAGAACGTTTCTCTCACTATCTTCTTTTTCCTCTAAACTTTTTTGTTTGGCGAGTCCGACTATATACCTCGTTCTCTTAGACATTTTTCTGTCTGCCGTTAGCACTTGAACTAATAATTCAGCAAGTTTCGCTAGGTCAAAGAACATACTATACCAGAAGCGCGGCTGCTATGTAAATATTTCTGACATATAATCTGTGAACGCCCGTTGGATGGCGCTGCGTCTTCGCAAGTACTGTGTAACCACCACAGTAAGGCGCCACGATACTTTGTGATTCAAATTATATCCAATGGATGGCATCGTTGCAAGCTGAAAGCAATGGCCAACTAAACGGAGTGAATAGAGAGCGCTCCAAAGTCGAAAACTCTAATTATCATGAAGAAATTATTGGTGACTTATTTATTAAATAGACGAGAAAGTAGTTAATCTAAATGACTTTTTTAAAAATGGGACCCACTTTATTTAATTATGTACAGAGAAATTCTAAATATTTGATTTCTATAACTACTGCAATATCGAACATGAAAATATCTAGTTATTCAAACAAAATTTATTTTCGTTAAAAAATATTATAGAAATCATCATCATCATCAAGATTCTGAATTTGTGCAAGAGATGAAGTATCAGTATTTCTATTACATCATGATCAGTGTATAGAAGATCCTTGACATAACTTCAAAACTCATGATTTCTATACGATTGATTAACTGGATATTTTCATGTTCGATATTGCAGTAGCAATAGAAAAAAATCTCGAATTTTTCAGTGTCTTATCTAATAAAGTCCGTTAAATTTTTTTAAATTATTTATTTCACATTTTTGAGTGGCTCATACTCGATCATTCACACCCATTCTAAATTGTCCTGTAATTCAGCAACCCTTCAAGTTTTTCAAAAATGTCTCCGAATATAATCTCATCTTTAATTCTGTCACAAAACAAAATCTAAAAGAAATTCCCCCTGTCCTCATTCGAGGGGATATTTTAGGAAGAAGGGCAGGGTAAATTTTTTTTTTCTTTAAAAACCCCGATCTCAAAGCTCCTTCCAATTGAAAAAAAGAATCATTAAAATCCAATCACCTCTACTATAGAAAAAGAGACATAAAAAAGCATACATACTATGGAATTGTGTACCTCCTCAGTTCTAGACGTCGGTCCACAAAATTTATCAGAACCTTCATTAATTATAATGGACAATGCACCGTATCAATCAATACAGATCGAGAAGCCATGCAGTTCTTGAGGAGAATCTACAATTTTATTGTCGATTGGTATATTATAAAACATGAATATTTTAACATTACAAAAAATTGGTCTCTCATTTGATTTCGGAGTGTTGATTTAATGTTTTGTTTAATTTGTAACGAGAACTTTATTAAGTAATTTTCTAGATACATATAATAAAATGTGTACACCTTCTCATTTAGCTTTTTTATTTTGCAAATACAGGTATTTAATCTCAAAAAACTTATAATTGAGAAACATTTATAAAAATATTGTGCTTGTAATGATAATTAGTTTAAATTTTTGTATATTTTCAATATTTCCAATTTTGATAGAATATGTTCATAAATGTTTTAAAATTTTCAATTTGGGATTTATTTTTATATTCCCAACAGAAGCCTGTTTTGTTGCATTCAACCATTTGCAATTATAATAAATTTTGGTTACAATTAGCTTTTTTATGATAAATAGTCTGTGAGGTGAACATGGATGATCTAACCACAAGGCAACTGAATTTCTCTTCTCAATTTCTCTTAAAATTCTTGCTACCACACATTTTTTGTACTGGATCTTCTGGAAAACTTTTTCAAAAACATCCAAACATGTGTCCACAATATTTATAAATTCCTCTGATGGGACGTTTAAGCCTCCTTCTGCCGATTTCCGTTCATACATGCGATGGAGTATGAGCAACTGCTTTTTACTACTCAGGATTTCACTGCTAGGCACCGTCAGAACTGATTTACAATCGTCACACTTAAATTCATCCAAGCATAACATTCCCAAGTATCCTGCATAATAGGAAATAGAACAGTCTTCAACAGACGCTTCAGTGTTTTTTGCAGTTTTTGTAGTTGATGAATCTGATTCACTGCTACTGGGTGTTGAAACTCTTGCAGACGATGAACTTGTGGTGTCTGATCCCTCTGCCTCTGCACTTGCATTTGGTTGTTCACTGTCTTCTTCAGATGCAGTGACATCAACTGTTATGTCAGTGTCAGGTTCACAGTTCGAACTCCGTGAGGGTTGCATCAGCATATTGACAGCGTTGCTGCGGAAGGATGTTCTAAACAATCGAGCTGTTGGATTTGGGTTAAATCCACCTTTTTGACGGTACACAGCAAATTGGTTCTCTAGCACATCTTGATTCAACCTATTTGTTAGTAGGAATTTAATGTTTTCGGACTTCTTTTCTTCTGCATACAGACCCTCAATTGCATTGATGGTCTGGATCAAGCCATCAAAACAAGGTGATCTACTAATTTTGTTACTGCTATTATGGATTTTAGTCATATTCCCAAAAATCCTCCTTGCTTCATTAAATACCTTCTTAGCGACAGTGTTGGAGTCAGATAGGGCACATTTATATGGGTTGCTTGTGAATAAATTTCGGCTGTCCAAAACGTCAAACAACTCATTTATAAATTTCACAAACTTGGCAGTAGACTCTGCAGTCATACTCTTCAATTCTCCAGTACCGAGGCATGTTTTAATTGCAGCTGCCATGGAATTGCTGAGAACTTGTACAGCTAACTTAACGCTCATTTTTTGGAAGGGGTTTGGAGAAATATGTGAATCTGTTATCTTTGGAATTGCTCTCGCCTTTTGCTTCTTCTTGTCTATTAGGTAGGTATCTCTAATGTCTTGAAATGAAACAATTTCGTCATCCATTTGAAACTTGCCTGATAATAAATTATTGCGTACACTCTTGATAAGGTGAGGAACATCAAACAGGGCAAAAATTTTTTGGCCTTCCACAAAAAAAAATGGTTTCTCGACCGTCACACCCAGAGATTTCACCATAGTTTGGTTACTGGTGCCTTGGTCACATACAATGGCCCTTGGTCGTAAGCCAGCTTTAATTAATTTTTGCAAACAGGTTTCCAGTATAATTTTCAAATTCATATATGTGACACCAGTATGGGATAAGAAATATGCCACAGGCAATTTCCAAGAAGAGTGTATGCCTCTCACCATAAACACTAGAGCATACTTGGCAATTTTGTTTTTCCTCCCCAGTGGACCCAAATCTTCAAATCCTTCAATCAGATCCAGTGCTTTGTTGAATTCCAATTTTCCCATTATTGACATTTCGTCAAAGCAAACTATACATGCCTTTTCTGTGGTTGTTTTAGACTGAAACTTTCTTTTAACGTGGGTAAAAAATCGGGGACTAAATCCAGCCATAAATTTGTTGGACCCAAGCCAACCTCTGATTGTTGAAGTTCCAGGAAGAACGACTTTCGTATTCCTCATGAAGTTATAAGCTGCAGGTGACTTGTAATACAGCATCAGAGAAAAATTACGCTGTGCCGGTGTCCATTGTCCCTTGTTACCTTTAAATTGCATTTCAGCAAGTGCTCTTGAATGTTCAGATGGAAATTTGAAGGATTTTAATAAATTTGTTACCTTCGCTTCTTCTTTGTAATGCGTCATCTTTTTCTTCATGTAACTAATTTGGCTTGTTTTCCTCTTCAACTGTAGCTTCTGACCTTCCAGTCGCAACTTCAGCTTCTTCTTTTTTGGTGTTTCTTCCTCATCAAATTTGAGTCTCCTCTTTGTAACTCTTGGTGTAGAAGCCTGTTGCAAAAATTTGTTTAAGAACTCTCCATCTTCCTTATTTTTCTTATCAGGTGTAACTTCCACTTCACTAGCTTCAGAAGACCATACCATTCGAAAATCTTTTTTTCCATACGTCTTAGATGGGGTTCTAACTCTTAATTCTGGTGACTTAGGTGACAGAACGTTTTGTGTCCTTTGTGATCTAGTGGGAAATGTTTCCTTGGATGTGGAAGGAAGATCAGTTGGTGGCCGTTGTGTTGCCATTGAAAACGCATTGTCTTCTGCTGAGGCAGGCGCTCGTGGGATAGCAACAGGAGTAAGTCTATTTCTTGAGATACGATTCATAAAATCAGGATCGTCAAAATGCTTCTCACATATAAATCTGTTTCTCAATTGCTGTGAGTCCAGATCCAACAGATTTGCATTACCTGAAAAATAAATAAAAGTGTTTTTACTCAGTAAAAATTCATTAGGAATTAAATCTTACTGTCAAGACTAACAGAGTTGAAAGACTACATTAGAGATGTCCCTCAAGCTGTCAGAGCAGTCAGCAAAACCAAAATCAAATGAAACCATAATCAGACGCTAATTAAATGTACTGATTAAAATTTTAACGCTCCTTTTTTTTTCGAAAAAAAAAAAACACATGTTCTGCCAGCTTTAGATAAAGATTAAATGATATTTGGACGCACTGATTAAAAATTAAACGATCTTTTTTTTAAAAAAAAGTTCTGCCTGAATAATCTTATGTTATCAGAGCATAGCCTAAAGAATGTATAAATTATCATGACATCTATATCAAAATACTAGTTTGAATCAATGTTAATTAACTATTTAAAATCCTTTTGATTAAGAAAAACAATCTATCTATCCCTATATTTTTTATTGATGTCTGTTTTTGGCTTTGTTCTGCTGTCTTCATCTAAAGCTGGCAGAATATGTGGTTTTCCGAAGAAAAAAAAGGAACGACAAGTTTTCATTACTGCATTCAATAAGCATCTAATCTTACGAACATGCATTGATATGCATGGAGGATTGACGATGTATTCATTTTTTAGGCTTTGCTCTGCTAACTCTATCTAAAGCTGGCAGAACATGTGTTTTTTCGAAAACAAAAGGAGCGTTAAAATTTTAATCAGTGCATTTAATTTGCATTTAATTAGTGTCTAATTATGGTATCATTTGATATCAAAATACGGTAAATAAAGAAGTTTTATAATTTTTCATGAACTTCAAAATATTGTTAACCAAAATGTGAAACAAATTTAGCAGATATCAAATTATGACAGGTTGATGTTTTTTTAAATGGAATATTATTTCAAATTTGGATAGATCTTTTTTTGATTTCAAATATTTACATATTTATAACATTTCGTTCGGTAGTTTTTCAGATATATGCGTTTAATGTTGTTTGCGTTAAAATGGCCTTTAGAACATAATATTAGTTGCCACAATTGCTATAAATCAACAAACGATGCTCTATTGTCATCTTGTCAAATTAAGTGTTTTATCTACGACGACCATGAGATGGGGTAATAAGAAGAAGAAAAAGTAAATATGGTTCAATTATTTTATTAAAGGCAATTTTAGCGCACCGTTATTTAAAAACTTTAAACGCATGTATCTCAAAAACGGCCGAACGAAATGTTATAAATATCCAGTCATAATTTGAGATTTGCTGCTGTTTTGACATTTTGTTTATGAAAGAATATAAAACTTCTCTTTTTACCATATTCTGATATCTCTTCACATAAACTTTCTAGGTGGGATATAAAAATCTACGCGAAAACCCTGCACAATCTCATCTAAAGAAAAACTAAATAAACTGTTAGTTACGCGGAGCTCCCAAGATTCAACAATGGTTGGAGTAGAAGTTCAACGTAAATTGATTTATCAACACCTTTTTCAACAAGTGTTATCGCGAGAAAACTGCTCATTTTAGTTTATTCGGTGGATTCATCTAAACTCACTTTAATAGAATAAAAATATATACATAAAAACAAAACTACAACAGGTGATTATTATCCCTTACCAGATATTGCTACCCATTTTTTTAGGCGGTCTGGATCTTTCACAGGAAATCTGAACATTTTCAGATTAGGGTGAGATCTCCTGGTTGTTCTGCATCTCGAATATGCACAAGACATAGTCAAACTGCAACAATATTTAAATGTAAACAATTAACCTTACACTTATAAATATCCAGCAAACTTAATATATGAATAAAGAATATAGAAATAACAGTTTTATTAGTTCGGAAAATATGTAGGTAGGTAATTGAAAAAGAAAACATTGACCTTTTTGTTCATTTTAAGGAAGTGGTTAAAATTGTCTTACCTGTAGAAAGTTACGCCTACAGGCCACAGCAAATACAAAATGTCAATAATAATTTTCACAGAACTTCACAGGCTAAATTGTCCGACAGCACACGACAAAGTAACAAAATAGGTGCGAAATCCAATTCTAAAACACAATTCCACATTCAACAGAACTCTGACTCAATCTAAACGCAACGGACTGCAAATAGCAAATAGCAAACTTTTCACAAAACACCCTCCGCGCTATACGTTTGACAAGCACGAAATTTCAAGGTCACGTAGACCAGCATAGGTTTGCATCTTCGTCTTCGCTAAAAAAATTCCGTCGAGCCATCTATCGCGATTTCTTGGTACTATTCCTCAGGGCAGAATTTCTCACGTCTACTCCGCTGTTCTAGTATAGTATCTTCTTTGGCTAGGTGAAGTATGGAAATGGCGCGAATTTAGTGCATGCCTCCCGGTACGGAAGCACATGCCTCCTAGGACACGTGCCGCAAGATATTTAAAATACTTATGTTCTCTGCGGCACATATCTCTGGCGGCATGTTTCAGGCTAGTTATGTTATCTCAAAGTTCTCGCAGAGCCACATTCATAGCTATTTGTTTCAACGAAATCGGTGAAAAAACACCCTATTTATTGCTTCCGCATGTAGCAGTTTTTTATTCATTTTGATGGAGCGCCATTTAGTTATAACCGACACATGCCCCCAGAGGCATGTGCCGCAGTCAACGTGTTAACCAAAACAGCATATGCTTGATTTCTCTTTTCTCTGTTACTATATTCACTTTTTAAGTTTGGGAAATTTCTAAACAGCTCAAGAAACTCTCTAAAGAAATCACGAGACCATTGACGTAAGTCCGACATATTTCGCATAGGTAGGTACAGGCCACATTCGCCTAAACAAACTGAGCACATATCAACAGTTCCAGAACGGGCAAGTATCCACACGTGCAAGTCAGGCTGCAAAACAATCGATTTTTTTTTGGAAAATAATGGATGAACCTGTCATTTCTCCGTTTGCGTCTCCGTCTTAGTTCATTTCAAGTAAAACGTTCGTTTTACAGTCTACACACGATGTTTTACGTTTTGACTAAACTGGCAAAACGTAAGGTAAAAGGTTATGCATAGACCGGACTTTAGAGTGCTGATGCGAGATAGGTTTGAACTCGTCTTGACGACTCTGTACCCTCACACGTACCTAATAAATTTTTCTGTAGAACATGCATACAAAAATTAGGTACTTCATAAAAAATGGTTACCTGCAGTATACGTACTTTAACATATGCATATTTCTTCCATGTGACCTTTTTAATTTTCTTTATGGTTATAATTAATTCTGCAGGACATTGCGTGTTTTTTGATTTTCCCGTTTTACGGCTTTTATGCGTCGAAAACCACCATGATGGCAAAGAGAGATTTTTCTAAACAAATAACTTACATTTATGATGTAAATTAAATTAAAAGTTTATTATGAAACTATTATGTCAGGCAGTCATGCAAAATCCTACTGTATTCTTTACTTACTTGTACCAAAATCGAGTACTGCTTTTCAATGAACCACGAAATGGCACTCTTATCCTCATAGGCACGAAGACATGCAATAACCTCTTCTTTTTCAAATATAGCGTGATATATTTATATATACTGTACAACTATATTTAGTTGTTGTTGGTGACATCCAGTAGCGTCCGAAGTTGATTAGTGAAGCCCTAATCCATGCGCTTGAACTGGAAGCTGCTAAGAGGGTGGCCAAGCCAACTGTGAGAGTCGTAGAGGTTTGCAACATGGAGGAAGAAGGCCCATCGGTGCCAAGATGCTGGAGATGCGGTAAACAGGGACATCTCATGGCCTGTTGCTCTAGGCGCCGTAGGACTTCGCCTATAATCGATGGAACACGATTGTCGAGATGTCTTAGGTGCCGAAGATTTGGACATGGCAAGGGCCAGTGCAGTATAAATGAGACCGAGCGACTGAAAAGGAATCAATCAGCTGCCGTCATCGTTAGTAAAGTCGGGACCCAAGAACAAACCTTGACGGTTGATGGAGAAATTGAGGGTACCAGTTGCTCCTTCTTGATAGGCACTATAGCAGTACGAAGTATCGTCCGACTCGATATCATCAAAGGAGGCTGGGAACCATTGGACAAGTCCTGCGTGATGCAAACAGCCTCCGGGGAACGCTTGCCAATCCTGGGACAACGTGATGTCAGAGTTCGATTGGGTTCTAGAGAGTATCAAACTGTGATCTTGATAGCTAACATCAGGGACGACGCTATCATAGGGCTGGATTTTCTGGCGACATTTGACATCTTGATAGATCCAAAAGAGCGAAGGTTGAAGACCAAGAGTGAAGAGATCCTCTTAGACGATGGGAATGATTCAGATGCCGTCTTCCGGATTTCCATTGTAGAGGACACTAGGGTTCCAGCACGAAGAGAAAAGGTGTTGATGGCTGCTGTCACGGGTGATACAGGTAGACAGTTTGTGGGCGTGGTAGAACCACAACGGCAGAATCAACAGCTACTGGTGGGACGTACCTTGAACGTAGTACAAGATGGTCGAATTCCAGTCAAAATCATGAACATGAGCGACCAGGAGGTTATCCTGAAATCTGAGACGAAATTAGGGACCTGCCATCCAGTAAAACAAGTGATGTACTTGACAAAGAACGAGGCACCAATAAGAGTAGGTTACCCTCAACTTTAAAGAAGTTGATATTCGACGCCAGAATTCTGTCCGGTGGTGAGCAACGACAAGCTGAGGCACTGCTATGAAAGTATCAGGACGTTTTCTCCTTGCATGACGACGATCTGGGTCATACTAATCTGGTGCAGCATTCGATATTCACCGGAGATGCTACTCCGATCAGACAGGCAGCAGCGGAACGTTATAGAGCCATCCACCAGCACCAGGGCGTCGCCGATAGTTCTGGTGCGAAAAAAAGACGGCTCCACCAGATTCTGCGATGACTATCGCCGCCTCAACGACCTTACAAGAAAGGATTCTTATCCTCTGCCTCGGATCGACGACACCATCGACACACTGGCAGGTACTGAATGGTTCTCTACCTTGGATCTTCGCAGTAGTTACTGGCAAGTTGGTATCCAAGAACAGGATAAAGAAAAGACTGCCTTCATCACGCCTTACGGACTCTAGCAATTCAATGTTATGCCGTTTGGGTTGTGTAACGCTCCTGCCACCTTTGAGCGATTGATGGATACAGTTCTGAAAGGATTGTCATGGCAGACCTGTCTCGTTTATTTGGATGATGTGATAGTCATGTGTAAGACATTTGGCCAACACCTGCGTAATCTGAAAGGAGTACTTCAAAGTTTGAGGAGAGCCAAGTTGAAGGTGAACCCGGATAAATGCGAACTCTTCCGGAAGGAAGTACGATAACTCGATCACGTTGTATCTCCACAAGGAGTCCAACCAGACCCAGCCAAGCTAGCAGCGGTACAGGAATTGCCTCGTACAAGCAATGTCTCAGAGCTTCGCTGCTTTCTTGGGTTATGTACCTACTGACCTACCCTTATAACCAATGCAAGGGGGTAGAAACACGTTCCTACGAGATCGGTGGCGCTAGTACCGGAGGGTGATGAATGGTCCAACGAGGCTATCAGTCGTGATCAACATGCTGATCAAGACTTGGCGCCAATAATGAGATGGAAAACGCAGTCAAACCAACGCCCAGACTGGCATGTAGTAGCTGAATTTGGTTCTATCACCAAGGCATATAGGAGTCTTTGGGACAGCCTGAAACTGGAGGACGGTGTGCTGCGATACTAATGGGAGCATCCAGATGGGGAAACAACCACCTCGCTAATAGTAATTTCCAGAGTCAGGGTGGCTCGTGTACTTCGAGAGACTCACGATGGGCTGACTGGAGGACATTTTGGTGTTAACAAGACATTGGAGAAAACGCGAGCTCGGTTTTATTGGGTACAATGTCGAGCAGACGTGGAAGACTGGTGCCGACGATGCGATGTATGTGCCAGCGCCCGCGGACCGTATAGACGCACCCGAGGGAGACTTCAGCAATACACTGTAGGCGCACCGTTTGAGAGGATAGCCATTGACATAGCAGGGCCGTTTCCTACGACTGATGATGGAAACCGGTACATATTGGTTATAATGGACTATTTTACGAAATTGCTGGAGGCATATGCTCTAGCCAATCAAGAGGTTGCCACGGTGACACAGGCTCTGGTTGACACGCTATGCCGTTTCGGCATTCCCATGGAATTACCTTTAGACCAAGGACGGAATTTTGAGAGCCGCTTGTACCAAGGATTCTGCGAGATACTCGGCATAAGGAAGACCCGAACAACACCCTTGCATCCACAGTCCGATGGCATGGTCGAGAAGTTCAACCATACTCTCTTTCTGAAGAAGTTCACGTCTGACAACCAACGTGACTGTGACCTATATATTGCTTTGGCCCTAATGGCATATCGTGCCGCGGTGCACGATGTAACTAAAGAGACCCCAGCTTGCATTATGTTCGGGAGAGAGTTGAGGTTACCCTGCGATTTGCTCTTTCGAAGGCCCTTTCCATCAACACAAGCTACGGATGAGTTCACCAGTCAGCTGCAAGAACGACTATGAGAAGTTCATGAACAAGCCAGAAAACATATCCGTATAGCCAGCGACCGCATGAAAACACGGTACGATCGACGCGCCAATTCCGAGGGTTATCCGGTGCAAGACCGGGTTTGGCTATTCAATCCAAAAAGAACGATTGGCCGTTCTCCCAAACTGCAATCCGATTGGGAATGTCCTTACACCGTACAGGCGCGACTCAACCATGTCGTTTATCGCATCCAACGAACACCACGGGGAAAGATGAAAGTGGTACATCTAGATCGACTCGCTCCATATCGGGGGACCAACGGTCAAGAAGAAGTTACTCCACCGGATCATAGATGAGTCAGGATTTTGTTCGGGACGAACGAAACTTAAGGAGGAGGCAGTGTACTGAAAATTAAGGGATCTATTCAATAACATTGAATAGTTAATTAAGAAAAACGAAAATTCCTCTATTTACAACAAACAACAAAAAGCAAGAGAAGGAATTTCACTTGGAATGAGCATGGAATGCCAAGGACTGTCCAGATGAAACCTATGTGTTACGGAGGGTGAGGAATAGTTAAATGCACTTCATATAAGTGGAAAAAGGATGGATCAATCTAATTCCCTATATAAACTTCAAATCTCATACGACGGGCAGATCATTTCTCCTAGAGACCTCGTAGAGTGAAAATCAGTGAAATTCGAAATCAAATTATTCCCAGCTGAATCATCAAGGAAGAAGAAGAGGACATCTGTAACGAGACCAGGCTGCACGTGCATTGATAAATTTGGTATCAAATTGTATTTCCAGTGGCGTACCAAAACAATTTTATTTTGGGAGAATAAAATTCTGAAACCGGACAGATGTGTTTTCTTGTTATTTTGACAAAGCCGAAAGAATCCCGAACTGTAATTCAGTTCAATATCATAAAGTTTACAAAGATCTTTTATTAGGGAATTATCGAACTCACGTCTATAATCACAATGAATTCTGAGAGGTGTACCAAAATGCTGAAAATATATTAATAAACTGTTCACAACAGTTGACGCTTTCTCGTCCGAGTTAGGGTACGCTTATGTAAATTTCGTGCGTAATCCCACAAAAACAGATTCTCTTAAAAAAAGAAAAATGCCATTTCTTCTATCTGTGAAAAATAAATTAACAAAAATGTATATTGAGGTAAAAGTTTCTAAAAATAACTATGAAATAAAAATATGAAAAAAAGTCATAAAAAAATTCAAAACAGATATAAAAAAAATTATAAAACATTTTTCTGAAAAACAATGGCGCGTTCATATTTATGAAATTATCTAGATCTAAATGTAGAATTAATATTTGTAAAGCTATATAGATCTAGAATCGAGTTCATATTTGTGAAATTATGTAGGTCTAGGCCATTGTTTTTCAGAAAAATGTTTTATAATGTTTTTTATATCTGTTCTGAATTTTTTTATGATTTTTTTTCATATTTTTATTTCATAGTTATTTTTACAAACTTTTACCTCAATATATATTTTTGTTAATTTATTTTTCACAGATAGCAGGAATGGCGTTTTTCAATGATTTTATAATTTTTTTAGAAATTTTTAAACATTTATATAGGGGAAGGGTATGGCGCTCATTTTTTACAGAGAATCTGTGTTTGTGGGATTTCACTACTTTTTGTATTTTTAGGAGATATAGATAATGTATAAAATAAAACGTATAGTAAGTGCTATGTTAAGTAGACTTCGACATACTCGTCTGAATTATTACAATGAGCTCTACCCTTTTCGTTTCGGGTCTAGGATTAGAAGCAAATATTCTATATATCTATTCGACCGGGCATTGAACCGATTCTAAATGCGACTGTTGATGTACAACTGTTGAGAAAGGTGTAATGGCCTTACAACAATAAATTTCTTACAAGTGTTGTCGTAATAAAGCTACTTCATACCTGACATCATCCTCGAAAGCTAGAGAAACATCAAATGCAATCGCAAAAACACCACAATCATTCGAATTTTGTTGTTGTTGCACATCAGGAAATATTACTGGATTTTCTTCAAAAGAGTAATATGTAAGAAGGATAAAGCAACTGCAATAATTTCTTGAAGTGAACATCGAGAACTTTGTTATTCAGAGAATCGAAAATGTAAATATTATTCTTGTAATAATAACTAACATACCTAATGACCTCCTGACATTTCACTAGCGTTAGAATCATAATATTTCCGTTCTATGTAGTAATTAGATATGATTTTTTATTTTTTTGGATAGGATCAACACATTCGGGTAGTATTTGCATATTTGCATCCAATTTTCACGAAAGTCATACCCAAATTTGTTTGCCAATAGTTGGGAAAAGACGTCAATGTGTTCATCAGTTAAGCCATTCATTGTTTCTTATAACTTTGTAAAAATTTTCGTCCACTTGTAATATTCTTAATATACGAAAGATAAAATTCTCTGCAAAATAAAGATAATATTTTAGGTAATATAGTTGTCTAAAAAATATCATATAATGAAAATATATTAAAGATGAAAATCGTGCTTACCAAATTTCAAAGAAATATACAAGTAAACAAAATGCTCTAAACATATTCAGGTATTAAATAAGTTTGTATAATTGAGAGATTTTCGACGTTACATGTTTTCTCAGGCATAAAAAATTAATAGAGGTGTCATTGTGTCAGCTACGATATAGTACCAGAGATCATAGAGATTGATATTAGCAGAGTTTATCGAGATAGCTACCTATTAACATTGCAGTTTTCAAATCTGAATTATTAAGTCGGAAGTCGATAATATAAATGTTGATACATATGCTTAAATATAATAGGAACGTTGCGTCCTTATATTAACGTAGATAAATTAATAAGTTCCCGCAGAGACGACTGTCGCCGAACCGAGTCGGAACTAGTGTGACATCCATGTATATAGATATACACGAGTGGTTTATGATTGAAATCGACAACTTTTTGGGGCTAGGGGCGTGACTTACCATTGCTACGGAAATATTTTTGTTAATATATAATTCTCCGCTATACCTATATTGGATGCATGAAACTAGACGAGTGTTGGATGTAGGGAAAGGGATGGCGCGAGACACTACCGTGTCTCTTGATTTCTTGTTAAATATTCGAAAATATCGATGTTCATGCGTTCAAAAGGACTCTATGGTGTCTCTGTTATCACTGATGGTGTGCTTAAATTTTTCCTAAAAATTTTGACTTTCTGACAAATTTTACAATTCTTAATGTATTGCTCGACGTCTTTTGTCAGTCCTATCCAATTATATTTTGATTTTATTCTTCGAATGGTTTCGTTTATTCCAGAATGAATATTATTTTTCCCGTTATGATACTGGTCTGAAATTACAGGTATTTCGTCTGAGTCTGGAGTTTTAACAATATTTTCACAAATTTTAAATTTTATGTCCACGTTTGTTTAGACAAACGAAAATATTTCTAAAATAGGTAATTCAATGTTATTTTCAATATAATATATGTTTGATGGATCTAATTTATTTTATTCTTTAAATAATGTAAAAAATAGTTGTTGTACTACAAGGTCCGGATCGTATAATACCACATAAAGTATTGTCGCTCTTTAACTAATTTTGAACCAAAAATGTTGATAGAATTCAAACCAAAGTCTAAATTTTCCTCAAATATATCATCAAGAATCTTATCGTGCATGTCTTCTAACTTATTCTGCCAAAAGAATGTTACAATATTCTTATGACATTTATCCAATAATCAATTATTGATTTGATTTTATATAGATTAACAAAATTATTGAATTCCTCTTATATAGTTTCTTTTTCCTATTCGTCTGTCTGCTCTTTACTTGTTGACGGTTCATCTTCTTTGCGGCTAAAATTGTTATTTTTGATTGTAAGTTAGCGCTATCCTCGAAATGGTTAACTTTAATTCTTGAAAGTGCGTCTGCATTCTTGTTAATTTTACCGGGTTTATATTCTATTTTATAATCGTACTCCTCTAGCTTACGGAGCAATCTAGCTAATCAGCTTCTTGGATCCTTAATAGAGAAAAGCCATGTTAGCGTAGAATACGTAGTCTTAACACTACAGAGTGTTCTCGAAGCAAAACTATTTGCATCGGAAATAAGGGCTATTTGGATCGGAAATTAGGGCATTCTTCAGATTGATGAAAGAGTTTCTACATTCTGAGTCAAAAATGAAGGGATCTTCTTTTTGTAAAAGTGTCGTTAAGGGTTTGGACATTTTTGTAAAATTTGGGATGAAGCGACGGTAATATCCTGTTAATCCTAAAGATGATTTAATGTCTCTCAGATTTTTTGTCTCCGGGAAATTTTGAATACATTCAGTTTTTACGGGATTGGCTTTTACACCATCCTGAGTGATGATATGACCAAGGTATGCGACTTCTTTCTTAGAAGATTTTTAGATTTGCCTTCCAAAAAAACTTATTTAAACCAAACGGCATTCGCACAAAATCGTAATGACCGTTATCTACAGAAAATGCTGTTTTAGGAATATCTTTAGAATTGATTTCAATTTGATGGAACCCTGAGGCATGATCCAGGGTCGTAAAATAATATAATATTTATCGTCTAAGGTAAGTTCATTGAGTTTACGGTAGTCTATAACAACACGCCATTTTTGTTTACCAGAAGCATCCAGCTTTTTTGGCACGACCCAAACCGGAGAGGACCATGGCGATATAGAATGACGGATTATTCCTTGTTCCAACATTTTATTAACTTGTGTTTTCACTTCCTCTTTGTGAACTTGGGGATACCTATATGATTTAGTAAAAACCGGTCGGGAATTATTTGTTTCTATTGAATGTTTTATCTCATTTGTAAAAGTTAATTGGTCGCCTTCTAAATAAAATATCTCTGAATATTCGAGACATAAATTCCTGATGAGTTCATTTTCTAAAAGAGTTTCGGTATCAATAGGTCAAATTTGGAAAATCAATAGTTTTTGGAATTGCATTAACGTTAATAATTGTTGAATAAAATTCTCCTTTTTCATTTGTATGTACCAGGGCATTCGGTAATCTAACTTTTTCTTTCTACTGTCCGGCAAGTATTGCATCATTATATGATAGATTGCATTTTAACTTAAATACTTTTTCAGTTCTAGGTTCTATAGAAATACGATTAAATAAAATATGAATATCAGATTCATATAACTTACACACAAAAATTTCAACATCTATGAATCTAAACAAAAATGATATCATCTCCTTTACTTTGGACCAATCTAGTTTATCTAGTCCAGATCCTATTTTTGAAATTGCTGACTTTGTACTCACTTTTCCTTTACATGGTCTCTCAATTTCTTTAGCGAGGACCATATAGACTGATATGTTGGTTTATCTGTTGACTTTTCTTTAGTTACTAAATAATAAATATATCGGGTTAAATTTTCAAACTGAAATTTTAAACCTGCCAAACCACCTTTTCTCTGATTTTGCTCTAATAAATCTTCAAACTTTCCAAAATATTTCTTAAAATCTGCTGCAATGCCTTTTCGCATTTGCATATCATCCGCAACACAATGAGCTAAAGAGTAGTCTTTAGGTATTACAAAAATATCAATTTCTTTTTCGATAATTTGTTCTTATTATACTCAGCTTTGTTATTAAATTGTTCATATTCATCATCTATATCTAAACTATTATGTAAATTCGTATTTCTATCAGCAACTTTAAAAAGAGGTGTCGTTTTGAAATTGGTATGCAGTTGCTTTGAATTTAAATCAATTACACAATTATAGTGTTCCAAAAAATCTAGGCCTAATATGCCATCAAAATCTATATCTAAATTATATATGAAAACTTTATGAGGATCTCCGGTATTAAATGGAACATACGTAGATTCTTTTATAAGAATGTTTTGATCAGTAATACCTTGAATAGTTAATTTTTCAGGAAATCTCCGAGGAAAACTTTTAACTGCGTTCTCTTTTAAAATTGAAATCGCTGCTCCTGTATCAATAAGGAGTTTAAACTTTTTTGAAGCATCTTCGATGTAATAATGGTTTTTCGAATTTACTGTTAATAAAGGATTTAAAGATAATGGGAAAATCCTGGAACTTCTAAATGACTTCAGCAGAAATAAAATTTTGAGAATCTTTCTCAAACTGAGAAGCATATTCTGGATAATCATAATATTCATTACTATAGCCGTTCTGAACTCAATGGGCTCGTTGTTGGAAATTTGGATTCTTTTGAATCACTGAAGATCTAACTTGTGCCTGCTGTTGATTGAAAGGTCTCTGTAGATTAGAAAAATTATTGGTCTCATTTGCGACATATTTTGTCGTTGATAATTTGAATTGGAATTATTCGGGCTCTGTTGATATTGAGAGCGACATTGAGCGGATGCATGACCATTTCGACCACATGTGAAACATTTTAGTATTGATAATGGTGGTCTTCTTGGTGCTAAATTATTTATAGGTTTATTGTGATAACTTGGGGCTGGTTTATGAAATTTTTGATTCTCGAAATAGGAAAGTTGTAATTCACGTCGGATGCGATTTTGCGCTTCCAAGAGATCTGCTGGCTGACTAGCCCGGATCAATTGTCCTAGTCGGGGTTCAAATCCTGTTAAAAGTGTATTCAGGGTTATTGAATCTATTAGAATCTCTTGGGCTACTTTCTGGGGTTCGGTAAGATTTTGAGTTTTTTTAATGCAAGCATGCATTTTTGCATTTAAAATTTGTAATCTGTTAAAAAATAGGATGGCAGATTCATTAGGTAACTGTTTTAAGCCATGATCTTATTTGGGGTATAGTACGGTTTCATAAGCATGGAGTGCTGTTAATGATTTTCTGAATTTCATTGGAAGGTGGTAACTTGGAATCATGTAAATTTTCACCAAAGGCATTCATAACTGCAGCACATGATTGTGGGTCCCATCTTGTTTTTGAATTAGGTGGCGGGGTATTAATTAAAAATAAAAAACAATCTATATTAGTTTGTAAAAATTATACCATATTTTACTAAATATGGTAATTGCCAGATGAATAAATAAGAGTGAGACCTAACTCATGAAAATATGGCCAAGGTGCCAAAACAGTCAAATTTGTCGTTTGAGGTAGATGTTTTCTTTGATCTGCTATTTTAGGTGAAATGAATTTGAAAAGAATATGCGAAACTAATTCTAGGTCCAACACATCTTTTCATTTTCTTGACTTTTTTCCAAGCAATTCAAAAAGTACAATAATTGTACTTTTCACTTCTTACAGGGAATATCATAACAAAAAACGAAGTTTCTTCTTATGTATTGTGAATGCTTTACCCTTAAGCTTGACTTCCATAAAAAATTGTGCCCATAAGAATCAATGAATGCAACGAAATAAGGTGCTAATTAGGTATTTGTGGTATTATCCAATTATTTACATATTATGGACAACAAATTACATAACTTACAGCTCTGATATTCTTCTTGTTCACATGATCCTCTCGATCTTTCTTCTAAAACAAATAATTCATTTACTGATATCAAGCGATCCAAAAAAACTCATTCGAAGTGTGCCATGTCTTTTAAGATCATGTCTTTAGTAAAGTCAAAGAGCAATTATCTGTAATAAGCAAAAAGTTTCTATCCTCCTTGGTATTTATGGCTATTTACATTTAGGTGATTCAAATAAAGACATCATCCCAAAAGACATGGCACACTTCTAATGATTTTTTTTGGATCACTCGATAGTTAGGTATACCAAAATTATTTTTTTTCATACCATATACCAATATTTTTTTCCGAAACATAGGATCCATCAAGTCCTGATCAGAATGCAAATGAGTTCCAGAGGTATTTTCTCGACAATCGTGTGTCAAATTCATTTACTGACTTATCCTCATTATTGATTCCTTGAGCCTTCTCAAGTAATTGGGATATTTCCAGAATATCCTTTGTGGCGATAGGTTGGCGATAAATGTTAAGATGAATGTTTTTATCATGGCCCATGAACTTGGATAAATCATCAATTTGACCATTAGTGAGGTTGAGCGAAATGCAACATGTTGCTACATGCTTAAGTAACAAAGTTCCTCTCAAGGAGGTAGGCATGTGAGCATTACATTGTACAGAGAACTTTCTCATAAGATCACACGTACTAGGAAACATTTCAATATTATTGATACCACCAGGAATTCCAAAAAGGTAGGGATTTCTTCTTGGAAAACTGGAACAGTATTTATTCGCATTTTTTTGGCATCGATATTCAAATTTCTGTACAAATCCAAGTTAGAATTTTAATTTTTTTCTAGAGATCTATAGTGAACCAACTTCAGTCTCTCAGTTTCTTCTGGTCTCCTTCTGTTCAAGATTTGAACCGAGGTAAGCCTTGTTTCCAGAAGATCTTACCATGATTTTGTATGAAATTTATCTTCAAGATTCTGCAATGCCGGTGTTCTTTTTTTAACCAAGTATTGGTGTAAAATTTGAATATGCTTTAAAGCAGGTAGAATAATTTTTTTCTTGATTCTCATTTCTGTTTGTGATTCCATGACAGTTTTAATGACTATTTTTCTAAATTTCAAATTATATAGATGCAAAAAGTCTTTTGCAGATTTTCAAAATCTTTTTATTTCTATACAATCGGTTATCCATATGTCCCCAATTTCTTTTGTTAATGTTCCCAAGCCAAATGCAGTTGCGGGAGTATCGTAAAGATCAGTTTCCTCGTTGAAATTTCCCAAATTGTTAACAGCTTTCAAAAATGTATTGAAATTTAATGGATCAAGTAATGATGAAAAATCTGTTATATTGCTTTGCAACTTTTTTACTTCCAATAGTAAACGGCCAAGACGGCGCAATTTTGCTCTTATCATTTTTCCGTGATGTGGGGAATGTCTATATTTATAAGCTTCCAATTTGCCCAAAAGCATCACTAAAAGGTCATATCGAACAACAGTTGTGATATCATCATCCCTCATACAAAAAACATTTTTTCTTAAAAGAGGCTTAGCTTTTTCATGTATATTTCCAATAATTTCACTATACCTGTCTGTTAAATTTGCTAGACTGTCCTGAGCATTTTTTTTAATGTTTATGAAGGGAGGGCTTGAAGAAAGAAGAATCTTTGCACTTTGAACAAACAGCAAATGCGGAGACAGTTTTTGGTGGTTTGTTTTTTCGTGGTCTTCTACAGGGGATAAAATCACCATTTACTGAACACTTCACATTATGTTGAAAATTTCCTTTTGCTCGTATGGTATTAATATAAATTAAATAAAAATTTCAACGAATACAGCATGAATAACTCTTTTTCTTGTTTAAATAAATAAATACAGTTAATATGGACCCGCCCCTCAGTAGTTCTCTTTCGAATGAAAAAAGGATAATCAAACTCGGATCGCGTTTACTATGCAAAACGTGCGGACCGACAGAAAAAATAGTATACATCTTCTATTAGGGGTATCGGTCAATAAAATATTAGAAATTATTTTCACTTTTAAACTTTATAGAATGTGCAAACTTTGTTTTTATAGGTTGTCTATAGTGCGATTCAAATTGAATCTAATGGAGCGCTCGACCAATCATCATGTCCGTCGCATGAAAATCTCGCCATTTGGGTTTTCATTTTATATCAACATTTCAATGTTCAATTATTAACCCATTAAGGCCCAAATTATTTTTTTTTTCAAATTTTCTTTCAAAATTTGGATATGTCTCACAAAATAAACCTCTCTTGGAAGATCTAGTGAGAAAATTGTCAAAAAAAAAGTTTGAGCACAAAAAAAACACTGTCCTATTTAGAGGACGCTGGGCTGTCCCATGATCTATAGTCGTGATAACAAAAATATATTATTTGATAACAAAACCAAGATTTTCTAATGAAACAATGTTGTTGTGATAGCTGAACCCTTTATTTGTACAATACTATCTGTTTAACGATTTGTTATGATATTTTGGGAAACATTCTGTGCATAATGCCACCTTGCATTTCATACAAAACGTCTTAGGCTTTCTAGAGCACTTCGGAAACTGACAACGTCGCTGCTTACATCATTGAAAACTCTGCTCTTTGAGATGGTAGGCAGTGATAATGGACGTCCTTTCAAAACTCGCCTTCCATGGCCCATTTTTAGGTAGGCTACTGCCACTTGAAGTCTGAAATCTTTGATTGAAATTGACTTATTTTCATGTATTTGCCAATAAAGGATGCAGGAGTTAACAATCTCCATATCTATCATCCTTGTGAAAATGCACCAGTACCACTTTTTGCCCCTTAGCTTTATAGGCATTTCTGCTCAGGGCATTCTTGACCATTGGGACCCCTAGATCTTCTTTCTCGCTCCAATAATCACGCTCACTTGGCAGTGTGTGATAACCAGAAAATAATAGAAAAACAATAAAAATTTTCAAATCATTTGTTTCAATTGCAAAATCATGCCTATTTTTCTGATTAGATGCATACCGATGTGTTTCTGCCTCTATGAGCCCGTATAACTCATCGTTGAAGAAATTTTCAAAGATTTGGAGAGGCGTTAAATGCTGCATCTCGTTTCTCATTCAATTCAATTCAAATATATTTGGAATGAACCTAAGTGTTATAATATTAAAGCATGATAGTATTTTATTTATATTTGATGTTCTTCCCGCCTGTTAGGGGGCTGTCCCCCTTATCAGGCACTCGTTTCTCATCCTATCCATCCTATCCTAAGTATTTCGGTAGCTCTACCATTTGGCTGTGGAAAATTGTAGCTTGGAATCTGTTTTTTCCATGATGTGGGCTTAGTAATCTCTGCTTTGGATGATCTTTCAAGAAGCAACATTTCTCTTAACGATGCAAGAGGTAAATTATCATCATCCGAATCATCTGGGATTTGAACCTCTACATAACCTACTACATCATTCACATCAGGTACATTGAGAGCAGTGTCGTCTATATTATCTTCGTCCGTTAGTTCGTCCACATCTGGTGGAAGAGCCAGCGTCATATTTAGAGGACACATAAATTTGTATACCCTTATAAAACGAGAACTGCTAAATAAGTGAATGTATACTTGGCTAAGCCTGCTACAACCTACAGCTAATAACATATGGAGGTATAAACACTTACCAGCAAATTTTAAGAAGAATAACACTGAATTTGTTCAACACTTGAGATCCTGATGAAATTATATATATATTAGAGCGCAAAACAACTTTTGGTCGCTAAAATCTCAGACTGACTGTGAATAGTTATAAGGCAGCTGTGACATATGCAAATTTATTAGTCGCAGCTCTATTTACCCAAAATTAAATTAAGTAGATACTGTCCTCTATATAGGACACTGGTCGCTAATGGGTTAAACAGCATAAGCAATGAAATTCAAAATTACAAGAAAGAACGACTACGTTTTCTTTTTTTTTATAACCCCTCCCAAACTGAATTATCGCAGTATATTTGAAATATAGCATCCCTAGTTGGAAAAGTAAATTCCGTATTTTTTCGTAGTTTTAATTTTTACGGATCTATGGTAGCTTATGGAACAAAACTTTTAGAAGTTATAGTGTTTAATAAGATCTTTCAAATTGAATTATTTTATCTGAATCAATTGAAAAAAAATTTAATCTTCTTTAAACCGTCGCCATTTTGAAACTATATGAACCGATTTTGCTTGTATGCGAACTTGTCTGAGATTTTTTGTGGATACATCCATGTGCCAACTTTCATCAAAATCGATCCGAAAATTTAGCCTCTGGCTTGTCCATAAGTTTCGTTATACCTAAATATATAAATAATAATGAGTTTTCCAAAGTATCATAAAATATAAAATGTATAGGCTAGAGGTCACGCTCCAAGCTAGAAAATTCAGTAGCTACTGAGTTGTGATTATGAATACGGCTGATAGAATTTTCGATAAAAGCATCGACATTTGATGCACAATATTTTTTGTATTCATCTACTGTACAATCCAATACAAATAGATCCAAGAATAAGACTGTAACTAAATTTGAAAAACTCCAGGAAAAACTTCAGTTACTGGTTCAACAAAATATGTTTTTTTAATAGAACAAAATAATTAATCTTGGTTTCGGAATTTTACGGAGTTAAAAATATATACAGGGGATCGTAAAGTATTTTTAATACTTATTTAAAATTGAGTGATTCAATGAATATCAAGTCTGTATAATAATGCGTCATATAATTGATAAATTAACCTTCAAATTTTTGATGTTATCTATGTTCATTTTTGTTGGTAACTTTTTGTTTCATGTTTCAATAAAGATGGGGTTATTCCAAATGGGTATTAAAACTACAATATATGTATGAAGATTGCTGTAGGGACTGTATTGACTGTATTGATACCTATCTTTCACAGGGTGGCCTATTAATAAAGGACGCCAGCTATATCTCAGGATCAGTCAATCGGGCGACCCTAATAAAAAAATATTTTAGGTGTAAATCGGCCAAAAGAAACAGCTTAAAAATATTAACACTGCGATGTAGAAAGCACTGTTTTAACCATAATTAACCCATTATATCCTATAGTGAAAATATTTTTTTGTAATAAGACTTTTTTTTCTAGTCATGTTTTTTCTATATGTTGTAAAATAAAGGGTGGGAGGAGGAGCAAATGCTGAAAAAAAATTTTTTTTTGTTTGTCTGACCTATGTTGAACAACTAGTTTCATGTCAAAGCTATTTTGGGTGCTTCTTCTTACATAATATAAATATTTCCAATTCTATTGTATTGAAACATCGACAACTTCAATAAAAATTAAAGAACACTATGAAATTTTGTTACGTGAAAATGAAGGTTTAAATATATTTTTAAATAAGCTTTTCACGTTCTTTCTTCCTAATGAAACATAAAAATACTATTGCATTTGAAATTTTCGAGAGAATCATGACAATCTGCGACTTTGTCATAAAGCGCCATCTACCAACTCGGAAAACAATTAAATAAACTTTAAAAGGAAATAAAGTTATTAAACATAGGTTATACTTGAAAAAAGTTAAGTATTCAGTTTTTTTCAAACCAACATTTGTCCCTTCCCCCACATGGGATAACTATGATTAAAACAGTGCTTTCTACTTAACGATATGAGTTACGCCCACCACGATGCTAAGTAGAAAAGAAGATTGGGAAAGGGAGTCTACATCCCAAGCCCTTAAGAAAAATACCATCAAATGGTACACAGATGGTTCTAAAACCACGACGGGGACTGGCGCTGGAGTATTCGCGCCTGGCACCAAATGCTCACTACCGTTAGGCCGCTGTCCAAGCATCTTTCAGGCAGAAATACTTGCAATCGAAAGATGTGTGGAAATGAACCTAGAAAGAAACTATCAGAAATGTGATATAGCCATACACTCTGATAGTCAGGCTGCGATTAAAGCACTGAGCTCCCATATCATCGATTCTAAGATAGTATGGGTGTGCCGAAGAAAACTCAACAAAATCGGCAAGAATAACAAGGTCTATCTAATCTGGGTTCCCGGCCACTCCGGAATCAAAGGAAATGAAGAGGCCAACACACTTGCCAAAAAAGGAGCACAAGCTCCTTTTATTGGCCCAGAACCTTTCTGTGACACAGGTAAATGTACCTACAAGAAAGAGTTCCAAGAGAAGGAAGAAACCGAAAGAGAAAACCTCTGGCGGAATCTTCCTGGGCTGGATCATTCCAAAAAGTTTCTTGGAAACTTTGACACTGCGAGATCTAAGAAACATCTGGATCTTAGCAAGAATATGCTACACCTGCTCACTAGATTCCTTACAGGACATTGCCGCCTCAGGAAGCACCTGTCGAGATTGGGTCTAGCAGAAAACGACGAGTGCAGATTCTGCGGGGAAGAGGAGGAAACTCCGGATCACCTGGTGACGGAATGCCTCGCAATAGCCAGCCAACGCATAAAATGCTTTGGACAAGAAACTGTCAGTAGTGAGGAAGTAATCCGCTTGAAGCCATCCCAGATACTGGAGTTCATTAGAACTCTGGAACTGGAGGGCGAGCTGTAGAAATCGAAATAGCGAGAACAGCTCTGACGGGGGGCACAATAGACCTAAAGGTCGCAGTGCATTGAAACCCCCTTTCAATCTACAATCTACAATCTACGCCCTCTAGCGGTAGACTTAGCAATTTGCAAATATTTTCCGGCTTTTAATTTTGGCCAATTTACCCCTAATTTTATTTCTCCGGGTCGTCCGATTAACGGATCCTGAATAAAAAATTGCTAAACAGCAAACAAATAAATTACTTTATAAGTTTTCCTGCTTAAATTTTCATTTTCAGATTTAGGAAGGTTATAAACCAAACGAATGCTTTGACTAGTATAAACCAACGCAGTATTATCCGCGAATGTGTAATATTAAGCGCTTAAACCTGCAATTTTCAGGCTGAGCACATAGAGTATAACAATGGACCTAAAACGCTACCCTGTGGTACACCTGACTTTGTATCTAACATATCATATCAGTCCATCAAGACTGACAAATTGTTTTCGATTTTTTAGAAAAGATTCTATCAAGAACAGCATTTTACCACGTAATCCCATTTGTTCAAGTTTTTTTAGTAGCATATCAATATTAACTAAATCAAAGGCTTTTTTTAGATCCACAAACACAGCAACAGGGTACCTTTTTTGATCAACATTGTGGCAGATAAAATTCAAAAGATCAACTGATGCATTTTCAGTACTACTATGAGTAGATAGACAAGGCGGTTTCCGTAGCGGAAGTGACCTGTCAACCACAGAACACAAACTGAGAACAGCGTAGTGACAGTGACACGGAATAGCATGGGACAGTGACAGATGACAGTGACATGGAACACAGTGACAGATGACAGTCAGCATGGCGCCATGTCAGCGTGAGGAGATGAGACATGAAACATGATATGGGGACATGAGACGTGGAACATGAGGCATCGCAGAGTGACAGCTGTAGCATGACGCCATGTCAGCATGGGGGCATGAGACATGGGATATGATAGCATCCGTCATAGAGACAGACTTATTCGTATGAAGGAAAAAATAAAAATCAAAATTTTCAATATGTGTATATTACAAACAAAATTACAAATTTTTTAAATGGGGGGTGATTCTGTTTGATGGGATCTCATTACGTTGACGAAAACGTGTGGGATTTTTGAACACTTTCTCATTCCAATCATCGGTGGTGAGAGGATTGATAGTCATATCATTGAACAAGGTGAATACCTTCCATTTTTCCTCAAAAAGTTTAGAATATTTTTTAATTCTTCCAAACGTCGAATGTGTTGCTCCAACCTTTCTTTCAACATGATCATCATCGTAAGTCTATGACTCTCAGACTGAAACTGCTGTCAGACAAAAAAACTTGTTGTTTCTTGTATGCACCCCTCGCCCCTCCAAAAAAAATAAAAAAACATTTTTTTTAAATCTCTCTATTGCTCACATAAAGGTGAAGTATTACAAAACCATTTACATAATTTATCAACATTTCTAAGACTACAATTATAGAATTGACTGTTGCTATATGTGTGGTGCATACATGATATAAATCCACTATTTTTGAATGTTGGAACAGTGTGCCATGAGTTATCAAATTCCTCCAAATTGACAACGCTACTAGCTTGCTCTCCATAGTAGTAGTAAAGTTTATCATCCAATAATTGCTTCTTCTGATGTCCTCGCACATAGATGAGATCAATTTCGTTGAGATTTTCCTTCAGAATATCATCAGCGCTTCGTATGGTATAAAGCCAAAAGAATATTTGAGGTTATGTACATTCTTCTCAAGATAACAAATGTTACATCGGTCTGCTTTACTTAGCGATGAGAACGGTGTTGGTGGTAATAACAATTAATTACCATATAGATGTCCAATCCTTAAGGCAATTTCTTTGGGATGGAATTGGTGCTCCACATTGAAGCCTTGAATGTCTACAAAAGCTATCCTTATCTTTCCTCGACGATGGTAGAACTTAAACTGAGGATAGAGGTCTTATGTTCTTAGTTCCATCTCTTTATAATTTCACTGAGAGGGTGTTGTTCAATTATGTTATCGTGAATGATGATACAATAGACACAAGTATTTGCGGGAAAACCTTTAGACGATGCTTCTATTTCAAGCTTGACATCAACACTTGAACTTTTCACACTTTCATCTCGGTGAGAACAATCGATGGTAAATAGAGTTTTTTTTTTCAAATTCAGTGTAACTTAGCAGCGGTGTATGTAGATAAGAGTGTTTGTAGCTTTTTCCAAATTGAGTGTAGTTGAAGTAAGCTTCAATGAAATTTCCCTTATCGAAGTCCAAATACATTTTTTCTTTCGGATAGTTTTCACCGTTCAGCGTCAAGGTGATATTCATATTGTTTGCATGAGAAAATTTCGTAGTATCGTTATTCACTTCATTCTTTTTATGATCAGTCTGGAAACACACGATGACATAGCGAGGACTTTTTAAAAATGATGAAGTTTTCACCGACCAAATTTCGTTGCTGGCTCCTTTAGTGAGAGCAGGCAACATGTGAATTTCCCATTTTCTAAATGGTATCAAGATAGGAGTGTCAGCTTTGATTGCCTTTAAAAGTTGCAATTTAATTTCATCGTTTGGATGCAATCTTTGCACTTTAAGCTCGATATTTTCAATTTCCAATTGTACTTCAGTTGCAGCATCGGTGATGGTAAAGCATTGATTACCATTTTGAGCACGCACTAATCGAATGGTATGTTTTCCATATACGACATGTTCATAGTCATTAAAAATATTCAACAAATGTTTTAACGGAATGAGCATACTAAATAACAAAGTATCTTCCTTGATGATATCAGCATTGTTATCTGAACTCCAAGTCGCTATAGTCAAGGGTTTAGACTCTTCTACGCTATAGCATAAATATCCTCGAACAGTACTCACAATTCCAACATCACGAACTTATTCCAACTCTTTACCATTTTGCTCGGAGCTAATGGATTGAAATATGAAAGCGCCAGCATTATTGACAAAAGATACATCTACAGTACCCGTTGTGCGCTTGATTTTTCCACTAATATGTAACAGACTTGCGTAAAGAGCATCGAAAGCATCCGATTGATTAATGCTAATTTCTATAACATCATTGTTGCGGAAAGATTTAACGTATGGATAGTAGGTACGCCATTCATCTTTTTGAATTGATGTGTCCATTTGAGGTTTTTGAAAGATGTTGAACACTTGCGGAAATAACATTGTAGCCTAAGGATTTGAGAAATCGGATATTTTTCACACTGAGTTTACGATGACTACCACGACGGCTTATTCGTAGGTAGGTGTATTTTATAAAAACTTAGTACCATAATAAGTAAATAATTTTGATCCAAAATTTTAAGTGTTACATTATGAATCTCGTCTGTAGTGATGGGTAGATAAATGAGAGGATTTGGACTTTCGTCGATAGCGTAACCAGGATCTTCTCTGATAGCAAATTCGTAGATTGTGTGCGAAGGTCTATCGTTGTAGAAGGCTCCCGAAGTAATGTTGGAATCGATGTGTATGGTTCGTACTTTTATAATGTTGACAGGCTGATCGGACATGTGAGTAACATTTTTTGGTAGAATCTTAGGAGAGTATCCCAATATCTGTGTCAAACTATAGTTCGGAGTGAAATCAATATCAAAATATTTACAAAAAATTTCACATTTCCGGTCCAGGAGTAGTCTTAGGACATGCGTTTCCCCCTGCATCCTATGCTTCATGTGTTGAAGTTCATATAGAAGCTGATGAAAATTGGCAATATATTGATGATGATGGAAACATGATTGGTGATGGAGGGATAAATCTGCTAATGGTACTGGTACATGAGATTGGACATTCTCTAGGAATAAGTCACAGCCTAAATACTCATGCAGTTATGTACCCGTTTTATCAAGATGCAGCAAACAGTCTACACGAAGATGATAAATTAGCAATTCAAAAGCTATATGGCAAACCGAGGCAGACTCCTAATACAACACCAAAAACAACACAGCAGCAACCTTCTCCAGAAGATATTAGCTCTACATTTAACTTGTGTGATGTGAAATATCCTGACGTAATGTTTTCGCATTTTCACCAGGATTCCCCAACCATAAATTATACATAATTTCTGAAAATCGCTTGAGGAAAATAGACATAAATGCTAATAAAAAAGACGATAAAATTCATCAATCTGAAAATCTATATCATGATTATTTAATTAACACTGGAATAACCAAAGTGAGTCACGCTTTTCAAATTTCTCTACTACTATACTCTCTCTACACTATTACTATATACGAACGGTATTGATCGCATGTAGTCGCGACGCACAGCTGAGCTTAAAAAGGCACTCAGATCGGGTAGTCGGAATGGCCAATGTCGAAGGTAGCGTCGGTTTCGGGTTGTGTGATGCAACCAAAAAAAAAACCTCTATTGCCAGATGCTTTTAGTTAGCTGCTATAAATGATACCGTCAGATGGCTCGAATAGAAATATCTCGTAAAAGTGCTCTAACACCTTTTATTTGAAACTCTCCACACAAGAAATGTGAAATGCTACAACGATTAGGCAATTTATGATATTGGAATTATATTATGACTTAAATTGCTCTTGAATTTCATGTTCGGAGCTATGCTATAAAATCCATGCTGTAATTGGAAAATTCAATTTTCCCCCTATTATTTCAAATAATTATTAATTAAGGCCAGAATGGATATTTCATTATTAACGTTGAACACTATGGCCAAAATAATTATTATAATTATAGTATTGATGAGCATATAAAAGTTTCTGAAAGTGAAATCTTGACAGTTATTCCCAAAACCTTTTTAAATCTAATAATTACAAAAGTCATTGCAGAGACAAGTGCATATTACAGAGCGACAGGTATATTTAGAATACCTAGTGATTGCCCAATGGTTGAAATTTGAAGCTATTATTATATTATATTACTATCAATAAACTAAGTAACTCTTCGTCTCGAGATATTCATGGCCTAAATAGCAGAATAATAAAAGCAGTTGCATATGAAATTGTCCTACCACTAACCGACTTGGTAAATCAAATCTTCATTGTTTCAGAAACAACTGGTAATTTGTTAGTTACATTCATTTAAAAGGTGACCATGTGAAAGAATATCTACTCTTTACTATTCTGTCAATCATTGATAAAGTTTTAGTATACCAATAAAATCATATTCTTAAATTTAAAAGATTTAGGTATGTATTTTTTTAGTTTTATCAACTACTACTCATTGCTCTTGTTTCAGGGCACTATATAGAGTTTCTCTTTATTACAAAAATATACCAAATAGAATCAGGATCAATTGTCTTGGATCAACCATTATTATTCTTGAATATAATTGCAATTTCGTCTCAAAGATATAAGTATTTGCCAAACGTACAATTACGTACCTTTCTATGATTATTTAACACCTACCTACCAACACTCATTATCAATTCAGAATTATGAATGTAGTATTTCCAAAAAACTCATAGCAACCAAAATTATTTATAATATGAATTTTGAGTATATTTATAAGTTTCGAACTCAGAGACTTAATAAAGTTGAGGATAATATATCAAACACGTGTTGTTGCAGTAATGAAAACTGTAATTAAACACACAATATAAAATACAACACCTATTTACAATTTCTATAACTATTATAATACCTGAATGAACACAATTGTCGGTTCTATATCTTGCTCGAAAAACAGGAATTACCCCATAAAATAATTCCATAGGTAACATGACAATGAAACAGTCCAAAATAAATAGATCTAAGAGTACTACTACCTACTAGTTTTTTTCAATCTACGAAACAAGAATATCTGTCCAGGACAAAGCAAAGAATTGGCTTCGAGGTAGGAAATCAGCCTTTTCTAACCAAACCAAACTATTTTCAGAGCATCAGGAAAAAATCCAAGTGAAAAGCAGTCGTTGATTAGGATTGATAACGGATGAGCGATGATATCAGCAATGGCTTTTAAGATCGCACTATTCATTCCATAAAAATCTGGACAACTCGAATCTTTTAAAGCTCTTGTGGTTTTCAAAACCTCATCGGGAGTAACAGGAAGAAATGAAAAGAATTTACTGGTATTTTAACGTTTTTCAAAAGGTACGTTGGCTCATGATTTATTTTAGGTAATGACGAAATTGAATTATTTGCGATTTCACTAAAATATTCATTAAATTCATTTGCTGAGATAAGGGCTTCGGTTTTTTGTAAGGATTTCTATTACATTCGAAATTGCACAGCCGCCATGAGTGTCTGCTAATGTTTGACGACTTGGTCAAGAAAGTATCATATGATTTTTTTTTAGCTTCCTTGACAGACCTGTAATCTTTCAGCAATGTTTTATAGGCGATAAAAGTTACTGGATCTTTGTTGACATTGTAGATACATTTCACATTTGCGACCATACTTCGTTTGTAATGCAGATCAGCATTGAACCAGCAAACGGGCGATTTTCGTTCATTACTGATTTTATATTTTTTTAAAGGGAAAATTTCTTTGATAAGGGTACTCAACATTTCTAGGAATTGATCTGTTAGAGTATTGGGGGAATATATGTTGCTATAGAAGATATACCAGTTAAAATTTCCCAAAGCATATCTTAGATCTCTTAAACCTGAATGAAAGGTTTTTCGATTAAAGAGTATGTTATTCCTTGATTTTAAAACAAAGTCAAAACACATAAGTTGACCAAGGTGGTCTGATAAGCAAGGATCCAGAACACTAGACTCGAACTGTTTGCTGTCGAAATTCCTGATAATATTATCGATGCACGTGGCACTATCAGGACTTACTCTCGTAAAATCAGAATGGTTAAATACAAGTCTAAAGAAGATAATAAATTCGTCAAATCTGTTAACTTTGCTGAGGGGTTCACGAAGTTAACATTGAAATCACCAGCAAGTATTACTTTCTTGTCAATAATTAACACATTTTCTAGAAAATAGCTGAAAGAAAAAAAAACTCTCGAAGTTACCCTTGCACGATCTATATAGCGTAGCAATCAAAATACCTGAGATTTCTACTTCACAAGGTCCTCAAGGTCGATTTCCCTGGAATAATCTTTGAAGCACAAGGGTCTTGAAACTAAAGAATTTCTCACGAAAATTGCCACACCTCCGTGAATATGAGTTATAGTCTTGATATCTTCCTCACTGAGCCAATGTTCAGATATATAAAAAATATTAAAACTATGTATATTTGTGAAAGCAATCAATCCATCAACTTTATTCGATAAACATTGAATATTAATGTGAAAGAAACTCACCTCCCTGGGGTTGCAATTGCGAAAACTTTGTGGGTTGCTACTTTATCGTTTTCGTAACCTGCCTTCTGTGAAAATACTTATTCACCCACGTTCCCTTTGGCCATACAGAGGGATCCATTGCTTTCTCCACGTTGGCTTCATGGATAGTAACTTTAAAAGATGAATAAAGATTCGGGAACCGGGAGTTGATCACATTGAACTTCTGGGAATAACGGTTTTAGTATAGAGGTGAAATCTTCCGAAGTTGTTTCAGGATGCATTTTGTAAGCATGAAGAAAATACATTTTAGATGCACACTTGATTTTGGAACCGCTGGGAAGGTCCATCTGGCCAACGATTGCAGGTCTATTCGGAGATCTTTTCTTAAAATAGACGAGAGTGAACTCGTCTGATTGGCCCGAAAAAATCTCTGCAAGCAATGCTTAATTAAATTGGTGCTTGGAGTTTCCTGTAAATTATGTAACTCATACTGCACCTAAAAACGTCTCGGCACGGTCACGTAAATATGCAATTCATTCTGAGCCACCCGTTATTATGTGAATTAGTAAGCAGCATTTGATGTTACAGTTTGAATACCCATCGAATGGCGTTTCGTCACGATTCCTGACGTCATCTGCCATTTTACGCATGTCGTAAATAGTTTGAATTAAATTTTAATACCTAAACCCAAAACACTGACAGTACTGACATATTTGTTGAGGGGTGTGTAAAACATATTGACAAGGCAATATTCGTTAAAGGCACCGTTTAAATATATTAGAATATCTGGGTCCAAACATATTCTTATATCATTGACGGTTGGGGATTAGTTTAACTATTGCACCTCTTTAAAAAGACCCAATATCGCAGCCCCCCAAAAAGCGTTGAAATTAAGCTTCGGAAAATTTAAATCTTAAAATAAATAATATTAAAATCTGTTTTTGTTTCTTTTTGTACACCATCTCATCTCATCTTTGGGAGAAAAACCAGCAAATGAATAAATTTATTTATGATAAAACACCCAATTCCGCAATTTAGCATTCCTTTGAATAAAATAAATGAAGTGAACAAAATTTTTACAATTCATCATCAATAAAATCACTGAAACACATTAATTATCACAGGCAATATATCTGAAGCATCGATTTGCCTTTCTCTCTCCCAAGTTTCTGTTATAAGGCTCTCAGTGTGCCTCATATAATTACTCCATTTTGTAGATATTACGTGAAACAAAAAACATATATGTATCAGAGTATTCTGTTTTTTAGCCCTCTTGGCTTAGTAAAACAAACGCAACGAACGTTGTTATTTTTAATTTCAAATATTTTTTACTAACTTGACCAAGTGCATCATTCCAAATACCCAAAACAACGGCACACGTGACCGGTCTGACAGAAGTAATTTTCCCATCATACTATCGCTTGCACTCGGACCATGGTAGACGTAAAATACGATAACCATATTGAAGTGCCATTTCATTCATTCTATTGAAATTAAAATTATAGTAGTAAAGTTTGTTTTACGATATATTCTAGACGTTTTGGCTTTGAAGGAAGGGCATCATTTATACATTTTTTTTCAATTGAATTTGAGTAAGGTACCTTCGGTAATTATTGCCATTTGCGTAATATTACCACCCGGATCAAAATCCTGACGTCTATTGAAACATTCTTTAGTATAAGATTTACCTAAATCGTTTTTTAGGTAAGTCTCGCTTCAATATATTCCAAATTTCGTGTATCATTGCTTTTTTCGAGTAAAAGAGTCCTTTAGAATCTAACCAATCAGTCAAAATTTTTTTGGTTAATGATTGATTGGGCATCTTTTCTACAAATCCACAATGGTAAGGTGCATTGTCCATAATGATTAATGAGGGCTCAGGTAAATTGATTAAGATTGGTCTTCAAACCACCTTTAATTTAGGTAAAACATGCTAACAAAACTGACATTCCATTATTTTAAACCTCTTATACGTTATGTGCTGCCATCGACACTGCGTTACTTACTTTTCAAAGTTTTGACTGTTCATAGAATCTTGATAATCCCCTGATTTAGTCCCTGATCTAAAGACTAGGCTTGCATTTTCCACAAATCCATCTGCAGAACCAGCGTGTAGAATAATGTAGCGGACACCATCTCAAGATTTTTTTCTTACTGTTTTAAGGAATCATTTTCCAACTTTTTCCAAACCCTCCTTTAGTGTAAATCCATGTTTCATCAAAAAACTGGTTTTAAAGGATACGGCTGCGTTTTATTTTTATTTAAAAATTGTAACGTTTTCGGGCTATGTGTGGGTGCTCCATTAATTATTTTCTGTTCGATTCCGAACACTTCTTCCATTTAAATTTCACTTCATGTAATGATTCAGTAAGGGTACGAAGAGATATTTTGACTTGGTCAATATTCTGAAGTTGTTTTTGTAACTCCCTTACAGTAACACGTTCTCCTGTTAAATAATATTTTAATTAATAATTTTTACGAAAACTTAATATTATATACCTATATTTATACTTTAGGTAAATACAGCTATTACTTACCAGCAGAATACATAGCATTTACTTTTAATTTAAGAGTATGCTCATTAATTTTGTAAAGTGGAGCTCCATCACTGCCAACATGAGCAGCATGAACTTTATTGGTCCAAATCCATCGTAACTCCTTTGCTTGAGATCTTTTGTTCACCTTTATTCAGTCCTCTCGTAGAAATCGTTATCGAAGTAGGGGTGCATGGGGATTTGGTAGGTTTGCTCAAGAAGATACTTAATGACAGTGAGGCATTCGGCCGGGTGAAAGGTTACTCTACCATCAGGGAGTTGAGTAATAGATTAGTAGGACCCAAAAAGAATATCTAACTCACAGCTTTCTCTATATCAAGCCTGGAACTATAAATGGCAACACCGCGGAATCTCGAAGCGGTATTCCTATCTATCGCTGTCATACGACATATTGCAGATTTATTTACGATTTCTTTTTTATGATATTACGTCTCATAGGTACGTTAAAAATTACAAAGGATAATCTGCTTTGTCATCTAAATACCCAAAAATGATGCGAAGATAAAATGATAATTGAACGTTAACTTAATCTGCACACTAAAATCGGATATTCAGAATACACATTATCGTAAAAGTCAATGTTACACAATAGTTATTTATCTATTTCCATCTGAGCCACCTTCCCAATTAAAGAAATATGTTAATATTTTAAGTATATTTTTATTTGGAAGTTATCTATCGAATTAAGTAGGTAATAACAGTATCTACTAATAACATGTAACTTCCAGAAATTGAATTAGTCCCCGCTTTTTGCCAGGGTACGGAATGTGGTTTGGTGTGAGTTTAAATGGAAATGGTTATTGGTAGTTGGTGGTTGGAGTAGGGTATCAGTTAGGTAGAAGCATATAAATATAACAAATACAAAATAAATAAACAATATAAGCTCTTAATATCAAACAAAATAGAAATGTTCTCAATGAAAAAAATACAATTTCTATAGCTGAAAAAAAATCACTCTATTTAAAACTAAATAGAAACAAAAGTTATAATTCGGTAAAATAACAGAAGAGTAGTTTTTCCTTCTTTAAGTGAATAAAATTGGAAATTTATAATTCATAATGGTTATATTTATTTATCTTATTTAATTATTTTGAAAGTTTTAAGTTTCTTTATTTTGATTTTGTCACTATTCTGTTCGCGATTTTTGGTCATTTGTTCTAATCTGCTCCACAGCATGATTATTTTGTGTTTTGACATAATTATTCAAGGGCGTGTTAGCGAATATTGAACAAATATTGCTCAAAATAATACTACGATATTACTTTTGCAGGGTTTTAAACTTTATTAATAAAGATGATCAGAAGAGATGCTTCTTATTGTAAGACCGTTAAACAAATCTTTCTGGTTTTGATTACCGAGGAATTTTTCTTCTAATTCACTTGTCATTCATAATGAACTCTAAAATAGCATAC
Organism: Crioceris asparagi; assembly: GCA_958507055.1. NCBI lineage: Eukaryota > Metazoa > Arthropoda > Insecta > Coleoptera > Chrysomelidae > Crioceris > Crioceris asparagi. The sequence continues at coordinate 19,189,832 of OY293832.1, forward strand.
ACGTGGAAGAAAATTATTGTTACAAAATTGGTAGGTAAAGATAGACCTCCGCGCTGTAAATCATTAAAATAATGATGATTAGTGAAGTTACGTTGACTGAACTCTTCGGATGGAAAAAATACACTCAAAACAGAACACTTCTTTGATATTGAATGGGCTGCATATCCTGAAATATAAATTTTAACTGTCTCGTCTACTTCACATTCGGACAATGACAATTACTGATAATAACAAACTTTACATTCTTCCAAAATCAACCAACGCTGGTTTCTCGTTAATCGTTAATTCCAAAATTTGGAGAGTCAGTCCCCGAAATTTTGAATTTTGCTCTGATATCAATGAATGAGAATCGCCCCCCGAATCTGAACCACTTATCTTACTCTAGCGTCCTTTTCTCTTTCTTGAAAGTTGAATTACAATTACATTCAGGTAACGTCTAGGTATTGTTATCACAGAATACTATCAGTTCACTCACGTTACGTTATGAAAACTTTTTATTACGTACTTATTATACCGAGTATTAAACTATTATCCCACCGAATACAAAATATAACCTAATTTAACAACGCCGGAGTATGGTCGATCAAATCAGAAACAGGACTATCACATTGTTGCCGTTGTTTCTTATTTCCAGGCTTGATATAAAGAAGGCTGTGCCTAACTATATAAGGCAATACACGACCAAGGCAAGAAAATTACGATTAAAAAGGGCGCGAATACAAGTAGCGTGCTCTGTAGCACCTAGGTACCTAATCTCAACTTACAAAATTGCCAATTTCGCGAATGTAGGTACTTACTTATTACTTATTACTATTTTGTTATGCAAAATCTATTCCACTTATGAATTTTACACCAAACATCATTTAACATACGTTTTAGAAAAATTGTATAGGTAGCTACCTTACCTTTGAATACAGCCTCCAGTTTCTCACTCAAACCCCATTCTTGTAATTTATTAGCGACAAACTCGTCCATTTTTGTCACACTCACTAGCTATACCATGGACGAATTTTTCTGAATCTATGAATCCATGTTTCCTTACTGGACTGAACTATGAACTGCTGCTGACGCTGACTGACCCTAACCACAATTAGTGTTCCCAAATCAGTAACCCAGCAACCCACAAAAACCTGTACATCGCACCACCAGAAATTCACCAGAAACATGAGCGTAGTTATTGTTTTTTTCAATGGTGGAAATCCTAGGAAAGTTGTGTCGAAAACAGAAAACAATGGAATAGATAGAGGAAACAAATACTCATATGGAAACTATTTTAATTTTATCATATTAATGTATATACCAGCAAGTTGGAAAAGCTATGTAAATAAAAGAAGATTCTAATTTCAATGACATATCTATTAAGTGTGTTGAACATAATACAAATATGAATTAAATACATATGAAGGTATTTATAATAATATAAATTTAAAGTCAAATTAATCTCTTTCTCATGTCTACAATTCGAGCATGCTTCATTATAGCAGGACCTCATTGGTTGGGCTGAACAAAAAATCATATATCAAAATTAGGAATTTCAAATTCTAACTCATTGTCGTAACTTCTATTGGTCTTTATTTTGTTAATAACCTTATCTGGCAAAATAAGTTTATTACAGCAAATCTCATTTCTCTTCTACTTTGATTGAGAGAATGGCTTGGAGTAATGGTAATTGCATTCTGTTTCTGACTTTACTTTTCACAAAATTCATTTTACTAAAGAGTCTCTCAACTTCTGCATTTGAATGTGAAATTATCAACATCTCTAGAGCAAATTTGCTAAATCTTGGAATGGATTAGTCATCTTTGTAAGCAGCCACCTCATACCAGAATAATTTTGTACTTGTGAGTTGTGTCCATTTTAACAAATGTATGTTATTCTATTGTCTTTCTAGTATTTCTTTTTCTGGGTTAGTTTTACCCAGTTCTACTAGAATCTCTGACAACTGCATTTTATTTTGTTTTAGTGTTTTTTGAACACTAATACAACGATTTTTTTGTTAAAAGCTGCAAATTTGATGGCATTCTATTTTTCATTTGAGTAATTAAACCTTTTGTGAAGTCTATACACCTCTGCCTTATATCTTCTTCATCTTTAGTAGTAATCAGAGAACTATTTTTTAGTTCTCTAATTTTATTTTCGAAATTAAAACCTAGATAACAATGCTTATCTATGTGATCATTTGCAATAGGTTCCTCTGAGCAATAATCAATTCGTAGACCAGGTCGTACTATCTTTTGTATTAAAGACTTTAACAAGACCGTTAATTCATGCAATTCTTTTGTTGAGTCAATGTCATTGCTTTCGAACAATTTATTTACTCTCTGTATATCTGTAATTAAAGGTCGCAAAATAATAAGAAGGCTTCATTTTTTCCATCTCTATAATGTTATATAACATTTCAGCACAAACATTTCTCGTTTAATCTTGTAATCCGAAAATGTGTCCTCAATTCCACCCATTGATCCAAAATTCTACATACCGCTGACTGATTCAATTGATAACCATCTTGTTCTACATGCCTGTGCTATCTTCTGAGGGTCATGATTTTCGTTAAATGTATTATGAAGTATCTTATAGGCATATCGTCTCTGACTAGACAACTGAACCAATAATAAGTTTCCTGGATTAAGAATTCAAGATTTCTGGTCAAAAATTGTTTGGTTGCAGCGGAAACGACCAGTTGCAAAGAATGACAAACGCATCACACTAAAACAAGTTGTATTTCTTCTTTCAATTTTTGTGGACCCCGTTGTTTACACCAGTCATAACAGATGCGTTATCGCTACCCAAGCCAATTATTCTCTCAAGCGGTAGATGATATTTATTAAGTTGTTTTAATACAGCTTGTTATACCATCTGCATTACACTCTTCTAACGGCGCTAAATCTAAATAGGAAGTCATAATTTTGATTATATTATTACTATAGTATAATATAACAATTCCCATGTAATGTTGAATTGTAATGTCTGTGGATTCGTCTATCAACAGGCTATATGCATCATTATCTCCAATATCAAGAATGAGTTCTTCAACAAAATGAGGTGCTAGAACATTTTTATAATACTAGAGCATTTAGTTGTGTGCATTTGTAACTGATCTGCACAACAAAGCCAGTTGTCTTCCGATTTAACGGTAAAACTAGTTTTACAAATGTCCACTAAATGATTGGCTAAATGAATGCCGTATGTTGGGCTATAAACAAAGATAATTTTCCCTCTGCAACTTTGCAGCTTTGAGTTGCGTTTCTTTAGGAAAATTAATCTGCAATTGTGTTGTCCCTGACACAATTACACTATTTTGTTTATGTTTAATAGAATTAGCATGCAATTTCAAGTCACCTTAGTGGTAACGTAACGTTTTATGACATATTATGCACTCAGCTATAGTTCCGGCTGTGCTTTCCAAAAAACAGCCATTCTTTTAGAATTGGGTCCTTTAATGTGTTGATGGGTTACTCAGTGTAAAAATACACACACATATATATATATATATATATATATATATATATTTTATATTGGATTCTTCTTTGAAGACTTTTTAAAAAAAACTTTATTTACTTTAACAAATTTATTAGTCGACTTAATTTTGAAATAACAGGCCGAAAATGAGACAAGTACAGCAAAGAGTTCTACTTTACTAATTTTTTTACGTACTAATCCGACGATCGCTCTTGGATGTCTACTTAAATAGTTTTTTAGGTGCAAGCTAAGCAGTTTCTAGGATGTTATTATCGAATTAGATTGCACCGTTACAATCTATGAATAATCCTATGTTAGATGATATGATTGTTATGACAGGAAGCTGAAATATGAGGTTTCATACTGTAAGGCAATATGTTAGCTTTGAAAGATGAAATTTAATAATTGTACGTGGATTGTTCTAGAATAAATTATAATGTCGTCCATATAGGCAAGACATCTCTCATTCTGGATACCAGTAAAGATGTTGTCCATGACTCTTTGAAAAGTGGACGGGTTTTTCAAACCAAACGGCATTCTTACAAATTCGTAATGTCCGTTTTCTATGGAAAAAGCAGTTTTGGGAATGTCTATTAGATCTATTTCAATCTGGTGGAACCCAGATGCAAGATCTAAAGTTGTGAAGTATTGACACTGACCTAATTGATCTAGCAGATCGGTGATATTTGGCAAGGGGTATTTTTCATTGACAGTAAGCTCATTAAGTTTCCTATAATCAATAACAACGCGCCATTTCTGCTTTCCCGATGCATCTATCTTTTTAGGGACTACCCAGACGGGGCTTGACCAAGGCGAATTTGATGGTCTAACAATTCCTCCTTCTAACATTTTAGATACTTGTGACTTAACTTCTTGCTTATGGATCTGGGGATAACTATACGATTTCGTGAATACTGGTTTTGAATTACTTTTATCGATTGAATGTTTAATTTCGTTCGTGAATGTTAAATTATCTCCCTCTAAATAAAATATATCAGAAAAATCGAGACAAAGTCGGGTAATTTCTTCCTGTTCCTCGAAATTCAAATGATCTAATCTTAATAAATTTTGAATGTCATAATTTCTATTACTATCTATATTGCTAGAATTACAGTTATTTAATGAAAAATATTGAATAGGTTCTAATTTTGGTATAATATCTACACACATTTCAATTTCATTAGGGTTTAATACGAAGCATAAAAATTCACCATTTTCATTGACATGAACTAAAGCATTAGGCAGTTTTACTTTATCCTTCTCAGTTGCTAGCAGGATAGCATCTGTGTTTTCGAGATTGCATTTTAATTTACAGATCTTTTCTATTTGTTCTATAAAGATTTTATTAGACACTTCATGCTTTTTTTCAAATTAGAATGTTCTAAATTATTTGATTTTTCCCCTGCTTTAAAAAGAGGTACAGTCTTAAAACTAGTGATAAATTGTTTACGAGTGACATCTATTATACAGTTATAATGTTCTAGAAAATCCATACCTAGAAGGCCATCGAATTCAATGTCTAAATCACATACGTAAATCTTATGGGGGTCGTTATCAGCAAATGGAATGATAACAGATTGGTGAACTATAACTTTTTGATCTGTAATGCCCTGAATAACGATATTTTCTGGGGATCTATTGGTATAATTTTCGCAAGCTCTAGGTTTAAAGATTGAAATACCGGCTCCTGTGTCGATTAAAATTTTGAAAATTTTGGTTGCATCGTAAATATAGTACAGATTTCTTGAGCTAACGGTGTGAAGGGAATTTAGATATATTTCTTGTTGTTCGGGCTTTGTGGCTGATTGAAATTTAGGGTTTGAATTTGGGATGTTATTGTTTCCACTGGGGTTCTGTCTATAGGAGGGTCGTCTAGAGTAGCGTCCTGTTGAAAATTTTCCATATTTGGTTGGGTAATATGGGAATTTTCATAACAAATTTCTCTGTCACTTTCAAGATTTTGATAATATTGAAGTCCGTGGTTGTCGTCATTTTCTAGATAACAGTAATTATTGGGACCGTTATAATAATCATTATAGTGATTTTCGGGTTGTTCGTTGACGTGGAAAGTTTTCTGTTGCCTCATGAAGTTAACGTTAGGGTTATGTGGGTTTGGCAACTTTGATTGGTTGGGGTTATAATTTGGATTGGGTCTGAAATTTGGGTTTGGCTTTTGTTCCTTGTTTGGATTTGGCCTGAAACTCGGATTTTGGCCTGGGGAGTTATTTGTGAAATTTGACTGCTGTGTGAATTGTCTTTGGGTATTCTTTGGATTTTTAGGAAAATGATTATACAAATTCTGTGTATTGAATGTTCTCTGTTGGCATTCATTAAAAGTGTGTCCTATTCTTTGACAATATGAGCATTGGGGACTCGGAATTTTTCTCGGAATTGGTACGTTATTTGTAGGCTTATTATTTTGAGGTCTATGGGACTCATAGTAGGAGAGTTGTATCTCTCGCTTTATTCTTGAAATTGCGGATATCATATCCTTCGGATCACTGGCTCTGATTATTTGTCCTAACTTATATTCTAAGCCCGTTAGAAGTGTTTTAATGTCATTGAATTTATAAGGGTTGTTTGAGCGTCTTTTTCTGGTTGGGACATGTTCTGCTTTTCAATGCAAGAGAACATTTTGGCCTCGTGAGTCTGAAGCCGACTCACAAAACTAAGAGCAGATTCTCCTGGAGTTTGTTTAAATCTTTGGAGGTCTTGTATCAGTGAACTTAAATCTCTGGTGTCACCAAAGTTTGTTTCGAGTAACACTAGGATTTCTTTCCATGTTTCAGTGTTTTGCGAGTTGATTAGTTCTGCCGCGCGACCACGCAATCTATTTTTAATATGTAGGGTTAACAAATTTTTTTGTTGTCCTACAGCCATATTTTGTGCTGTTTTGCAGGCGTTAAGGAAGGTGTTTAGGAAAATTTGATTTACATCGAATTCTGGGATTATAGAAAATATCTCAGATAATTTATAAGGTTCGACGTCTTGTGAACTAGTAGTGCCAGTTGTAGCACCTGAGCGTGTTTCATTATTTATTTATTTATTTAATAAGCGTATTGGAAATATATCAAATCAGATCAAAAACAGAAATATTAAAAAAATATTAACGAACTGATTTCTATCAATAATACGAGTTGTGAGAAAAATAAAAATAATAATAATCAAAAGAGATGATTCTTTAAATAAAATGTACTCACAGTTTGTGGAGCATTTGTTGGTTGTTGGTGGAGATGAAATCCTACTCCGTAAAGCTCGCTCCTTCGGGTTAGCGTCCGCGTTTTCCCAAAGTCGGAGAGATCGTCTCGGCACCAGGGGCTTCTGTGATTTCGGTGGGGATGAAATCCGGCTCCTCAAGCGTAGCGCCAACGGGTTAGCTTGCTATCTGCTGCCTGTTCCCGATGTAGGAGAGACCGTCCTCTGCACCAGTTTCTTCTTAAACTATGTAGTTGATTTCTTCTTTGTAATATGCTTCTTTCAGCTTGGAGAATTGGTTCTTCCTTAAAGGTTAGGAAACCACCGTTGATTGGATACCAACGTTGAGGGATCCTACTGACTGCGCCAAATTTTTATATTGGATTCTTCTTTGAAGACTTTAAAAAAAAACTTTATTTACTTTAACAAATTTATTAGTCGACTTAATTTTGAAATAACAGGCCGAAAATGAGACAAGTACAGCAAAGAGTTCTACTTTACTAAATTTTATTTACTAATCCGACGATCGCTCTTGGATGTCTACTTAAATAGTTTTTTAGGTGCAAGCTAAGCAGTTTCTAGAATGTTATAAACGATTTAGATTGCACCGTTACAATTTCTATGAATAATCCTATGTTAGATGATATGATTGTTATGACAGGAAGCTGAAATATGAGGTTTCATTCTGTAAGGCAATATGTTAGCTTTAAAAGATGAAATTTAATAATTGTACGTGACTTTTATAAAAATACCAGCGACAGACTGTCGCGACGGATAAATCGAGAATATTAAATATTTAAAATATAATATATCTGGATATTTGTAATATAACAACTATCTGAATATTTCTAATATAACATATATATATATATATATATATATATATATATATATATATATATATATATATATATATATATAATGAAGATATCTATATTTCATAAATGAAAGAGTATATAATATATATAATAATGATAGATGCTCTACACCTTTGAGCTTTTATTTAGTTGGACACAACCATCACTAGAAGCGGATCACGTGATTTCAAGCTTGTTAGCTTTCATCAGCGCCACATAAGTGGAAGCTGTATCCAACTAGACAAAAGCAACTGGAAGATAGTCGGAATTTACCAGACCAGATCTACCAGCGGGACACACTTCGCGCCACCTAGGTATTGAGAGCCTAATTACGTTTAACGTAAGGATATGTGTAATGAAGATATCTATATTTCATAAATGAAAGAGTATATAATATATATAATAATGATAGATGCTCTACACCTTTGAGCTTTTATTTAGTTGGACACAACCATCACTAGAAGCGGATCACGTGATTTCAGTTGCTTTTGTCTAGTTGGATACAGCTTCCACTTATGTGGCGCTGATGAAAGCTAACAAGCTTGAAATCACGTGATCCGCTTCTAGTGATGGTTGTGTCCAACTAAATAAAAGCTCAAAGGTGTAGAGCATCTATCATTATTATATATATTATATATATATATATATATATATGATAAAATATATGATAAAATAGATTTTTGTTGGGGATGCAGTCATTTAATAAATAATAATAATAAATAATAATAATAATAATAATAATAATAACTAATGACATTTCTGATTGATGACTATGAAATATTTCCTGTTTGTGGTTAATTTTATGTAAATTCACGAATTTTGCCCCGACGAAGAGAATAAACATTCAAAGCTTGGCATAATCCAAAGAATTTTATTTATTAAATGACTGCATCCCCAACAAAAATCTATTTTATCAAATAATAAACCAGTCAAGAATTCAGAATCAAACAATATATATATATATATATATATATATATATATATATATATATATATATATATATATATATATATATATATATATATATATATATATATATATATATATATATATATATATATATATATATATATATTTGAAGGTATCTATTATTTCATAAATGAAAGAGTATATAATATAAAATTATGGATATGTGGCGCTGATGAAAGCTAACGAGCTTGAAATCACGTGATCCGCTTCTAGTGGGTGGTTGTATCTGACCAAATAAAAGCATAAATGTGTAGAGCATATCCATAATTTTATATAAATATATACATAAAATGAATTGTGAATTCTTGACTGTCTAATTAATGATGAATTTTTAATGATTGGGTTTGCAGTAGAAATGCCAATAAAATTAAAACACTTTAATCAATGTCGAGCTTTCGGTAACGCTTGTTACCTTTATCAGGACAAACTAAAATAACAACAAATTAATTATAACAAAAAATATTATTAATATGAACTACTTACAATCGTGAGATTAATGAAATTTAGCAGCTACAAACATTTGTTATTATGCATTTAACTTTATGATTGAGTTTTTTAAGTTTCATAATTACAACCTAACTTAAATAATGTTGATAGAATTTTGGAAATGTCTTTAAATGAAAATAATTTTATATATATATATATATATATATATATATATATATATATATATATATATATATATATATAATATCAATCACAACCTCGCTCAAATACTCTTCCTATATACTGTTCTCTCTATTTTATTGATGAATTAACCAATAAACTTATTAATGTTTTTAAAGGATATAATATTACATTTGCAAAAAAGAATATAAAAGTAGTTTCTAAGTTATTTTCAAAAGTAAAAACACCTTCTCCTTTGTATTGGATAAAATGTTATTTGGATAAAATATTCCGTTAAAATGTAAAAATTAAAATATCTAGAGACTGCCGTATATCCCGGTATTCGTCATAGTCAATGTTCACGTGCAGCAGTAACCGTCTCGAGAATGTCCTAATTTTCATCATGTGAATGAGTTATTTATAAACAATTAAGCAATCTGTTTTATTTTTTACAGCGTATAATTATATACACAAGATGGACATACAAACGTCTTTGCATTTTTCGTAATTTGAACACACTTTTCATGAACCCAATATTAGCAAGATAAATACTGGCTCATATCTTCTTTGCTATCCTCTTTAAATATTTTGAAGTACCAGCAGCCTGTTAAATTATTGGCCGTTTTTTCCTTTCCCGTACGTTTCTTCTGTTTTGTTTCCTCCTCTTCCTTCTTCCGTTCAGTCATTTCTTTACTTTTTCGCCTTTTCTCTTGTAATTGTTCACTTTTTTCAGTTTTCTCTTTCTCCTTTCTTGAAAAGTACTGCCTCCATTTTATGATTAGAACTTGCATTAGACGCGGATGGCCACAACAACGATTTTTTGAAGGGTATTGGGAATTATTCCTCTATTGTGGTTCTGTTATCGTGATTTCTGTAGGTGGTGTATGACATCTAATTTCCGTAGGTTCTGGTTCACTGCATGTTGATACAGGTGGAACAGTTTTAATTGAATGAGCGGAGATATCATTTACCTGAATGTTATCAATTTCTACAGTGTTGGCCATGGAGTTCGTATGTAAATGTTTCTGACAATGATCTTTCAACAGATTTGTTCATGATATCTTCGCTCGTTATTCCATCTCCATCCAGAATAACGTTATTTTTTGTAGATTCTGACAATTTTTCATCATCTTGTTTGCGAGTCTTTTCTTCTTTTGGACGTATTCTACCAAGTTCCCCTGTGTCTGTTACTTCATACATTCCCAACCATTTATCTTCTAAATTTCCGGTATGTACGAAAGGTGATTCTTAGTTTGTCATCGTAAGAAAATTTGATTAATTTTTCACTGTCCGCCAAAAATAAAATAAGGATGTGTCCTCTAATGCACCAGTCCATAATGCTCCAGACAACTTGAACTGGGTAAGTTTGTCAAGTGGAATGTGATGTTCTAGAAATATCAAATGGTCTAAGATTTTTGGATCATTAGAAATATTGGAGTTTTTTGTATTTGGAGTCCCTGTTAATTGTGTGTAATCTAAGGCAACGGCGTCAAGTGGACAAAGTCCACAACAACAAAATAATTTTTTTAGCATGTCTGATATGATGGCTTTTAACTTTTTTTTCAATATTGGGCAGAAATTGTCGCGCTTAAGCCCAAGCGTAAAATGAGACACAGCTTAGTGAGGTGAGGCAGCGTGGGTCACGGCGAGTTTCTGCGGGTGGAAACTGCTAGCATGGGTAACCGCGCAGTTATAATGATTCTCTATATAGTTCTGAATCAGATTCAGAAGATGAGTTTGGGTGCGAAATGGTAGCCTATATTACTCAGATGACTAATAAGAAATCACCCAGAATCTTGTTCATGAAAAAAAGGCAGACTCATGCTGAATTTGCCTCAACTAAATAATTTAGTGACGAAAAGTTTATCAATTATTTTCGGCTAAGCTGTGATCAATTTACAGAAGTGCATGAGCTAATCAACAAAGAAATCGACGCAGAAGAATGCAACGCTACAAAGCCCATTGGAACTGAAGAGAAACTAGCTGTATTTCTAAGGTAAGTTATTTTATGAATTTACAGTTTTTAACTTTATTAACAATATTATAAGTCTGTGAAAGCAGTAATATAGGTAATCAGTTGATCCGAACTGGCAGAGATACAGTAGTTTTCTTGTTCCTGGTGGGAAGCAGAAGAGCTCAAGAGTGAATTATCCGAAGAGGAATAGTCTGGAGTTGAATAATTGTTGCTGTTGGTTGCAGGAGCAAGATATAGGGACCGGTAGTAAGGCTGCTGCTGGTATGGGAGTGCCGAAGGAAGCTCAATGAGCTAGGCAAGAACAACAGGGTCTACTTAGTCTGGGTTCCCGGCCACTCGGGAATCAAAGGCAACGAGGAGGCCAACACACTTGCCAGATCCAAAAGGTATTTGGATCTCAGCAAGAACTACACCTACTCACTGGATTTCTTACAGGACACTGTCGCCTTAAAAAGCATCTAATGAGATTAGGTCTAGCAGAGGATGATGAGTGCAGATTCTGCGGGGAAGAGGAGGAAACTCCGGATCACCTGGTGACGGAATGCCTCACCATTGCTAGCCAACGCAAACAGTGCCTTGGACTAGCAACCTGCAGTAGTGAGGAAGTATCCACCTTGAAGCCAACCCAGATACTGGAGTTCATTAGAACTCTGGAACTGGAAGGCGAGTTGTAGACCGCGTATAGGCGAGTGCAACTCAGGTAGGGGGCACAATAGACCTTATGGTCGCAGTGCAACGTAACCCCCTCTTAAATCTAAAATCTAAAAAAAAAGGCTGCTGCTGAGCAGGGTTCGACTGCTGCTGGGCAGGCATATCCAATAACCTGACCTCTGCGTCTGAAACTACATTGAACACACGTTTTCTAACAAGATGTTGATATGATGTTGGTATTCTTTTCGTAGATTGGTACATTGATATAAAGAAGTGAAATAAATGATCATTTTCCGTAGGTTTTAATTCCTGCAACATATTTTTTCTCTCTTCCTTTCTTGCTTTCGATCTCTCCTCACGTTTCTCCATACTTTGTTTCAGCATCTTTTTTAATTTTCTTAGCTGATATAGGGGGTTTCAGCTGCCCTCTTTGTAAGTTCCTGTGGTTGGAATTCATCGGTTTCATTTTCATCATGCTGTATATTCACTTCTACTTCATTTTCATCGACCACACCTACAAATGTAGCATTCTCTTCAGAATTTCCGGTAACATTATCATCGTCTGCTCGGAGATTACCTTCTCTGGATTTATTGTCCATGTAGGGCTTCAGAAATCCCATCTGTTTCTGAAACTTTCATTATTTAATAGATTCCGCGGGTGCTCCACGTTTGAAACATTTCTGTTGCCTGCATGACCATCAAGAATTAATAAAGTTACTCCGTCTTTCGGTTTTGGCAATATGGAGGTAAAAATACACCTTTTTCAATGTAGTGCTAGGTATAGAAAATGTCCTCGCTGCTTCATTTATTCCCATTCCATTTTTAACTGCAGTAAAAGCGTCATTTAAAGTCTTTTGGCTCCAAGAATCTCTGCTACAGCTTTTTTTTTATAAAAACTAGGCATTATGCTCTGAAATAGAAGTAGCAGTGTGTAAGATGGACCACCTGTTTACAGTTTTCTGCTTGTGATATGAGATCTTTTTGGGGTTAGAATAAGACAATCAGGCGTGTTTGGTTTGCCAATCAAATATTATAATTTCAATTTAATACAAGTAAATTACAAATGTTTGAAAATACATCCGAAATTGAAGACCTTTATAAAACTAATTGTCGAGTTATCTTACCTGTTATCACAGAAATTCTTCCACAAACATTATCACCCACTGCGTTTCATTAATATAATTTTTACAGTAGGCTTAGTATCGCCATCTACTCAAGACTGGCGAAATTATGCCTATTATGTCTATACCGGAATTACCCTAAATAAAATAAAATAAAATTGAATTCCAAGGTTGTCGTAGAACTAAAACTTTCACATTGTGAACTCCAAAAAAATAAAATCAAATTCGAAAAATAAAATAAATATTTTTTACAAAAAATTGGACCGACGTTATAGTTGATGCACTGAAAAGTTTAAAATAATATTACTTCTATTGGTGATGGTACTTTTGAAGTTGTGCAGTTGCAGTTAGATTGATAGTTTTTGGCACCAACTTCACAAGTACCATCACCAATAGAAGTAATATTATTTTAAACTTTTCAGTGCATCAACTATAACGTCGGTCCAATTTTTTGTAAAAAATATTTATTTCACACTTTTGAGTGTAACATTAGTCCCGAAAATCGTTGAACGTTCACTATACCATATCAATGAAGATAATACTTATCCTATTACCCACGTATATTCCTTGCTTGTAGTGGTTATTATTGAGATCTCAGAACATCGCGGCGGAAATACGCTTGAATATTTTAGTTGTTACCATTTAACACCGATTTAACTCGAAAACCGTAATTCTAAGGAAAAAATGTTCATTATAAATGTTGCTACAAATAATTATATCTTTCATGTAGTATCGAAAAATTTTCAATTTTCGAAAGAAATTGTCCTCTCCACATAGCAAAAATACATATTTAACATGCGTCTATCTCGAAAACCGTAACACTTTTGAAAAAATGTTCAATTTAAACGTTTCCGGATATTGTCCTATCTTTAATTATACCAACTCAGATTTTCAATTTTCGAGAAAATTCGCCCCCACCACCCCTTCGGGGGCGGTTTTCAGAGGGAAGGAGATTTCGGATTTGCGTTTTTATGAATATGGGACCATTTCTCAATCCCCTTCTTTCAAATGAATCCAAAATCAGCAAAATCGGAGATCGTCTACTATATAAAAGGCGCGCACGAACCAAAAAAAAAAAAAAAAAAAAAAAAAAAAAAAAAAAATAAAGCAGACAGTCGAATTGTATACCTCCTCCGTTCGGGGTTCGTCGGTCAATAAAAATAAAATTCTAACTAGAAATAATTAAAGTTGACCTCATGATTTTTTTAAGGTCGATGTGAAAAAGACAAGTCTTGATTGAGGATCGTAATTTATAGCCTAATGACTGGAGTTAATTAGTTAAATTAATATAGTATAAAGGCTGAAAAAGAAGAAAACTCCATATAATGACTAATAAATAAGTGAGGTTAAGGAGAAGCATAAATTCCATAAAAAAATTCGAAAGTTGAGAGTGTTAAAGAACTGTATACCTACAATCTAAATTAGTTTGTTCATTAAGTGATTTGATTAAGGGGTTGTTGTTATTAGAATTGATTTTGAAGATTTCTAAGATAGTCAACAAGCGGAGCTTTGGTGATAGGTGTAATATTCTGACATCTTTAGTGATATCAAAGGAATGTTTGTGGTTAATTATATGATTCGCCAACGAACTGTTGGAATTGATCTCATGGGAAAGAACTGTGAGAATCAGTGATCGATATTTGTCTTTGGTGTGCTCTTCTATTCTGATCCTTGTTTTTCTGCCAGTTTGACCTACATATTTGACTGAGCAGTTCGGAGTGGAACATGAAATCTCATAGACACCTGATCTATCCAAGGGACGAATCTTATCTTTGCTGTTGACCAGCCTCTTATATAATGTTTTCCAAGTGAAGAAACAAACCTTCAATTGTTGGTTGTGACGTTTGAGTATGTTTTTCACATCTTGGGAAACTTTGCCAATGAAGGGCAGTGAACAATATCTAGATGATAAGGCAGGTGTAATTAAATTTCTATTTATGTGTTTCATCAAATGTTTATGGTATAATCTTTCTATGAATTGACTAGGGAAATCATTGTTGATACCGATTTGTTTAATGATGTTTAGTTCATTGTTAAAGTCTCGCACTCATAGGAATGGAGAATAATCTATGAAAAAATGAATTGAAGTAGCTTAGTTTATGCGAGATCGGGTGACATGATGAGAAGGATAATATTCCCTTTGTCCAACACACATCTAGCTAAGAAAGCGCTGCAACATTTTTGACAGATTTTGGTATGAAACCCTTGCGCTTTTTAAGCTGCAGCATCAGAAATACCCCAACAGTTATTTTTAAAAGCTTCTTTATAAACCAGCTTAAGAGCGCAAGACGTCTAACAGCAAATCTTGTCAAAAATGTTGCAGCGCTTTTTAGCTAGATGTGTGTTGAACACAGGGATTGTCTGTATGTGTAGGTTTTCTGTATATTGAGAATCCTAACTTATTATTTGTTTTTGTAATAAGGATATCTAGAAAGGATAGGCAATTATTAGTTTCAACTTCCATTGTGAAAGAGATCACTGGATGTAAAGTGTTCAAGAAGGTCAGGAATAGATTAAGTTGATTTAAGTTACCATTGAAAAGAACCAAACAATCATCCACGTATCTGTAGTAGAAAATAATTTTATCGTAATGAATGAAGTTTTGGAATTTCATCTCTAAATTATTCAGAAAGATTTCAGTAATGGGAAAATGTTACTGCCCATGGCTAATCATGTTATTTGAGTGAAATTAAATTTGAAAAAAAATAGTTTTAGAACTGTGTCTAAAAGTTGGCAGATGTTAAGGCAGTGTTGAAAATTAGTGCCTGTTTCGAAGAAGAGTTTTCTTACTAACTGAATGCAATCATCTGGAGGTATACTTGGGAAGAGGTTGTCTACATCAAAGGACACCAATATGGAGTTGACAGGTATGACCAGGTTAGAAATTTTGTTGATTAGGTCTTTGGTGTTTTTTAATTGCGTAGGGATTGTTGAATTATTTAATTCCCTAATTAGTTTATTGAGCCATGCTGATAATTTCGATGTGGAGGAGTTACAATAAGAGACAACTGGTCTAATGAGTATGTCTCCTGTATGAATTTTCGGCAGGCCATGTAGTAATGGTGTAGACGGGCTCATGGGGATTAATTGATCCTTATTAGATTCATAGTATAAGATGGTATCTAAAGTGTTGTCTAAATCTTTTTTCACTCTCACGTATTTGTTTACAGGGTCACAATCTAACCTTAAGAATCCGTCCGAGGTCAAGAAGTTATCATGAAAGTCAGAATAATAGATGCTTGTGCAAGTATTAATACTGCAATGATCGATACAGTCAACAGTTCCTTTGAGAATCGGCTGCAAGTATGTATTGAAAGAAATGGTGGCCATATTGAACATTTAATCTAGTCATTACACTGGTTCCTTAATTAGTTTTCTGTTAGAAGTATTGCTCTTTGTATCAAGTATTTATCAAGCTGTTTATTCTAAAGAAAAAAGTGAAGTTTAATTTTTTAAGAGTTTTTCAATAATAAAATAACGTACATATGATGGACTGAATTTTTATATTATTTTTATTTTCCATCTTCTACTGTGTATTAATTCTAAAAGTCAAAAATAAGACACAATCCAATGAAAATTCTAATCAAAACCAAATAATAAAAAATAGACATTTATTTATTTATTTATTTATTCTATCCAGATAATAATTACAAGAGAGCAAATGTAATTCTTACAGAGGTAACAATATTACCTGTTCGTAGGCCTGGAAATACTTACTTACTAAAATGTATTAAAAAAATACTTGAACCTAAGGCCTATACCTACTATTCACATAGTTAAAGTACATTTATTTAAATTATAATTAATTAGTTTAAGTGAAAAGATAGAAAATTAATAAAATATTGTTTTATTTCCACTATATTCATTCACTGTTTTTCAAGTTGTATTATTATCTTTTATCCATTTTTTCAATTTATGTTTAACAGTGATCATTTTGCTAGATAAATTCTTTAGAGAATTAGGCAACTGATTATATATTTTAATTGCAATTATATAGCTACTTTTATCACTAACAGTTTTCGAGCATTTTGGTAGCTGTATACTTTTTTCCTGGTTATATTATCTGAGTTTTCGAATTCATTTTTAAGTTCTGTGTAATGATAATGAAGTGCTTCTAATTTAAATAGTTGGTCCAAGTTGAGCGGATAACTTTCAGTTATCAATGTATTTTTATTTATAACTCTTAATAATTTATTTTGTAGTTTTTGTAATAATATCATACTACTTTTATAAGCTCCGCCCCATGTTATTATGCCATAGTTTATCATACTGTGAAAAAATGCATTATATATCATCATTAGAGTTTTTGTAGACATTGTTTTTGCTATTTTATAGAAAATATATACAAGATATTTAGTTTTTTTTATTATGAAGTTTATATGTTTGTCCCATTTCATGTTAAAGTCAAAGATAACTCCAAGGTATTTACAACTTTATACTCTCTTTAAAGGCCTTTCATTAATTTTAATTTTTATTTGAATATCCTTAGGCACACTATCACAATAGTTTCCAAAAGTCATATATACCGTTTTATCTACGTTGAGTGATAGCTTGCTTAGTTCAAGCCCAATGGCATTTTTTTGCAGATAACTATTCATGTTTGTTATTGCTTCATTCCAAGTTTTCCCTGTTGATATCAAAGCTGTATCATCATCGTAAGATAATATTGTATCATTTGGCATACCATTTAAAATTTCATTGACATATAAAATAAACAATAGTGGACCTAGAATGGTTCCTTGTGGAACACCAATGTTTATATTTTTATAATCACTGCAAGTTCCATTAGCTTTTACCCTCTGTTGTCTGTTAGTAAGATAACTTTCTATTAATTGACGGGCTAACCCTCTGATGCCGTAGCAATGCATTTTTTCGAGCAGAATTTTGTGATCGACCGTATCAAAGGCCTTCGCTAGGTCCAGGAACGTTACAATAATTGGTTCACTTTTATCTAGACTCTGATAGATTTTGTTAGTAATACATTGTAACGCATCTTTTGTGCCTATGTTTTTCATAAAGCCAAACTGATATTTATTTATAATATGATTCTTATTAATGAATTTATACAGTCTGTTATAAATAATTTTTTCAAAGATTTTTGCCAGATTCGATATTAGCGAAGTAGCTCTGTAGTTTTTTGTGCTATGTTTATTAATAGCTTTAAAAATTTGAACTATTTCAGCTTTTTAAAACAGTCGGGCCATTCTGATTTTATTATGCATGAGTTATAAATGGAAGCTAGGGGTTCAGCAATAAAATTTATCAAGTATTTTATTGTTTTCGCATGTATGTTATCTACTCCACCTGGTTTATCTTTCATATTTCTTATTATTGTTTTTATTTCTCCTGGATCAGTAGACTCAATGAATAGAGTTTTATGATTAATTTTTGACATTTTTATTTTATCATTTGTAGTTGATTTAATTTTTTCACTCAACTTAGTACCAATTGTACAGAAATAATCGTTCATTGTTTTTACAATATCTTTGTTATTTTCTGTTTTGTTGCCTTTTTCATCGATTAGATAATTTATTTTAGGTTTTGTTTTTTTTTAATTTCTTACCCAATTTGGTATTTATTATTCTCCACAGTTTTTTTATATCACCACTATTTACTTCGACTAGATTCTTTTCATACATTATCTTAGCATTTTTTATAACTTTCTGTAATATTTTATTATATATATTATACTCTTTGTTCAATGTAATATTTTTAGAATCTAATTTCCATAAGTTGTAAAGTTTTTCTTTTGTATTGAATAAGACCATAATTGCTTTAGTGATCCATTTTTTCTTGGAATATTTTGTTTGGTTTTTTTAACTGTACAACTAGCCATTGTTGTGGAATTATTTATTTTGTTAATTAAGGAATTAATGGCTATATTGGGATCTTGCGTCGGTAAATCATTCCATTCTATTTCTTTTGCAGTTTTATATAGTTTTGAATAATCCATGCTTCTATAGCCATTTATATGTATATTCGTCAGTTCATAATCTAGCACAATAAACAAGGGATAGTGATCAGATATGGTTGTTTGTGTAAGCGCAAGTGTTTTATAATTAAATTTCTCATTTTTAATGAATATATTATCTATGCATGATCCTTCGTTTATATTTTGAGTAGAAGGCCTAGTTATTTTTTGAAATCCCGGCATAAATCCTTTTTCCAAAAAATTATTCAAGAATTCTTGACTGAATAGATTTAGATCTGAAAGATCAATGTTTTAGTATCCAATTATTAAATTATTTTTACAATTTTTCTTAGTATCTAAATACGTTTTTAGATTCATAATGAATTGAGTTTTTGTCATGTCATGGGATACATAGATTGCAGATACTTCAAAGAAATTTGAATTTTCTAATTTTATCCTAGAATATAGTATTTTCAGTCTACCAATTTCAATAATATCACTTCATTTAAAGTTTCTTTAATATACATCATTACACCATGAGATTAATTTATTTTGCTTTCATTATAGTACATTTTGTACCCTGTTAACTGGTAGATTTGTGAATATTCTAAATTCCAAGTTTCAGTACAAACTATTATATGTGGCTTGCATGCCAGTCTCTCAATAAGAGTTTCAACTTTAGTAAAATTTGCATTTAAGCTTCTGACATTTACATACATAATTAAATTCCTAGTACTACTGAAACTATTATTAAGTGTATCTACGTTATCACACCATATTTCATTTTGTACTATATTTATATAGTCTTCAATATTATTGGCCATTTGCACTTGCCGGTTTTTCATCAATATTACTGCTCTTATTTCTTGTTCGTGATCTTGTAGATGCCTTCTGGTCATGTTGTTGTGTACTGGCGATCTCCTCCATAGTGAAGTTTTCTACCTTACCTAAGTATCTTGGTATATTAGGGCTAATTGGATAATCCGTTAACTCAATACTTTTCTTTATTTTCCTTTTCAGAAACTGGCAGGTGGCACTATCAGTTGCCACATGCTCGGTGCTGTACTTAGTCTTATATATCTGATTAATATATATACAGTTTATGCACTGTTTTTCTATATATTGGCAAAACTTAGTTTTATGAGATCCTGCACATTTTAAGCACTTAGAAACATTACGACAATTAGTACCCTTATGTCCAATTCTTCCACAGTTAAAGCAAGGTCTCACATTTATTACATCATATACTTTACAGTTTTGATAACCTACAAACACTCTTTCCTTATTTTCTTTTATATTTTTGTATATGTCAGAAGGTACTTCAATTAAAGCACTCTGTTCATCTTTTTGTTAGTGTAAATATGTAAAACTTTACATTTTTCTTCGTAGTGATTAAAATTCCTTGCGTTAATATCCTGCTCAAGTATATCAATGCTCATTTTAAGAGACTATGTTAAGTTTTGGTTTTTGCAGTTCTTCCTTATTAATCTTGCACAATCCAGATAGTTTTTCTATCAGTACTTTTTCAGCAGTGTTGGCACTTTCTTCATTCATACAGCTAATGACTATTTCATTTTCCTTTTTGTTTTGAATATGTTTAGTTTTTATAGCTTGTTCTTTAACCAATATGTGTGTGACAAATTGTTTAATATTAGTCGTGTCATTATTGTCCTTTCTTTTAACTACAATTTTTGGTATTCTTTTTGTTTGCTGTATTACATTTGTCATTACTTTTGCATAAGATTTTTGTCTGCCACTTTTAAAATCTCTTTCTCTTGCTAACGATTCCTTTAGGATGAGAACTTTATCTTCTAATTCACTATTTATTTTCTTTAGCAGAGCCACCTCCTTACTAATATTTTCAGATACCATAATGTCTTCACCCACAGTTTTATTATGATAAGTTTGGGCCTCATTCGATAACTCTTCGAGTAATTCTTTGTTTATTTGTTCTTTTTGTATTATTTTTATTTGAGCTAATACTACTCTTGCTTCTTCAGTAAGTGCACCTTCAAGATTCGCGGATATTTTTAACTCAGAATGCTCTGGGCTTATTATTAATGTTTCACTTAGGAATTTAGTGTCACTAGCTCTTTTTATATCACTTAAATGAAAATTGTTGTCGCAAATTACACAAATTACAGTTGTCACTATAATTTTCGGATGACATTTAAAATATTTTTCGCCTGGCTCATCGGGAGGAGCTCCACCACCCGTGGGCGCCATTAGTAGGTCCCAACAGAATACAAATATTAAGAATAAGATAATTAAATGGAGACTTACTGGACTATATACACTATTTGTACCTGCTGCTGCTGATTTGATGGCTGTTTGAACATCTGGTGAAAAGATTCCTCAATGGAATTTACATAATACCTTGATGTAGATTGAAAACTTGAGATCACAAAAAATCATCTGGATTCGAATAACACCATTTACTGCACATTCTAGTATAAAAATCTTAATTAGAAACACTCCGGAAACCACATAGAACATCGATAATTATGGAGATCAATAAACACTTCAGCTAAACATTTTCACATCTTGACATTCCATTTAAAAAAATTAAAATATGATGTTATAAATTTTTTTTATTTCTGGCATTTATCTGGGACACCCTGTACAACTCAGACAATTTCTGTTTACCCTAAAAGTTAAGCCATAGTTTCAGTGATATTCCTGCCAAAAATCATAATCCTGTATCAAAAAGCAAATGGGACATGACATTTGAAAAAATTCATATATTTTTTTCAAAATGGCGGATAACACAAAAACTATCATATTTAGGTATAGGTGTACATAAACTATGCCTAGAATTACCATCAAAATCCAAATATGTAAAAATATACAGGTTGTATAAGAAAAAACATAACTTTGATTCTTTACAAATTTTTGAGACAGTATAAATGAAAATAATTTTAGTTTATGCAGCTAATGGTGCTGCACAACTTTTATATTTAATTTTTTTCTCTATCAGTAGCCGTTATCAAGATATCAACCGAGATCGCACTATCGGGACACCCTGAATACAGTATTTATGTCATTTATCTGTTATAAATCATAAGATTAACCTAACTCAGTGACTATACTGCAATTTCAGATGTTTAACAATTTTGTTTATATTTTTCCATGGCTTTTATGTAGTAGCCTGAGAAATGGGATTATATAATCCTTTATTACTTCTAATATTGTTTTGTTAAATAGTATCATATATACGAGTCTTATATTGAATTGAAAGGGGAAAGGTAACGAAGTCAAACTTCCACAGTTAAAGTTCTTTATTGATTAAAAATTAAATATTGTAGGACATGTTTCGACCGCTAGGGTCATCATCAGCTAGAAAAAAGTTTTAAATTAGATACAAAAAATATGTTCAAACGGAAAACAAAGGTTTTACAAAATTATAAAGGTAGATAGGGCCAAAATGTTTAACTTAAGTTGGGAGTGAAGTATAAAAGCTTAATTTATTATTTATTATTATTATTATTATTTGACGCAGGGGTGCCAAAGCGGGTACTTAGGCCAATTCGGCCCATTGTGCCTCTCCCCCTTGCTCCTCAGATATACGGTTCCCCGAGTATCCCGACAACCTGATCCAGATTTCTCAGGATTGCCACAGGCGAGGTGCGTCTGATGTTGGTCAGATCCGGCCACTTCAGTCCCAGGATGGCCTTACGAACGTCGGATAAAGCCGGGCATTCTGTGAAGAGATGCTCCACTGTTTGTTCCCCCTCCATGCATGCCCGACATGTCGGGTCGTCGATGTATATAGGTGTTTTCTTAGCCCAGCATGCCCTGTCCAGGTGCTTACAAGTGAGCGTAGTTTGGCCCGGGGCAAAGCTAGGCAGTCTTCGGCCCATTTTCGGCATGGCTCCGTGATGAAGTTTTTGCTCTGTCGACAGCCCACAATTGAGTTCCACCTCTGACAGTGTCTGAGGTATGTGTCTTCTTTAATGAGGTTGGCCATCATGTGCGGTGTGATGGGTACTGCCGGTTCGGGCCCACACATTGTTCCCTACGAAGCAGCACCCGCCAGCTTATCCGCCTTGTCATTGCCCTCATTCCCATCAGGTGCTGGAACCCAAGCTAGTTCCACCACATTTTCATTCGCTAGTTCCGACAGTTTGCGGTGGCAGTTCAGCGTGGTTCTCGCGTCGTACCTGCCCATTTCAAGCACTTCTAAGGCGTATTTACTGTCTGTGAAGAAGCGTTTTACTCGTCCTCGCGCCTTGTTCAGGCGGACCTCATTAGCCCCTCGAGCTAGTGCTATTAGTTCCGTTTGTAATATGGTGGCATACTTCCCGAGCGGTTGGTGTAGAGATAGTTGCAGGTCTTGACTGAAGATTCCTATGCCGGTACTGTCCCTCTTTTTAGACCCATCAGTGTATACGTCTATTGTCGGCACATTGCGTGGGTCTGCTTCTTCTCAACGAACGTGGTATTTGCATTTGCTGAATAGGGGTGCAATGCGGTCTGAGCAGGCCTCGAGGAATGGTATTGTGGCGAGGCCCTCCTCCAAGATGGCTGTATGACTCTTCACGCTCTTGTGCACCCTTAATGTTCCACCATCTTTCAAACGAAGGGTGGTCAGTAGTGCTGCCCCCTCCAGATATAGATCTAGGGGTGGCAAGCACAACAACGCCTCTAGTGCAGCAAATGGTGTGGTCCTCATGGCACCAGTGACTGCGATGCAGACAGATCTCTGTAATCTCGCAAGTCTGTCCTTCTCAATCTTTAATTTGGTGCGTCGCCACCAAACTATTGAACCGTAGCATATCATGGGCCTTATCACCGCTATATACAACCATAGGGTGACCTTTGGCGATAGGCCCCAGCTTTTACCTACAACTCTTCGACATTGCCATAGAGCTACACTGGCTTTGTCCAGCTTGCTGTCCAGTTATTTTCCCCAGGTCAGTTTTCTGTCGATTACCACCCCTAGGTATTTCACCTCGTTGGATAGCTTGAACTGGGTTCCATTTAGTGTAGGTATTTTTATGTCGCCCACCTTTCATTTTCTGGTGAAGAGCATAGCCTCTACTTTGTGGGGATTCACAGATAGAGATTGCATCAGTTCGCAAAGCACTCCAATATGCTTCCTGTCAGCAGTATAACTATATCATCCGCATATCCTATGGTGTACAGGCCCTCGTCATTCAGGGTCGTTAGGAGGTCATCCACTACTATGTTCCATAGCAATGGGGAGAGTACTCCTATCGGAGGACAGCCCTTCGTAACACTCCCTTTGACAGTTGCGACTGTGACACTAATTTCAACTATTCTGCTCTCGAGTACATTTCCTATCCACCTGCGCAAACCTGGCGGTATGGTTCTGTCCCGAAAAGCTATACTGACTGCTTCGAAGGTAGTTCGATCGAACGCACCTTCGATGTCTATGAAGACTCCTAGGGAGTTTTCGCGATTGTCCAGGGCTCTCCCTATCCTACTCACCAGAAAGGATTCCGTAGATTGCCCTGATGTGTAGGCGAATTGGTTGGGGTGTAACGGTCTTTGAGTTAAGACGTTACCCCTGATCCAGCCGTCGCATAGCCTCTCCAATGTTTTCATTAAAAACGGGGTAAGGCAAATTGGACGGTATGATTTGGCAGATCCCATCCGTGTCTGGCGACTTATATGGGGAGAAAGCCTTGACCGCCTGTATTGTTCCGGTTCGATTTATGACTTCTCTCGCCATTTGCCAGTCCTCCGCAGAGGGACATCCCGAGTTGTGAGAAAGTTCCGTGATGTTCCCTAGTAATATTGACCCTGGGAAATGTGTTGACAGAAGTGCTTTTGTTATGTCTATACCAGTGTCAGTATTGGTACCGTCCTCCTTTCTGACACAGCCCACTTGTCTAAGATCTTTGGATATCACCTTAAGCAGTCGGGATGCTGCAGGTGTCCTTTCTGTCTGTCTGCTCGCGGAAGTCGACCAGCTTCGCCAGCTCCTTGCTGGGGGGTGGCTCTGTGGCGTCTATTAGCAGGTAAGATGACGCTACAATAACCTCTTCTTTGCCCTTTCCCAAGTCCAGGTGCACTTGGACAGCCGTTAAGTCGCGTCCTGAGTGTCCTGTCAGTAGGATGGCTTCTATATGACCTGAAAGGGAAACACATGTCCTTGGTATTTCATTGGTTGCTCCAACAAAGATTTTCCTTTGGGAGGAGTTGTCGCTCCATCCACATACCCGGTTGCCTGTGCTCCAGGGTTCTTGAATAAGAGCTATTGCTGTCTGCTCAGCCTCCAGGTGACGACGTAGAAGAACAGTCGCCCCCCGGGAGCGGTGCAGGTTTGGCTGAACTAAACAAAACAAACCGGTGATTTTGGCCATCAGGCTTGTACTGGTGGGTCGACAATCCCTCCTGACTCCGGTGCATCCATTTGCATGGGCGCTCCCTGAGCCGAGGCAGTCTCACCTCCCTCTTTCAACTTGATCACCTTGCTGGTGACCTGACCAAGCAGGTAAAATAATTTACCTGCTTTCTCGGCTAAGGCTAAAAGCTTAATTATAGAAAAAGAATGAAAATACAATTATATGCTTGAAAAGAGAAATTTGATTACAAATGATATTATATATACGTCAAAATTAAGAAAATGCATATTAAATTACATGTTAAAATGAACAGACATTTAGGAGAATAATTTGGTCTCCTTAGGAGACAGGAAACCGAAGAACAGGATCGTGCTGAGATGAACCTAATTTGACATTTGATTGAGTATTTATAAAGCTTAAACAATTTTATATGAGATAGAAGCAGAATGAAAATACAATTATATGAATAAAAGAGAAATTTTGCTTACCTAGTGATGTTATATATACTTCAAAATTAAATAAAACACATTTTAAAAATATAGTTTAGAATTTCTTGTTAAAAAGAACAGACATTTTGAAGAAAAATTGGTCTCCCTAGGAGACGAAAACGAAGAACATGATCGTGGTGAGATGTGAAGGAAGAAAGAACAAAATTTGACTTTGATTGAGTATATATATATATAAGTATAAGGTTAATGGAAATAGAAAGAAACTAAAGTTCTAGAACAAAGAGAGAGATAAATAATCAGTGTGAAATTCAAAGCAAAGTATACCTGTTGAAAAGATTAAAATTAGAAAACTAAATTCACTATGAAAACGTCAAAAACCAAACATGAGACCAGGGTTGTTATTTGAGGTTATGTCTGATGTTGTTGTGTATTAATGTAAACATAGGTATAAAAAAATCAATTTAATTATTTATACAATTTACCAATGGGTCTGACACAGCTTTTCTTATCTCAACTGCTTCTAGAATGTCCAGTTTTTTGCTTTTATAATATTGATAGACTGATTCCCAGGGAGAGATCGAAGATGTGTTTTGTACTGGTTATATGGTTGGTTTTAGTTGATTGGAGTAGGGCAAGATTAGTAGAGATTTCTACTAATCTTGGGAGTAGGGCTTCTTTTCAATATTTATGATTGACAGTTAAAAATCGTATTTGATTTGATGAGCCGTAAAATACTAATTTAGAAAGAACAATGATGTGATGGTAATTAGAGTAAGTTTTCGTGAAATAATAAGATAAGCTATATCGAAGTGATCTTCTTAACTTCTTTTTTGGTGGATTGAGTTATTGTAGTCAGTTTTACGGTTTCGTATGTTGACGAATCAGTTCTTCAATTATCTAAATGTTAAAACATTAGTGAGGGCACTGAACAATTCAAAGTATTAATTGGTTCTGGTACTTTTGAGTTGGTGGCGAAAGAATTCTATCCAACTACAGTTGCGCTACTTGAATATTACCACCACCATTAATACTATTTTGTTTTTTCCAGTGCATCAACTAATGAAGTCGGCCCAAAGTTTTGAAAAATAACTTTTTTTCATAAATTTTATATATAATTTTTTTGTACATAACTGCCAAATATCACTTGTTTATTCCTTACCAATTACAAGACCAAACCAGCAAATGTCGAGGATTTAAAAACACGACTGAGAAATGAATGTAGATTGATTTCTCCCAAAGTGATTCGAAATGTTACAAATGAATTTAGATCTCGTTTAGGATATTTTCAAATAGTCAACGGACAACATTATGAGCACTTGCTTAATTGCAATAATTAAATTCAATTAACTGCACTACTTGTTTGTTAATTTGTATCTTTTCAACCCTTTCAAAACAGCTATTAAAAGAACAGTGTTGCCATTTAAAAAAATCAAGTTTGACGTCATAGCTCTAAAACGTGACACCCTGTATACATTATTATTGTATATAAACAAGCACGATTAGAAATATTAATCGACGGGTCTGAGCATTTTTCAAAAAAAAAAATAGTATTCGAACTACTGAATTTATTCCAAGTTACAGACTCTCTCTGTATAAATGTAATAATTATTTAAACATGTTACTTTTATAAGTAGTATTTTGACGTATCATATTTGTTATTTTTTGTAATGGTTAAAATAAGGAATTATTAAAATTACTATTTCTGATTCTAAAAACATATGGATTGGAAACAAATATATATCACATTTTTATTTTTTATTAACATACAGAGAAACATACATAAAATTGTACAAGGTAAAATTTTATTTTGATATAGGTAATTATTAAATAGATTCTTCTATCACAAAATCACAAGGCACACTTAAAAAAGATTCTCCTATGTTATACTAAAGAGGAAATACAATTTTTTCATCTACAAACATACACTAGTTTATAAAATTATAAATTTTGTGTTGTGAGAATTGAAAAATTATATTCTAGCAATACATTATAAACAATATTTTAAATATTAAGAAAAGAGTACATACTGTGATTTTTACATAAAATACTTAATATAGCTTCATTTTTCGGTGTTCCGTTTGATGTATTAGCGATTGTAGTTGAATTCAGATATTCCATAATTTTTCATCTAAATGTTCCAGCAGTCAACGGTTAAGAAGAACCAGTGAATGATGGAAGTAATGTCGGTCAACATGTAGATTCTGACCTGAAATTTATCCCGACTATTGCATTTTATTCATGCAAAAAGTCAAACTCACCTTTAATATAGGATCTATGCCCACATCGTAGATTATAACACATCTGAACAGATGACAATTGAAAGGGTGGATGTAACGAATAACATAATTTTCGACATAAATGGTAGATATTAACTTTAAACATCTGTAATTTAGAGGAAACACAGATAAAAACTTATACTGACGAAGTGTACGATTTATTAAATAAACTCTTCTCATGTAAGTCACTAGGCCACCGTGATCCCCCATATAATTCAGCCCTAAAATTTGACAAGGCCTTAAATCTAATTGATGCTGAAATGAAAGAACTTACCTCATTACATTCAATATTAGAATATTACAATCAAAAATAAAAAGATACTCTATAAAATCAAAAATAAAAATACTCTATAAAATCAAAACGAAAAAAGCACTCTATAAAAACTATTATGTAAAATTCGTAAATTTTTGTTTTGTTTGTTCCATAATTCCTGGGGTGATTTCGTTAATCATTGATTTTCGAGGCCTCTTTTTCCCTGAGGATGAAAATGAGGTCGATGCAACGTTATATTTAAGCCCTTCTTCCAAAATTCTCTAATATGTACTCCTGTTTATTCTTGTGGCAGCTAGTAGGTACCCTTTCCCTATAACAAATATTCAAATTAACACTCTCAAATGCTGGTCACGCATGTCACTGTACATACAAATTTACTTATGATGTTGTACCTAAGGTGTTGAAAAATCTAAAATTAATTCACCTACCTGTGAATGGCAAGCGGGATTTGTAGTCCATTTTTGGGTAATGCTGCAGTTTAGAATTCCTTATTTTAGGGTTATTTGGCGCATGCACAATAATGTAAATATGACCGTGTTGCCGATAATATTTTTATAATATAATTTATGCATTAGAATTTTCGTAACCTCACTTATTTAAAATTTTAAATATCCGTTTAATTCAAATTTGTCGTCAGACGTTATATTTACTTTTGGTGATTCTATACGTTATCAACCTCAAGTAAGTATAATCACAGTCTTACAGTAGATATTTAAAGGTTTTTTCAAAAAATTGATTGGCAAATTTACAAATCTTGTCTAAAATCAGAGAGGATGATGATGTGGGTAATTTATCGTGTGAAATAATAAGAAAAAAAGCTAATTGTATTGATCTTGTTAACTTCTGGTTTGATTGTTGCTAATTTGTGTATTGGGATATTATATATCAGTTCTTCAATTATCTAAATTTCAACTATCTTCACAGAATACTGGACCCACTTCTTTCAACTATCTTTACAGAATATTGGCCCCACTTCCATATTCCATAGCATCAATTCCATTCTTGTATTGAGAAAACACTTTATTGGGTAAGTTTTATTGATATATTATTTCAATTTCGTAAACTCACAATCATGTACTAATTTTTTACGTTCAGTTGTTTACATTTCAGACACAATGGAACCCCAACTGATCATGACCAATGATCAGATCCGGGCGGAAAGGGCAACATTTCGCGAAATTGTCCTGGCGTTTATGACGGTTATTAGTGGTATTCGGTGGTTGGCGATACGCCGGTTACTAGCTAATAGCTGCATGTGTCTTGACTGCCACATATCGATGTCCTTCGTCTCGATTCCAAGACGAAGGGATGGATATATGTGGAAGTGCAAAGATTGTCGCCGTACTCTGAGCATTAGACACGGCATTATCATTGCAGCGCAACGATGAAACCGCCGGTGGATTGAATGACGATGGTACCTCCACAATAGTGGAGATTGATGAATCGAAATTCTTCCACCGAAAGTTTCATCGTCGACAGTATCGGGAGGTGCACTGAGTATTTGGTGGGATCGAAAGAGTTTCGGGGAAGTGTTTTATGGAAGTCGTTCCTGACCGATCGGCTCACACATTGCTCCCCATAATTCAACGGTGAGTCAAATTTTGATATACGTAAAAGCATGAATTGTATACCTCAGAACAGCACGAATTGGATATAGATAATGAAGATGAGCATCTACCAGAATATACATTATGGAGAGGATTGAATATAAATTTGATAAGTATTGAAGAAAAGCTTGATATTGGTGATTGGTGAGTACCAATTAGATCTAGAGACAATATTTTCGCTTTTTTACCTATTTATTTGCAGTTGGTCAAGCCAGGGGGCGTTTTTTTCTCAGAATACCACTTTTGAGTTCTTTTTTTATTATTTTATACCGTTACTTTAACCATTATCCATGATTCCTTTAGGTATGTGTTGCCGGGGTCCATCATGATGAGTGATGGCTGGCGAGGGTATAACACACTCGGCAAATTAGAGGGGGGTATGTATGAACATACAGTCATACACGACCTGATGACAATCAAGTGCACACCCAACAAGTGGAGATTTGATACATCACGAGAGTTATTTCCCTCGTATCTGCGTGAATTCCTGTAGAGGGGCCAGTACCCAAACTTGATGGCCTTTCCGGAATTTCTGCTGGCGGTTTCGCTGGAGTATCCGGTGTAGTATTTTTATACATTTAGGTTCTTTTTTTATTTTTGATTTTATAGAGTCTTTTTATTTTTGATTTTATGGAGTATATTTAATTTTGATTTTATAGAGTATATTTTTATTTTTGATTTCATATTTTATAGAGTGTCTTTTTATTTTTGATTGTAATATTCTAATATTGAATGCAATGAGGTAATTTCTTTCATTTCAGCATGAATTGTATTTAAGGCCTTGTCAAATTTTAGGGCTGAATTATATGGGGGATCACGGTGGCCTAGTGACTTACATGAGAAGAGTTTATTTAATAAATCGTACACTTCGTTAATGTAAGTTTTTATCTGTGTTTCTTCTAAATTACATTCGAACTCCAGATGTTTAAAGTTAATATCTACCATTTCTGTCGAAAATTATGTTCTTCGTTACATCCACCCTTTCAACTGTCATATGTTCAGATGTGTTATAATCTACGATGTGGGCATATATCCTATCTTAAAGGTGAGTTTGACTTTTTGCATAAATAAAATTCAATAGTCAGGATAAATTTCAGGTCAGAATCTACATGTTGACCTACATTACTTCCATCATTCACGGATTCTTCTTAACCATTGACTACTGGAACATTTAGATCAAAATTATGGAGTATCTGAATTCAACAACAATCGCTAATATTGAGTATTTTATGTAAAAATCATAGTATGTACTCTTTTCTTAATATTTAAAATATTGTTTATAATGTATTTGCTAGAATAAAATTTTCTAAACTAGTGTATGTCTGTAGATGGAAAAATTGTATTTCCTGTTTATTATAAGATAGGAGAATCTTTTTTAAGTGTGCCTTGTGATTTTGCGATAGAAGAATCTATTTAATAATTACCTATATCAAAATAAAATTTTCCCTTGTACCTTTTATGTATGTTTCTCTGTATGTTAATAGAAAATAAAAATGTGATATATATATTTTTCCAATCCATATCTTTTTAGAATCAGAAATAGTAATTTTAATAATTCTTTTTAGCCATTACAAAACATAACAAATATGATACGTCACAATACTACTTATAAAAATAACATATTTAAATAATTATTACATTTATACAGAGAATGTCTGTAACTTGGAATAAATTTAGTAGTTCAAATACTATTTTTTTTTAATGCTCGGACCCGTCGATTAATATTTCCAATCGTGCTTGCTTAAATACAATAATAATGTATACAGGGTGTCCCGATTTAGAGCTATGACGTCAAACTTGATTTTTTTTAATGGCAACACTGTTCTTTTATAGCTGTTTTGTAAGTGTTGAAAAGATACAAATTAACAAACAAGTAGTGCAATTAATTGAATTTAATTATTTCAATTAAGCAAATGCTCATTATGTTGTCCATTGACTATTTGACAATATCCTAAACGAGATCTAAATTCATTTGTAACCTTTCGAATCACTTGGGGAGAAATCAATCTACATTCATTTCTCAGTCGTGTTTTTAAATCCTCGACATTTGCCGGTTTGGTCTTGTAATTGGTAAGGAATAAAAAGAGTGATATATGGCAGTTATGTACAAAAAAATTATGGAAATTATGGAATTGGAAAACTTAACTAAAAAAGTCGATTGTAACAACTTACCCCCGAATTGGCGCTAGTTGTTACATCATCGGGGCACGATGTTACGGTAGATAAATAAACAAAATCGTCAATGATACATATTTTTTTATTATTATCCCAAAACGTTATAAACAATAGAGATCACTTTAAACAGTCTTCTAACATTTATGAGTACTTAATAAATAAGAAAATAGGTGTCCATTTTAAAGGACAATGGTAAAATATGGTATCAAAGTGTTTTAGTACTTTATTTTATTCATAATATAACCAAGCAAAGGTACCTAATATTGTCCAACCTAAATTAATACTTGAAGATATAATCGAAATTCATAATCTATTGTCTCGTATGATATAATTTGAAACATTCCTTAGGACGTAAGGCTACCCTACATTTTCCACAAAGAAAATTACATTTCTTGTGACAATATAAACAACGTATTTGGTTTTCCTTATACTCAACAAGATGATCCTTTCCATTCAATTTCGAAGAAAAATGATCTCCTTTGGGAAGTCTAGAGGATCTGGTAACTGATACTTTTTTGAAGGATTCGAGAATACCCACCAATGTTGATATTCTAAAAGCAAGATGGTCTAGTTTGCCACCCTCAGACTTGTAAAGACGCCAAGCGTTCTGATCGGCAATATCCACAAAGTAACTCAGAAGGGGAAAGTACCATTTCTTTCCACGAATTGATACCCTATATTAACTGATATTTTGATCAGCCCTGTCGACTCCTCTCATATGGACATTGTACATTTTTATCAAATTGCGTTGTTCAACATGAATGACTTTTATTTCACTCTTACAAAATGCTGAACTTGGCCTGTTGGTAACACACTCTCATTGTTCGAGGCTATTTTTACGATATTATTATCGTTCCATTTACATATGACAATTCCACTATCTTTCGTTGTGGCAAATTCAAAGGTACCCCTAGGTTTTATTTTCATTTTATCTGAAGCTATTATTGGACAGCATTTTGAAACACGATTTTCACGAAGTGTTCCTGTGAACTTTATTCCTCTTGACTTTAGTTCTGTGTGTAACGGAATAGTGGTAAATAAGTTGTCAAAAAATAAATGATAGTTTATGTTTTTTTCTGACGAAGATTCAAGTATATCTGCAAAGTGTAACACAACACTGGGCCCCATACCAAAATCTTTATATTTATCTGATATCTGATAACGTTCAAACCATTCAATATATCCTAAACTATTAGTAGCAGTCCATAATCTGCAGCCCCAACGTATTGGTTTTCCTGGAATAAATTGCTTGATTGGATGTTTTCCATAATAAGGTACCATCGACTCGTCTACGCAGTGATGTTCTTCAGGTGGAGCCAGATTCATGAACTTTTTGTTGAAAATATCAATCAACGGGCGAAGATTTGCAAATCGATCATTAGATTCCAGATTGGCGTTATCACAACAGTGAATATTTTGTATAATATAACAAAATCGGTTCCTGGGCATTGCATTAGTTACCAGACTGTTGTTAGTATCAGAAGAATTTTCCCAGTACATTTCACGTCTTGGAAGGCAGTTGTATCCGCTCAGTAGTAAAATTTCGATAAAACATCGCATTTCATTCATACTAACATCACGGACTCGGTTGAAGGTGCTTGCGTATATGTTAGTGTTTGTTACCAACAAGCTCATGACCTCATCGTCAAAAAATAACGAGAAAGATTCTAGAGGTGAGCGCTCTGGTTTTGGTCCATAAACATTTTTCCATGGTGGCAAATCAGGAATCATATCATTTTTCATCCATGATAAATAAGTCGATCCTTTCTTCATTTTCGAAACCTTCTGTCTTTTTACAAAGCTCGACATCGGAAGTTCGTCGTCAGTGTCAAACTCTTCTAATATGTTAACAGTTCGAGTTGTATCCACCTCCGCCTGGGCTTTAAGCTGCGACCCAGGAAGATTGTTGAGCGAAACATTTTCTTCATCACCGCTGTCTTCGTCTGTTAAATCATTATTTTATGGAGAAAAAATTATTATTTTTTCTGAAACCAAGTCATCATCTATGTTTTCTACTTCCTCCAAAAGTTCATTTAGGGACAATGGTTTTTTCCATTTCCAGTATTCACTGCAAACATAGAGAAAAGTTAGCTAGCGTATTTTGCCATTTTCCTTTTAAAAGAACGCATTCAAAAACAACCTCTTTTAACTACCATTTTAGTTCAAAATGAACAAATGTCATTTAATTTTACAAATATTAGCACATTTAGATAACACTGCCAACAAATATAATAACAAGTAAATTTGGAATTTGGAAAATGTGCCATGTATCCATCAAGTTTATAGCTGATGTTTTCTTCTTGAATTATCTAAAGAAACTTCACCATAACAACACAATTCAGATAAACTTTTTTTCTTTGGATTATTGTTTTGCAGTACAAATAGCACTATCTCGTTATCAGTAGTAATTATGAGAATATACTTGATGGCGTTTAAAAGGACATTTGCAAAATACACTATCATATTTACTTATAGCTCTTGGCTTTATCTGGGTTAAGAAATAGTGGGTAGTGATCGGGAGTAGATATACTAGGCCATGGAACACAAACATTTGACAGATGACAGTTGACATGTGATAGTTAGCAGCTGACACGTAAAAGTTGACGAGATCGCTGCTTGACAGGTGACAGCTGACATGTGATAGATGACAGCGTCATCTTGGAATCGCGGGCATTCAAATTTGACAGAGGACATGTGACATGGCAGTTGACGGCTTGACAGCTGACATAGAGCACATACAGTTGACAGTAATCATAGAACACAAACATTTGACACACTCGTCTGACAGTCGACACGGAACAAAAACAACTGACAGTCGGCACGGACTACTGTCAGCTGGCATGAAATACAAACAACCTGATCCAAGGTGCATAGGCAATGCAAAGAACAAAGTCATCCAGAAAATACAACCATATGAATTGTCGGTGTCAAATGGAGCCACATTTTGAATTTTGAATTAAATTATAATTTCAGAAAAAATCTTACTGGCATTGGGCCTCGATCCCAGAATCTCTGGTATACAACGCACATAATATTCCTATTCAGCTACGCGGCTTCCCACATATAAATTATTAAAAAATTCTATAATTATCCCCAAACCCACGAGATATCTTTGCTTATTTATTATTCAGCGGCCGAGCGTCGTAAGAAAAGACAGAGCTATGCCACTACGATCGAGAGATTCATTGTAAAGATAAGCAGTTAGCGTAATATGAAAATAATATAATATTTTATTCTCTATAATATAATGCAGTAGTTGTAATTGTTTATACCGCAGGAAATTTATAAGCGTGTTATTTCATGAAAGTATGCAAGGACAGACAAAAAGAAAAATAAATAATTTTATTGAAACTTTGACACGGAGGATTTCTCATGGGGGGGCATGGAGGACATGAAGCATGTGAGCATGGAGGGTGGAACAATTTTATGAAAAATACAGGGACTGACCTTATTCTCGACGAGTGAACTTTTGATGCGTATGCGTACTTCCAGAATGTCATACGTTTTGGTATTCTTGACTAGTGAACATTGAGGCGTATACGTTTTTGAAGCGAGTGCGAGCGCTTTTTATCATTCGAATTGATGTTTTGACAGGTAGAGTCGATAAATTAAAAAAAATCATAATTTGTTGATAAGATATTGTTGGATATACCTGAAAATCAAACACAAGGTGTTTACATATTAGTATGGCTGACGAAGTAGTACAACTTGAGCTAATTGATGTTCTGGAAGAGCAACGTCACAGGAGGCCAAGGTACAACAGACAACGCGGAGACCCATTCAATGATTTGAGTGAGAAACAATTTGCTAAGCTGTTTCGTTTATCCAATGAATTGGTGCAATTTGTTATAAACATGACAGTCGAATACATTACACCTGCGAATCGTCCTCAAGATTTAGATATCTCGACAAAGGTAGTATGTATCCTTGATGGTAGGTGGTAGTTCTTTGAAATCATGGTTTATTTCCTTCAGGTATTGGTTTGTTTACGTTTTCTTGCAAGTGGAAGTTACCAAATGGACATTGGATACAATTTTAATTTTTCAGTATCACAGTCCTCAGTTTCCAGATGTGTTGATCAAGTTGTAACAGCATTAAACCATGAAGCAATATTTCAGCGATCTGTCAAGTTTCCAGTGAATATCAACCAGCTGAATCGGCTACGAACCGAGTAGGATTTTAAATTGTGAAATATTGTATATGACTGACTAATTGATATATTTCAGATTCTATAGACGATATAATTTCCCAGGAATAGTTGGCTGTATCGACTGCACCCATGTGGCCATTTATCCCCCAAAGGTACAAGACGATGAACATCCAGAGGACATCTATGTGAACAGAAAGAACTATCACTCTATAAATGTTCAGTTGATTTGTGACTTTGATTTGAAAATAATCAATGTGAATGCTCGGTTTCCTGGTAGTATAAACGATGCATTCATTTTGAATAATTCCAATGTTTAAACTATGTTGAGAAGTTTACATCATACTGGAAATACCAACTATTATTTATTAGGTGAAAATTATTTGATATTTTATATGATCAAATCAATTCGTTTTTCGTGGTTCCTGAATATGGTTATTTAAATATGTCTGACTGATATGGCACTGAGTGAGTGATACGTTTGAAAATAACTTGTAGGTGATTCTGAATATCCGCTGATGACGCCCTTGGAGAATGAAGAATGAGTATCGCTATAATAATAAACACAAAACCATCAGGAGCTTGATTGGACGATGTAATGGAGTTCTCAAGATGAGATTTCGATGCCTTCTTAAACATAGGGTTCTACACTATGCTAGAGAAAAAGTCAGCAAAATCATTAATGCTTGTGTTGTGCTGCATAATTTATGTATAGAGCATAATGTTCCGGAACCAGAGGATAATGACTTAGCAGAGGCTGGACTCTATGCACCACTTCCTAATAATAATTAAGGTGATGTGATACGTAGAATTAATGAAGAACTGGCAGCAGGTAGACGAACGATGAACCATTATAGAAAATCCCCATGACTGATCATTCTAAAAATCTTTTTGATGTCCAAAAAACTGCACAACAGGACCAACAATCTTAATCTTTTTGTATTACAAATATTTATTTGAATAAATGTTATTGTTAAAGAAAACACTGTTTTTGAAATGTTTTTTCTAACTCAAAACAAAGACAATGTTCAAAGTTGAATTTTATTTGGAACAGTTATGAAAAAAATCACAAATAAACAATATTGTTAAAAAAATAAAAAAGAAATCACCTCTAATCCTGCAACAAAATATCACGAATAGATTAATAAATTACAATATGCTCTCGGATATTGTTTCTAGAGCAGCCGCAATTCTTTCATTGGCCGAAGCGGTTATCTCCGCTGCATCAGCTTTTCTCTCTGCAGCATTTGCCCGTTCTTTAGCACTGGCTATCCGTTCCAAAAGTTTCAATTTTTCCTCATAATATTCTTTTTTCATACCATTTTTTTCTTCCATTCCCTTTTTGTATTCATTGACAGCATCTACAGTATGCCTCAGAGTTGTTGATTTTTTCTTTTTTGGCACGCATTTAACAGTTTGTAACGATATCGATGGTGTTTGAAGTATTTCATTTTCTTTGGCCGTATTTAGACCCTCCTTCATCTCTACTATTTCTTCATTCGTTTGCTCCAAAGCGGCAAAATCGAAATCAACTGCAGATTCTGTTGTTTCGTTGTGACCCTCGATAGAGACAACTTTTACAATATCACTTTTTGAAATGTCGTCTTCTATCGGGGGTCTACCGCCTGTTGCTCGTTCATGCCTTCTTATACCACTGAGTTTCGATTTTGTTCGTGATTTGCCAGGTCTAAAAGTGTCTTCTTTTCAATCTGCGACATAATTATAAAACATATATTTTCAAACTTTTCCAAACGAGAGGGAAAAAGGAGTGAAAATCCACAGAACGATGATTTTACCAACCATTTGCATTGGTTCGTGAAATATAACAGTCTTGTCAGATGTTCCATTCGCACTTTCAGGAACGTAGACAGACTGTAACACGAGTGATTGTCAAGAATACCATTTCAATCAAGTACTCGCAATCAACCATTCGTGTTGGTGCGTATACGCACAAAAGTTCACTTGTCGAGAATAAGGCCCCAGGCTCAGGTTCATTCTACTACTTCAGAAAATTAGTTTTGTGCAACATTTTTATTAATCAATCCCATAAGATTATTTGGTAAAAAATACTAGGACTGTGTTGTGGACTTTTATCCAACTTTTGTAACAGGGTACCATGAAACTCCTTTGGATTCTCCCACGAAAAATATGATTTACTTTCAGCCAACAGCTGAAGATATTTTTTTCCCGGGAATCATGGTACTGCTATGATGGCAACATCACAAAATCCACAGAAACATGAACAGTCAATCTTTTGTGAACTCAATAATGGGAGTGAGGACACGAACTTGCCTCAAGAAATAAATAAAACCTCAAAATCATACAAAGTAGAAGAAATGATAAATGACTGGAATGCCCTTTATGGAGCATAAAAAGATTCACATCATTGGAGAATGATAGAAAATAATGTTGGGGTGATGTTCACGTAGTGCGGCGACACGTTTGGAAATTTATCACGAATCGTTGGTGTCAAAAAAGATATGTCCGTCGAGGTACTCTTTTCATAACCAAGATGCCTAAACCATATTGTTATAAATTTATATGATGATCATTTGCAGATACGAAGTCATGGTCACTTTTTAACATTCCCAATGTTAAAAAATAGCATGTTTTTTATAACTTCAGTTGCTTCTTTGAGAATGTGCAAAGGAACTGATGGAAATACTCCATGTGCTGCCGGATTTTTTATGGTAAAGTTAAGATCAAGTAGCAATAAATGTCATGCTTTCCAGATCAAAAGCCGTCAGAAAAAATAAAGAGTATCACCGCGAGAAACGTGCGCGATTCCGAACAAAAAATAAACCAACATCTATGAAGACTCTTAAACAAAAATTACGCCGATCTAGGAAAAGAGTATGGGCGGTTTATGTGCAATGATTCCTATATTTTTAAATATAATTACGTAACATCGTTGCCTTTCTAGTTAATCAGACTTTTTCGTATGATATATAACAGAATCGTCAACAACTACTGCCAGGTTAAACACCCGTACGGCGATAATGCTTTATCAGATTACCAAACATATTGATAGTCTCTCAGACATTTATCATATAGTCGTACTCTGCGATATGTTGACGACGAAGAATCGAGCTAACTGCTATTGACAGAAGCGCATTTCACATGGTAAGAGTTGTGGTCGGAATTCCTGAATATCCTACGAAGCATTTTATTTGACCAATGGGCAACAATATTAGGTTATGGTTATTTTACTATATAAATTTATACATAATCTCTTCTCTTTCTAAAAGCAGATTGCATTGCAAGCACATGAGATACAAGAATTAATGAAACAATGTGCCGTCGTTGATGAAAAATCGCTGACAGATTTCATGAGTAAGTGTCCTGAAAAAATTCAAGAGGCGATTAGAGCCTGCTACACATACGCTAAAATTAATGATAAAAGAGGGATGCGTTATTCAAAACGATGGATTTTAGAGGGTCTTTTGTTACGTATTAAAAGTCATAAGTCGTTAGGAATCACAAATTATTGGCAGTTCCAAACATCATGAACCTCAATAGGTCTCTGAAGAATCTAAAACCATCTTGCGGCTTCGACCTCGCAGTCTTCAAGATGCTGAAGAAGAAAGGCGATATGATGAAAATGGAAGATAAACAAGGTAGGCAAGAGCAGTGGAAATCTATAGGGCTTGAGATGCGAAGATTTAATATAGCACGTAAGAAAGCTTACTTCCTATTTCCTATTCCCTGAACTTTTAATGCACGTATCTATTGAGTTAGCAGTAACACTTAAGCCATCCCACAAGGTAAACCACGGACCCTTGACTGTTTATTCTCTCCGTCACGGTAAAAGTCGGGAATGTACGATTAACCACAAACAGAAAAGATTTCATAACCATCGATCATTTATAATAAATCAGCCATTTTCTGTTGGATATCTAGACTGTTGTCTTCATCAGTTTGCCGAAGAGTACTTGATAATCATTTCTTCAGCATATGGCTGACAGCTTACGGTGGATTCCAATAAATCAAGTGGGTGGATATAAACATCCGGCAAGTGTAATTGAAGACATCGGTGCAATAACCAGGTATGTCACATTTTTGAAATTGCTGGGAAATTAAAAAAAGTTATTATTTTATTTGGAATTAGAAGGAAACAATTTTTTTTCTTGAAGGCGTGAAATAAAATAGAGGAAAATGAAAAAACAAGGTTTTGCTAAGAAAATAAAATTTAAAAGTACTTAAAAAAAATTGAAAATTTGGACTTACCTGGTTGTTGCCCAGAAGAAAATCCTAAAAATGTTTAAACATTTTGTATTAAGAAAAAGTGAACATATTTTGAGAACTTAAGTATAAACTTAATCATAAATCGACATGTATGTTATATAAATGAAGAATCCGAGTCATATACATCTTCAGCTGCATTGTCAACCTGTTACATAACTTCATCATTCTCGGGTTCTCCTAAGACCATTCGGTAATACCAGCAGCTTTTTTCTCTTTCAGAGGCAAAGGATAAGGTTGTATCATTCGTGAACTTGGGAGAGACAATGGAACATTTTCTTTTTTGGATGTAAAATCTTGTAAGAAGCGGGAGCTGTTGAACGGCTGCGTTCAATATGATTTTTTTTTCTGATACTGAAATATTCGATACATAGAAATGCTAAGCTTAATTTTTTCTTTGTTGATAAAAGCAGTTTTAAAAGGAGGATTTATATGTGTTGCGAAATCGATGACTATGTCCTGATTGACGTCTATAACCTTAAACTTTCTTGAAGTTGGATGTACTAGATCTTAGCAGTATGTACCATTTCTTTGCGTCTTTTAGCCTTTTTGATCAAAGCAAATGGAACGGAAATACGTGTCACTTCCATCGCTGGCCGCACAGCTAAGTCCCTGAACACCAGATAAAGAGTTCGGTGCAAAAACCAGGTATCTCCTGGACTTACCAGGTTCTTGCTGCCAATACTCGACCAGTTATGTGATATGTTTTTGTCCATTTCGAGCGTTGGACTAACCTGATTTTCACACCCAACGATTCGCAATAACTTGGAGTCCCAGAATATGCCTTAACCTTAATTTTGTTAAATAATTGACTTACCTGGTTTTAGCACCGAAGGCTTCAATTATTGATTTTAAGTTATCCTGAACCAGTTATATTAAGATAATTTGAATATAAATTGTTGTTTTTATATAATAATAATAATAATGGTTATTTTCAAAATTACAAAAATACAATAAAGGATTATCGATCCTGAAAATAAACATGAAAAAATCACTGAAGCTTCAGTAGCTTGTATGTGATATAATAATAATATTTATGCCTAAAATAATTATGTAGTCTAAGTAGAATTACATATTTGTATTATGCAGTATATTAATATTAGGTAGGTACAGTGTTTTTGTGTAAAAGTAGGATATAACCAATATGATAATGTAACAACATTAATGATTGAGAATTAATAGTAGTAGTATGCAATATTATACGTAATACGTCATAAGATACTACCGTTTCGCTTATCAAGACTCATTCCAAAGGGTACTATAAATAGGGGGAAAATGGAAATAAAAAAACTGCTAAAATTATATAGGGATATAACCGGTCTTTTTATACTGATAAGTTTTTGACAAAATATAGCTAACACTAGCACAACGGAAAATTTACTACGCCTCCTAATTTGTTCTTTATTTTCACAGGAATTCTCTGCATTGACGAAATGTCTATAAGTGAGGGGGTTTTCATTGATGTGATCACACACCCGAAAAGCAAAAGAACGGCAGAGGAAACCCTGCGTTGGTTTTCATGTTTCAGCCATTTAAAGGGCAATGGTTTCTTTGTCAATGTAGTCACAGCAGATGGAGCTACATGGAATAGAAATATGTGAAGTTTGGTCTTGAGCAAAACGATGTCAGCATCTCCTACAGCCCGGCGCTTATGGTTCTGTTCAGATTTTTCCCACCTCATAAAAAACCTACGCAACTTCGTCATGTCGAATGAAGAAATTATGGTAATTTTTATATAACGAAAAGCTTACAGTATTTAAAACATGCTAGAAGCTATTTCTGTAAGGTCGATTTTTCCATTAAATCACATGATAATTTAAATTCTATAGAAAATGGTGCTGAGCATTCTTTTCAGTTTTTTCATATATTCGTAATTATATTTTTAGACTCACGATGGCGTTATTAAAAAAAACATTTTTTTCAGGATTCGTAGCACGAAAAGTTGAGCCCTGGACAAAGTGCAAAACGAGACAGTATGATAAATTTTCTTACCAATGAGTACTTGAAATATCCCTCTGACTCGCTCGTAAATCTCCTCTTAAAACTGGAACATGCTATTATGCAGACTGTAGGGGAGGAACAATTGAATTTTTATACTTTTCAGATTATTCTGAGAAATGTCCTCGCCGAAAGTCTAGACTTCATTGGATGTTCTTCTCACAAAAAAGAATTGACGTGCAGTGTT
Organism: Crioceris asparagi; assembly: GCA_958507055.1. Lineage (NCBI taxonomy): Eukaryota > Metazoa > Arthropoda > Insecta > Coleoptera > Chrysomelidae > Crioceris > Crioceris asparagi. The sequence continues at coordinate 19,232,243 of OY293832.1, forward strand.
GTAAATTATTATTTAGTAGCACGAACCAAAATTCTTTGTAAAGTGCACAACAAGGTACACAACGAAGCAAGAAAAAAGGAACAAGAATATCGCAAAATGTCAAAACTTGTGAAATCTTCAAAAAAGCTAATGACGAAATTGAATATAGGAAACCAATGTCGAAACAAACTCATCACGGTCTAACAATGATAAATCTGGCAAAAGAGCATTTTCTGACGTCGCTGTATTAACTAGGGTTAAAAAAATGTAAAAGTTTGATTTCCATACTAACCATTTCACTGAATGATACTGTTCAATCAGTTGATCACCTAGGTAAATTATGTTTAGCGATTTGATGAAAGAGCTAGTCGCTTATTACTTATAACCTGAATTCCACATTCTACACTATACATATTGCATACTTGAAATTCATCTTTTATATTCAAGTAATAAGAATTAGAAGAGATCTTATTATCACAAGCCAGAAATATTTAGTATACGGTATAATAACTGTTATGGTTGCAACTGTCTTGTATTAATCTGAGATATCAATTCACTCGAATGACTTCTCATATTCCAAATAGATCTACATTTTACATATTTGACCAAAAGGGAAAGACGTCGGAACATACTATGTAAATATTTGGTATTCAATTAATTACCCGCTATTTCTAATAGAACGCGTTAAAATAGAGAATAATATTGTATTTAAATGATCCGCTAACTTTTTCTTGTTCTAAAATAGGCAAATAAACATTTATTTTGGGTATATACAGGGCTCTGTCTTCATAGCAATACTATAGATTTGATTATAATTCTAAAGTAAGCGTAAACATACGTTCTAATAAACCTTCATATTTTATCATCATCAAATATCAATATCAAGCCATATTTTCAAAAGGTTGCACAAAAAAAAAATAAAAAAAAATGTGAAATTCTCCTATCCGCTAGCTACTGGACTAGCTAGTTACTAATTTAGATTGGTAGGTGGGTAAGCAACATGAAATTCAGTGGCTAACAACAAAAGAAACATAAGTCTGCGTATATGTCTATGTGAAGTCCATCCGAAATGAGTAGTACCTACAGGGCTTCCATCACATGGCCTTATAGGTTCTACGAAATGGTTGAACCACTAGGTAAAAATGTCTGTTTGAATTCATCCAGGTGGAGGAGAGGCAAAAATACTTCCAGCTAGAGCTCCCATCTTGCATCAATTCGTTTGAACTCTTGGAAATAGGTTACGTAAATACCACTAGTTATCATACATTTTACACAAGTCACCAGAGACCTTCGCCCCCACCGATCTTGCACTCGACGTTCGTGTTAGCTTCCTTAGTCTTCAAAAGTCCATGTGCCTTAATCTAAAACATTTAAGACAGTTATTACCAGTAGTTCTCTGAAGTAATGAACAAGAATTTCTAATTTTAATGCAAGATTACCAACACCGGGCCAAGATAGTTCAAAAATGATTATTTCCATTACCATGTATTCGAATATTAATTTAATATTTTCTTCAACATACCTCAATTCTTTCTTACAGCCTAGAAAGAGCGACACGAGGTTCTTTGAATTATTTGTATTCCTTCAAATAACCAATTTTTCTGCTTGTAACTGCTATATCACTCCTTTTTCAGGTCTACCGTATCCCATTTTTACGTTGTGCTTTTGTCACTCTTTAATTTTTTCAAGGTATTGCTGAAAAACAGTTTTGTAATCTAGTATTTTTTGGGTAATATTCCATATTTTCAAATAAGTTCAAAAGAAAAACTGGATAGACATTGTAGATTGTAGATTGTAGATTGAAAGGGGGTTTCAATGCACTGCGACCTTTAGGTCTATTGTGCCCCCCGTCAGAGCTGTTCTCGCTATTTCGATTTCTACAGCTCGCCCTCCAGTTCCAGAGTTCTAATGAACTCCAGTATCTGGGATGGCTTCAAGCGGATTACTTCCTCACTACTGACAGTTTCTTGTCCAAAGCATTTTATGCGTTGGCTGGCTATTGCGAGGCATTCCGTCACCAGGTGATCCGGAGTTTCCTCCTCTTCCCCGCAGAATCTGCACTCGTCGTTTTCTGCTAGACCCAATCTCGACAGGTGCTTCCTGAGGCGGCAATGTCCTGTAAGGAATCTAGTGAGCAGGTGTAGCATATTCTTGCTAAGATCCAGATGTTTCTTAGATCTCGCAGTGTCAAAGTTTCCAAGAAACTTTTTGTAATGATCCAGCCCAGGAAGATTCCGCCAGAGGTTTTCTCTTTCGGTCTCTTCCTTCTCCTGGAACTCTTTCTTGTAGGTACATTTACCTGTGCCACAGAAAGGTTCTGGGCCAATAAAAGGAGCTTGTGCTCCTTAAGGGCTTGGGATGTAGACTCCCTTTCCCAATCTTCTTTTCTACTTAGCATCGTGGTGAACGTTTTCTCGATGCTAGTTTTCTTTATCATCTCGTCACTGGGAAGGTTCGCTGACAGGATATAGTTCGTCAGAGAGGACCAGGCTCTTTGATTCCTAATTCCCTCATGGCCAGTACCTTCCCTGGATAGTCTTAGAATGGCCTCATGGGCTACTCTATCTATCACCAGATGTAGAGGTGTGAGATCTGTAATGATCTCCAGTGCTCTAGTTGGGCACGTTCTCAAGGCTCCAGTGATACAGACACAGGCAAGCCTTTGTAATCTATCGAGGGCAGTCCTCGTATAGGTTTGCCTTGCCTTGACATGCCAAACTATTGCTCCATAAGTTATTATAGGCCTCACAATCATGACGTACATCCATCGCAGTATTTTTGGGTTACAACCCCAAGTCCTACCAGCGAGTCTTCTGCACGCCATCAAGGCCTTTGTTGCTTTATTGGCAGTAATCTCGAAGTGTTTGTTCCACAGAAGTTTGCTATCTAGGGTTACTCCCAGATATTTAACTTCAGACTTCCATCCTATGATGTCTCCCTGTAAAGAGAGATATTTCGTAGTTGGAAGTTTCCTTTTCCTGGTAAATGGAATTACTGTGGTCTTGGTTGGGTTGATATTTAGTCCTACTGACAAGCACCACTGTTCAATAGTTTTGAGGCCCTCTTGCATCAAGTCGCATAAGGTATTCCAGAATTTACCTCTAACTATTAGGACTATGTCATCTGCATAGCCTATACATTCGAAGCCAAGCTCCGTAAGCCTGTGGAGTAGTTCATCCACTACTAGACTCCATAAAAGGGGAGATATTACTCCTCCTTGAGGTGTTCCGCGAGTGGCCCTAACGGAGGTGGTTTGATTGCCCACCTGCGTCTCAGCTATTCTCGTCTTTAACATCTCATACATCCATTTAATAATGGTTTTGTTCACCCCTCGCCTTTTGAGTGCCTCTTCGACCGACACGTGAGTTGTGTTGTCAAAGGCCCCAGATATGTCTAGGAAGGCACACATGGCGATTTCTTTGTTATTCAGAGTGCTCTGGATGACTTCGGTCAGCTGATACAGGGCCGTCTCTGTTGATCTACCCGCCCTGTAAGCATGCTGACATTTGTGAAGTGGTTTATTCTCCAGATACTCCGTTCTTATGTGGTTATCCACTACTTTCTCCATTGTTTTCAATAGAAACGATGTTAAGCAGATGGGTCTGAAAGATCGAGGATCGGTCGCATCTTTTTTACCTATTTTTGGTATGAAGGTTACCTTTGCCCTTCTCCAAATTTTAGGCATATGACCCAGTGCTAAACAGCTTCTTGATATCCTCAGAAGATGGGGAAGAATCTCCTCCATTCCTTTCTGCAGGAGTACTGGGGAAATTCCATCTACTCCTGGTGATTTATACGGTTGAAAGGTGTTTATTGCCCATTCCAACCGTTGCTTTGTAAATATTTTCTTAGCAATATCCCAATCTTCCCTGCGAGGATTCTTGATTTGAGTTGCAATGTCCATACTGATTGAGGGTTCACTACCTGGGAAGTGTGTTTTGAGGAGGAGAGTGGATCGTTCCTCTTCTCCCTCAGTGTATGACCCGTCTGGCTTTTTAAGCGACATTGTGGGAATTATTCCCCCCTTTGCCATGACTTTTTGAAGTCTGGCTGCTGTGGGAGTGGAAGTGATCTTTTCACAAAAGGCTTGAAAATTAAGCCTTTTAGCCTTCCTGATCTCCTTATTGTACTGAGTAAGCTTCTCAGTGTACCCCTGCCAATTACCATCTCTTTTGGCCCTATTAAAGAGCCGACGGACCTCTAGCCTGAGGTTTGACAGGTTCTTGTTCCTCCAAGGTGCTTCCTTACTTGTTCGAACTTTCGAGAGTGGACAACTTGAGTGAAAAGCCTCAGTTATTGCCGCACTAACCTGTTCGACTTTTTGTTCCAGATCGTAGTGCGGGTGTTTTGCCCCATTCTTGTCGATCTGTTCCAAGTTTTGCTTCAGATGGATCTTATAGATAGACCAATCCGTATTTCTAGGATTTCTGCTTGAGGTCGACGAGGTAACCTCCCCCGTTATCCTGAATTCGATAATCCTATGGTCTGAAAGTGATGGTTCGTTCATCACTTTCCAACCTATAACATTTCTCCTCGCAGCAACATTAGCAATTGTTACATCCAGGACTTCTTCTCTTGCTCTCGTGACAAAAGTGGGAGTTGTCCCCACATTGAGGGTTTCGAGGTTATTAGCTAAGAGATATTCAAGTAAGCACTCCCCTCTGGAATTGTTGTTCGTGCTTCCCCAAATAACGTTATGCGCATTGGCGTCACAGCCTATTATGACTGGCAGTTGTCTGCTGTTACAGTATTGTACCAGCTCCTGCACTTCTGCTGGTGGTGTTGTTGGCCCATCTCCAGCGAAGTAAGCGGATGCTATGACAATGTCTCGGTCGATGCCCCCAATATTGAGGTGTACCAATATTGGAGTTAGATCCCGAGTCATGTATTCTGAAACACAAATATATTTAATATTGTTTCTTATGAGCACACAGGCACGTGGGGATACTTGCCTCTGGTCATAAATCAATATTGAGTCTTTACAGGCCAAACCTCTGATTTGGCCTACTTTGTCGATCCAGGGTTCCTGGATCAGTACAATATCCAGTTTTAGCTTTGCGAATAACCTTACAATCACTGCTGAAGCTCCCTTCGCGTGATGCAGGTTCACCTGCGCTGCCTTCGTGAAGATGAAGGGTTATTTGTGTGGGGTGGATGGGCTGGGTAGTCCAGCCTCTATAAATCCCCCTGCCTTCTCTCTTCCTGTCCTTCCTCGAATTCCATACGGGAGGTGTCCTTTCCGGAATTCGAGGAAGTTTCTTGGGTTTGGCCCTCAACCTCCAGGGGTGCAGAGGTATTCTCCGTCCCCCCGGTTGTCTCCTTGGAGTCAGTCGGAGCCCCAGTTCGACCCGAGTCAAGTGGAGCTCCCTGCTCCCCAGATTTCCGGGATGTGGAGGGTATCTCCGCATCTCTGGAAACCACCACTGGGTTTGGTTTCTTGCCCAGTCCTGAGACAGGAATGTGCCCGAACCGAAAGTTCATTAGGCACCCCCCTGCTTTCAGGGCTTCTCCCGATTGGTGGTCAATCCCAATCGTGAGCACCTTGCCACTTCCCTCTTTCTTGGAGCTTAGAACTTTCCAAGCTCCAGTGCTGAGGTTAGAGTTCTGAACCTCGACGAGTCGGAGGATTTTCTCCGTCTCCATGTCGAGGCTTCGTGGGAAGAGCACGGTTATGGTGACGGGTTTAGGGATGTCATTCTCTCCCAACGCCACCAACTCGGGTCCCTCCCAAGAACTGAGTGTCGGCACTGACTTCATGAGCCAGTCCGCCGATTTTTGGGATCCACAGTCTACCAGCATCATTCCACAACGGAAATGAATGCCGGTGAAGTGGATCCCCCTCTCCTCGCTGCGGCACATCTCTTCCACTAGCATATCCTCTAGTGAGGAGAGCCGCTCGGCTTCCAGGATAACCTTCGGGTATTCCTTGGGTAATATTCCTACCCTGGTCGCCTTCCCTGCCTTGACTGCTGCTGCAAATCCAGTGGCTTGCCCGGTTTTTGCCGCAGCTGTCTTCGGCTTCTTTGAGTGAGGCCGTTCCGGAGGTGTGATGTGCTCCGGACCTCTCTTGCCTTTCCCCTTACCCGTCGGGGTTACTCCCGGGGTTGAGTGGATTGGTTTGATGGGGTGCTGAAGAGCCTGTTTTCTAGCCTCCTCAGGTGCAAGGCCCTGATGGAGGAGTCGCAGGTACTTCCGCACTCCTGCTCCACTGAGGCCCTTCCTCAGTGGATCGTCTCTACCGCCGGGCTGTCCTAATTTGGGCAGCTCGAATGGCAGGCGATTTTTCTTTTTCCCTTTTTCAAGGGGCCCGGATGAAGAGGTGGAGGCTTTCTCCTCCTCTCCTCCGGTGGGTTTACTCTTTGCTTTGTCCATAACTGGTCCCACGAGTAGCAAGGGTCATGTCGGTCCGCTTCTGCAGAGCCCCGCATGCAGAAGTAAGGGGTTTGTTACAATGGAGTTCCCCCCGGTGCTCCAAGGTTGAAGCCAGTAGGGACTAGTCCTCTAACTAGCCATGCATCCTTAGCCTGGCTTCCCACTTTGGATTTAGAATTTTTGACGAGGTTATTTCCTCTTGGTCCAGGCGGTCAAGCCAAGACCCCCCCCGCACTGGCCCGCGAGACATGACCACAGACAGCCAGGCGTTGGTTTAACAGGTGGTCTCAAGAGCTCACCTGGCATCGTACTACCTGTGTGCAATCCCTTAGCCACGACACTACAGCTGGGACAGGTGAATTTGGTCCGCGGCAGGGTATTGTATTGAGGCTGCCAGTTGAGTTTTTAGGCACAACGAGCCCCCTTATTTCCCTGCAGGCCTCATCCTCATATTAAGATCATCGTCAGAGGCCCCCTCCTATCCGCCACCTGGAGACGCGCCGGGTTGGTACTTCACCCCTACCAGATGTTGATTGACAACATCCGGACCCGGATAGACATACGAGTTACAGCAAAAATTATGACTTTAACAGTTAGACAAGTATGAACTAAGTTACTATGTAATGATAATTAATTGGTTATAGGTGTTAAATATGCCAGGAGGAACTGTGTGCAGTGTGGCTACCTACAAAAGCAATTCTAAAAAAGCTAGAGAAAAAGAGGAAGATCTTATGTTCCTTAGATTTCTAAATTACTTTAAAATTCAAAAAGAATGGGATCGAATATGTGCAAGAAAGGATAAATGGAATCCGATTAAAAAAAGGCTTTGCAGTCAACATTTTAAGCCTGATAATTACGAGGATAAAATGCAGGCTAGATTGCTAAATTTACAACCGAAAGAAGCTGTTAAAAGATGGTATGTATACTAAAATCTCAATTAAAATACTTGCATAAATAATGACTTCTCAAATTAGAAATGTTATATGTATTGTAACGTTAACCCTGTGCTAAACGTTGAGGGGTAAGTTCACTTGCGTAATACTCAAAGTTCGCTGATTGCTTCCAATGGTTTATTTTTAAACACTCTGTACACGGCCTTCTGTTGCAGTACAACTGTCACTTGTTACTTTGACTATCGCATTTCAACTACTTTCGACTTATGACTCCAATTGACTGCTATAATAAACTGACTGTGTCCCGTGATCGACACGGCTTTATATATCTGAATTTTGACATGACATTCATCGAGAAGGTTCTATGATTATCTAGACGCACATAATAATGTTCTAGATGCTTGTCAAACTGACAATATTGGGACAAAGTGTACCTCACATATAGTTTCTGGAAGGATCGAGAACAAATCAACTAATTCTGGAACTACTTAATGAAATATACAAGCAATAACTATTGTAAACAAGGAATCATGTTATCTAAGAGTATTTCCATTTCATTTTATTTTGCTAATGGTACTCTTCTTGGAATTTGTTTTATTGGTTGTTGGTTGCCTGTGTTAATGCGATGTTGTACCATATTAGTTCGTCCTAGATCTGTTTCCGAAAAAGAAAATAGTTTTTTATATTTCTCCCATAAATCACCAAATTTCGCCTTCTGTTGGTTAGGAAGTTGAGAAATACTTTTCTCTTTCATCTCTCTACCTTTCTGGCTTAAGATTTTCCCTTGACTGCTTGATATTTTGACAGCTACTATAGGTTCCGCACAGGCAATTACTTCATTTTTCTTAAAACTTTAGGTTCTTCGGACAGATTCAAAACTTTCACCTTAATTGGGGTTACTTTCCAATACCAGTGCCTCCTTGCACTCCTTTAGAACCTTCTATTTTAACATGGATGAGATTGTCAGACCATCCAGGTATTGTAATGGTTCTGTTTACCTTAATTTTTCTTATTCTGGATTCAGATGTTGACATGAATAACTCTTCTTCATTGATTTTGAGTATTTGGTCTTGGAGGTTCAGGTTCAAGCCAAATTTATTCATGATGTCTAGTCCAAATAAAACTTCGTCCAAAATCTCGGCAACAAATACTTTATGTCTGAATTTTGATTGTCCCAGCTGAATATCTGCCTCGTGAGTACCAATGACGGGTATTGTCAATCCATTTGCAGTTTCAAGTATATAACTTCTATCGGGATGGTCAATTTTGCAAGCAGGAATAACATCAGCTCGCACAATGGTAGAACATGAACCAGTATCAATAACAATATTACAATCCCGACCGCATATTCTTCCTTTCACAACCAAGCTAGATCCTTCATGACTCAGTCAGGAAATTTTGATTTTTAATGCTGTTGGGGCTTGGTTGGAGTAAGCCAGTCTTCGCCCCGCAAAACTGGCTAATTGTAGTTTTCCTGCACATTGCTAGTTTGAAGCTGTGGACAATTCTTCTTGTCCACAATTCCAATACAAAGTCTGAGTTCTTTGTTCAGTTGTTTGCCCATCCAGTTTTTGTAACATTTTAATAATTTGTTTAATAGAGTTACCATTGCCATACGACTTCTCTTGGGTTGAATTGACCCATCGTGTCTGTCGCAGTCTGAAATGACTTCTGGACGCCTGCTTAGCAGGTTCGTATTCAAGTGCACGTGCAAGGGCATCTTCAATTCTTGTAGGACTACTTAACCGAAGGGCTTGTTGCATTTCAATATCTCTTATACCATCAATGAATGTTTGTACTGTTAATCTATCAAGAAAATCTTTTGGTGCTGTAGGATATGCCAGTCGAACGAGCCGTGCAACATCAATTTCATATTGTTACAGTGTTTCTCCAGACCTCTGCTGCTTATTCTTTAACTGTGCTTGGTAAACTTGTTGTAAATGTTGGTCACCGTAACGCATTTCAAGTTGATCTACTAAACTCTCAAACGAATGTTCGCCAGTTAGGGTATTCAAGATTTCCAATAAGTCACCACGTAGAGCCAAGATCAATGCAGTGGCCTTCTCTTTATCTGACCAACCACTAGCCAAAGCAGCAGCATCAAATTGCTTTTTATATGTAGACCAAGACTGTTTACCATCGAATTTTGGGGCTTCAATTTTTACTGGATTAACTACACCATTTTGAATTTCATTCGACGATCGTCTCAGAGGTACTTCAGATTTCATTTGCAACATCTTTTGCTCTATCATTTGAAGTTTCTGATTAAAATTTTCCTGAACTCTTTCTAATTTCTGGTAAACTTCTTCTTTTTGCAACATCTCGTCATCTATTAGTTGAAAATTCTGTATGAAGTTTTCTTGGACTTTCTCTAATTTTTGGTCAACTTTCTCTAATTTCTGGTCTACTTCCTGTTTATCTTCTTTTCGCACTCTTGCTTGTTCTTCTAAGATTTGTCTTATTCTTGTTTCTTGTTATTTTTCCTGTTGTCTAATTCCTTCTCGTTCTTCTTTTTCTTTTTGTCTACTTCTTTCTTGTTCTTCTTTATCTTGTCTAATTCTTTCTTGTTCTTCTTTATCTTGTTGTCTACTTCTTTCTTGTTCTTGTCTAATTCTTTCTTGATTTTCTAGAATTTTTGTTATTTTTGCTACTTGTTCTTGTCTACTTCTTTCCTTATTTTCTAGGAACTTCATTATTTCTGCAAAGTTTGCCATTTCGTCTAAATCTTTCGATTTGGTATTCACCATATATTCTCAGCAAAATGCGAAGATCCCACTTCTGACACCAATTGTAACGTTTAACCATGTGCTAAACGTTATGGGGTCGGTTCACTTGCGTAATACTCAAAGTTCGCAGATTGCTTCCAATGGTTTATTTTTAAACACTCTGTACACGGCCTTCTGTTGCAGTAAAACTGTCACAACTTGTCACTTTGACTATCGCCTGTGACTGTGTCCCGTGATCGACACGGCTTTATATATCTGAATTTTGACATGAAATTCATCGAGAAGGTTCTATGATTATCTAGACGCACATAATAATGTTCTAGATGCTTATCAAACTGACAATATTGGGACAAAGTGTACCTCACATATAGTTTCTGGAAGGATCGAGAACAAATCAACTAATTCTGGAACTACTTAATGAAATATACAAGCAATAACTATTGTAAACAAGGAATCACAACAAATGCAAACTAAAAGAAATAATAACTGTAAGTACATGATAAACTACCCACGTAACACTATGTAATATGGGCGAAGGAAGCTTATATACAATAATAGACATATAAATAACGACTGCCTGTCTCAAATTAGAAATGTTATATATATATGTGCATGTATTTATGTAATTTTGAAGATTTTTTACAAACTCTGTTAACTATTATTTAAACATATTAAGATTTGCTGTTCTACCTAATGGTATTGAAATATGTAAAATCTGATGAATATATACAAATTATTCGGGTAAAGTGAATTAAACTGTAAATAATATTAATGTTTTTTTCTCAGCAATTCCATCACTGTTTTTGCCATCCTCTATTAAAAAGCCAGTTGGTGACCGTAGTCGACTTATGCTTAAGAAGGTAAGAGCGACAAATGTTGGAAAACTACTACAAGACAGCAACATAAGATCATCACCATCACCAAGATCATCATTGCTAATTAGTATCGCATCATTATAAGTGTAATTTTAACATTCTGTAAACTTTTATTAATAATAATTAAGTAGTAAGTATGAAATATTTCTTGGTTTTTCGCTTGTAAAGTTTTTCTAAATACATTATAAAGTTCTAGACTTCGTATATTCATTATCTTCTACGAAATACACATTTCTCCTTGTAATGGTTGAAAAACGTTTTTTTAAATACCCATACAGGATGTTTAAAATACGAGCAGTGTGTATCAACGTGAGGTTTAACTGCCATTTTGTATGTTTACGAATATAAAATTGAAAAATAAATTTCGAAATCAAAAATATTAGCTTCCTATTTAGCCGAAAACTCTGAAGCTGGTTGGTACTTAGAGACTGATTTAGATCACATGTTTTTTTTTTGGTTCAATAGATCTGGCCACAACCGGTATAACAAAATGAAATAAATGAATATATACTTTATGCAATTGGTTTTTAATCTATCATAAAGTCTAATTATGATATTTTAAATATAAATAATTAATGTTTTCTTTAAGTATTTACATATATACCAATTCAATCTATGTATTTCATAGAGGGGATAATAAAGGACAATTTGGGAAAACATAAGCCTCGATATAATCATTTAAACTAATGGAAATACCGTCAAACAATACTGCTTCCTTCTAGTTCAAAGGCTGTTTATTCAAATAGGCACCCCGACGTATTTCCCGCGTTCGAATAGCTGGCGCTGATTAGTCCGAAAGTTACCATGCAACCTATGTATCTAAAAATCTTGCAACCAATGTAATTAAAAATCTTGAACACGATTTAGGAATATGAAATTGATTGATGACCTAATTTGAGCCTGGCCAGTAGGCGTATTCTGAACGTTTGCGTAAGTCTCAGAACTAAAAGTTGAAAGTTAGAATACATCAAAACTAAATAAGTTTAGTTGTATTCTGACTACAGGCTAATGTTTTGTATTTAGGAACATACTGTACATCTGCACAGAATTTAAAATAGAGGATGGAGTATGGACAGAGACAAGTTCGGAGTCTAGTTTGTGATATAAAAAGAAAGGTATGCCAATGCACGATACACATACTACGGTATGTTATGTTGAGGGCAAGGATTCGGTTTAGCGCCAACGGAAATTCGTAACAAATTATATGTCAGTCGACTCGTTTTAATAAAAAAAATCATTAAAAGTAGCCCCAAGGCGCGGAAACCTCTAATAACGGGAACTGGAGTGAATAGGGGTGCTGGGTGGTTAACCTCTACGAATGCGTACGCGGACCGATCGGCGATACTGGCGATTGACGTAATATTGTACTGACAGTGTTGCTACATCTCAAAAATTTCTTTAATTCTCCGACGTAATAGAAATTAACGCGATTTCTTGAATTAACTAAGTTACAGGCCTGGAGTGAACAGGAATACTGGGTGGGTAATCTCTACGAAGGCGGACGCCGACCGATCGAAAAAGGAATAATTAACCGATCTACCTAAGATATTTTATTAGAGAGTTATTTAAAACTAGCATAAATCTAACCTAACATAAACCTAACTTGACTTAACCTAAACCTAACCTTACCATAAATCTTTTTAGACAATAAAAAATTCAATATTTTTTTCATTATAACTATAATATTTAAATTAATGAGTAGTTTAAAATTGACCTAAACCTAATCGAATTTTTTTTGAAAAACTCAATAATAGAAATAATTTTACCAAAATATATACAATTATTTTATTAAAGAAGGATAAAATTAAGCTTAACCTTACATAAACTTTACCGAAGGAATTTTAGGACGAAAAAATCAATAATAATTTAACCGATTTACCTATGATATTTTATTAAAGAATTATTTAGACTTTACCTAAATCAAACCTAACATAAACCTTACTTAACTTAACCTTACGGAAAATCTTGTTGGGCAATAAAAAATTAAACATAAACCTAACTTGACTTAACCTAAATCTAATATTACCGGAAATCTTTTTGGACAATAAAAAATTAAACATAAGCGTAATTTGACCTAACCTAAACCTAACCTTACCGAAAATCTTTTTGGAAAATAACTTTATGTCTCTTTTGCCCTGAATCATGGTTCTCGCTTCAAGTAGGAAATTTAAAGTAATTTTTTTAGATGCGGCAACACTGTCAGAAAGATATTCATACGTCGAGGTTATCCACCCAGCACTCCTATTCTCTCCAGGTCCCGTAACTAAGTTAATTTAAGTTAGTTAATTATGTCGGCGATTTAAAGAAATTTTCAGACAAATATGCCTTATCGCCAGTATGGCCGATCGGTCAGCGTCAGCCTTATTAGAGATTACCCACCCAGCAGTTAGTTTAATAGATCGCTTTAAATTTCATTTTGGCATATATTGACTCAATGATTCTGTACCACTATTTGCAAATAAAATCTTCAAAATAGACCTCTTCTCCACCCAGAACATCTGTTCGCTCCAGGTCCCGTAACTTCGTTATTAGAGGTTTCCGCGCCTTGGGAATACTTTTAATGAATTTTTCTCATTAAACCGAATCTTAGTCATGTTGAGAACTCTTTAGACGTCCAGACCAAGGATGATGTAAGGAGGATAATCAAGTGCTAGAACCTAAAACCTAACCTATTTACTCGACATCGTATCTTCCACATTATATTTTTTATTTATGTTTATGATACCAGTTAATTGATAGTGTAGCAAGGTTTATACTAAAAGTAACGAAGCAAAAGTTATTTATCTCAGAATAATTTAATTTTTAAGTTTCATAATTTAAGTCTGAACAAGCGATAATTCGTAATGTCTTTCGTTGTTGATGAAAAGTGAACAAACGGATTTTTACAGAGATAATGAAATCCATTAAAACTGTGGTGGTATGTGCTCTCTCATTGATCTCGTCAAACATTTTACTTTCTCCAGTGAATTAATTATTGAGGCCCCACATAAATGTTAATCCTTCGGGTGTTCTAAATAAGTTCCATCGCGTAAGTTCAAATTTATTTTATGATTACTTCCACACTTCCAGCCAGTCATTCACTAATGAAACTGGCTCATAAGCCACAACTTTATAAGAAGATATTAGGGAGATTTAAAGCCACCTATTTGGACAGCAATATACTTTATCCATTATAAATCGCATGCGCAATATTACTAAAATAAGGGAAAACGTTATTAACCGATTGCTTTACGTTAAACTTGAAATAACGTTCCCTTAACAAAGGAAATCGCTTTTACCATGATGCCACCTGTAGAAATTTAATATTTCAGTTTTATCGTAAACTCCAAAGTAAAAATAAGAAGATGTAAATCTGTAGTTTTCACCATTTCTTCCACTATTTTTCTGAATATGAAATGAAAACATTTTATAAAATTAAATGCTATGGCCTGGCAACATCAGACGTCCGTCTTGGAGGTAGTCATGTTTCAATAAGACCAGGGCGCGTATTCCCGACCACTCGCAAAGTTGAAATCATGCGCAACTTTACGAATGAAACGAACTTTCCAATTCTTGAGCATTCGTTTCGAAACGTATTCGCAAATTTTCAGACGTTTAAATACGGGCGGAAATAAAGATGTGCAAAGAAAAGATGATGTATTTATTTGTGGTTACGGTTGATTTTAGTTTAATTAATTTAGGTTTTATGGTGTGTATGGAATAGATTTTTGGTGATTTTATTATTTTTATATATTTATTAAAACGTTTGTCTCTATTAGAACTAACATTTATGATGGATGATTTGATGCATTTACTAGCAATTGAAAATCTTGAAAATGCTGAAATGCAAATTCTACCTTTAAATCGTAATTTAAATCGGCGTGATCCTTTCACAGATTTAAATGAAAGACAATTTATAAAAATGTTTAGGCTCTCAAAAGATCTGTGTCGCTTCCTAATAAACCGGTTAACACAATACCTAATGCCAACGACAAGAGCAACTGATTTAGATGCGGAAACAAAGGTAAGTAATTGCCATATAAAATATAAGTAGATCTACGTATAATTATAATGATAATTTCCGTTGTAGATTTTAACAGCCTTAAGATTTTTCGCAAGTGGAAGTTATCAGCTCGACATTGCTTCCAACAAATATCTGGATGTCTCGCAGTCATCAGTTAGTCGTTCAGTAAATCAAGTTTCACAAGCACTGAACAACCCTGAAATATTTAATGAATGGGTTTCTTTCCCTGGGAACTTAGAACAACTCAATGCAATTAGAAGACAGTAAGTTTACATATGGAATAAACAAAAAAAAAAAAAAAATTTTATTTCACAGATTTCACGAACAACATGGGTTTCCTGGAGTAATCGGTTGCATTGACTGCACACACATTGCTATTGTGCCTCCTAATATTCAGGATCCTGAATATCCTGAGCACATATACATAAATCGAAAACATTACCATTCAATAAATGTTCAATTGGTACGTACGTGTGGGTGAATTTTAATGAATCAACGTAATGTATAATCTCTTCCAAGATATGTGATGCCAATCTAAAGATCTTGAATGTGAATGCTCGATTTCCAGGCAGTACTAATGACGCATTCATATGGCGTCAGTCCAATATTCAAAGATTTTTGAGAGAGTTGCATGCAGCTGGACATGACGACTATTTTTTGTTAGGTAGTAGGTTGCTGTGATCCTATCAATAAATTGAATAATATGGCATTTCTATGTAGGTGATTCTGGATATCCCTTACGAAAATGGCTACTCACTCCCTTCCAGAATGTTGAGCCCAACACACCAGAGAGCCATTATAATTATATCCACAAACACACACGGGTGAAAATTGAGTGCTGCAATGGTTTATTGAAAGCAAGATTTCGATGCCTACTGAAGCATAGAGTTCTCCACTATAAACCCACAACTGCCTGCAAAATTATAAATGCATGCGTTGTTTTACACAATATGTGTATAGCATATAATGTGCCATTGGTCGAAGAAGATAATGTTAATGATGTCGATTTTGGCATTATCAATAATGAAGCCAATGAAGATCTGAACCAGCCAGCCAGAATAGTAAATCCAGAGTTAGCTGATGGACAAAGGGCTAGAACGAGAGTTATGCGAAGTTTATGGAATCGCAACAGATGAATTTATATATACATAGATAGAATAATAAATATATTTCAAACGTACTTTGAAATGTCTTTTAATGCTTTTGCATTCTTGGAAATTTTCATTATTCAACAGCAAATACAAAATAGACAAGTATTAAACTTGTCTTATACGTTATAGATAAAGCCATTTTTCCATAAACCAATCTTCCTTATAAACATGCTTTGTATGATTACACTGGGTTAATATACTGTTACTTATTTCTGTATAATTTTTTTTATCAAACGTGAGGATGAGTACTTACTGAGAGCTTGTAATTTTCATTACTCGTGAATGCTCCCCATTATATTAATATATATGTTATACAGTTTTATAGTCTTCGTTGAAATCGGTAGAATGGAGGCTTCTGAGATTTCTTACCTTCTAAGCATTTAATTTATAAGTCTGTTGAATATTATAATGGAAATAATAATAACACAAATATTTCCCATATACACATTTATTGACAAGCTAATAAACTGGTTTTATAACTCAATAGAATTTCTCTAAAATAAATAAATTAATTAAAACTATTACATTTTTTTGTTAATAAAACAGTATGAGAAAAATAACAATATGTAAACTCATGTGTTAATATAAAAAGTCATGATGTATCACAAGAAACTATAAACATAAAATAAATTCTGGTATCAAAAAGTAGATTATATAAGTTGAGAATCATTCCTTAAACATTAAAAAGTCTTGATGTATCACAGAACTTAAAATTAATTCCTCTACAATAACTAAAAGGGTAATAAATATAAAAACATTCCGTAAATATGTAAACATCATAATCCATCACAAAAGAAAACAAAACTAAAAATTAATTCCAATAAAAACAAAAACATTATCTCTAAAACAGCTTGCGAACACAAAAAATAATGGGTGTCTTTAAAAACTTAAAAATTATTACTAATATTAAAAATAGATACATCAAATTAGCTCTGACAGAACATTTTTGATGCCTTCCAAAGCTTCTGCCTTTCTCTCTTCAACTTCAACCGTCCTCTTCAAAATTTCTATCTTTCTCTCATAGTAGCTCTGTTTGATATCAATTTTATTTTGTAAATTTTCTGCGTAAACTGTTGCAGCAAGGGTGGAGTTATTAAGATTTTGTATTTTCTTGGATGATTTCTTCTTAGAATTCCTATTAGAATTGATATCCTCATATACATGAATTTTAACAGCTTCAGAACATGAAGCATGCTCAGCTGGAAGATGATTTGTGGCATCTCCCAAAGGAGCAAGAGTTGAGCTTTCTTCAGAGCCCAGCGTAGAGAATGTTGCTGCAGCAGAAGTCGAAGGAGAATCATTGAACTCGCTGACAAAAGATTCTTGAACAGCGTGTCCTTCCAGAGATACTTTTTTGATTACGTCCAATACGTCTTCCTCCAGTTTCGTTAGCGGTTCTTCTACCGGCTCGCCCCCTCCTGTTCCGCGAGCATATTGTGTGTTTTTTGATTGCTTGTTTTTAGTACGGCTACGAAGATCTTGCCAAAACTATCAAATAAGACCAAAATTAATTACACGTTATGATTTAATCGATATTCTACTCACTTTTCTCCATTCCTTCCATTCTTTATGCGCTCCTGGAATTGCATTTAATATTGCAGCTATAGTTTCCCAGTCGTTGGCTGCATCTTTGTAGGTATAATTTTGGGTTTGTTTCCCACTAATAAGACGAGGATGTTTCTTGATAAACTCTATGAGTATTTGTTTTTGTTTTTCAGAGGTATTCGTACCACGTTTTTTAGTAATTGATGGTAATTCTATGTCCATAAGATCTTATTTTATAATAAATATATAGTAACTGAAATCAAAATCAACGTGAAATACATATAAATACAAACCAAAAATTGACGTAATTTATTTATCACTAGTGTCAGTCAGTGTCATAGGTGCATAGATAGTTGAGTTAAGATGTCTCTACAAGCTAACAATCCACATAGAACATTTAAGTCTTATTATATTCCCAATGTTGCCGGCTTGAATCATCGTTATTTTGCGATCATCCCAACTAGACTTGCGAATGGGTGTCAAGAATTGCTATTTCAGAAACCATTCGCATCTCTCCACTCGTAAAGTTAAGCATTCGCAAATAAACGTGTGAATCTCAAGAATAGGCCCCCAGGTATGTTACATTGACGGACGAGCTTACGTTAAGTTGGCGCATCTCATCCGAACTCCGCCATCTTAGTTTTATCCTGCTTTCCAATTCAAATTTGAATATAATTTTGCCACGATTTTTGTGTACATCATCAACTAATCTATTTATATTCATGCTTTTCATTTATTCTCACATATTACGTATCAGCAATGATTAAATTAATGTTTTTATTTAAAACTAGCAGTACACGGCGCGTTGCTGCCGTAGCAGTAATAATTGTAGAGATATATGAAATTTGAAATAAATAGTTATGTTGGTTATTGGCCATATGCAGTCCAATGGTAAAGATTAATAAATAAAACGACTTTCTCAGTGATCACTTTAATTATTAATATAATATCTCAATTTTAAATGAGGATTACTTACAAAAATATCTTCCTTCTTTTGTACACTTCAGTAATAATATAATATTTTTATTGTTATACTTTATGGCACACGATATTTATTTACTTGCTTGATTATTTTAAATAATTCACTTTTATCACCTATATTTCCACAGTGTTAGATGGAGTAGGTTTAATATTTGTCCCTGTCCCTACCAGAAGTGCTACCCTCTCGTAGTGAAAGGCCACACTCTTCTCAGAAAAAAGGCTCATTGTTCCAGATAATATAGGTGTTCTTTGGATAATGGTTCTTGACGTGTATGACATATCTAACACCACTCTAAGGAAGCGTATGGGAAAAGTGGTGTTTTCACTATTTTTTCTAGCAAGAACATTCCTTACGCCTTAACGAAAATATTAATACAAAAATTATCCGAATTGGTCGAGCTGTTCTCGAGTATTGCGCTTAGCAAGGCATTTGGCGATTCATTTTTGTTTATATAGATTGACAGTATATTCGATAATTCAGTGTAAATTACATGCGTTAACCATAATGTTATAGATATGAAATTTTCTTAAGGGCCGTTGGGCACGATAGAGGATCTCAGTGAAATTCTCAATGAAATTATGTACAAAATTCTGACTTTTAGAGAATAGCACGTGTAAAAAAGCGAATTTCATCATAAAGATTTTCACTGAAATTCTTCTCGAAAAAATATAGAACATGTTCTATATTTTCGTAATAGACATAGAGAAAATGCGCAATAGAATGCGCGGTGTATTCAAAATCCCCACGAAGACTGACAGAAAACCTCACTTTTAAACTTTTGTCGAGAGTTTATGCAAAACCTTCCATCATAATCATGTCTGCCTAGATAAAGGAGGTTGTTTCCCTTTTAATAGAGCAATACCAAAAGTGGCCGTGTTTATATAAAACAAAATTACCAGAACATGGAAATCGCAATTTGCAAACAAGGCCAATTACAGATATACGTTCTTCGCTCCTGGAACTGGTACCGAATGTAACTATTGCAGAAATCAAAACTATGTGGCAAGCATTAAAGCAAAATGCAACTAAAGAACTGAAAAAGTGGCTTGCATCCCGAAAAAGTGGAGCTGGTGAAGACGACATGAGACAATTGGTCGCTTCGATTGCCGTGTAATATTTACCATTTTTGTAGGTTGATTACCCCGCGTTATGGTACTTTCAAGAAATTAGTTTTATTTTTGATACTGCCGCGACAAGCACTCGATACATTCGAGAACAATGGAGGTGAAGACAATGAAGAAACTTATGAGAATGAGGCAGTTAACGGTCAAATGTCCCTAGTCAGTCAATTAAACACAGATCATAATGAAGAGGAGACATGTCACGAAGCACCTGAAACTCATAGCCAAGTTGGAGAGACAGGCACTTATGAGGCATTGGTTGATGAAGATGGCAGCATTTCATTAGTCGGGTCAACCCCGTCTAGGCGTTTCACGCCAAGTACTAATACATCCGAAACAAGCCGTCTCTCAAAGAAGCGAAAACGTGGGGACAAAAACGAAATGGAGTTGCTAAGTGGTATCACAGGAAACTTGAAGGTGTTGACATCTCCACTAGTTGAAAAGGGTTCAAACTATTCACAATCCAACCACGTTAGTGAAGTTTCAACCACAAGTGATTTTTTTGGAAAATACATCGCAGCCAAATTAGAACTACTACATGCCGCAATACGAGATGACACAAATAAAGTTTATTTATCTTTGTAGTATTATAATTAGCATATACAATAGGAAATAGTAAGTATATCTTTATCATTTGTATTCCATGTATCAGCGCTCCATCATCCTTCTAGTGCAGAAGTTGTACTTCTATTACCGCCTAGGGTATCTTCAGCACTATTAATACCACACAGATCCAAATAATGCGAGTTTTCTTTAACCAAGAAATTGTGAACAATACAGCGGGTTAATGTTATTAGTTCCACTTAGTCTGGTGCTAAATGCATCGGATTCAACAGTACTCGCCAACGATTAGCCAGTATACCAAAATCACTCTCAACCATTCTCCGTGCTCGTGAAAGACTGTAGTTATAGATACGCCTTTCATGATTTATTAAACGTTGGGGAAAAGGTATCATTAAGTTAACTTTAAGTGGAAAGGCATCATCAGCTATTATAACGTATGGAGCTGCTTTTGTGCCACCAGGAAGTGCACAAAGAGATGGTAAACTGAGTGTATTATTCTCAAGTTTTTTTGATAATGTACAAGCTTGAAACACACCTCCGTCAATAACTCGACCATTCGCACCAAGATTAATATATATATATATATAAATTTTTAATTGACATCAACGAAGGCCATCAGGTAAATTCTATGTGTGCCCTTGTAATTATAACAGTAAGAGCCGGATGAAATCGGGGCCGAAAATGTTATGTGACGTCCATCTAACGCACCCAAACATTTGTTTTCGAATTCTGAGGAAATTTCCATCCATTCTTCTTCACTACGTGGAGCCTACTCGAGAAAAATACGAATTTGTACACAATCAAATTACATGTACTTAACCACCTACCTCTCAATAAACTGCTTTCAAACGTTTGCATATCATTTCACATACTTCTGGCACTATTTTCGAAATGGAGCTCTCATGACCCGAAAGGCATACATCAAGGATCTAAAAGTATCTCCCGTAGCCAAGAACCGTAATGTTATGTTAAGCCTGTAAAACGTGTTTCTGACTAGAAAATATTGTAACGTGAAGACTTACCCGAATACTGAACTACACACACAATGCACATTCCAGAAAACACGCGAGACGTCAGATATGAGTCTGGTGGGGATATTCCGCATCTTCCGAGAGTCATCCCAAAGCCGCGATATTTAATGTCATATTATGTCTTGTGCAGACTAGTTATTAATTTCTTAG
Organism: Crioceris asparagi; assembly: GCA_958507055.1. NCBI lineage: Eukaryota > Metazoa > Arthropoda > Insecta > Coleoptera > Chrysomelidae > Crioceris > Crioceris asparagi. The sequence continues at coordinate 19,253,635 of OY293832.1, forward strand.
AGACGGTTAAAATTGGCGCGCTCAGAAAGCAGCATTGGATGATGAATTTTCTCATTGGCTTAATTTTTTTTTCCAGACATGTGATTGAATTTGCAGCTATCGAATTATTGTATTGGCCCAACTTTTGATGAATTTTCTCATTGGCTTAAATTTTTTTTCACTCTTGTTATTGCTTGCAAAAAAGTCAAGAATCGAAAATTTTTATAAGTCCACAAAAGTAAAAAATCGAAAATTTTGACAAGTCCACAAAAGTATAGAAACAAGAAAATTTTGTATATAGAAGAATTTCAATATATATTATTGTCAACACATCCACATGTCCACCACATCTACTTACATTCTCCATACGGTTCATTTTCCTATAAGTACCTACTATATAGGATTCCCAATGATATTGCTATTTTCTATATTTTGGATATTGAACTTATTAAAATACTATTTCATTTTCAACAATAAATACATTTGGTGGTTTTTCCCGATTTATTTGAAAATATAGCTTGTAATCAACGAGATTTCTACAATGATAAGTAATCATTTGTATATGTTTTCAACTCGTAAAAGTCTGTAATATTATGATATCAATATATGTAAATCCAAATAGACTGATTTCACCTTTTAGTTAGATTCAGTTAAAATCTGCTCTATACGTGATAAGTTCATACGTCACTAGGCCATAGTAAAAGTGGTGGTGGAAAGCCTTAAGCAAGACAATATACGGCAGCAGTGCATTTGTCCAATATGGATTTGCAATTCTGCTATTTTTCGTCAATCCTCAATGATCACGTATTCGATCAACCAACCTCCCTTAGATAATCATTTATTTTTGTTAATAAAGACAATTGTGGAACACAGAGAAGCCACCTGGCGTATAGGCAACCCACAATGTATGTACATCATAAGCGCGAATGCATGCTGCACTTATATATCCTCATGACAGTGAAAAATAGAGATGGTTTGCTTTCACGTTTTAGTTAGATTTAGTTAAAATCTGTTCTATACGTGATAAGCTCATACGTCAGGCCATAGTAAAAGTGGTGGTGGAAAGCCTTAAGCAAGACAATATACGGCAGCAGTGCATTTGTCCAATATGGATTTGCAATCTTTTCCAAATTCCACTATTTTTCAAACCCTCAATGATCACGTATTCGATCAACCAACCAACCAACCTCCCTTAGATAATCATTTATTTTTGTTAATAAAGACAATTGTGGAACACAGAGAAGCCACCTGGCGTATAGGCAATCCGCAATGTATGTACATCATAAGCGCGAATGCATGAATGCACAACTAATAATTACAGAACTATTGAATTTAAAGTATATTATTAAGTATGTAATCTCTTTATCCTGTTCTGTTTCCGAAAATTATATCAACTTAGATTTTGATGTTTGTAATAATTTCCGACGACCATAGACAAATGAAAAAATTTACTGTTCTATGGCATTTGAATAAACAAATTCAACGTCTACGAACAGAAATATTAACTATAACAAACATATATTTATAAGTATATTATCTCTTTATCATATTCTGTTGCCAAAAATTATGACAACTTAGATTTCCCACCATAGGCAAATGAAACTGAATTTACTGTTCTATGTTTAGGTGACTGACAATTACTAATTTTACAATTGACGTCTTGTCAGAATTTATATTATCCCATAGATTATAGAATAAATATAGATGGGTAACTCAATGTTAATTTTTCGTCCGTTTAAGAGGCAGTTCACTCCCGACCCGAGAGATGGCGGTACAGTCAAATTTTAGGCGGGAGATCTGAAATTCTAGGAGGTGCTTTCATGCTGTTTTGAATTTTTATTTATTCTATACGAGAGAAAAAAACAAATATAAATGCTTTAAAATATTTTATTATAAGTATATACGAACTTGTAAACAATAATTAACAAATTTATCTATACATACATAAAACTAAATGCATAGTGCTCGATAATAAAAATATATTAACAGGTCATTAATCACAAAAATAAGAATTTGTCTATTTTTATTCTCAAAAGAATTATAAAACCTTAATGAGCTTCTCTCAAACTATATAAACAACTGACTGTATTACTGTATTCGAGTTATTTGGAATATCTTTGATTTCTCCTAAATTTTTGTGCTGCATATATTTTTATCTTATCTGTTGACTTTCTTATTGTGAGTTTACCTTTTAAAATATTATTGATATTCTTAATCCAAACCAATCTGTGAAATTTGCAAACATAATCACATATTAGTTTGAACAAATCATGTTGCTGACAAGAAAAAACAATGTCTTTACAAATATTTTTAAGGATAGCTTTGGCAATCTTTATAATATCCTGTAAGTGGCAAATTTGGGGCAAAATTTCACTAAGTACAAAAATCATCTTTTGAAAAAGTCTGGTAAAATTTGTAGAAGGGGCCAGTAACGCCTTCGGAGAGAATGCTCTGGCATCAATGACAAAATATTCTCCTGCATTTCTGTCCCCTCCTATCAACTCTTGTCGGCATTGGCAACATGATTTTACACCCTTTAAAACTTTTTTAGCGATAAAACCTGCAACGTATGTTAACTTCCCTTGTTTTAATAAAGAAATATGCTGTGGTTTATATTCTGCAATGCAAATTTCAGGAAAGCGTGTTCTTGAATTTGTAATATGTAATGGGGAAGTCAACATATGCTTTAGGTTATCTAAGGCATGCAAATTGTCAGACTCACAATTGAAAGAAGCTCTATGGCTAAGAAAGAAATTATTGATTTTTAAAGACTTTTAATAACTAATGAATGCACTTGCGTTGGGATTGACATTTCGAGCTCCATGGCTTCTGATGGCCCCAAAAAAATCTCAAGAGGGTCTTGGTTTAAGTTACGAAGACATAGAAATCGGATACCTTCTTTGCTTAGGATTTTCCACAAATAAACAAACCCCCTTAGGGTGTGTATCCAATTTTTCAATGAAGATGGTACTATATGTGACTTCTTTTCATTGAAAAAATAGATTGATTCCAGGACAGTAATGGCTTCCTTCCAAAATTCCATATGCCTTGATCTTGAACTCAAAGCACATTTTAGTTCTTTTCCATGTCTCGGTGTAATGCTGCTCCCGTTCACACTGTCAAATAATTTGTCCATAAACAATAGAAACTCAGCAGTGCCTTCAGCTTCACTAGGCATTTGGTTATTTATATTGGCAATATCATTTTTAGCCAATCTTTTGATGACTGCAGCTACATTTGTACTGAATATCTGTGCTGCCACGGAGACTTTCATTTTTTTTGTGTTCTCAACATGATTGATAGTGAGCCGTTTACACAATTTGTAGTCATCCTCTTCCAAACTCTCTATTTCAAACAATTTTCTTATATGGTCCCAACTTACTACTTCGTATTCAGGTTTTCTCCATCGAAAACGTAATTTATTTTTGAAAAAATTATTTCTCATTCCCTTTAGTAGGTGAGGCGGATCATATAGAGGAATAATTTCAGTGCCTCCAATCTGAACACCAAACATTTTATTTTGTTCTGATCTTCTAATAAAAAAGTCCTTTGTTTCTGCATACAGATTATTAATCGCAGCCACGTTTGCCGAAGCTTGATCGCAAATAATTGCTTTTACTATTAGACCAGCTTCTTGACATGCCAGTACGACTTCCTTTATTCGGGCTGTTATGGTGTCAGTTTTCATTCCTCCTTCATTAAAATAAAAAGCAATGGGCTGCTTCCATTTTTTAATTATGCCTCTGGCCATGAAAACCATAGCTTTATCAGCAATCAATGATCTTCGCTCCTTGCATCCGTTATCTTCGAAACCATCAATCAAATCCTTTTTTCTGTCATACTGAAGATTTGCATCTAATGCCATTTCATCGAAGATGATGCTACACATTTTTTCAGTTTCTTTCATACACTCTACTTTGGATTTCAAAGATTCCATTACAGCTGTGTTTATCCCTGTATTGAAAGGTACTTTCCCTAAAATGTTAGTCAAAGTTTTTCTGGAAGGCACTGCAAACAATTTTCTCAAGAGATTATAGTTTCTGGGGCTTTGTTTCAGAAATGACAGAAAAAGATTTTTTTCATCTAAAGAGTATCGTCTTCCTTTAGGTTTTAAACTTTGACATCTCAACTGAGACATAATGAAGTCAAATGTTGGTTTATTAACTTTCTTCCTAAGATACTCAGTTGAGTATGCCGTGGATTCCATGCACTTGACTCTTTTTTTTAGGTCTAAACGACTAAAATTTAGTCGCCTGGCTACTCTTCTTAAATTAGAAGCCACATTATACAACTTTTTTGATTTGGGTGAGAGTTCATTTCTTCCATTGATATTTGAATACGATAGCAAGTTGATTCGCTTGTGTAGACCTAAAAAATAATATGTATATGAAAAACCATGTTATAAACCAAAAACCAGTTTGAGATATAGGCAATAATCATTGGCCAAACTAATATTGAAATAGTAATTGCGATTGTTAAACTCAATAGCTCTTGAAGTAATTGATCTGATATGCTTAACCAGACAAATTAAAATCGATATATCTATGACATTGACACAATACATGTATCCTTTCTGTTTTTGCATCTTACTTATGATAATATTATGTTTCATAGTTGCAGATCAAATACAGAATTTAACTTGAAGTAAATACCACCCGTGAAAACCAACTAACTAAACTATTACTTTCTACTGCAAGTAGAATTACAGAAAACTATCAAACAGGTACCAATCGTAAACTTACTCGAAAATTTAGCTGGAGTACATATTTTCTCTGGACTACCCTTTGCTATAGGAGTAACACAGCGAGTTGTCTGGATGTCTTCATTAGTCAGAGACGTGGAAGGCAATTTTTCTTGGAAAACGGCTTGTAGGGGCTCTGGATATTCATTAGCTGTAAATAAACTAATAGTAAAATTTTCAGAAAGAAAATTCATGATGTACAGCTGATTTTCGACAAAATGTTTGTGATTTTGATGATCTGAAAAAGTTGGAAACGAGACATTATCAACAAACAATGTACAATTTACACTAAATACTCTCAAATACTTAATTATATTCTCTAGAAACGTACCAGAATAATGCAATTATTCTATCATCAATATTATTTACAAATAAAATTTGTTTGCATTATTTATTTAAGAGCCTCATTATATAATTTACATTATATAATTACACAAATTATCTAAAACATTAAAACATCTCACCTGGAAGGTACAGAGATGGAATAGCATCTTTTTTAATAAGTGATCTATTCCTAGTTCCGACATATAAATCTTCGGGGCCAAAATGAACATGACAAACGCGATAAAAATACCGAAGAGTATCAACAGACCATTCTTTAAGGTCATTTCTCCCAATTCTTTGTATCCAGAGATCACATAGCTAAAATAGTAGATTCATGTTTCAAAACATATCTTAATAAAAATAAACTTCCAAGAGTATAATGTTGATTAGGAAAATATTATGTTCATTGAATTATATTATCTATACTATAGTATATTTAAAGAAAGTGCAAAGTAAAACCAATGATAATTATAACATTAGGTTGTGTAAGTAAGTAAATACTCACCCCTCTATCTCTTGGAAATATATGCATTTGAACTCTGTTTGTGTAATTTTTACAACCAGGAACACAACACTTATAGCCCATTTTTAGAAATAATGTATCGGGATTTTTGGTTCTTCGGTTGTTCAGGCACAATTCACCAACTATTTATTGTCTATTTATTACAAAAAAGTCACTGATAAAACTTATAAATTCAAATAAACTTAATGTCTATCAATTTAACTCTCACTTTTGAAACCTTACACTGTCCAATATAAAATTGTGTCGCGTCAATTTTTCTTCGCTTATATACACAGATCACACAACTGTTTATTCTCTGGTATTCTCTGATAGGCTGATAGGTTGGAAGAGAACTAGTAGTGAGATCTATCGGGTCGGGACTGAATTACAGTAAACGAACTGTCTTTCCCATAAGAGATCGCAGGCCATGTATTATCCTATCTTTGTATGGAGTATCATCATTTTATATATTCAGTTATTTACCTACAATATTGTGTTAGAAACATAAGTTTGTATTCGCACCATAATATGCCATTGCCAGTTAGCTACTATCCTAATTATTTTTCGATTGAAGATATATTAGCAACACAACAACACAACAAATTGCTTCTCCATGTCCCTAAAATGAGTAAGTTAAAAATGTAGCATGTTTTTTATTTTTTTTTTAATTTTATTGTTGCTTATGAGTTGCCAAAAGTCTACAGAGAATCATATAGAGAAATATTAAAGGATGCGGATGCTTGTGATGTTCATCTTAACAAGTTTAACTTATATAATTTTATGAGCTTGGATCATATGTGAAACACTTTGATAGAGACGGAGAGGAGGTCAACAACATCTTGTTACATGTAAGATATTCATTGAATTTTTTCTTGTAACTTACTACTACTACTACTACTACTACTACTACTACTAAGTACTACTGATTGAAATCTATGCTTGTGGTTATATCGAATAAAAATAATCCACTGAAGAACTCGTCGTATCCCAACTTAAAACACAATTGAACCCACAATTTATGTCAACTTCCAGGCATTCAGAACCCGTTTCCGGCGGCAACTAATGGATTTGCCAGACAATAGATACGTTATAGCGAAGAATCTTCGAAGAGGAATACGAAACTCGAAAGAAATTAAACACATAGATATTTTTGACAAAAAATTGGAAGAGTATAAAATAATATTACTTCTATAGGTGATGGTACTTTTGAAGTTGTGCACTTTTTATGTGGAAGTTGCTACTGCCCTATTCTAAAAAGGATATCCCTGTTCCGGGATAAAAGCAGATGAGCAGATGGTGATCAATCACCGCTGTTTGTACTTTGCTCAGCTGTTGAGGAGCACCTCTTACATTGCTTATATTCAGCCTTTGTATTCATGTTTTAATATAAAAAATAAAAAGATATAAACCTTTGTTTTAGTTTTTATTTTAATCAAAAGTTATGATACAGCTTTTCGATAATTTTTACTCTTTTGTTTTTTATATAACAAAAGTATTGATACCTACAGCTTATTCATTATTGATTGTATTGAAATAATCTCTAATTCTCGCATCAACGAATCAACGCAAGGAAGTAAGTGAGTGAGTGATCTCTTGACTCGAAAAGTACCTACCTATATGTTTCCCTCTTCTACCTAATTATATATACTTAATAATGCTACAATCTGAATGATATAAATAGATTCCGCTTATTGATGAGTAGAGTCTAAGATATAAAGTGAGATGACAAATGAAATATAACATATAACAGAATAAAATGTAAAATGATATACCTAACTAGACATATAGTAAAAGTTAATACATAGGTTAAACAGAAAATAGGTAGGTATTCAATACGTGATCACAGAAGAGATCTGTTTCAAGGAATTCCTGAACAGAATGTTTCAACAGATATTGTACACAAACTCCTACTTAATAAACACAATCCAAATGATACCTATTAACTACTTATTCATTTCTTACACACGGTTAAAATTGCCGCCAGCAGCATTCAAAAATTCCATATGCAGCTATCGAATTTTTGTATTGGCCCAACTTTTCGTCAATTTTCTCATTGGCTTCAAATTATTTTCCACACTTCTCATTGCTCTGCAATTAACAATGAAAAATTATCTTTGACAGCTGTTGAAATATTGTATTGGCCCAATCTTTTCATTAATTTTCTCATTGGCTTAGAATTTTTTTCCGCCCTTTTCATTGGTCGATGGGGGCGTGGTCCGCGTTGAAGGTGCAGACACACTTGTGCTGAGAACACTACCTCCAAGACAATGGTTGTCTCTGATAATGGTAACACCCAACATCTCTCTCTCTCTCTCTCTCTCTCTCTCTAAAAACATCTCAACAAGTAAACAATAGAATCGAAGACTCATGAAAAAAGTTTCAAGTAAACATTTTCCCACTTTATAGTTTCTAAAAAATATCAATAAGGTTTTCGTCAAGTTTTCATATCTATAACCAGAGAACAGAGTCTCTGTTCTCTGCTATAACATCATAGTTAACGGGTGCGGTCGAAAACACACTTCGTTCACTGACAGCAAAAAATTGGTGGTCTAAAATTCACTGACGCAAGTTTTGTTTGCTATTAGATGCGATACTGCGCATGCGTTAACTTTACTGCAAATGCTAAATTTGCTTTTTCAGTGGAGGTGGTGTAAACAAGTGCAATGAGAGTAAAAGCAGAGAACACTACCTCCAAAGAAGAAGACGCCATATTGTTGTTTATGTTAACCTATTCACTCTGTGGTTTATGTATTGATGAACCAATAAAAATATTTGTTTATTCAAAATAATAGGTATAATGGAATTAATCTTGTTGGATGAAAGTACCGGGAAAAATTATAGAATAAAAGTGACTAGAGAGGAATTTGATACAGCTCATAATGTTAAAATTATACCTATTGATTTTTTACGATTGGTTATGGCATTGAAAATTCAATGCCAAAGGTAGTACCTTAATATAAATCACAAGTTCAATTTCCCTGTAACTAACAGTTTCATTGTTATTTATATCTTAAATAATTACAGCCGTCGTTCCTTCATTCACGGATTGCGATTGACAGCAAATTGACAGCTTGTCGGTCGGAAACAAATTTACATCAAATGCTGCCAACGACTAAATTTAATAAAAAACCGCTTGCTGTGTTTACTTCACTTTTATTGCTGCAATTGTTTACAGAGTGTTCTCGACCGCATCCAACATAAGTGATTTACACCGTACAATCGAATATACTGTCAATTTAAAAATACAAATTTAATCATTTCTGCTTCTGATACGTAATATAAGAGAGTAAATAAAAAGCATGAATATAAAAAGATTACCAAAATCATATTCTAATTGGAATTGGAAAGCGGAATAAAACAAATATGGCGGATTGATGAGGTGCGCCAACTGAACGAAAACGCGTCCATAAATGGAACATACCTGGTCTTATTGTATCATGCCAAAGACCATTATTATTAGACTACCACTTAATTGGCAATACATCATGCCAAGTCTGAAATTCATAAATAATCTCTGTGCCTGTGCGCATGTGCAAAAAATCTAATATAATAAAGCAATTTTCTTTAGATTAATAGATATTCCAGCGATGAAATAAACTTCTTAGAAAGGCGCAAATTAGTTGCAATTGAACGCAGTTTGAAATTTGTAATTTGATTCAGTCTAATTTGAGAAAATTAAAAAAGAAATTTCAGCACTGCACAATAAATTCAGATTTTCATTTGCTTTTTTCTCTAAAACGCGATTTGCGGAAAACAAAATAAAAGTGGAGCAAACATGCGCAAATGGGTTGCAATCATCCCATATAAATTTTATTCAATATAAACCATTTTAAAAATTTGAACAAATATTTTAACCTCACTCACTCACAAATGGCATATGATATTTTTGACATATGTCTTTAAATAATATAAGTCTGTGGTCATATTTTTTGAAAGAGTGCAACCGCATGAATATATTTTCTGTTATATTCTTGATGAAAATAGATGCTCGTATAAAACGGACATGTTCAATTTTATTGGAAAAGTTTCTTGTACAAATTCTTGCACAGATTATTGAATGAATAATTTCACAGAAATTCTCTATCGTGTCAAACGGCTCTAAGGAAAACCTTATTGATATTGTTTAGAAACTATAAAACGGGATTTTTTTATAAACTTTTATTTTTATGCGTATTCGCTTTGCATTTTTTACTTGCAGTGATGTTTTCAGCAGGGCCGTCCTTACCCGGGGGTGCGTATAATGATTTTTTTAAATTAATAATATAATATCTGAACACATTCTTATAATTAATAGCTCTCCGCCTCAGATGCCCCATTTTACTACTAATTATATTAGACACTTCTTTTAACATTAGCAGAAGGCGAACTATCTTTTTTAGAATTGAAAATATTAAAAAAAATATTTACTATCAACCATGATTCAAGATTGAAAAATTAGGCTATAATATGAACAGAGTTGAAATTAGATTTCAAAACATGATATCAATAAAACCAAAAGTAGAGATGTCACAGAAAATTTAATTTATGAATGTATAATGTGTAAGAATAAAAAAGAAATACATGATTTCTATACTAAAGCTAAATATTTCATCAAACTCGTTACATTTTGTACAATTTTATTATATACAACATATATTGAACTGTAGCAATTCTTTTCCGAGAAACTTTTACGAGTTTTTTATTTTGTTAATTTAATAATGGCGTCTGGGAAGTGGGCGTGCTGGATATTTTTCCAACGGGGTTTCATTATTATTATTTATATTATTTAATCATTTAATTTAATTATTTTAAAGCTGAGGAAAAAAAATTCACCATCGCGCGAGATCGAACCCACAACCACACAATCCAACACGCTAACAAGCTAGACGTAGAATATATGATTAGCGGCGGCGCGTGCGCACTTACATCAGATAAGACGGGAGCTCATAAATTGAAATGTTGTCGATGTGTTAACATCGATATCGACACCGCTTCGACGCAAGCAAGGCGATAAGCCATTTGAGTATGTGCGCTCGGACAGCCCTTATCGTTTCAAGCAAACGACTCCCAAAATCGTCTTCTGCCGAAAATTTGATGGCGATTCAGTTTTTGATTCGTTTAAATCGGTCAAGAAAAAACGAAGATTTGATTTTCGTATAGAATATATATATACGAGTTGAATTGCAAATTATGCTTATTCGACACAATGTCAACAGCATCATTAAAAGTGCTTAAACGAGAAATCAGGAGTCATGAGTGAAAGAAAATGTGTTATGTTTAATATTGTATTCATCAAAAAAGATTTTCTGAATAAAACAACATTATACTTAAAATTTGCTTTATTTAATATATCGTAACGTTTAACCCAGTGCTAAACGTTGTGGGGTGAGTTCACTTGCGTAATACTCAAAGTTCGCAGATTGCTTCTAATGGTTTATTTCCAAACACTCAGTACACGAACTTCTATTATGGTACAACTGTCACCACTTGTCACCTTGACAATCTATACTGTCACTGTCTTCAACGACAGAACTACTATTAACCTCTGATTCCACAGACTGACTGTTATCAACTGACTTTATAAGACTCACTGCCTCCATAAGACTGACTCTGTCTCGTGATCGACACGGCTTTATATACCTGAATCATGACATGACATTCATCGAGAAGGTTCTATGAATATCTAGACGCACATAATTAATTTTCTAGATCCTTGTCAAACAGACAATAGTATGACAAATTGTTCCTCACATTTAGTTTCTGGAAGGATCGAGAATAACTCTACCAACTCTAGAAGTAAATAATGAACTATAACATGAAACAACTATAGCAAACAAGGTAGTAGAATAAATAGCTAATAAAACTAATCACAACCGTAAGTACATGTCTACCTATCCACGTTAGACTGCCCCCTTCTTAGCTTTGATCGTCCCGATCAAACATCAACCCAATGCATTCTTCAATCTCGTCTGGGGGAGCTCCTTGCATCCTCTGGTTCCAATCCTCGCTCTCGCCTCCCGAGGAAGACAGGTTACTTGATGGTACTTGTGATCCTCTTCTTCGGTCAACAAAATGTTTTACCGGAGTACAACTAACTCCTTCTATAGATGAACATCTTCGAACAGGTGATCTGCTTCTATACAAGCTAACACGATCCTTGGTGGCCATACATCTTTCACCGCTACGTGATATTTCACTATTTTCAATATTGCGTGAACTACTGCGATTGCGCCTACTGTCTCGGTCACTGCGTCGCCTCATGCGCTTTCTTCTATTGCGGCCGAATCACCTTCTATCTCTTGCGCCTCTTTGTGGACTACTGCAACGTGAATTGCTTTTCCCACGACCACTACTGCCTACACATTGCCTGGTACTTCTTCGACATCTCGATATACTGCACCTTCTAACAAGACTCTTTCTTCTACTGCTTGATCTCTCTCTAGAGATACTGTTCTCCTTCGAACTAGTTATGGCATCTTCCCTCTTAACACCTGGCTCGATATCTAAGCTGTCTTTGTTAGAGCAATAATGATATTTCTGTTGGGCGCAATTTTCTTTCTTCCGGATTTCGAAATTTTCTTGTACATGACCAGTTTGAAATTGTGGACAGTTCTTCTTCATGTGCCCTTCTTGTCCACAATTCCAACACACCCTCGGAGTATTGAAATTTCCTGGCACATTGCTAGATTGAAAGTGTGGACAATTCCTTTTGATATGTCCTCCTTGTCCATAGTTCCAACACACCCTCTGGGTACTATATGCAGTTGATTGACCATCCAGTTCTCGCAAAATTTGAATAATTTGCTCAATGATGCTACTTTTTCTGTACTTCTCCTCTTTGATTAGGCTAACTCGTCGAATCTGCCCACGATGGGGATAAGATCTGGATGCCTGTTTAGCAGCTTCATGCTCAAGTGCACGTGCAAGGGCATCTTCAATTCTTGTAAGGCCACTCAACCGTAAGGCCTGCTGAATCTCAAAATCTCTTAGACCATCAATGAATGTTTGTACTGTTAGCCTATCGAGAAAGTCTCTTGGCACTGTAGGGTATGCGAGTCGAACGAGCCGGACTACATCAGTTTCATACTGTTGTAGTGTTTCTCCAGACCTTTGCTGCTTATTCTTTAACTGTGCTTGATAAACTTGTTGTAGATGTTGGTCACCGTACCGCATTTCAAGTTGATCCACTAAAATCCCATACGAATGTTCGCCGCCAGTTAGGGTATTTAAGATTTCCAATGCATCACCACGTAGAGCCAAGATCGATGCAGTGGCATTCACTTCATCTGACCAACCACTAGCCAAAGCAGCAGCATCAAATTGCTTTTTATATGTAGACCAAGACTGTTTACCATCGAATTTTGGGGCTTCAATTTTTACTGGATTAACTACGCCATTTTGAATTTCATTGGACGATCTTCTTAGAGGCACTTCAGCTTTCTTTTGCAACATCTTTTCTTCTAATAATTGAAATTTTTGATCAAAACTTTCTTGAACTTTCTCTAATTTTTGGTCAACTTCTTGTTTTTGCAACATCTTGTCTTCTATTATTTGAAATTTTTGTATGAAGTTCTCTTGGACTTTCACTAACTTCTGATCATCTTCCTCTTTATCTCTCTGTCTAATTCTATCTTGTTCTTCTAAGATTTGTCTTATTCTTGTTTCTTGTTCTTCTTTTTCCTGCTTTCTAATTCTTTCTTGGTCTTCTTTATCTTGTTGCCTAATTCTTTCTTGTTCTTGTCTACTTCTTTCTTGATTTTCTAGAATTTGATTTATTTTGGTTTCTTGTCCTTGTCTACTCTTTTCTTGATTTTCTAGGAATTGATTCATTTTTGTTTGGTCTTCCTGTCTAATTCTTTCTCGTTTTTATTTTTCTTGTTGTCTAATTCTTTCTTGTTCTTCTCTTTGATTTTCTAAGTACTTCATTATTTCTGCAAAATTTGCCATTTCGTAGTAATCCTTCGATCTGGTATTCACCATATATTCACAGCAAAATGCGATGATCCCACTTCTGACACCAATTGTAACGTTTAACCCAGTGCTAAACGTTGTGGGGTGAGTTCACTTGTATAATACTCAAAGTTCGCAGATTGCTTCTAATGGTTTATTTCCAAACACTCAGTACACGAACTTCTATTATGGTACAACTGTCACCACTTGTCACCTTGACAATCTATACTGTCACTGTCTTCACCGACAGAACTACTATTAACCTCTGATTCCACAGAATGACTGTTATCAACTGACTTTATAAGACTCACTGCCTTCATAAGACTGTGATCCCGTGATCGACACGGCTTTATATACCTGAATCATGACATGACATTCATCGAGAATGTTCTATGAATATCTAGACGCACAAAATTAATGTTCTAGAGCCTTGTCAAACTGACAATAGTATGACAAATTGTACCTCACATATAAAGGATTTTTTCGCGAGTTCCTGGAGATCTAGCGGGAACCGAATTGTACTTCCCGGTGCGTTTTCGCAACATAAACGGTAATAGGGGAATATTTTCTGACGTCACTAATCTTATAAAACGGGAACTGATTCGGTTCCCGTCCTCTTGAGCACGGTAACTGGCGGTTATAAATGTCAAAAGTGTCAAAACTGTCAAAAATAAGATTTGGCGGCCTGTCAGTTTGTGTTTGATTTGAGTTTTGGGATAAAATTATTTATATTTAATTTATTTCTTCCTATCATTTTCATCATCATCATCATCATTATCATAATGGAAGAAGAATTAATTGAAATCGAATTAAATAACAAAGGTGAGATATACAAAGTTTTTGTAGATTATACTACCGCAAATGAATTGCTGAACGTTAAGTTGAATATTTACATTTATACATACAACAAAAAAGTATATATTTCAAACATAGATTTCTAAAAACACATTATGTTGCTTTTAGACCCGGAAAAAGCTGACCAATTTATTTTTGAACCATCAACTTCAAGTTGCCATGTTAGGGTCCCAGAATCTAAGCCAGGAACTAGCTCTGGTTCTGAATGCATTCATAATAATATAATCAGTTCTGCGCAAGGTAATAGTTCTAGCAGCCAGAAGATTTGGACCCAAAAAAGGCCAACTCCTGCAGATACAGAGGCAACAGAGATTTTTTTAAAACTAAGACAAAAATATTCCCAAAAATTTGATGATAAAAAAACTGTAAAATCACAAATATGGAATAAAATTGCATCAGAAATTACAGAAATGGGATATTATATAGGGGAAGGAAAAGATGCAGTCGAAAAATTAAGACTGAAATTTAGCAATTTACAAAAGCAGTATCTACAATACTTGAAACATGTCAATTCTACGGGAGAGAATCAAAAAGATACTCCTCCTTTTTTTGGTTTATTACATGACATCCTTGGGAAAAACGATAAATCAAATCCCACAAACCTTCAAGATTCCCTTGATGGTATTGTGGATGGTTCGCCAGAAATCTCGGATGATTGTGCACCGGAGGATTCAGGTCATGAACAACAAGAGACTCAAAATAGCATAACAAATAGATTCGGAAAAACCAACAGAAGTCAATATCAACCAAAATCGTCTAGTTTAAAACCAAAAACAAGTATACATTTTCAATTACTAAGTCTTGCAAAGGCTGAATCCGAAGAAAAAAATAAACATATGACTAAAATAATAAGCCATTTGGACACTGAAAATGATCAAAGAGAACGGATGTTAAAACAAATGACTGAATTAATTGACGTAATATCAAAAAAAAGAAAACGTGAAGAGTCTGATTCAGATTAATCATTATTTGATTTTTGTCATGGTTATATTTTGATTATTGATGTTTTTGTTTTGTTCCTATTAGTTATATGCTCACTTATATTCATAAAATATTGTTATTTCCTTCAAAGGGGATTTTTTTATAAAGACTAGCTGTGCTACCCTAGAACCAAATATAAAATTAATAGTTAATCCCGGGTTCAAATACCTAAAAATAATTTGTGATTATCTCACCGTCTTATACATATCCAAATATTTAGGTATTGAATAAAACGGTGGACATTTCGAGCAACCACCATTTTTAAAAATTGTATTTTTGATTAAGAAACGAAATATTTCTTTTAAATAGTTGGTATCTCCTTAACAAGACGTTTATCGAAAATTTTGTATAGATGATTTTGATTTATTTTTGGTCAGAGTACAGTGTTGGCAGGAGGGAAGGAGTTCTGAGACACCCTGTATATGTGTATAAATGTACAATAAAACAACTTTTTATGTAAAAAAACTCAGAAGCGGGATGTTTCCTTTGGGGACCCTTTTTAAACTAAAGGGCACCGACAACAAAATTATCCCAGCAATTTTCGCGAATCTAAATTTAACATATTTTGATTAAGATCCTGAAAAAATGAGCCGTGAGGTGGTAAATTTCACATAGTTTTTGTCAAATATAACTTCATGGTGCAATAGTGAAATTTACTTCCTTAAAGCTCATTTTTTCATGATGTATAATAAAAATACCTACATAAAATGTCATAATAACCTTAGAGCAATTCTGTTTTTGGACTTCCTATAGCCCTCAAAAAAAGGCCCCGCTATTTAGATATTTAAAATTAAAATTATTTTGATCAAGGAAAACTATATCAACGGTGAGGTAATGACAATTTTTTTAAAGTTTAGTCTTGAGTACTAGAAAGTTTTTAAAGTTGAGTAATACCACTCTACTCTAAGCTTTGCCAAAACATTTTTTAATTTGTCATTATTTCATATTAACCACGGCCTTGATGATACCAACTTTAGACTCTTCTTCGCTATAGCATAAAAACCCTCGAACGGTATTCACAATTCCAACGTCACGCACTGATTCCAACTCTTTACCATTTTGTTCATAGCTGATGGATTGGAACATGAAAGCGCCAGCATTATTGACAAAAAATACTTCTCCATTACCCTTGGTGCGCTTAATTTTTCCACTGATGTGTAACAGACTTGCGTAAAGAGCATCGAAAGCATCCGATTGATTAATGCTAATTTCTATAAAATCATTGTTTCGGAAAGATTTAACGTATGGATAGTAGGTACGCCATTCATCTTTTTGAATTGATGTATCCATTTGAGGTTTTTGGAAAATGTTGAACACTTGCGGAGATAACATTGTAGATTTGAGAAATCTGATATTTTTCACACTGAGTTCACGATGACTATCACGGTGGTGTTGGATGTTCTTTGTCTCGAAAAAGACTGATGGTCTATTCGTAGGTAGATGTATTTTATAAATACCTAGTACCATAATTCTTTGAGATGTAATCGAATTATGATTTCTTCACCTTGGAAATTCACCAGCTGAAAGTTTTGATCCAAAATTTTCAAGTGTTATATTATGAATCTCGTATGTAGTGATGGGTAGATAAATGAGAGGATTTGGACTTTCGTCGATAGCGTAACCAGGATCTTCTCTGATAGCAAATTCGTAGATTGTGTGCGAAGGTCTATCGTTGTAGAAGGCTCCCGAAGTCATGTTGGAATCGATGTGTATGGTTCGTACTTTTATAATGTTGACAGGCTGATCGGACATGTGAGTAACATTTTTTGGTAGAATCTTAGGAGAGTATCCCAACAGGTGTGTCAAACTATCGTTTGGAGTGAAATCAATATCCAAATCTTTACAAAAAATTTCACATTTCAATGTATTATTATTCGGTTTGAGGTAGAAGTAATCTTCAGGCTTTACCTTCGTCGTTGTCTTTGGTACGATTGCTTTCTGAATAAACTTTTCAATATCCTCAATTTCGTTTGCTCCCGTTGGAATATCAATGCTTTTTTTCTTACCCTTTCCATCTACATAGTGGAACTTTGTACCTTCATCGATGTTGGGTATACTGTTGTACGAATGAAAACTTAGAAGAGCCAAACCGTATTCACTGTCACGCTGCAAGTGAAGCGGCGGTGATAGATCAATTGAGAGAATCGAAGAATGACTCTTTAAAGTCAGTATTGTATCACTTCGTTTCATCGACATGACTGATACACAAGTAGTTGTGACAGTATCTTTATTGACATAGAAATGCTAAACACAAGTGTCCACAATTGTTTTGATCATATGTTTGATATACATCATAATTATAAAATATCTTGACGCCCTGCTGCTTTCCAAAATAATCAACCTATTCCTTTGGTGGCTTCAAATTTCCAAAACTATCGAAATATTGTACAGTGTTATCATCCTTTTTGTAAGCTACCCAATGTATGCCTGGATTGATGGAGGAATCTAAATTCACTACGGCACATTCACGATATCTAGGATGATGAGGAAGAGTGTCTCGCATAAAAACACCGCGAGAATGTGGAATTTTCAGCTTTTTCGCACATTCCATAATCTCCCCATCGTACAGAGCTCTGTTGGGTAGCTGAGCTAGTGTTTTTTTTGTTTCTTCAAGTACAATCCTTCTCCTCCTTTATGCTGTTTCTTCAAGAACAGACCGAATCAGTTACGCGTTTTTTGTAGATACAAGCCGGATTCCAAGTGCTCCATAGCTTTATTATGTCGTGCGTCTTCTTCCATCTTTTTCTTTGCATTTTTCGTGTCGATGATGGTCCTCGCGATGGCGCTCGCTCCTCCAGCCAGCGACCCTAGAGCCGAGAGACCGGCAAACAATGGAATCAGCGGTAGAAAACCCCCACTTTTTGGCAATGGTATACTAGGTACTTGAATACGTTTTCGACCTCCACATTTTTTGACGGCTAATCGAGCTGTTTTCAAAGCAGCAGCAGATGACTTTTTCAAACTGCCACCTTCGTGATGAGGAAACTTTTCCATAGCTTGATGAATCTTCTTTGCAATTTGGGAGAATCCATGCTGTCGTCGATTCTTCATACCCATACCGAGTTTACGTTTCGCCTTCATAGCGTTGGTAATGAACCAAGCAGCAGATTTTTCACCAAATTTTGCGTCTTTCGATTTGACTCGTTCCCAAGCTCTATGTTCCAACACTTGATCGGCATTATTACGTTCTTCCAATGATTTGTTTTGAGAGTATGCAATGTCGTGTTCCCTGCAAGCTTCGTCCAACGAATTTATACCTCTATCTCCACGTTCTAAGCATTCTTTCAATTTAGTTCCCGGTCCACAATATGAATAGCCTGGCAGATGTAGTTCGAATGGTAGGTTATTGATGAGCGTATTAACCACACCCTTACCGTGATGAATCAACATTGAAAATGATGTCAATATTGAAAGACATGAACATTTATACAAAATCCTAAACATTTCATGGTATCGTGCACAACATGAGGGTCGTTCAACAGAAGCATACCTTACCGATCGAAAATTTAGATTACTTAAATGAATGTCAATCTACCAGCAGTAAGCATGGTACATTGCTACCACATTCATTTCGTGCAATCATATGTGGACCGAGTGGATGTGGGAAAACAAATGCAGCACTTTCACTGCTCTTCCACCCGAATGGTGCTAAATTTGAAAACGTTTACTTGTATTCAGAGTCATTGTATCAACCTAAGTATCAGTTACTCGAAGAATATTATTCCATGTGTCGACATCGAGGTATAGATGTTATGTACATTGGGCAAACGTATAGTAAGGCTCCAAAGCAAATGTTGCGAGACAATTGCAATCTAATTGTGTTGTTCAAGCAAGATGAAATAAATTTAAAGAATGTGTATGATGAACACGTTTCACCTGATGTGTCATTCAACGATTTCAAGCGTATGTGTGCTGATTGTTGGAATGAAAAATTCGGTACAATGGTGATCATAAAGGAGTGTGATCTGAATGCAGGTCGCTATCGATATGGCTTCGATAAGTTTATAAAACCATGAACTTATCATGATAAAGTATATTCGTCAACATGAAGCCACCCAGCAAAGAGGTTGACATAGTTCGCAAAACGAAAATCAATGAAATCGCTAGGATCATAAAAAAGAAATACTTATCTTTGAAATTGGGTAAATAAGAAAAGGATGAGGCATTACAAAAATTTTTCAAACCCATATCGGTTCCACTGAAAAAGCAGCTGGCAGTAGCTAAAAAATCGCTCAGGAATGAACATACCACCACTGTACCAAAAAAAGAAGTGAAGACAGAGGATGCATCGGTCGGCAATGCTGAAATTCTACCACCATTCCAGAAACTTGAACCTATTGCCAGTACTGATGGAGATGATGATGATAAAGTGTTCGATGATGAAGAAGAAGGAACATTTGACGAAGATACAATTGCTCCTCAAGTCATTCAAGCATATATCGATCAGTATCCACCAATGAGTCATAAATTCTTAACACAATATTGGAGCAATGATGAGAAGATAGACAAAGTATACGGACCCATATATGATTTTACAACTTCAAAATGGCGGCTTAGTTCAAAATAAATCGATTTTGATAAGCAGCACATCAAAGTTGCTGGACAGCAAGTGATAGGAACACCTGGGCTATATGAAGTGATATTCTACGATGATCCAGAAAATTTCAACAAGGACGATCTCGTTGCGTACAATCACATTTTATAACTATCGAATGTACATAAAAAAGCAAATAATGCATTGAAAGGAACTAATAGAATAGAAATTGTAATCGGAAAATTTGTTTATTGTATTATTGGTTTCCTTTGATGTAGTTAACCTCTTCCCAAGTATTCCTCCAGATGATTGCATCCAATTAGTAAGAAAACTCCTCTTCGAAACAGGCACTAATTTCCACCACTGCCTTAACATCTGTCAACTATTAGACACAGTCCTAAAACAAATTTTTTTCAAATTTAATAATGAATTTTTCGCTCAATTAACAGGATTAGCCTTGGGCAGTAACCTTTCCCCATTACTATCTGAAATTTTTCTGAATAATTTAGAGATGCAATTCCACAATTTCACTCATTATGATAAAATCATTTTCTACTACAGATACGTGGATGATTGTTTGGTTCTTTTCAATGGTAACTTAAATCAACTTCATCTGTTTCTAACTTTCTTGAATACTTTACATCCAGCGATCTCTTTCACAATGGAAATTGAAACTAACAATTGCCTACCCTTTCTAGATATCCTTATTACAAAAACAAACAATAAGTTGGGATTCGCAATCTACCGAAAACCTACACATACAGACAACATCATCCCTTTCTCATCATGTCACCCGATTTCGCACAAACTGAGCTCCTTCAATTCATTTTTTCATTGATTATTCTCCATCCCTATGAGTGCAAGAGACTTTAACAATGAACTAAACATCATTAAACAAATCGGTATTAACAATGATTACCCTATTCAATTCATAGATAGATTATACCATAGACAGTTACAGAAACATATAAATAGAAATTTAACTATACCTGCCTTACCATCTAGATATTGTTCACTGCCCTTCATTGGCAAAGTTTCCCAAGAAGTCAAAAACATACTCCAACGTCATAACCAAGAATTGAAGGTATGCTTCTTCACTCAGAACACACTATATAATAGGTTGGTCAACAGCAAAGATAAGGTTAGTCCCTTGGATAGATCAGGTGTCTATGAGATTTCATGTTCCACTCCAAACTGCTTAGCCAAATATGTAGGTCGAACTGGTAGAAAAATAAGTATCAGAATAGAAGAACACAACAAAGTGATAGACAAATATCGATCATTGTTTCTCATAGTTCCTTTCCATGAGATCAATTCCAACAGCTCCTTTGCGAATCATATTATTAATCATAAACATACCTTTGATATCACTAAAGATGTCAGAATATTACACCTGTCACCAAAGGGCCGTTTGTTGAATATCTTAGAAATCTTTGAAATCAAGTCTAATAACAACAACCCATTAATCATATCTCATAATGAACAAACTAACTTTGATTGTATACAATTCTTTAACACTCTTAACTTTTGAATTTGTTTAGGGATATTTATGCTTCTCCTTAACCTCATTTATTTACTTGTCATTATATTATATTATAGAGTTTTCTTCAATTTTCAATCTTTATACGATATTAATTTGATCAATTATGTCCCAGTCATTTATAGATGGCACCACGCATGGGTTGATGAGCTATAAATTATCATCTCCAACCAAAATTTTTCTCTTTCACATCGAACTCACTAGCAATCATGTAGTCCAGGTCAAGTTGGAATAAATTTTTTAATTTTTGTTTTTTAATCTTTAGAATTTAATTTTATTTTATTTTGGCGCACAATGTGAAAGTTAAGTTTTCTTCATAATTTTTATTTTATCGACTAATTTTTGGTTCGAGATTGAGTTTATTTTCATCTCCACGTGAGTATCATATTAGCCATCTTTTCTAAGATATAGTTCAACAGTATCATATTATTAATTTGTACAAATTTGTTACAGAACCTTTTAAGATTGATAATGAAACTATATAGTTTCGAAACATGTCTCTTATGGTAATTATTATGTAAACAATATATTGTGGAGAAGACTTTGAGTTTCCGTTTTCTACATTTTACTTCACTCCACTTTGAGATAATGGACTTTTACCTACAATTAGAACTAACTTCAACTCATCGCTAATCAGCGCCACCGTATTATCTCCGCCCTTCATTGGATAAGGATTTGATTAGAAGTGACATTGCTCGTGTTTAGGATAAAAACTTTTCTTTTAATCCTAATATTACATTTGACAACAAAGAAAAGAAACTAAGATATAATTATAATCAAATAACCAATAAAGTTAGAAATAACAACTTAATCGTCACAAAAGCTGACAAAGGTAATTGCATTGTTATATAAGATCGTCTTGATTATATGAACAAGGTCCTAAATTTTTTGTCTTCTGATAGTTTCCTTAATTTAGAAATTGATCCTACAACTAAATATTTCAAACGAGTGAAAAAAGATCTTGATAATACCATAAATACCATTTTACATTATAACACACATAAAGATAAATTAATTCCGATGAACCCATCGACTCCATTGCATGGTTTACCAAAAATTCATAAAGTCAACACACCTATTAGACCGGAAGTATCATATTGCAATTCTCGCACCTCTAAACTATCATCATGGTTGAACAAATTAACAAGAGGATTAACTGATTTTAACAATCCATATTCACTAAGAAATTCTAAAGACTTAATTATTTTGGTGTCCTTTGATGTGGTTAATCTTTTTCCAAGTATTCTACCAAATAAATGTATGCAATAAGTTATGAATCTTCTTTTCGATTCTGGTACCAACTTCCGTCATTGCTTAAATATTTGTTATATATTGGACAGTAGTCCTAAAACAAAATTTCTTCAAGTTTAATAATGAATTCTTTGCACAATCCTTAGGTAACAATTTATCCCCTCTTTTAGCGGAAATCTTTCTTAATAACTTAGAAAAACAATTTTACAACTTTATTCATCACAACGAAATATTGTTCTACCATAGATACGTGGATGATTGCTTTGTACTTTTCAATGGTAATTCAAACGAAATAAATGCATTACTTACATTTTTGAACACGTTACACCCTTCCATTTCTTTTACAATGGAGATTTAAAACAATAACTGTCTACCGTTCCTTGACATTCTAATCAAAAAGATAGATAATAAATTTGCATTCTCAATCTATAGAAAACCTACGCACACAGATAACATAATACCCTTCTCATCATGCCAGTTATATGCCTAAATTCCGATACTCAATGCATTCCTTATACTCAGTGCAACGATCATCTAGATATCATAACATTGTAAATGTCTAGACGCTCAGCTTGCAACTAAATACTATAAAGCCGCTCCCATTTGTGAGGAGCTTCACTTATAATTTTGTACAGGCATCATAACCATTGTGACAAGTTACATTATATAAGTCAGTTATAAAGAATCAAATAAATCTTTTAAAAAAACGTAATTTTGGTTCCTAATAACTTAACTGGCGCAGTCTAGAGGATAGTTTTTCCTATAGAAGTTACCGGAAAACAAGTTCCAAAACCGAGTATATTAGCTTTTCCAAAAAACAAGTGAAATAGTGAAATACATCAGCAACCTACAGTGCCCAGAGAGAACATCCAATAGCAACAAGTAGTAAGTGCCACATCCTTTTATCCCATTCTTGTGCTTTTCCATATATATATATAATAAGATATTACATGCGAAAACAAACAGTATATAGCGGATAAAAATCACTTTATTACATTGTGACACTATGAGTTCCTTCGCGTTCCGTTTGGACTGCGAAACGCTCCAGCGGCATTCGCACGGGTGATGAATCAGGTTCTTAAGGGTTTGTTAAATGATTTGCCTCGTTTACCTTGACGACATAATAATTTTAGGGAAATCTACTGAAGAACATTTGAGAAATTTAACAACAATATTGGAACGACTTAGACAACACCGGTTCAAAATTCAGTTAGACAAATCGGAATTCTTTCTACAGGAAATTGAATACTTAGGTCACATTATTACCATACACGGTATTAAACCTAATCCTAAATTAATTGAGAAAATAAAGAACTTAAAAGCACCATCTACCCCCAAACAGATTAAGAGCTTCTTCGGAATGTCAGGTTATTACATAAAGTTCGTGAAGAATTATGCGACTATAGCAAAGCCATTAACATCTTGTTTAAAGAAAAACTCAAAAGTTGAACATACATCAAAATTCATCGAAGCGTTCGAAACCATCAAAGAAATTTTGTGCAACGAGCCTGTTTTAGCATATCCAGACTTTAAGAAAAGCTTCATATTAACAACAAATGCAAGCAATGTAGGCCTGGGAGCTGTCCTCTCACAAGGAACAATAGGTAACGATAAACCGATCACATATATTTCTAGAACATTAAACGAACATGACAATGTTTGAGCATTGTTTGGGCAACTAAACAATTCCATATTTATACGGTAATAAATTCACCATAGTATCAGACCATAAACCCCTCCAATGGTTATTTAATATCAAAGAACCAAACTCTAAATTAGTAAGATGGCGTCTGAAACTAATGGAGTACGATTATCATATCGTATACAAAAAGGGCAAGTTAAACACAAATGCAGACTTTCTATTGCGTCTAGAAGCGCATCCTCTGCAAATAAACGAATCACCGGATGATCTACTATCCATATTCGCAAATCCGGGCGATATCGGCGAAAGACCTTTACCAGAATTGACTGACTTAGATGAAATCTTTAATGATGACGACAAGAAAGACAAACAAACACAACACAAAATTAAAATTATTTCGGACATTCAAATCAAACCTCCCAACGATAACAATAATGATCCCATACCGAATAATATAAGCGAGAACCTATCACTTACATCCCCCGATAGAATAGTTCCGGACAATAACACCATTCATACACAAGACGATGACATCTCTGCAGAATTAAAGATTACGGACAAACCGTTGAAACAATCCAAACGACAGATTATCTTTAAACTAGGCAACGAACCCAAGATCAAAAATATTAATATATTTAACAAAGATAGATTCGAAGTACAAATTTCAAGGGATAATTATGTAAATGAAATACAGAACATTTTACAGGAATACGCGAAGCCGGATATAGTTAATGCAATTTATTCTCCAGACAACGGCATGTATGAAGAAATTGCTACTATAATAAATAAATATTTCAACAATAATTTAAGATTTGTATTTACTAGACTAATACTAAGAGACGTAACAGATAGGAAACAATAGACAGACATACTCAATAAATTGCATAACGTTACACACAGAGGTATACGTGAATTGCAATGGGAAATAGAAAGAAATTACTATTGGCCCAACATATCGCAAGATTGCCAGTTCCACGTGAACTACTGTCCTATTTGTCAACAGGCAAAATATGAACGACACCCAACAAAATATAAACTAGAAACTACGTTTACAGCAAGAGGTCCTTTTGAAATAATATATTTAGATATTTTCTCATGCAACAAAAATAAGTATCTAACATGTATAGATAATTTTTCGAAATTCTTTATGTATGAAGAACTTAGTTCAACAAATATGGTAGAAATATTAAAGAAATTCTTAAGAATCTTTTCAAGGTATAAATTACCTAAAAATTTAGTAACAGGCGATCAATTTAATTCAAATTTATTTAAGAAACTTTTGGAATCCTATAACATCAAACACCATGTAACGACCCCATTACATCCCAATGCAAATAGTCCCATAGAGCGAGTACATGGAACACTTGTAGAATTAATGAGAACGCTATCTCTCCAAAATCAAAAGGCATTATCGCATAACGTTTTTGAGAACGCGGCTATCATTTATAACAGGACCATACATAGTACAACCAACTTCCAACCAAGAGAACTGTTATTTGGACATCTCGACAATAGAGACATTCTAGAGATAGACTCAAAAAGACAGTATGACAATTACATGGACGACTTAAGAAAAAGAATCACAAACATGTACGAACACGTTTACCAGAAAACAAAGGAAACAAAGGACAAATACATTGAAAAACAAAACGAAAAGCGCATTGATCCTCCCAAAATAAACACCTTAGACGCTTACATTTCCACAAGACCGAGGAATAAGATAACACCCCTGTACAAACCGGTACAGGTAAGAAAAGACTTAGGTACTAAAATTAAGACAACCAAAGGTCAAGTGTATCATAAACAAGAAGTGAAACCGTTGAGGAAATTTCAGAAGCAATACGTAATAATAATAACTTAACTTGCCTTCTTTTCCTAACAAGCTTGCGAGATGTTGAAGCTGAAGTGGTGTTGGATTGGGAAAAAACGCGTTTAGAGGTACATAAAAATTCGTAATTACCAGTAAAATCACTGTAGACACCGTCTCAACGAAGCAATTTCTTCATAAATTGCCATTATTAATTGAATATTACACTCTAAACACATTTCACTTTTTGGTCAGCCGCCATATTGTAATTACTGAAATAATCTTATGGAAACAGTTTCCATACGATTATAGATACCCTGTTGCCAATTACTTCATTTTAGAAGAAGAATTATCAATAAGTATTATTCTTGCTATAGTAGAATACGTTGAAGACAATAGAAAAAAGTATCGTTACATGAAATATAATTCAAATAAAATTTATTCGAACAAGGAAACTAAGGAATAAAATTAAATACAGATTTAGTATTTTGTGGTTGGCTAGGTTTGTGTTTTGGTGACAGGTTTGTTTCCTTAATATTTGCTAAATAACTACATTTTAAAGGCAACGGTGTAGTATTTGTAACATAATTTTAAAACAATGATATTATGACATATGACAAGAGTCAAGAAGTGCAAGGTGAAATTTACGTGTTTATAGTGAATAATGTGTATTTTTCAAGAAAATACTTCGTTGGGACGATTTCTACAGTTTCTGGTAAGTGCGATTTCTTTTATACCTCTAAATGCGTATTTTTCCTCATCAAAAACCCTTTTGCTTCAACTTATCGCAAGCTTGTTGGAACAAAAAGGGGTCAATATCTCCAAAAGGAGACGAAAACGAGAAAATTGGTATTCTTGATTTTTGTCTTATTTTATGGTGTTTTAACAAAAAACAAAGTTAAATCTTGGTTCCACATTTGTCGGAAACGTGCCTAACTTCACTTAACGAACAAAATAATTTTTACTGTATTCCTTTCTTCAATTCGCTTACTTTTTGAACTTTGATTTGTTTATAAACATATTTTGACTGTTGTGCTTCTCCTTATCCTAACCTTAATTTAATTTTACTTTTCTATTCTTCTGCTCTTATAGCAACCTATAATACTTGATAACTTTCTACTTTTACTTTGCTTAGTTCATATAAATATCAATAGATGTATCTAGTAACATATCTATATATATTATTTTCAGTATAATCTGTAATCTTATTCTTTCTCGCATCGACTTCAAAATGTAACACATAATAATTTTTCAGTTATATTTTAATTCTAATTTTTGTTTTGTAAGAATTATGTTTAATTTATTTTTGGGTTATTATTATTTGTTGGGGTAATTATATAATGTGAGAGTTTTTTGAATTATTTTATTTTATCAATTTTATTATTTGACCTGTTACATTTGGATCGCTAAGATGTTTCTACTACCATGTGAGTAACATTCCATAACAGCCATATCAGCAAATTGTATTTCGATTGTTCAACATTTCATCTAATTATTATATTTCTTTATTTACAGAACCTTATACCTAGATTGATAATGGGATTTACCATTCCCGAAACATGTCTCATTTAATAAATTTTAATTTTTAATTATAATATTGTGGAGATGACACATTGTTTTATCTAAATTCTTCACTACTCCACTTTGAGAGTGGATTTCTTCTTGAAATAATATATATCTATCTGCATAATCATTTGTTCTATGTTAAGATGGATTGTAAGAAAGTGGAATGGGTAGTTTGCAAACAAAACAGACCCAAACCGCTTGGAAACTGTTTCAAACCGCAAATGCTAATTTTAAACAGTTATCAAACCGTCCCAAATTACTGCTCGAACACCCTTTGTATCGTGCATTTGGTCAAGTTTGTGCATTTTAACCGTATGACGTCATCACTTGGTTGACAAGAGACACAAGAGAAGGTTGAAATATTCGAATGGTGAGTGGCGCTTGTTTATTCGATCTAAGAAACTATTTAGGAGATATAACACCTGTGGAGGTGGTGACGCTGTGAGCAACGACAGGGTCGTGGCCTAAAATCGGGTCTGTGCATAACAAAAGTGCACACTTCCATGTGTTTTCTCTGTCTCCGTATCTATATATTTTATCTATGTTCTCTGTCTCCTCTCTCTGTGAATTGAAATAGTGAAATCCAAATAAGGTTAAAGAATTGAGATTTTGGAATATGTCAAGATCAGCATAAATTTTTAGAAAATTACATTCCTCATTGTTTATTGATGATTGCTTGTAAAGCATGCTATATTTGAAACTTGACGCTAGAGTGTATATGAAACATGACGCTCTGCACTGCACTATAAACGGGCTTCAGAAAACTGTTGAAAGTACCATCAGAGACAAAGAAGAGGCGGTCAAGTCAATGTTAATTTTTGGTCGCTATAACTGGTCCGCTGGATGGGATAGAGATAGGTGGCGCTCCTGCGAGTTTTCATTTATTTTGAAAAATGGCGGAAAATTTGAAATGCTATTTAGTAGGGTACTGGGCTGAAATTTATTCTTCATTAATAATGCGATTACGAAAATTGTTGTGACACTTTTAGGACTAAAGTATCACCACAATTATCGTCTCGCATAATTTAAAACTAAGAGGAAAATAAAACTCCAGAATTAAAATAAGTATTTATTTTCAAATAAACGATAGAACAAAATTGGATTATTGATTAAATAATAAAACGTAATGACATCAAATTTTCTGATGTTCTGTAGTCGTTTCTTAATTCCATCTGCCTCCAGGAATTCACAAAAAATGATCGGAAGTCTCAAATCGATTGAGTCCCCATTGCTTAGAGCATACATTTAATATTTAGTATGTATTTCTATTCACGTGTACATTGATTTATTTATAATTTGGACTCTGGAGACAAATAGAGCTTAGATTAGGAAAGAGCATGGTTTCACGACTCACGACAGTACTAGCTAAAGTTATCAATTAAGCACAAAGGTGAAAAAATAGATCAGTACAAAATGAATGGAGAAGGTTCAGTATAATATAAACAAAGCTGAGCTCACATTTCTCATACTCAATGATGTTTAAGTAGTTGTATTTATATTGATAATATGTATCATCTCCTTTCAATGTATTGTTACTATGTATTATAAGAGGCATTAGTATTTGTGGAGAGTACCTACACTAAATAATTCATAGATTGTCGATGTTTGGTATATTTATAATATTAATTGTATTTATGAATACTTAGTTCATGCAATACTATATTATTAAATATCTTATTATGAAGAAACTTTTACATGAAATATGAAAGCAAGTGTTCATAGAAATTTATTCTGTAATCCTTTTAACCTGGAAATATATACTTTGTATAGGTGGTTCCAGATTACTGAGACAAATGCACTATATAAAGTTATTAATGCTACTTTGTTTATGAGGATACCACAAATTAGATGGGAATTAAAATAACACCCAGATATTTAAGAAAATTACAAAATAATGAACCTAAAAACAACATTCACCTTTTCTCAACTTATGCCAGCTGCCTCTTCATCTTTAGGTAGTTGATGGCCCTCAGGTTAGATTTCCGTACTTGTGGATGATTCTACGGTGCCTAGATCACACATTTGATATTAGCATTTATATTATAATAAATTCAAGACAATTTCCATCAAGAATGAAACAAACAACTAAATTTACAAATAAGAGTCAGGATCCATAACTCAAAGTGGAAGACAATGTTGAAATGTGAAATAAGTATCTAAGTATCCTTCCGTAGTGTTAAATGAAAAAATAATTATATTAAAAACAGGTGAAGGGACATGTTTCAACTCATGGAATCATTATCAACCTAAAAAATAATATAGAAAAACCGATTTAAAAAGATATATAAAAATTTTGAATCATAAAGCTTACCTAAAAAACACATGGTCAATAAATTTAAAATTTATATAAAACGAAACGTTTTATAATGTTTCTGTGAATATATATATAGTCTTTCTGTACTGTCATTTCATTCTTCATTACTTACCCTTCCGCATCACGGAGATGGTCAAGCTTTACTTGCTCCTTTGTCTTTATTTTTTTTAAATCATGTGAATTATAATTTTATATAATTAATTACTATTTTCTCCTATAAAATGTTATAATGTTTCAATTGTTTCTCATCTCTTGTGAGATAGAAACGTTTTGTTTTGTATAAATTTTAAATTTATCGAACATGTGTTTTTTAGATAAGCTTTATGATTCTAAATTTTATACATATTTTCACATCGCTTGTTCTATATTATTTTTTAGGCTGATGATGACCCTATGAGTTGAAACGTGTCCCTTGTCCTGTTTTAATATAATATTTTTTTCAATAAACACTGTGGAAGGAGACTTAGATATTTATTTCATATTTCAACTAAATTTACCTTTGTTTGACTCCATGAAGTATTCGGTTCATTTGGCATTAGTTTAATATTTATATAATATATTCAAGACGTTTTTGACTTGATGAAGTTTTCATGCCATGTCTCTTTCAAGTAGATAACTTCCTAGGAAACAACGATCGAATGATTAGATTCCAGTACTTGTTGATGATTCTCCATTACCTAGAGCATAACATTTGATATGAGTACACATTTATATTCAGATATCCAAATTATTCAAGATGGTTTACAATAAGAATAAAATAAGAAACTGAATGCCTTCACTTGATGTTATTCATGCCATCTGCCCTTCAAATAGTTGAATTCCTTGGAAACGATCGAAGGCCCTCGGATTATATTCCAGTACTTGATAATTCTTCATTACCTAGAGCATTTGATATGAGTACATATTTATTATTATTCAAATATCCAAATTATTCAAAAAGGTTTACAATAAGAATGAACTAAAAAACAACCATTTACCTCAATTTGAAGTATTAGTGTTCAATGCTATTGCTTGATTAGGTTTTTTTTTTGTTCTTTTTTTATTTGAACAGGTGGTTGAAACCCTTTATGGACACCT
The DNA here is from genome assembly GCA_958507055.1 of Crioceris asparagi. Classification (NCBI taxonomy): domain Eukaryota; kingdom Metazoa; phylum Arthropoda; class Insecta; order Coleoptera; family Chrysomelidae; genus Crioceris; species Crioceris asparagi. The sequence goes on from OY293832.1 coordinate 19,284,677, forward strand.
TATTGGATGTTCTTACAAATCATCCCTTCACCGGCCCTGTTTCTCATCCCATAAGGTAGTGTGGGAGTCCCCTCAGTTATACCCACTAAACACTCCACCTCTCGTGATAGGCTCATTCTGTGAACAGAACGACGACACGTATGCCTATATTGGCACATTGTATTTATCCTTATACCACTTGCTTACTGAGTTTTCTGGCCCACCTGCTCCTTCAGGTGGTTTTGGTTGGCTTCTTAGAAGATGAGTGAAGGCCCTAGAGAATAAATTTAATATTAGTATTTTTAAAGAACAATATTTAAGATTTCTCTTCAGACGTGATGGAATGTCTTCAATATGCGCCTATGGGCTTTGGTATCTCTGCGCTCAATAATATTTTTTTCATTCTTTCTCTCTAGACGAGATGCTCCTCCTTTTCCGACCATTCTGTAAATGAGATGAAAAGATTTTGAGGCGAATACTTACTTTCATTTTGTGTATTGCATCTTTGATGATAAATGGAATTCTTTGACTTTGTGCATAGTTCGGAAAATCATTGATTTTTGTTGATCGATCACATATGCTTTTCGTATTTGTCATCTAGATTGGTGAGTGACTCCCCAATATGTTTGAAAAGATGGATGATGCCTGATTGAAACGGTACCTAAAATAAAATATTACTTTATAAACCATTTATCAAAATATTTTTACGTATTACCTTGTGCAACATCGTAAGTAGAGTATTCTTTGAAGGCAACGCTACAATCTTTAGCTCGCCGGGCTCTTCTTGAATAGTGCCAGTGCAAGGACTTTGTCATCTGTTGTCCACCTACGCCCATGGGAACTTACCTTTGCACAACGTAACTGAGACAACATGAAATTAACTGTTGTACTATTCATTCCTTGAAAGACTTTCGCAAATGTGTCAGATCTGTGAAAATGTAACAAATATTTGATATCACCCGCACAATTTTTTGAGCCTCTTTATTCGAGCATCTCTAGTTTTCACCAAACCTAGACGATGTTGAGTACTAGGAGAAGACGTTCTCTTAATAGTTTTAAATGAAGTGCGACAAGTTCTCTTGGCTGTAGGTGCTTGAGTTTCTGAGCTGTTTGGAATCGGCTCCTTAACAGTGACTTGTTCAACAATCGATATTCTCGTACTTAGCAGTAGTTCCTCATTAGTCACTGCTTTTGTATCGACCTCTCAAGCAATACATGGATATAAAGTTGGAGCTGCATTATACAGAAGCCGTCTTTCAGCAAGAAACACATAATTTTCATCAAGAAAATGCCGACTGCAAATCCGGGAAGACGCGCTAGACAAACTCTTCATTCCCATATTATTCAGCCAAATTTCTGATTTCTTCTGATTCACAGGAAAAACGTGCATCTTTAGAACACTAAACACACTATATCCACACACAATACAGTATTTCGAAGGCATTTTGAGTATTTAGTTTTTAGAATTTTCAAATTCGAACAAATACAGAATATAAGTTCACAAGATTCATAATTTTGAACGGCTTTGCCAACCACGATATAATGTGTATCGTGTTGCCAACCAAATTCCCCATAGTTTCTTTAAAAACTCCCTAGGAGATTTGAATTAGTCGGGTCAATTATTGAACATACAAAATTATAGCCCAGACAAAACTAGCAGCAGGATACTGATGGCCAATGGCCATAACATGCGAGAAAGATCTCAGTTACATTGTGCTTACTCGCATTTACCATTTTCTTTTTATTATTAACAACTGAAGACAAATTATCGTATTTTTTCGTTTGTAAAACAAAATCTTTGTAGAGATGAATCGTAGGGAATTGAAATGCGAAGATAATGAGTACCAGGGCGACCCACATCTGATTATTATTAAAAAAAAAAACAAAGAGAAAATGGCATTTAAAAATAACCATAGTGCAACCAATTTTTTTTTTAGCACAGTCTCCTTAGAAAATAGGAGATATTGATAAGGTATTTCCAAATATTAGAAACACCTTTGGTATTTCTGTGCGCTAAGTCTGGGCCCTGTTCAAATATTAGTTCTGGAGATCATTCGATTTCAATTTTCCGTCATCCGGCCGCACTACAAAATAGGGCTACATCTAATTGTGGAGAAACTGTGTTACAACTTGAAAATTGCAAACGCTATGATTTTTTTAAGAAACGCTATTTTGTCTCCCTTAATATTAATCAGATGGGATCCTTTTAAATACCTTCCTATTTTAATTTTCTAGATTTCTTCCTCTCTGAAATTTAACATAGTTTTATTAGTTTTTTTTACAAGTGAAAAAACCAAAAAAAACGATAATTTGTCTTCAATTATTGTTTAATAAATAAAAGAAAATGGTGAATGCGAGTAGGAACTTTAGCAATATATAACTACAGACTGTCTTTCATGTGATCCTTAGATAGACTTTGATGGCACCATCGATATCTTAATATATTTATTCTGCTCTATCGCTTGATCTAAAAGGAAATTTGAACACAACACACCTTTTGCGATGTTATCAAAGTTTTCATATTCGATTGGGACAAAAAGAGTGCTTGTATAGGCTCTAATTTATTTTCCAAAAAGATTTCATTTTAAGAATTTTAATTTTTATAGATGCAAGATCTTTTTTATTCATCGTTTTCAATAAGATTTATTAACTTGGATGTACATATATGAAAATCCGGAAAAGCTGGAATATAGTTATTGTGCATGTGAACAGAGATGCAAGTGCGTTGTACAATGTTAGAAAATTTATACAATAATGACTTTTCTTACATATTTTATTTTAAAAATATCGCTACATTGTACTTATTTTCAATATGAAGCCTTGTAGAAAAGTTGCCTGGCTCTTGTAACTCAATGAACCTGAAAATCAAGAATTGAGACTTCATGAAGGAATCAGTATGCCTCTTGAACTAAAATGTTCAAGTTTGGAAATTCCTAGAAATGGAACATTAATGTTATTATAAACATAAACAATGTACATTATTATCTAGATCGTTAATGTAGTTTCCAGTAATTTATGTAAATGTTTAGAACATTTTTATTGATGGATAATTAGTTGACCATAAAATATGTATTAAGATATAATGAGTTCATGTTCAAGATCCTACAGAACGTAATTTTAAAGATATTTATTATCAATTTATCATATGACACCTACCTACCTTATATTACACAAATGTTTGTTATTGAAATCAATTCCCTTGCTCTTTACATTTTCATGTCCTTTTTGAACTATAACTAACGATTTGGTGAATCAAACAGAATTGTTAAATCAATATTTTCAAAAATTGAGGGGGAAGCAGCGAATGCACTATTGGCAATGCTCATCTTGTTGTTTCGAGAGTTCCAATCATTTTCCAGGATAAAACAAATAGCGTACTTACGGTTTGATTCAGTTACTATCTATTACTACGATTGTGCAGAAACCATACTGAACAGTAACCATTCAATTTCATTATTACTCTCAACTTGTTTCGTCTTGCTCATCAGAATACAAAACAACACAGGATTTTGAAATCAACAAACTTCAATCATCCAAAAAGTACCTGTAAATTCCAGAATTTATATTTTTTAAAGTAAAATAGAGAACTTACCTTCGTAAATTTCCACGACTATCTAACAATATTGCTGCCTGAATAAGTTGAATAAATATTGTGCCTTCAGCTTATAGTATAGAAGATTTTTGAAACGTTTGTGAGATATACCTCTTGATAGTAACCATCTTCTGTTGGTTTCTAAGTTTTGGATTCAGTATTTTCCTGTGCATAAAATTAATATGAGCATTTAAAAGTATATTTTCACAACAAAGCAGGATGACAAAATCACGAACTACAAAACGTGATCCGAACTACTGGATAACAATATAACTTGAAAATAGCACTAAATTTTAAAAAACATAACTAACATAAGAAACATACCTTTCATGATGAATAAGTATTCTTGAATAATTTATAACAATAATCAGATTCTTGATCAGACATTACCATAATAATGTCTATGGATGGACATAACCCATAACCGCCATACATTTAAATTTTTGATTGGATTTTTCGTGAAGTGTCATAATTCGTCAGCGCTCGGTATTGATAGTAAACGTTCGTGAAGAAGCGCCTGTTGCGCCACCTAGAACATATTGCCTTCTAAAATCTGAAACAAAGAAAAAGATAGCAAATGACCATTTGTGTGCGCAAATAAGGATGAAGCTATAGCAATATTTGTTTGTGAGACGACCACTTTTTCCCATTGAGTTGACCGTCTCTTCTTTGTCTCTGGTACCATCAAAAAGTGGGCGACTTCTATTGTCTTTGGAGTGACTTAAAATGTGGTAGAGCGGTGAGTATGTGGAGTATGGACAGATTGCAAATGAGCTACTCGTATTGTATGTGAAAATCGTTTAGATAGCATAACGCAAATGACGAAAATTGTAAGAGGTAAGATCTGCTTTTATGCTATATTCTCTTGCGTCTCTAGCGTCGTTGGATAGGATATTGAATTAGTAACCAGTACATTTAAGTAGTGTTTCTTGTTTCGAATTTAAAAAAACGATCCTAATGTTGTGACCTCTATTTCTTCCTCAGCCGAATAGAGATACACCGCGCCGTTAGTGTTGTAGTCGGTAGAACCTGGAGGGGGGGTCAAGCGCTGAGGGTTTGATGATAGCGAGTTCATTAATATATTAAAACAAAAAAATTTGGGCGCCACTTGACTTAAAAAAAAAATAATTGAAAAAGGTCTTGTAAGTCAAGAACCAAGACAATAAACAAAAATTAATCAATAAATTATATTACTCAAACAAAATTAGAATACCCATACGAAAATAAAATAATCAAAAATATGTTTAACCAAAGTGATAATTCTAAGACTATATAAAAAAATATTATTCTAAATAAACATGGTGCATTGCACCTTATCAACACACATGAATTAAACAGTAATAATAAATTTCTAATAAGAAACAAAGACAATGTCAAAAATCTATATATATAAATGTATATGTACTAGGTACATCTGCAAACTGAACCGGTAAATATTATAATTAAACAACTACAAAATTTCAAAGAACTGCGCATTTGCGGTGAGCTCACGTGAATGCTGGAAGTTTATGATAATCTCATTATTCCGATTTAGGAAAGAAATGCTGCTCTTAATTAATATATAAATATAATTATTAATAAGAAAAATGTTTAAATACTATGAAAAATATATAATAATGAATAAGAGGAATGTTTAAATGCTATAAAAAATATATATGTGCCATGCTAAAATAGTACTCAATGTGAAACATATTTCGTCTTTGTAAAGTTTACACTTTTATAGTTTATAAAAACAAAAGAAAAAAAGGAAACACTTATTCTGGCGTTCTCGTCGCTGAAGCGAAGCCCCAGGTAGTAATGAAGATGAATAGCCCCGTGCGATGCCAAAATCGATGTATGTGGAAGTACTCCAAGACTATCAAGTATGTATGGACGCCCTTCGACAATAATCGGAGGATTAGGTGGTCGAAATCTGGGATTCTGCACTGCAGGACCACGTGGAGGAAATGGAAGAAATGAAGGTTATGGTTCAACCCCGGTGGAACAAACACGATTGGAGTTCGACAGCCTTTTCTCACTCGGAAATGTAGTTAAAAAAATGCTTTAAACTAATCAGCACACATCTTTCACCTTTTTTTTTTTTTAATCGAAACTCATTTCACTTTCGAGCCCTTCCTGGTCGTCTCCTCCTTTCGGCCTCCACGACCTGCCACTCTCGCTCACCTCGGCAGACTCCCCTCTCTTCCTTTCCTCCTTTTTGAAGAGTTTAAAACAGCGCCATCCATTGCGCGGAGGCGGAATAAACAGGACTAATATTGATAAGTAGAAACAATAATCATTATAATCGATATGTCGAAGGTTGTATTATAGAGATCTTCATTTCCCATCCTTTCATATAGAGCATGTTTCCCAGAAATAGAATCTGATACTTATTTTCTAAAAATATAATTTTACAAGTTCAAATGAACACTACAACACCTCTCTCAAAAAAAAAAAAAAAAAATTATATAAGGACTAAACTTCGACCATAACTTCTTTTTTTTTTTCTCTCTTTTATGAATACAAAAATCATTACACTTGCACAAGTGGTAACTGCGCGTACTAAACGTCTTGAAAAGAACTCTAAATCGGTATGTCAAAATCGGGTTATTTTCTCTACTCGTAAAAATGGCCAAATTCGGTAAATGTCAAATTTTTGTGCAAGGTAGAACTAAATACAAAGGAAAACATTCGCTATTGAAAATCTATATCACCAATACTTAATTATTCAGAGCAGTCAAAGTTTCAGCCCTGCATAGAATAACCATAATTAACAACTGCAAATTGGAATTGTCAAAAAAACGACAATAAAAGCATAATATAATAACGTATTAAGGATGTATTTCTTCATCCAACTGATACATTAGAGTTTGAACCTAGATAAGGCTTCAAATCCTTTATATGCCAAGTGCCGCCTGGTGAACCATCTGGATTCTTCAAAACGTAAATTAATTTTGAAACTTTCCTAACTACAGTGCGCGGTTCCGGTAAATACCTAGGAGCAAGTTTTGCTGAGAAATTTTCCACTGCGTTGGACTGAGCTTTGTTACGCCGATAAACCTTATCGTTTACATTGAATTCAAGATCGCGCCTTCTCAAATTATAAATCCTTGAGTTTTTCTCATAAGACTTATGTAAATTTTGACGAACCTCTACAAATATTTCCTCCAGTGCAGTCAAACCAGAAGCATAAGAATTTCGATCGCCTGGTCGAACTTCTAAATCAGAGGTAGTCTGAATCTCGCCGTAATATTTACCAGATAAAGGTACATGCCTAGCAAAATTTAAAAAATTTGGGGTGTATCCCGTAACCTCGTGACGAGCACTATTAATCGCATAAGCTATCTTCGGTAACTGTGCATCCCAATCTTTATGTTTGTCTACAAAAGAACGAATAGCCGTACCAATGGTTTTATTTATCCTTTCAACAAAATTGACTTGGGGATGGTACCTTGCATTGAACCAAATTTTCTGTACTTCATACTTACTATATAATTTCTTAAAAAGAGAGCCTGCAAACTGACTGCCATTATCTACCATAAAATATTGGGGTACTCCGAAAACCAAAAATATATTATTCTCTACAAACTTAACAATGCTTTGAGCTGTGGCTTGTCGCAGGGGTTGTACAACAGTGTATTTACTAAACCAATCAGCAATAACTAGTAGATACGAGTTACCCTTGCTTGAACGTGGAAACGGACCCATAAGATCAGCTGCGACTACTTGCCATGGAAAATCTACGGATTTTTCCGCTCCCATCTTACCAACCCGGGTAGTTAACGGTAACTTCTGCGCGCCGCAAACTCGACAAGAATTTATGTACTTTAAAATATCATGTCTCATTTTTGGCCAATAATATAATTCACGCAAACGACCTAAAGTTTTGTGAAAACCGAAATGTCCGCTAGTTGGAGGATCATGTAATGACGATATTAATTTGCGCCTTTCAGGCTTTGGAACTACCAGTTTCCATTCAGAATAATTTGAGGTAATAGGTAAATGAGAAGGAATATATTTATAAATTTTTCCATCCTCTACTTTCCAAAACGGATATTGATCTGGGCTCTCGAGGATTTTAGATTTCAAAGACTCATACCAAGAATCAGAATTATTCGGGTCAAAATCGATAAGTATAACTTCTAGCGGATCTTGGGGAATCCTTGACAAAGCGTCTGGCACAACATTCGCGCAACCTTTTCGATGTTGTAAATCAAAATTGTATTGCCTAAGTTTGACTGCCCATCTGGCAAGTTTTCCAGTGGGATTTTTCATATTATTCAACCACAAAAGTGAATAGTGATCAGTGATTATGGTAAAACGAGTGCCCTCTACATAAGATCTAAATTTTTCGATGCAAAATATTACAGCCATCAATTCTCTTTGCGTGACGGTCCAATTTCTCTCAGTTTTAGTGAGGGAGCGACTAGCATAAGCTATGACTTTTTCATGTCCATCAAGTTCTTGGGTCAAAACACCGCCAACGCCGATATCGCTAGCATCACATTGAATAGTAAAGGGTTTCGAGAAATCTGGACTACACAGAATAGGTGCGGAAATCAAAGCTTCCTTAATTTTAATGAATGATTCTTCAGCAGCTTGAGACCAGGATATCGATTGTCCCTTTTTACGTCTAACAATGAGAGCATTAATAGGAGAAACTAAACTTGAAAAATCTTTGACGAATCGTCTATACCACGAACAAAGTCCTATAAATCGTTTCACCTCGGTGGTAGTTTTAGGCCTAGGGTAATTCACCATAGCGGAAACTTTCTCCGGATCGGTCCGAATTCCATTTCCATCTACTACAAAACCCAAATATTTAAGTGATGGTTTAAAAAATTTACATTTCTTCAAGTTGAGTGTTAAATTTGCCTCGGCCAATTTATCGCGGACGACGCCTAGTAGTCTCAAATGCTCATGAAATGTAGAAGATGTTATGAGTATATCATCTAGGTACGTATAGATATTCTCGTACTTAGGCCCAAAGATGGTGTCTACAAGCCTACATAAAGTTTGAGCTGAATTACGTAATCCAAATGGAACGACTTTGAAATGAAATAGCCCTCGCCCGGGAATGGCGAATGCAGTTTTCTCTCTAGAAGTTTCATCTAATGGAATTTGCCAGAAAGCTTTAGAAAGATCTACAGAAGAAATATATTTAGCATCACGTAGATTAGACAATATCTTATCAACGCGAGGTAGCGGATAACTGTCGTGTTTCGTCAACTCATTTACTTTCCTGCCATCAAAACACAAACGTTTTTCTCCGTTAGATTTATTAACGAGTAATACCGGAGAACACCAAGCACTTTTAGATTCCTCAACAACTCCTAATTCCAACATTTTATCCAGTTCATCAAACAACATTTTTTGCATATATGGTGACATGGAATACTGTCTTTGCCGCACCGGCCGAGCATTCCCTGTATCAATAGACATGGATATTTTATCGGTGCAACCTAATCGTTTGTCCCCATCAATTTTAACAAAGGAATTAATAATTTTTTCCGCAGCCTGTCTCTCTGTCGGACTCAGACTATCTAATGTGACAAGTTCACTTTGAAGTGCACCATTTACTACTGAGCTTTCAGCTTTCAGAAAAGTATCACAAGTAGTGCTGTGTACGTTCCAAAAATTATCATTGAAATTTATGACAACACCAAATTGTTTAGCAAAATCGCTTCCAAAAATGAATGATTGTTTCACAGAAGGGACTACTAAAACTCTAACCAATCTGCATACATCTCCTATACAAATAGGTAAATCAACAAATCCAACAATATTGTTTTTAGACCCGTCTGCCGTAGTGATGTGCTTCATGTGAGAGTTATTTGGGGTCACCTCCCAACCTAAACCTTTCACATAACTAACTCCAAGTCCACCTAATAAACTAACCGTAGATCCTGAATCAAACAGGACAGTGATTTCCCGATCTAATAATTTAACAGAGATGAAAGGTCTATTATCATCCTTAACTTTCACAAAAACTGGAGCTACCTCTGCCTCCTTGGGCCTGGGAACTAAATTCATATTTCTAATGGAACAAAAATTTTTAACTTCCTTTAACCATTCCTGCCATGAAGAAGAATTTCGATCTATACTCTTACTTGACATTTTATATTTATGGGCCTTAAAATTTGGAGAAGAGCATCGGCCGGAAGAACGACTTCTCCTTACTAGTTTCCCGCACAGATTTTACAAAATTTAGTAGTAACACCTTGATTACCACATTTAAAACAAAAAGTAGTCCTTTTCAGAGCACAATTACGAAAAGTATGGTTTGGAAACCTGCAATTCCAACAAATTAAATTTTTAGAGTTAGTTTTTGCCGCCTTTTCCTTGGTAGTTGAGGAATTATTTGCTATTTCCAAGGGATTTCCATGAGTAGTGTTTCTGTTGTGGAAGTTACTTGCTTGAGGATTAACTGGTATTTTTCTATTTCCTGCTTTATTACTTTGAGTGAAATTATTTCTCTGGAAATTATTCTTCAAAAATGAATTAGAGTTATTCGAAAATTTATTAGGGGTGCAAGCGGGGATGTTGGATTGAATTTCAGAAACCTCCGTGTGTTGGCGAGAACAAGATATTTCTTTTACTCTAGCCTTTGAAAAATTCTTATTTTTCATATAATTTACCTCTTCTAACCTCTTACACAAAGATACTAATTCAGCTACAGAATTAATTTCGGAAAGAGCCAAATGGGAAATATACTCTGGAAGAATATTCTTGCGAAGGTTTTTAACCTTAGTTGTTTCATGAGGCGTACGAGGAAGTCGCTTAAATAAATTCTCCATCACAGCGGAGTACACTACAATGGATTCGCCCCTGCCCTGCTTTCGTGATTTGATCGATTCCCAAATATCATCCTCCTCACAAGGTGGAAGAAAATCAGCCTTCAGTTTTGCTACTAAGCCATCCCAATCACTCAAAGTTGACTTAACCTGCAAGAACCACAAAAATGCATTCCCTGTGAACAACTCGGCAGCTGACTTGAATAATTCAGCCTTATCAAGACCTCTGGCCAAAGAATATTCAGAGATCTTGTCGATAAAAGTATATATTTCTTGAGAATCACCATTAAAAGTTAAACCCCAATCAGAAATCGGAATTTGTCTAGAAGTATATGTAACAACTGGAGGAGGTATTTGTATAACTGGTTGAATACCGCTGAAATCCATAACAGGAGTGCTAACTTCAGGTTGGGCTTTATCTATTAAATCTGTTTCTAAAAGAATACATTCGGCAAAAGATTCATTTTTATAGTTTATAACCTCTTCTTTTAACTCGGGAGGGACCTTTAGACGTTTAATACGACCAGAAACATGGGCCAACCTAGACTTCACTCGTTTAAATGTCGAATCATTTGAATTGCCTTCAAATTCACTAATAACGAATTTAATAGATGATAATGTGCTATCTATGGCAGTTTTCTCAGTATTGAAGTCAGATTCGTAATTGTCCATATCAATTAAACAACCTGGATTTAATTTTTCTTTTTCAAGCAGATTTTTTAACATTTTGCGCCTATCATCTTGATTCCTCTTTGAATTCACTCCTCTAATTGCTAATTCATAATTTAACTCTTCCAAAAGTAAATGAACTGGCTTAAAAATTTCCGACATCTTGAATATTTTTTTTTTTGCAAAAATAAGTAAAAAATGGTAGTCAGAATGCAGGTGTATGAAATTCCAAAAAATAATTTAAATTTATAACGAAATATGTTCACAGTAAATATCAACAAATAAATTATGCTCCAAACCTATAATTATCAATGTCCATAAAAATAAGAAAATTTTGAGGTTCGAAAATAAGACTCAAACAAAAAGAAAAATTGCTTTCAGAAAGATAATAAATAGACAAATAACTCGGGCCCCACGTTGGGCGCCATATGTGACCTCTATTTCTTCCTCAGCCGAATAGAGATACACCGCGCCGTTAGTGTTGTAGTCGGTAGAACCTGGAGGGGGGGTCAAGCGCTGAGGGTTTGATGATAGCGAGTTCATTAATATATTAAAACATAAAAATTTGGGCGCCACTTGACTTAAAAAAAAAATAATTGAAAAAGGTCTTGTAAGTCAAGAACCAAGACAATAAACAAAAATTAATCAATAAATTATATTACTCAAACAAAATTAGAATACCCATACGAAAATAAAATAATCAAAAATATGTTTAACCAAAGTGATAATTCTAAGACTATATAAAAAAATATTATTCTAAATAAACATGGTGCATTGCACCTTATCAACACACATGAATTAAACAGTAATAATAAATTTCTAATAAGAAACAAAGACAATGTCAAAAATCTATATATATAAATGTATATGTACTAGGTACATCTGCAAACTGAACCGGTAAATATTATAATTAAACAACTACAAAATTTCAAAGAACTGCGCATTTGCGGTGAGCTCACGTGAATGCTGGAAGTTTATGATAATCTCATTATTCCGATTTAGGAAAGAAATGCTGCTCTTAATTAATATATAAATATAATTATGAATAAGAAAAATGTTTAAATACTATGAAAAATATATAATAATGAATAAGAGGAATGTTTAAATGCTATAAAAAATATATATGTGCCATGCTAAAATAGTACTCAATGTGAAACATATTTCGTCTTTGTAAAGTTTACACTTTTATAGTTCGATATAAATCGATGTATGTGGAAGTACTCCAAGACTATCAAGTATGTATGGACGCCCTTCGACAATAATCGGAGGATTAGGTGGTCGAAATCTGGGATTCTGCACTGCAGGACCACGTGGAGGAAATGGAAGAAATGAAGGTTATGGTTCAACCCCGGTGGAACAAACACGATTGGAGTTCGACAGCCTTTTCTCACTCGGAAATGTAGTTAAAAAAATGCTTTAAACTAATCAGCACACATCTTTCACCTTTTTTTTTTTTTAATCGAAACTCATTTCACTTTCGAGCCCTTCCTGGTCGTCTCCTCCTTTCGGCCTCCACGACCTGCCACTCTCGCTCACCTCGGCAGACTCCCCTCTCTTCCTTTCCTCCTTTTTGAAGAGTTTAAAACAGCGCCATCCATTGCGCGGAGGCGGAATAAACAGGACTAATATTGATAAGTAGAAACAATAATCATTATAATCGATATGTCGAAGGTTGTATTATAGAGATCTTCATTTCCCATCCTTTCATATAGAGCATGTTTCCCAGAAATAGAATCTGATACTTATTTTCTAAAAATATAATTTTACAAGTTCAAATGAACACTACAATGTATTTATTGTGCATACCTATTTCTTAACATGTTCTAAATTAGTGTTGACGTTCTCGCTCAATTTGCCCTTAACCTCTTTCTCATACGGGATACAGTTATTTCAACATTGCCTCTCAATATTGTTATAGAATGATTTGGTTCAAAGCAACTGCTTTCGAAATGCAGATCTCAAATAAACATTTTTTTCGTAGCTGCTTTGTCCTTTTTGTCATGTTTGATATAATCACCAACGACATCAAATTAAACCACGTAAGATATTTTTGGAGAATTCTGCAGATAAGTTTTAACTATTCAGTACAATAAACAAAAATACTGACATAGTTTTATAAACAAAATGCCATTAGTTCACTCACGATTTTGGATAAATTTAATAAAGTTCTACTGTTATCTTTGTCCGACTTGTAAGAACATTGTTCATTGCAACGTAAGCCATAATATAAAGTTGAAAACTTATGAACACGGAAACGTCAAACAATAAGATTTAGCATGATTTTGAATTTAAAAATACCTTGCACATGACACGTGCGCACTAACGTTGTGCGCAGATCTGATTTTAGGCCACGACCCTGCCGTCGTTTGCGGAGTCTGCGCATCACTTAGTTTTGTATAGACAGTTGAATCTCCTGTCTATATAGCTTCTTAATTCGGGCTCTTGATCTGTCACCCAGTGTTGCCAACTTAGTGGAATTTCCACAGAATCTGATGGTTTAAGGCACGGTTTTAGCCACGGGCATGAAACATATTCATCATCATCATCACTCAGCTATAGAAGTCCACTGCTGAACATAAGTCTCTCGATTAGTATGCCTGAGCCACTTGTATCCAATTTCCACGGATTCTCTTGTTGTCTTCGGACCATCTTGTAGAGAGACTTCCTCTGCTACGATATGCTTCATACCTGGGACGCCATTCCAGTAACTTTTTTTTATCATTTTCCGTCGGTCCTTCTAGCTACGTGACCGGCCCAGTTCCACTTTAGAATTGCATTTTTTTCGATCACATCTATAACCCCTGTCCTTTGTCGGATCAGATCATTCGGTATTCGATCTCTGAGGGAAATACCCAGAATAGCCCTCCCCATCGCCCGTTGAGAGACACGCAATTTATTTGCTGACTTTTTCGTGAGCGTCAATGTTTCAGCTCCATATGTCATCACTGGTAGTACACACTGATTGTAAAGTTCTCTTTTTAGGCTAATGGGAATATCTGAGTTGAAAATATGCTCTAACTTTTCATACTGTTGAATTTGCAACCACCACCTCGCTATGCGCGGCACCAAGTCCTGCTTAAGCAGGGTCGCCCTAACCACCGAACACTCTGTGATAATCTCGGAATCGATTCCACTACCGCCAAAGTTTCCAACTCATAGCTATGGTATTTCGCCTCCGCCGCAGTAGTGGTCCTATTAAAATATGAGATAGTGTGTAAACTCTCGCTCGCCTCAAGCCAGTCAAGACCTACTTTACTCGCATCTGTATGCAGTTGAGTCTCCGCATTGCTGTCATATAGTGCGGGGATAGGTCTCTCCGCCAACCGCCAAGATGAACTTCCTGAAATAACTCGCCAAACCTATAAATTGCCGAACGCCATGAACGTTGGCAGGTGTGGGAAAAGAACGGACCGCCTCAATCTTCCTCCCACCGAGACTAATAACATCGGGTCCCAAATAGTCAATGATTTAAAAAAAACATTTCGCCATGTTTAACTTGGAACCTCCTCTAATAGCGCCAATCCTTCTTCCACAGTTGCCGAAGGAATCAGGAGATCATCCATGTACGCCAGGATTTTGTGATGTCTTAAATCGCCTAACATTGATTGATGCCACTAGGATGATACGGCTAGCAAACTCTGAGTTGGACACCCTGGACGCCACTGTCCAACAAGGTCTGTACCTTCTCTAGTCCTTTCTGTCTCTCCGCCTGAAACAACCGGTACAGACTATAATACACCGTTTCATTTTTCGCCAGCTCGAATTTCATCTCTCCGAGATGAGCTAAACCCAATTCACCTATGCCCAATGAGAAACAAGACTCCATTTTCTCTATCAATCGCCTCAACACCTCTAATTCGACATTAGTCAAATCTGAACGTTTGACAATGATGTAACATCAATGTTACCTACCTTAGCTTGTGCTTCTCCACGCTCCTCCGCCTTTTTACACAGAGTGCCTCTGGCCTCCACACGCAGCTTTTTCCACTTCAGGTGTTGACAGCCCAGGTTGGTGATCGCCACCGACGGTCTTGTCCCTTCCAATACGCCGTTTGAAATTGTCACGCTAGTATGACCATCATCGATGATCGCCACGTCCATCGCCAACGTCTTGTCTGGTTTCAACTCTGATATCGCCACTCCGATCATCCGTGTCACCCCAGGTAGCAAATCCACGTCTTCGGTTAGAACTATTCGCCTACTCGCCGCTTCAGGTTCCACCACGAGATTCTGGAAGAACTCCTCGTCGTCACGGACGAACTGCGCCACGCCCGCCTGCACGACAAACCAAACGCCTGGGGTGCTTATCACCGTTTGTCCTAGAATAAGTTCAGCATTAGAAATGTCACATTCTGTCACCAACGCCTCTATGTCGACACTCAAACCCTCTATAATGATGAGCCTCCAGAAAACAGGATCGTCTTCCGACTAGCCATCCCAAGCGCCCCGCACAAATTTCCGCCATCAAATTTTGCTGGCAGCCAGTGTCGATGTACACCTTCACGACCTGGCCGCCTACTTTTGCCAACATCTTCAAAACCCTGTCAAAATTTGGACTTACCAGTCGTACCTTAAGATGGTTCCTCTTCACCGAAGACCACCCGCCTCTGATGCCACCGCCTTTGGTGTCACCGCCTCTACTGCCACCCTCGCTGTCCTCCCTGTCTGTCATCTGTACTTTTTGGGGCACTGTGCCAGCCGATGCCCTAGTTCCTTACACCAAATGCACCTCTCTTGCCACGGCAGATTCCAGTCCCTGCTGAAAAGACCCGTCTTCTGTCAGTTAAAATAAGGGCCGATCTTCTGCTCAGGACTGGGACGCCTCGGACTTTGTCGCTTCGGTGTAGTTGTCACCGCTGCCACCCGCCCCTGTGTTGCACCCCGATAGTCCTCCAACGCCGCCAAGAACTCGGAGTACAACGCCTCTGTAGTCTTACACTTACACAACCGTGCATTCGCCCTTAACTCATCTGGCAGCTTTCGGATTATGCAGGAGACGGCACCCTCGCCCGTGATATAACACCGCCTCAACATCGCCAACTTCGCATGATAATATTTTATTATAGTCTCGTCTGGCCACTTACGCGTCTCCGCCATCTTCTCGACCATTTCGCCGAAGTCATCCTGCCTCGGAAACGCCTTTTGCAATGCCTCTTTCTACTCGCCCCATGAAAGAGAGTAGTTATCCAGCTGGTTAAACCACTTCTTCGCTGAGCCCGCCTGTTTTGCCTAAGTGAAGAAGGTCTTCTCCGCCTCTGTTCACCCATGGACAGCCCGCAGCCGATCGACTATCGCCAGCCAACGATCGATGTTGACATCCCGGTCGTCAGGGTTGAAGGATTCCAACATTTCAAGCGCCACCCGACTGTCAGAATTTCGCCCCTTAGCGCCACTCCCAGACGTCGCCTCGCTGCAGCTTGAAGGTGTCACAGACACCTCTGTCGATGCTTGGCCACTCGACTACCCCGCCACTGACGCCACCACTGCCAATGCCGGACGACGTTGCCTGCGTCGTTGTCACCGCTTGAGCTGCCGCCACCGCCTCTTCTCGAATCTTGGACAAACTGTCCATAATCGGCTTTGACTGACATTCGAGTAAAGTCACAAATTTATTTGTCAGTCGTTCCTCCGGGTCCCGGAAAGCAACTGGCTAACATCAACGCCCGCCTGTAGTGTCTGACTCGCTTCTTCCTCCGCCTAGAAGTCCAGCTCGGACCCAGAACCAATGCCGAGGTTCATAGGTTCGCCGCCGTCCTTCTTATACGCCATGCTACGCCGCACAACCCGCCACTTGTTGCAATGAAAAACAAGCACCTGAAAATCCGCCGATTTCTCACTAATCAAACACGTCTGGAATTCACAAAATCACTCAACACTCGCCACTAGATCCGAACAGAACACACAGATTACTTAATCCAATTTCTGAAATGTTACACTGACTTATTTTTCTCCTTTCTTTTTGAAAATATGACACCGCAAACACGATCGTTTGCCTAACGCCGCCGCCATTATGTGGCACCCCTCCTCTACGTCACATTCGCCGATAACATAGAGGCCCACTTACGCCTAATCAGCTGGCTAGCTACCAAAAAGCCGACTTATTCCCCTTCGCCAAAGATGTGCCACAGCTCGCCTGCGTCTCCTATTTAGAATCGTAACAATTTATAATTGCTCTGTTATGCCCGATTCCACCAACATTTTTAGGGCTTACTTAAGGCTAGGTAGAGATTAACTTTAGGTTAGGGGTCGATTTCGATTCCACCAAGCGAAATCTTTACCTAAACTGGCCTGGGGTCGCCCTATATTTAGGGGTCCGAATTTCTCCACCTAAACAGTCACTTAAATAAGGGAATGGTGAATTATAATCTCATTTTTTCAAGTTTGTGTATTTCTCTGTAATCTCTGTGTTGTATATATGTATTAATCATAATCTTAATTTTTGTACTCGTACCAGAAAAACCGTACCGTTATATGAGAAATAGTACATTGAAACCTCACTTTTTTCACTTAACTAGTCTTGAGAGTTTTTTGTGGTTGTTTGGTCAATATGGATATATATGACGATTATTATGAGATATTGTATTTGGTTCAAAATGTTTTTCCTAGGCGAATCTATGACAGAAATAATAATTTTGACGATATGGATAATCTAACTTTTTTCCGACGCTTCAGATTGACAAAACCAACAGTTTGGAATATTTTCGAGCATATAGAAGTGCAGCTGGAATATTCAGATGACAGGTAGACTTTTAGCAGATTTGTCACCAATGTTGATCATAATATGTGGGGTATTATGTATGACTTGATTCTATACTTTTAGGAACAATGTTGTATCACCTTTTAATCAACTATTAACATGTTTACGGTGTTTTGCCACAGGTGGGTAACCCCTATCTGTCATCTCTACAGACACAGACATAGTCCTGCTATAACATATAGGATTGATAGTCTTATATAAAGAAGGAGGAAGTGTTCTCTGAACTCTGATAAAGAACATTCTGAAACCTGAAACTGAATCCACCAAAAGACGTTAAACAACAAATTAAATGGTTGTCTCTGAAATTAATAAAGTATTTAACTAATTAATAAAATAATTTCATAGTTTTATGTATTACTATAATTTATACTAACCATATGAATATGTCCGCATCTGAAAAACATGAGTTTTTTACTCGTGCAGAATGTGTTGTATATTATACAGTGCATTTCAATGAAAATTATCCACCCTAAAGAACTTTTGATAGAATCATTTTGTTTCAGATATTTCCCAATTCTATTATGGGCCTCTATCGTTGCGTTTACCACATAATCTTTTTCATTGTAAACATATTGAATGGATAATACTTTTTCTTCTTCCATTTTCAATTCATCTAATATGTGTAATTGAAGAATTAAATTATTTCAAATCTTTTGACAACTGTCAGTTTGATAAATGAACTAATCAGTAATCAGTCGTGTCCACAAGATGCATATTTTTGATTACTTATTACTAATCGATTGGTAATCAGACTCTGATGTGGACACGACCAATATAAGAATAGGGACATATTTATGCATATTTATACTTGGTGTAACTTTTACCCTCACACCCCCAGGGTCATTACCTCAATTTTTTTAAATGTTACATGCTAATTTTGTGTGCACTTTTGGATTCTCCGCAAATAACAGATTTCAGAAATGTATATTATATTTTAAAATTATTTTTTCACAATATGATGAGTTGAAATTCATACTTTATTAACAATTTAATTAGGTATAAAGACACAAATGAATGAGAGGCCTACAGATCTTACGTACCCTTTAACTTTTTATTATGATATTCTTAACATCAATTTACCACTGCTAAAATTTCAAGGTTGTATAATGATAATGACCTCTGTATTAATCCAGCATAATTTAGATTTGGATATATTTTATGTTAATTTTGAAGGGCTAATTGTGAGGAAGATAATCATATTATATTATTATCATCATAATATACCAAATAGCCAACACGAAATTGCAAAATTTCTATTTTTAAATTTGTAATTATACAGATGTTGCTTTTGTGCCGCAATATTTAATTAGTTATTATATATAAGATGGCTTAACACCCCTTTGTGGGGTTGTGCCGCTTAAAGCTTTCTAAATCCATTTCAAATTGAGATGGATTAGTCCTCATAATCAGTATTTTTAGTAAGCTTTTCTACTTATATTTTTCCATAGCTCTCTATCTCTAGTTTTCTCTCTCCAGTTCACAATTCCCGCCCTGCTAAGGTCTTCCTTCACTTCCTTCATCCATTTTGTCCTAGGTCTTCCGCGTCTTCTTTTTCCTCCTGGTTCCCATTGAAGCATTGAGTGCGTTGTAGCTTTTTCCCCAGCTCTCCATACATGGCCTAGCCACTTTACTCTTTGTTCTTTGATTTTATTTACAATATCTTCTTTCAGTTCTAGAAGTATTTCATGGTTTATTCGTTGGTATTTATTTTCACCTGTCTTAATTGGCCCCAGTATATTTCTCATGATCCTTCCTTCTACCACTCTCAGATCTTCTTTATCCTTTGGGTCATTGTTAATGTTTCAGCGGCGTACATCATTATTGGTCTGATAATTGTTTTGTATATGTTGATTTTGGTTTGTCGAGTAAGTATTTTACTTTTCAAGATATTCCTGTTTGCTTGATATGCTCGATTTGTTGCCAGTTCATCTATCTCTGATATTCTCTCTCCATTACTATTTATCATCACACCTAGATACTTAAATTTGTCCACTTCTTCAAATGTATACTCTCCAACTCTCACGTCTGCATTTTGTAACAACTTTCAAATCTCAATAGTTTTGTTTTGTCCTCGTCTATTTCCAAACCCATTTCCTTTCCTTCTTGTCAAGTTAAACAATCAATTCTAGCGCCAAAACTAGTTTTGTTATTCTAGTGACTTTTCTCTTTTTAAGTTTAATGTGAAAACACATGTTTGTCAACCTGTCATGAAAATAGTGTAATAAAAATATATATTAGACTATACAAGCTGAACATTATATTGAAAATCCTACAGCTGCCTTGAAAGTTTCCCCAGCTGAAATGTTTTATAAGAAAAAACCAAACTTGAAAAATATAAAAGTTTTTGGGAGTATTGTTTACAGCCACATACCAAAGGAAAAGCAAAAAGAGAAGTTTGATTCTAAAGGAAAAATAAACATCATGGTTGGTTACACAAACGATGGATAGAGGCTGTGGGATCCTTTTAAAGAAAAATTGGTAATAGCAAGGAATGCAATTTTTGATGAAACTAAAATTATCAGTAATTTACACACAAATGCTACCGTGATCTAAGTGAGCGAGACGGAAAACGATATAAAACCTATTATTAATAACAATGAGAACTCAGATGAAGAAAATGTCCTGCAAAATCACGAAATTGAAGAGGAAAATCAACCCGAGAAGAATAATGAAACCTCCGATACAGAAAGCGAAAATGAACAAGACTTAAACATAAGACGAAGCACTAGAACAAGAAAACAAGAAAATCTTAATGATTATGTGGATGTGACGGAAATAGAGCATCTCGCATTAAATGCTGCGTCTTTTGTTGAGGAAGTACATGGAACTCTCAAAGATGCAAAAACAAGACCTACATAATTTTTTCACTTAACATTTTTCACTTTACATTTCAAGATCTTATAATATAATTTGTTACAGAACTTTGAACCTTTTCATTGAAAATGAGATTGTACAATCTCGAAACATGTCTCATCATTAATTAACCTTTAATAATAAACTGTGGAGAAGACTTTGTGTTTTTTTGGTCTTACCATTTCACTCCACTTCAAGAATGGACTTCTACAACCATTATCAAGACCTGATTTCAAAATGGGGGAAAATGCTGTGAAGGAGGAAATCAACTCACTAGAAAAGAATATTACCTGGACACTGGTAGAAAACTCACAGGTAGTTAAGCCAATAAGAAGCAAATGGGTTTTTCGAGTAAAAGTGGGTGATTCAGGTGAAATTGTTAAATACAAAGCACGTCTGGTAGCAAAAGGCTTCATGCAGAAGGAGGGATTGGATTTTCAAGAAATATATGCTCCTGTTGCAAGGCTAACAAACGTGAGAACCCTGTTAGCAGTTGCTAATGTACATAACCTTAAAGTACAGCAAATGGAGTTAAGTCCGAATTCTTACATGGGAAAATAGAAGAAAATATATATATGGTAATACCAGAAGGCGTTAAAGATGAAGGAAAAATCTGCAAACTAAACAAAGCATTGTATGGGCTTAAGCAAGCCACCTACTGCTGGAATAAGAGATTTGACGAGTTTGCGCAGATGGAAAAACTTAAAAAATCTCAATGTGACCCATGTTTGTACATAAAGTCGAACAAAAATGATATAACGTACTTGCTGCTGAATATGGATGACATACTTTTAGTCAGTAGTCAAGAAAGTGAAATTCAGAGTATGAAGTTAAAACTAGGAAGAGAGTTTGAGATGCAAGATCATGGAACAATTTTCTAGGAATAAGTATAAGACAAACTACATATGGCATGTATTTAAGCCAAAGAAATTATATTTTCGATTTGTTGCGTCGTTTTCAAATGAGTGATTGCAAGGAAATAAAAACACCAATGGAAACTGCACCAATGAACACATCAGATACAATAGTCACTGCGAAAACTGAAAACAAACCCATTCGTGAGTTAATAGGAAGTCTTATGTATCTTATGTTGACAACTCGACCTGATTTAAGCACTTCAGTAAATATTTGTAGTAGATACCAGAGCAAACCTTTAGAAAATTTGTGGAAAAACCTTAAACGCATATTAAGGTATCTCAAGGGAACTGCAAACTATGAACTGTTCTATCCCAAAAACTGTGAACTAAACCTGGTTGGATTTGCAGATGCAGATTGGGCTGGAGACCAAGCAGATAGGAAATCAACTACTGGCTACCTATTCAAAGTTTTTGGACGCACAACTTGTTGGAGCACTAAAAAGCAAAGTACAGTAGCCATGTCATCAACGGAGGCAGAATATGTAGCTCTTGCAGAATCAGCTAAAGAAGGGATATGGTTGTAGAATTTATTGTATGATCTTGGTTTTGCAAAAACTACTTTTACAATTTATAAGGATAATCAATCCTGTATCAAACTAACACAAAAGTGGGAACATAAAAGGCTAAAACATATTGATGTGAAATTTAATTTCATAAAAGATTTAGTTAAGAACAAACAAGTTTTAGTTAAATATATTCCTACAACCGAACAACTTGCAGATATTTTAACCAAGAATCTTGCAGGTGAATTATTCATTAAACACAGGATCAATTTAGGTTTACTAATTAAAAATTAGAGTTTTGTTATTTTTCTAATTCATTTTTATTTTGTGTTTTGGGAGTGTCAAGTTGAACAATCAAATCTAGCGCCAAAACTAGTTTTGTTATTCTAGTGACTTTTCTCTTTTTAAGTTTAATGTGAAAACACATGTCTGTCATGCTGTCATGAAAACAATGTAATAAAAATATATATTGGTCTATACAAGTTGAACATTATTTTGAAAATCAAACTCCATCCTTGTGAAATAGTAATCTCAACACTTCTGTTACTATTTCCTTTAAAATAGCTTCCAGGATGTTTCTTCTCTTTGAAATTATAGCTATGTCATTAGCATATGCAATTATTTGGTTTCCGCTTGCTCAAAGGTTTACTTTTCTTACATTTCTCATTACATATTCCAATAATAAATTGAATAGTGTTGCGGATAGTGAGTCTCCTTGCTTTACTCCTTTGTTAATCACGAACTCTTGAGTTTCTCCTTTCTTTGTTAAAATACTAACTTTTGAGTGTTACATGGTCATTTTAATCAATCTTCTTAACTTTACATCAATTCCTTGTTCTTTCAGTGCTAACATAAGTTGTTCCCTTTTTATCGAGTCGAATGCTCGCCGGAAATCCAAGAAGAGTATTTTTATATCAATTTGATGTTCGTGTGATATTTCCATTATTTGTTTAATTGTATGAATTGCATCTGTTGTTGATTTTCCTCTAATAAATCCACACTGGTGTTGTCCTATTGTGTCTTTAGTTTTTTCAGCAAGTTTCTCCTGGATGAGCGCTGATAGTATTTTATACGCAACATTTAAAAGAGTTACTCCTCTGTAGTTTCCACATTCTTGTTGGTCACCTTTCTTATGTATTACTACGATTTGCCCCATTTCCCATTCCTCTGGCATCGTTTCCTCTTTCCAAATTCTCGTTATCAGTTGATGTATTTTCTCAGCCATCTTATCTCCTTCATATTTTATCAATTCTACACATATCTCATCCTTTCCTGGAGCTTTACCATTACGAAGTTTTCTTATGAGCTCTTTCACTTCTTCTAGAGTAGGTTCATAGTATTCTTCATCGATGATAGTGTCTTCTTCTTCATTTCCTTGTAGTTGAGGTTCACATATTAGTTCTTTAAAATATTCTATCCATCTTATCTTGTATTGATTCTCTTCTTCTATGACTTTTCCTTGTTTATCTTTTACTCCCCTTAACTTATTTTTGGGTTTTTTATTGTACTCATACACTTTCTTATAAAATGCTTTGGTATTCTTATTTGTTCTTTCTATTTCTTGTATATTATTATCTATTCACTCTCGCTTCTTTTTTCTGATCAGCTTATTGCATTCCCTCCATAACTTCTCATAGGCTTCTCTGTCTTCTGTGTTATTAGTTTTTATCCATTTTATCCTCGCTTTTACTTTTTTCCATCTGCTGTTGGCAATCTTTATCGAACCATTCCTTCTCTTTTTTGTTATGACTTTTTCCAATATATTCATTGGCTGCTATTTCAATACATTTTTTATTTTCATCCAGTCTTCCTTAATCTTCTTTAATTCCACATTCGGATAATAGCTCTTCCATTTGCTTCATATATTCTTTCTGCGTATTTTCGTCCCTTAACTTATCTATGTTCCATTTCGACCGCTTGTTCTTATAATTCGATTTTTTAGTTTTTGTGCTACTTTTGCCATAACCATAAAGTGATCTGAGTCTGCGCAGGCTCCTCTGTATGACCTTACGTCCTTAATTGATGACTGTTTTCTCTTATTTATCAGTACATGGTCTATCTGTGTACATGTTTTTTGATCAGGTAATGTCCATGTTATCTTGTGGTGTTTAGGATGTGGTTGTTTAGTGCTGCTTATAATCATGTTGGTTCTTGCTGCCATATTACATAGTCGGTGTCCGTTGTCATTTGTTTTATCGTGTATTATATGTTTTCCTGCTATATTTTTATATAATCCTCCTTCCCAATTTGTGCATTCAGATCTCCTAGCAGCAGTATTGTATCCTCTTTAGGTATGCTTTCCAATTCTTGTTCTAATTTGTCGTAGAACCTAGCTTTATCCTCTTTGCTTGCATTTTCAGTAGGTGAGTATACGTTCAGAATTGACAAGTTGGATAGTCTTCCTTCTATTCTCTGCCTTAATTTTCCAAAAGTCATAAAGGCTACTCCATATTGTCCTTGTTTTTTGCCTCCCGAGTATCGAATATTGAAGTCATCACTGTCTATATTTCCTTCACCTTTCCACCTGATTTCTTGAATAGCTGCAACATCTATTTTGTATCTTTTAAGTTCATTGTTAATTTCTTGCATTTTACCTGAGGGCAGCATAGTTCTGATATTCCACGTGGTTATTTTCATAACTTATTTGTCTTATTACTATTTTTTTGATTTTAATTTTTTTTCTTTTTACATGTTTTTCTTTTTTTAAATAATCCTGTCCTAATTCGTTTCCGTTCGTCAGTTGATCTATTTTTGCACCTGCTTCAGCTAGTAGTTTTTTGCTTCCACTTTTTCCATGCGTTTATTATCTCTATCCCATTTCCACTCCTCCCCATCTATAATCACTCTACTGTATCCTATCTTTACATTCTTTCCTCCTTCTCTCTCCTTCCTTGCTAGTTCTCTTATTTGTCGTTGTTTATCTCTATCTTCCTTTGTTAAATCATCATTTATATATATTTTATTTGATGTTAGTTTTGATTTGTTTCTCATAATTTTCTCTTTGTCGTTTTCCTATTTCAATTCTATTAGACAAGTACTGCTTCCTATTTTAGTAGCTTTGACGATATTCACAACCACATCTAAATTTTCCATCCTATTTGTTGCCGTAGTTTCTTCATTTTCTATTGTTAGCCCATTCACAATTACGTTATTTTTCTTCTAATCTTTTTCAATCCATTCTATTGTTCTTCACATAATCTTCAGCTCTTCTTTGAAATTTTCGGTTTTTTTTATCTGCTCATTTTCTTTTCTCAGATAATCATTTTCTTTTTTAATATCCAATACTTGCTCTTAAACGTTTTTTTGCTCCGTTTGTATTAGCTGTATTTCATTTTTAATTTCTTTCTGATCTTCCTTTATTTCATTGGTATTCTCTTTTATTTTTGTTTTTATTATCTCCAACTTCAAGTCTGCCCATTGGACTATCTATTAATACCTTTAATTCTGCCATATTTGTTTCTTCTATATTCCTTTTTTTATTATTGGTGATCTTTCCTCTATTCTACTTCTTCTAAAGATATTTTCTTGCTCGAATGAGTTGTCGTACTCTGGTTTATCTCTTTTTAAACTCATCTAACAGGTCCGATGTTTCATGTGTAGTTTTAAAATGCCGTGAACCTACTTAATTCAGTTCATGCCCACACTTGAACTAACCAAACCTATTATTGAGTATTCGTTTACTTATTTCCTTGCTCGTAATGTATTCAAAATCTTGATGGAAGTCCCTCACTCCTGACCTGTATCGTTGTAGCGATTCTTATATTGAATTTATCTTATTCTCTATCGATAACCAATAACCAGTTATATCCGGATTTTATTTGTTGATATTGATTCCTGGTATATATTTCGGTCGATTTACAGTAATAGACTTAATATATATTACTTACTTGTTATTCCTCTCACAAATAACAATGTTGTATTTCACCCACTATGCAAGAATGCTTCTAGACTTTTTTAAATTTCACCAAAATTACACTTTTAATCACTAATAGAAAATTTCACCTTATCATAATCTAGCGCAGGGCCGGAATCAATAATTAGTTATTAGATTATTAAATAATTAACAACGATTAGCCAGCATGTCTTAAAAATAGACCTTACATTCTCTATTTTTCACTCAGAACAAAATATTAATAGATTTTAAAGTTTGTAGGTTCAGGCAACTAACAATACATCACTCTTAAATATTCAATAAATATAATTTGTGTATAGAACGTCAAAATACAAAATAATAGGGAGATTTTAAGCCAAAACTTGAGCATCATACGTTAAATCCCTTTATCCGCTATTAAAGTAAATACAGTACGCTTATAATTTAGTTCAAAAATGAGTTTTTAAGCCATCCCATTCTGCCGCTATTTATGTGATAAGTGACTATTACACAAAAAAACAACTTGCCATTTAACAAACAAAAAAACGAACGCACAACCAAAAAGCAGGAAGAAACAAACAGGTACCATCAAGTAAAAAAAATATACAATATACCAGAGACAAACATACAGACCAAAGAAAACATCAATATAGCCAAATCCTCCAAAAGATAGGTTAGGTACAAGACTTGAATGTGCCGGACGTAGAGAACACTACCTCCAAGACGAACGGTAACCACATGCCGTATCTGATGTTGCCATAGCATTTAATTTTATAATATGTATACATTTTATATTCTAAAAACAGTGGTAGAAATGGTGATAAATACAGATTTACTCAAATCTTCTTAATTTTACATGTGTATATCATAGACTGTGGAGTTTACGATAAAATTTAAATATAAATTTTCTACAGGTGGCATCATGGCAAAATCAATTTCCTTTATTAAGGGAACGTTATTTCAACTTTAATAACGTAAAGCAATATCGGTTAGGTTAGGTTAGATAAAGTATATTGCTGTTCAAATAGGTTGGTTAAAATCTCCCTAATAATATTGATTCTATGGATGCTGGTAATTCTGATGTTGGTGCCAGAAGTCTTATATCTGCTAGATACGGTCATGGTCATGCAGTTTTATTTGCTCAACCAATGTCTGGATATTTTTATGAACTAATGGTGTCTCTGTATTCATAGGCACCAGTGTCGGCTCGTGAGGTTTGGATGCGGTAAGGCGACATACCAATTGAATTATTATGAAAATTTTATACCTGTTGTTTTAAGGGAATCAGATGCCTTTAGTTTGACAAGTTGCTATGACGACCACCTAAATTTTCCGAAAATTCTTTCGATCACGTGACTTAGCTCCAAAATTAATAAGTGATAATTTTCCTGGCTTGACAGCTGTCACGTTCAGATGCCAGAATAACAAGCATTCCCTGTGTCCAACACACATCTAGCTAAGAAAGCGCTGCAACATTTTTAACAGATTTTGGTATGAAACGCTTGCGCTTTTTAAGCTGCAGCATCAGAAATACCCCAACAGTTATTTTTAAAAGCTTCTTTATAAACCAGCTTAAGAGCGCAAGACATCTAACAGCAAATCTTGTCAAAAATGTTGCAGCGCTTTCTTAGCTAGATGTGTGTTGGACACAGGGATTAATTATTTTTGACAAATATTTATATATATACTGCCAAAAATTGTATTTACTTTTAAAAATAATTTATGGTATAACATTTTTGTACCCAATCTCCCGCGAGAATGAATCCATATTTTTTTTCAGAAGCGATTTTTTTTAAGAAAATTGCACCTCGAAAATTTTTCGGAAATTATTCAAGCTTTAGGGCGATTGTATGTGAAAATATTAGGGAGATTATAAGTGAAAATATCGTTTTCAATAGGATACTTTTATATTTCGATATATAGAAATTTGTTGTAGCATTTTTATCATCAGATAGCATTAATATAGGTACTTGATATTTACAATGGAGTTCATCACTGGCCTGATGAAAAAAAATGCGATATTTCTATTCCAATTAGGTATTAAGGATTTTTCTTGACACGAACTCAAGTATTATAGATTAAATGTATACGCCGATCCTTCAATAGTACGAACTAACTTAATAATTATATTATGTATCTACGAAATCATCAGCATTTTGCGGAGAACAAAACAAATATTTTTATATAGAAATTAGTGTAACCGACGACAAACGCTCATTTTCCATTGATGTCTTTCAACCGAAACACTTTTCATTGGAATGGTAGAAGTTAATGTAGGTAAATAACTAGTAAGCCTCTGAAAAGATTGTATGAAGATTATTATTTCAAGTGTTCTGACATTGATGCGATATTTGGTGATTTTAAAAATCTTTATCATGGTTTTCAAATACATTTTTATAGCATTCAAATAAATCCTACGGTATTAAAGCTGATAATTCAAAAACTGGCAACAGAAACACAATGTTTACTATCTTCACTTGTTGAAATTACTATCATGTTTCAACCAAGCGGTAAGTTTTTGAGAAATTTTGATTTGACTATATAAAACAACACATATTTGTTTTCTAGATTTGTCCGAGTTTTTGATTATTCCTTCTACATCATTTGATAATGAAGAGAATGAGGGAATATATAAATGGAGCCACAATAATACATTACTGTTCTTAGATTTATACAAAGAATATAGAACACAAGTTGGCACTTTGAAAGTGAGAAACCTCAAAAGAATGTTTGAGGAAATAGCAAA
The DNA here is from genome assembly GCA_958507055.1 of Crioceris asparagi. Classification (NCBI taxonomy): domain Eukaryota; kingdom Metazoa; phylum Arthropoda; class Insecta; order Coleoptera; family Chrysomelidae; genus Crioceris; species Crioceris asparagi. Next base: position 19,313,337 of record OY293832.1, read on the forward strand.
AGAAATGCAATATAGAACGAAACAAAAAATATCTGCATCACATTGCGAAAATAGATGGAAACATCTTGAGAGAACATATAAAAAGTTTGTAGAGAATAACAGTAAAACTGGGCGAGCTAGAAAAGATTTTGAATACGCTGAGGTGATGCACTCCATTTTGGAAAAAAAGAAAAACATAAATCCAGGACATCTGCTGTCTTCAGATACTATCAATCACCCGGAACCATTAAAAGATATAAATTGTGACGGCACTTCTAGATCTGTAAACACTGGACAAATAATTGAGAATGAAGCAAATATTGAAGAGACTATTGAGATTGAAAATATAGAAGACTGAACCCCGAAGCCGCATAAAGAAGTAAAAAGCACTAGGCGTAATAGACGACAGACATTGGATCACCTAAAGGAAATTCGACTCGACAGGAAAAAATTCTATGAGAAATACTTGAATATTAAGGAAAGAAAATTGAGTGAGATGCAGAGAAGCAATGATATTCAAGAAAAAAGAAATATTATTCTTGAAAAATATTTGAGTCAATCAGTGCAGGTGCTGCCTCTAGACTCTTGAGAGATTGATATCTCTATAGATAATAATAATAATAATAATAATGGAAACATTATTTTATATTTTGACATAGAATGGAGTTTTTTTTGTGATATTTTTATTTAGAATTACCTTGTTTTGTTTCAATATTGTTGCATTTTTATAGTTTATTAAGAAATACTTTGTTTTTGTTTGTATATAGGTTCTTTCACGTATTTTCAGGGTTTATTTATTTGAATAGTTAGCATATAATTTATTTTTTGTTATTTGAAGTATATATTTCTTCACTCTTTAGATTATAGGTAAAAGATATTATTTTGTGTTCTCATTTTGTTTTATGTGATATTTTTATTTAAAGAATAGCTATTTCGATACATTACTCTTCCATGTTAACGTTTCTTCAAAGTTTATATGTTAGATAAAGTTTTCTTGTCATATTTTATATATATTTTAATATTTGTAAAGTTAATTTATGCTAATTGACGATTTTTTTTTATTTTCTATGTTTCATCGCTCTCTTTTATTATTCCTTTTCAACTAATTCTTAAAAAAGTACAATTAATTGGCTGTGCAGCTTGGCTGAAAAATAGGACTGTTTTATAAAATATTGACAAAGTTTCACTGGATCTTATTTTAAAAACCTAGTAAATTATTGAATAAAATAAAACTGTTACCAACCGACTTTTTATTAAATTTTACTTAAGTACATTTTCTCAAATTTGAAAGGGTAGAGCATTCATAACTTCATTCCTTTTCTGAATGCCATTCACATCCCTATTATCTTGCACGACATGATAAGCGTCTTCCTCGATTTGTGGATTATCGTCTTCCTCGATTTGTGGATTATCATCTGCCTCGAAATCTTCCTCTATGGATAAATTATGCAACACACATACAGCTCTAATGAAATGAGTGCATAAATCAATTTTTCTTATTTTTAAATGATAGAGCTGTCTAAATTTTTGCTTCAGAAGACCAAAGCAATGCTCAATTATGTACCTATTTCTTGAGAGCACATAATTATAATTTCTTTGCCTACGACTCAAATTAACTCTATCCCTGAAAGGCGTAAGACAATTTCTTAAACAAGGGTAGGCGCTGTCTCCTATTATGAAGTTGTTACCACATTTCTCCTCTAAGGTTCTAAAGAGAGGTGACGTTCGGAACACGCGGCTATCGTGGACAGATCCTGGGTATCCAACAAAAACATCTCTGATTTTTCTTCTATGATCACATACCATTTGTGCCTGAAAGTAAACAACAACCTCAAACTATGTTTTCCTGACCTTATTATAGAAAATACAACGTGCGAGTTGGGCTAGCATGGAGAGGGTTCCGTTCTTAGGATTTTCGCATAGGTTTTCAGTAAGCTTCGAGAATAGCCCTATATTCTGTGTAGTTTAGGAGACATGTCACAGTACTTTTTTGTCTCTGTTTTAAAGTTTAGAAGACAAGTTTGCTAAATTGAAAGCATGATTTTTATAGCTAGTAGCTCTGAAGACATATCGACAATCTTCCGTTGCCTCAACTATACCTAATTAATATAATGGTAAGAGAAACCATCGGTAACTTACTTGAATAGAATAGAAATGCTTCCTATTCAGATATGAGTCGGGATCCTCCTTGGGTTTATCAATTCTTATATGTGTCCCATCAATAATACCAATCACGCCTGGAAATCCCCTGTTTCGAAAATGCTCCTCTATTTCAATTTTCTCAGGATTAGTTGGCCACGTTATGAATTCCGCAGACAAATTTGACAAAAAATAAGTAACTCTTGTCTCAATTTTATGGAGAGTACTAATAGAAATTCCAAATCGATCGGAACAATCTCTGAAAGTTGCACCTTCATTGCTTGCGAACCATACAAAAGTATGAATAGCTTTAGACGGACATACTTTTTCCGAATCTCCTTCCTGGTAATTGCCATGGGATGCTTCGTATCTATCTGATAATCTTGTAAGTAAGTTCCTTGATAGCCTAAAATGTTTCTGAAACAATTCATCCCTAAATTGAGGAACCGTCTCTTCAAAGAAGTTGTCATTTTTGGGCACTTGTATGTATCTTTCCATTTCTTCCAAATCGTCGTCACTCCAATCCAAAAATTGCATCATCTGAAATTAAATTTTAGAATCAGATTTCTCAAATAACTATCATAACTATGTCAATGTTACTTACTGTTAATTCGTAAATTATTAATTCACTTAGATTTACACCCTCACACTACTGAAACTTCAAATACAAATGCACAAAGTATCACAAATGGTTAACAGCTGTTCTTGTTTATATACTCTTTTGTCTTTGCTCTTGCTCTACAGATAACGGATAGAAGTGAAATTTTTAGGTTATAATTTCCTCTAAAGTAGGAGGGGTAACAGATCCCAGCTCCGATCCGAGGATCTGTCGAACGTGTTCCGAACTAGTTCCCAAAGAAGAAGAGGTGCTCCACGAACACGGAATTTTTAGTTCGGAACAAATCCCGGATAAGAAATGTCTTCTCCGCGAACAGCCAGTTTAGAAGTGCGCTTGCGTATACGTTCTGAACACGTTCGGGATTGACACCGCGAAAACAGTTATTAACTGTTTTCGCGGTGTCAATACACACAATATCACAGTATAAAGAAATATACAGTGTTCCAACTCTCATGGAAGGGGTAAAACCGCACATACCCAAGCGCGCGTCTGACGGCCATGTTTTAATTTTAAAACCTTGAGAATTCAGATGCGTACGGGTAGTATTTCTACTGCTACGTTAGGTGCTAGTACCGTGACGTTCGTGAATTCTTTTTATATACTGATAAACCATTTTATCATCTCGATTTTATTTTATAATAAGTACTATTTGTTTTTACAAAATGTCGAAAGGTGGAAATGCGTGTGTTGCGAAAAATTCTAGCAACAAAAACTTTTTTGGTTTCCCAAGAGATAAAAACAGGTAACTTGATGATGACCGAATATTTTGTTACTTCAAAAGTTATCATCAAAATACCAGTTGCTTTTCAAGATATTGTGATAAAATCAAATATTGTAAGAACGCTTTTAAAAGGTACCAATTGTGATTTTAGACATCCTTGTGAATTTTTCCCTTTGACTATTTGTTAAAGTTATTTTTCCGTGTTTCATTATATTATACATTAAGAACTATAAACGAGAATTTGAAATTGAAAACAAATCGAGGAAAAATGATTGTATTGAACAATTTGTGATATGTATATTTCTTCGATAAATTGTTTTTGGATCAGAGACGTTTTAATTACAGTCCTGTTATTACCCTTTTAATTTTTCACTACGGCGCTGACTACAACTTCTACAAGAATTTATTATTATTATTATTTACTTTGAGAACGCTAAATAAAGCAATCAAAACAAATACAACTTGAGATTTTATAGATCGATCGATCGATTTTTGATTAAGTTTTTCTGTTGACTGAAATTAATTTTCTAGTTTTCATTGTATTATACCTACTCTGAAAAATTTTAAATTTAAAACAAATAATGACGATATTATTTTATGGATCAATTTATAATATCTAATATATCAATCCAGTGAATTAATTTTGTATCCATATGTTTTAATTACGGTCCTGACATGCTTCATGTTAATTTCCAGTACAGACCTGACTTTTTAAGATTAAAACATGGTTGCCAGCTCTTGACCTTGAATCAAAAAAGTCATAGGTTCCGCGGAGAGTTGGACTACTGTATATTTCTTTATACTGTGATATTATTATGCTTATCCTAAACTGATTCATTGGTATATTACACTACGCCGACGTGTACTGATCGAATTGTAGGCGCTGGACAAAATCGCCTAACTGTGTCGTAAACTTGAAATTACAAGCGAATATAATAATCGCGTACGAATTTTTGAAGGAAGAATGAAAATCTTCGATAACTTATATTATTATTTGGTGAAATAGAATGAATAAAAGAGATCGGGTATTTATGAAAGTATAAATCATTTATCATTTTGAAAGTTAGATGCACTAAAGATTTATAAAGGTAGGTCGCCTACTTTGCCTATTCCAAAGAGCCGCCAATGACAGGCACAGATAATGTCCCTATCAACAGAGAAGAGTGAATTTTACTTTATGAGTAAATAAATAAAGTCACGACGTTCCATACGCAAATATTCATTGACAGTGACGTATAGTTTAAATAGTTCGTTGCCTGAGCTTACAAATTTTGAAATCAGTTTTGATTTTTCTAAAATAATAGAGAGTCACAAACGATTGCCTTATTATATTTGTGTTTCACAAACGATTTCTGATAAATTGAGTACAAAATAGAGAATATAAGGTCTATTTTAAAGACGTGTTAATTATTTAACAATCTAATAACTCATTAAATATCGAGTCATATAAAAACAAATGCATTACAAACGATCGCTATCAAAAATTTAAAAATATATTTTTTTCAAATTCGTGTTTGTTATTCGTTTTATGGTTTCGTATTTTCCACTATAGACATGTACCTACCTACTGTCTGTTGAAATAAACAAATTGAATACCGTTTATTTCCTATAAGTATTTAAGTAGTATATAGTGTAATGTTAAGATAATATAATTGTGTATTAGAGCAAGCGGTTTCTTCTTATTGTTTTTCAGCAGATAGAGATTATCGACAATTAATATCGTCCTTTGAATATAAGGATAACCTGAATAAAAAAATTCGCAGCAAATATAACGGTCCAATCATGTACTCCTACTCGTTCAACAGACAAATTTGAAAACAGAACAGAGAGAGAGAGTTTCGAGGATATTAATTTATAACCATTAAAAATCTATTATTGTAATAGATTTTTAATTTGGCATTGGTGTTATATGTTTATTGATATGCCATAAAGATTCAAGTTTGATTAGCTTTCGCGATTTTAATTGTCTCTCTCAATTTTGAATTTTGAATAAAGGAATTATTTTCAGGCATTCGTTTTTTAAAACCTCAGTCACAGCTTATATTTATGGGAAAATTTCGATACTTTTTTAAATTCCGGAGGTAACTTTGAAATCCAGCTACGCCACAGGATTCTTCTCGAAAAAGTATCTCAAGAATGTCAAAACAAATTTTCGATAACTTCACAAATGAAAGAGATATAAAAATCCATCAAATACGCAAAAAACTGAATTCTTTGTCATAAACCGAAAACAAAAGATGATAGCTAATATTTGTTTTCACCGACTTTATCTCAAAAAATATTTTTTACAAAAAATTGGACCGACGTTATAGTTGATGCACTGAAAAGTATAAAATAATATTACTTCTATTGGTGATGGTACTTTTGAAGTTGTGCAGTTGCAGTTAGATTGATAGCTTTTGGCACCAACTTCTCAAGTACCATCACCAATAGAAGTAATATTATTTTATACTTTTCAGTGCATCAACTATAACGTCGGTCCAATTTTTTGTAAAAAATATTTATTTCACACTTTTGAGTGTAACATTAGTCCCGAAAATCGTTGAACGTTCACTATACCATATCAATAAAGATAATACTTATCCTATTACCCACGTATATTCCTTGCTTGTAGTGGTTATTATTGAGATCTCAGAACATCGCGGCGGAAATACGCTTGAATATTTTAGTTGTTACCATTTAACACCGATTTAACTCGAAAACCGTAATTCTAAGGAAAAAATGTTCATTATAAATGTTGCTACAAATAATTATATCTTTCATGTAGTATCGAAAAATTTTCAATTTTCGAAAGAAATTGTCCTCTCCACATAGCAAAAATACATATTTAACATGCGTCTATCTCGAAAACCGTAACACTTTTGAAAAAATGTTCAATTTAAACGTTTCCGGATATTGTCCTATCTTTAATTATACCAACTCAGATTTTCGATTTTCGAGAAAATTCGCCCCCACCACCCCTTCGGGGGCGGTTTTCGGAGGGAAGGAGATTTCGGATTTGCGTTTTTATGAATATGGGACCATTTCTCAATCCCCTTCTTTCAAATGAATCCAAAATCATCAAAATCGGAGATCGTCTACTATATAAAAGGCGCGCACGAACCAAAAAAAAAAAAAGCAGACAGTCGAATTGTATACCTCCTCCGTTCGGGGTTCGTCGGTCAAAAATAGATCGAGACTGTGCCATTGATTTTTCACTATTTCTAATAGTTACCGAGTTACCCTATAAAAGCATTGAAATTTGACCACCATGTACAGCTGATTGTTCTACGTATACTACGTATTCTTTCCGATTCGCTTAATTATGTATAAATATAAATGTTGACAATTATCATTCAAATAACCTTTATTGGTATCATTTTTTTACACGGTTGGTTACCCAGTGACATATCCTTACTTCATTGTGTGTGTGTGAAGTGAAAAGTGAATCCAGAGAACGCTAACTCCAAACTGAATATAGATACAAGATAACTAGCCTCCGCCAAAGGTCGAATGGGAATTCGATGCCAAGGTATTTCGCGGTCGCGGTACTTCGATGTATAGAGAATTCGATGCGCAGATACGTACTCGTATCATGATGATGTATATGTGTATCTATTGATCCATATATGTATTGTTGAGTAGTATATCAGAAAACACTGGTATTATATTTTGATCACCTGTGAATGGTTATATACAACATTAAAAAAATAATTTTAGTCAAAATAATATATGTTCTTCTGTGCCTTATATAAATCATTATTAGAGTTTAAATATTATTAAAATATTTTAACATTACGATTCTTTATTGACATATATATATATATATATATATATATATATATATATATATATATATATATATATATATATATACATCATCATGATACATTATATATTCAACAAGTGATTAACAGAGCAATTATAAATATTCCAACTAACGTGCTGATTCAATATTTTTATGTGAATTGCATTAATATTCATAAACAGCAGAACATCTGGCAACGTTGGCGAGATATTGCAAATTTAGCGCATGCGCAATGAGAGCTCCGAAATAGGCGGACCAAACTGAAACTTTGCCCTCATTTTTTCTGTATTTGAAATTTGACCACTGAACGGGTTTCCAAAAAACCGAGCGGAAGATTGGTTGGAGTTATTTAATTTAACCTCGAAATCACTGAAAGTTAAGGTGGAAATCGCACAACTCAGCAGCAGGCATTCCAATCCTGATTGTTTTACTGTTGCAAAAGATGGTTCAAAACGCCTAAAAAAGAATAGCATCCCTACTATACGTTTTATTGACAAATTCACTTACTGCAATTATACATTTACAATTAATTTCCAGTCATGATTTTTGCGTGAAGAAAATCCGTTTGTGCAAATCTCCTGATCCTGATTTTGAAAACAGAGTACACAGTACCAGATAGTACTCATAGATCTGCTATTGTTCCCAAACAAAAATACGCGAGAAGTTGTATTCTCGTCTGAATTGAAATTGTCTTTCTTTACGTATGTATTTTCAAAGTTTCTCTTATGTCATGTGTTGTTTGAATATGTGATTTATTTATTTCTGGATTTGCAGTTTTCCTAAGGACAATAGGCGAGAAGCGTGGCTGAAAGCATGCAATATTTCTGGGGAAATATCAGCTAATGCACGTATTTGTTGCCGCCACTTTATGTTCAGCGATTTTCGGAACGCCCCTGTCTCATCAAGACGGCCAATTTTGTTGAAAACGGCAGTACCGTCTATTTTCTTTGAACAAGGAAGGTAAGTTGAATATGATTAATTAACAATTATAGCGTAAAAATTGTCCTTATATTATTTGCAATATCCTTTTCAATCTATTAATTTGATCTGAGATAAATCATGTCGAAATAATTGTAATTTATTTAAATTTGCAAATCTAAATACATTATTAAAGCTAACAAAAATCTATTCACCAATACAAACAATGAAAATACCATGTTACAATCAGAAGAAGTGCGATGGAAAAAACGACTGCAAATCGGGAAATTGGTCATAATTCGACTGCAACTTTCCCTGATTGGACCGAGAAACCATCCACACCTTTATTTCAGGACAGCCCTGTGCTTCATGGGATAAATGCTAGTAATTTTTTCTAGAAATTCTTTTGACACTTCAATCATAGGTACAAGTTCTACTGACATTTTTAGTAAAAGTGCAACGAATCTTTTTACTTTCCTACGCTACTGTAGTAGCTGTATGAGGAAAGTATTGTAACCGTGTCAAATTTTCGGTATCAAGATTTTTACAAATGTTGACGTTTCAGAGTATTTTTAGCCATTGGTCTGTCTGTCCGTCCGTCTGTCTGTGACAGCATTATCTCAGGAACGGATCGGTGTATTTTGCTGCTTTCTTTTTTATTTTGTTTGGTACTAATATCACTCGGTGGAAATCCTGTATAAACTGGGTGTTGAGCTATTGCCAAAAAACGTGATTTACTCAAGACTATAGCGCGAAAACGGCTCTAAGGATTTTAATTAAACTTGCCTAAAGTATTCTTCTGAGAGCCCTCTACCACCCACATATAGCGCCATCTCTGAGAAAAAGCACAAAAAAAAGTTTTGCTTGAATGAAATTCCGTATTTTCCACATGTTTTTTCAGATTCTGGCTAAACGTTTCATCTTGCGAAAAAATGTTACATGACCATTATTGTTTGTCTTGACATGCTGAAAAAAATGAGTGGTAGCACGATTTGACCAGAGGATTTTTACTTTACCACCGCTATCATCGTCGCTATGTAAGGAAAGTATTGTAATAGTGTAAAGTTTTTCATTCACTGGAATTTGCCTGCGAGCGGTAGGAAAGTCGTGTGAGTGGACACACCAGATTTTTGTATTTTTTTCACTGATCTCATTCACAACCTTTCTAATTTTAGCCACTGCTGCTTGTCCTTCACGAGTACCATTGCATGAGTAATTGAATTTAACTCCACCGAGAAAGATACCTCGATACCCTGGTGATATTCGGACGCCGCATTCCAGGAGTCCCAGGACTTCCAAAAAATGTATCACGTTATTGAATCTGCGAAAAATCGTTTAATACGAAAATTACAGAAACAAGCCCATATAAAAACTAAGCGTATTAGTAATTTGCTGGACGGCGTTAAATTTGTAAAGGATAAATACATTGAAAACAGCGATTCAGCGGAGCAAGTAATTGTGAGTCTGCTTTTTTCAGGTTATCGCTGGGTTTGGAAAACGACCACCTATATTTCGCATGGAGAAGACCTTTGAATGATCTATTTGAGATACAGTTTATTTCACGAATGTTGGCGTCTGCCTTGAAAACACGAAAAATGGATCAATCCAACTGACGGGAGTAAATCAGTGGCGTAACTATTTCGAGCTAAGATATGGCATTTAAGGAAGTTCATATAATTAGAGGAAAAAATATCGATTGATTAAATAAGCAAACATAATATGAAAGATTTATTATCAACAATAATGCAGACACACAAAATACAAATTTATTGCTTGAGTTATGAAATATAAATTTATGCACCTGATTTATCTGCAATGTCACAATGACGCCTATGAAATAAAGATTGCGTTGTCTTCGGACATACGTGCAGCGCCCTATCATTGTATAAAAGGAGATAAGCTTGACATACTGATGTCGTAGCTTAGATCGACAAACGTAGTAGATAATTTCATGATAATGAGATGCGATGAGGCGTATAGATAGCACAATACACAATACCACGATTCGTGCAATAAACTGTACGTAATAATATTAACGTCGAATAAATGATATATATTTATGCTATATACAAGGAGGTCAAGTTATACTCCGGCATTTGATATCTGCGTTGCCTTGAGAGAAAGAAAAGAAGTTTTAAATATAAATATTTTAAAACTAATTTGTTATATACAACTGTTTCATGAGGACACAAAATATGAAACTTCTCAAGTTAAATCTCTATGGAATATTATAGAATTTCTATAATATTCCGTTTCTTGGCTGATATTGACAAATCCGAAAGCTTATATACAGGTAAACATGACAATACTTATGGACAAGCTGAAGGCCTGATTTTTCGAAGGATTTTCATAAAATTTCGTTTAAGTTCGTAGACGAGCAATATCTGTCAGTTAGTTTTAATGTAATGTAATGTAATGTAATAATTATCAGTTGATACCGCTTGTCAAATTATATAATTTTTATTATACACATTGTGTTCCAAAAGCTAGCATATCAGGAAAAAAAATTAAAACTACGAAATTTACCTTTCCGACTGGTGTCTTATGTGTGTCTTATTTTTAATGGAATAACTTATATATGATCTTCGATTTAGATTTTTTTTACTATTCCGATATTATAGGGTTTAACCCGGGGAATTTTCCAAGATATGACTACTTATATAAGAAAATCTTAAAATCGTCACCAAGGGTTCATCTCCCAATAATAAAAGAATTTCGTGGTAACCTAGTTTTGTTGCACATCTTCATGTTTTTATACATGATTTTGTATATACAATCAAAAATATTAACACAGAATTACCACATTAAACACCAAGACTTTATTTTGTCAAACCCGACAATTGTTTCGCCAACAAGGTTGGCATCTTCAGGGTTTAACCTGTAATTTGTATATGCCTACAATGATCCATCTGACACATCATAATTTTCATAAACGTCTTACATAGAACTTTTACTTTCATTCAGCTTGACCTATGCTAGTTATTGAGTTATGTCAATGTTTAAGAATAAAAAAACATTTTGACGAATTCCTACTGTAAGTTAAAGCCCTCTATGTCTGTTACTTTCGAGTATAAGTTGATCACCGTATGTATGACATATATAGACCGACGGATTTATATTGTAATCAACTAATAGTTTAAACTTTTTCCTGCTAGGATAACATGCCTGCCATCCTTAGAAACTTTAATAGAAGAACCTCGAAAGCAAAGCGCGATAAATACGAAGTGGAAATTCGGCAATTTGCGTTGACTCTACGATTTTGTTCGAAGTAGATTTGGAAATCTGCTGCCTGTTCCATCAACAGTGAGGAGTTGGCTGCAGGGTTCTGTGGATTCGTCCTCGGGTTTCAGTCAAGATATGCTTGAAACACTACGACAATATTATAGAACTTTAAATGAACCTCTTATTTGCAATATGATAATTGATCAAATTGCGCTCAAGATGCACACTGTCAAAAAGCATGGAAAGCGGTTCGGTTACGTCATTATTGGAGTTGACCCATCAACCGGGAAACCATTGCTCGCCAATCATGATTTTGTATTCATGGTCGTAGAATTGAAAGGCCGATTCATAGCTACGCCAGCCTACTTCCTCATCAATAAATTGACCGGTACTGAGCACGCAAATCTCTTACAAATTATGCTCAATCTTTTGCAGGAATACAATGTAAATGTGCATTCAATTACTTCCGATAGTGATCGAGTGAATGAGTCCATGGTCAAGGCACTCGGCGCAAATGTAAATCTCGATGCTCCGCAGGCTAAATTTTTTCCCACATCCGGCAACTGGTCATTCTGTGTGGCTATTTCCAGACTCTTGTCACATGTGCACAATGCTCTCGTCGATCTTGCCACTTTTTTTGATAATAAAATCCGAATCGTAGATTGGGCTCATATTTTGAGTTTATGCAAAATTCAGGAAGATCAAGGGTTATATTATGCCAACAAATGACCAGAGCGGCACATTCATGTTGTATATAACAAGATGAATGTTCGATTGGCCGCACAGGTTTTGAGTAGTTCGGTAAGCGAGGCTTTATTTGCCTTGCAGCATCAAAAGATAATACCTGGGTTTAATGTAGAAGGAACTGCAAAGTTTTCGATATATAAAATTTGTCTAATATAAATAATGACTAATAAATTTCTTTAATTATATATATATATATATATATATATATATATATGTATATATATATATATATATATATAAATAAAAAGATGTTCTTGGGAATGCAGTCATATATTCAATAAAATTCTTTGACTGAAGCCGAGCTTTCGAGAATGTTTATTCTCTTCTTCAGGGCAAACTACAAATCGTTACAAAATTATTTCAACAACATCTTAATAGTATTATAAAAATACTTACAATCGTGAATTTAGAATAAATTAACCAAAAACAGGAAAGATTTCATATCCATCAATTACAAATGTCATTATTTATATTTGTCATGGTAACACAATAAGTAAAAAAGTATCTAGATTTTGTTGATACAAATGAATATTACTGAATGATCTTTATATGTTTGTGACTATTTGAACAAGGAGCACAATTAAATTAAAATTATTATTAAGGCAGATACAGGTTCAGTTAAAAAAAAATGTAATTTAAGAATATTGCATAAATACTTATATATATATACCCATACATAGACTAAATTACGTTTAATCTGGGCTTGAACTGACAGTTAAAAGAAAAAGATACATAATATTATTTAAAACTTCTATATAAGTGTAATCATATTCTCTCACAATACGAAACATATAAACATGATTATTCTGAAAGTGCACTGATACTTATTCACTCAAAAAAGGCCGATTTCTCTCACTAATCAACCTCTAAATTTTTGGGTGAAATAGATGTTTTGAAATCCTAAAACACTTTTTAATGTTCTTTCAAATATTCATAAATATTCAAAATAATATATACAATCATATTCTCTCACAATACGACATAAGAAAGAAACATTTTAAAAATCATTCACTTTTCCAGAAAACAAGCTGATATCTCTCACTAATCAGCATGCATATTTTCGAAAACATTAAATGTTATGAAAATCTTTCATAAATAGATTATACATTTAATCTCAAATAAACATATAATGAATTTTAAGAGAATAATTATCTTTGATCAACTAAATTTCTCTCACTAATAAGTTGATCTAAATATTTCTATTGTTTATTGAAAACTAAGATTCTAAAGTTAATTACTGTAAAATCAGTTAAGACCAGTCCTTCATCTATATATAAGTACATATATCCCATACACATTAAAATCGGCCTTTTTTGAGTGAATAATTATCAGTGCACTTTCAGAATAATCATGTTTATATGTTTCGTATTGTGAGAGAATATGATTACACTTATATAGAAGTTTTAAATAATATTATCTATCTTTTTCTTTTAACTGTCAGTTCAAGCCCAGATTAAACGTAATTTAGTCTATGTATGGGTATATATATAAGTATTTATGCAATATTCTTAAATTACATTTTTTTTTAACTGAACCTATATCTGCCTTAATAATAATTTTAATTTAATTGTGCTCCTTGTTCAAATAGCCACAAACATATAAAGATCATTCAGTAATATTCATTTGTATCAACAAAATCTAGATACTTTTTTACTTATTGTGTTACCATGACAAATATAAATAATGACATTTGTAATTGATGGATATGAAATCTTTCCTGTTTTTGGTTAATTTATTCTAAATTCACGATTGTAAGTATCTTTATAATACTATTAAGTTGTTGTTGAAATAATTTTGTAACGATTTGTAGTTTGCCCTGAAGAAGAGAATAAACATTCTCGAAAGCTCGGCTTCAGTCAAAGAATTTTATTGAATATATGACTGCATCCCCAAGAACATCTTTTTATTTATTATAAATCCAGTCAAGAATACAAAATCAATATATATATATGCTACGCTAGATTACCAAATGACGAAAATTATTCCTTGCCACAACGACACATGGGCGTATGTGTTATATTTCCTTTATTCAACGTCGCGTTCTGGATAATAATTTATGACTTTGAGCGTAACATAGGTACATAAATAGGTAATAAGAGAAATCAACGAACTAAACTGTTTCACCAATAATTAATTTAATTTTTCTATCATCAACATTTTTCAGTGTTACGCTTAATATATTTTCTACTTATAAAATTTAAATGAGGTTTCATTTTTCATTTAAATGAGGAAATTAAAGATATGACCAATATTATATATCGAATTCATCAAAAAGCGATAGGTGATAGTGATAAACATTTAACATGCAAAAAATAGAATCTGAAAATTAAACGACATTATGAACTACTATCACTTTTTCCTTATGTTGGAGTATGCGCAAGAACGAATTTGAGTCTGGTAGTTATGTATTCATTCACTATTTCTAAAAGTTCTTCCACATCTTGGATCAAATATGGAATATCCCAAGTCATCCAGGTTAATAAATCTTCCTGATGATATACGTCGCCTCGCATCTTTCGATCAAATGAAAGAAGACAGATGCTTCTATATTTTCTTCAATCGTTAAGAAATACCGCCCAGTGCTTGTTTCGTAATTTCACTCTCAGACGTCTTGCAGAACCCTTTTTATTCATATCCATATAGTATTTTACAGACATGGAGTGGAACACAGGAATAAAATCCTCTCGTTCACAAAAGCACTAACATTCTTAACTGATTTTATATCATTACAACAATGATTTTATATTGCTCACAATTCAAATGTGGTGACAAAACAATTACTTCAACTGACTATTCTAATGACTTCAGAGCATGTTTTTGGTAATGTAATAAATAGTAAATTTTAGAGATGTTAAATGTTAAAAGGTTAGGTTATAGCATTTGTTATTAAAGGTGAGCTTAACTGTTGTTTTTTAACATCTTGCACGTTCATGAAGGGTTTGAGGTAGTGACACTCATCCTCCCTTTATATAATCTTGGTTGAGACCAGCACTACGCCAGCCGATGAACTCTCGTATATTGAAAAACTTTTGATACCAATCGATGTATTTTTAATTGCATTTTTCAAAAATATAAATATTTAAAACTGCATATACCACCGTTTTTGAAATAATCGCCATCGAATTTGTGAAAGTTCAGGTTATGATATCTTTGAATCTGACCACTCTGGATGCTCAAAAATTAAATTTAAAATTGCTAAATTTTACAAACTTAATTGCCAAAACCTTCGACTTTCCATTTAATGGCTTAGAAATTAATACACCATATATTCTTCACATCATCTGCCCTATTTTACGTCTCATGCTATGCTTCAAAAGCCAATTCTAAGGGTTTGACAATTAAGTTTGGAAAATTTGGCAATTTTGAATTTAGTTTTTGAATATCAAGAGTGGTCAGGTTCAAAGATATCATAACCTGAACTTTCACAACTTTGATCGCAAGTATTTCAAAAACGGTGGTATATGCACTTTTAAATGTTTATATTTTTGGAAAATGCAATTAAAAATACATCGATTGGTTTAAATTTTTTTTCAATATACGAGAGTTCATCGGCTGGCCTAGTGCTGGTTATGTTGAGCCCACGGTCGTACAATCACAGGTCTGGTATCGAAGGTCGAATTACATAGGTAGCAAGTGGGTCGCTTAGCGTCTAGATCAAATGTCAAAGTCTACGATAGCAATGCGAAATTGAGAAAAGGGGATGTTACTTAGAACATAAAATACCTTAATATTATTGAAAAGTTATTAGTTTATGAGCGCTGAATAGAGTATCAAGACCTATCGAGATGGAAATATGTTAACGCATAGAGTTTGAATCATCATACAACTTTGTTTTATCCTTTGAATTGGTTTAAGGAACATTCCCCTTCAAAAGCGAACCAAGCGGCAGAAATTGGAAGCTGAAAAGACTGAACGCTAAGCGAACTTGGAAGCATAGAGGACATAGAGTATTAGCAGTCCATGGTTTATAAGATCTATGCCACAGCTTACCCAAAGGTAAGCTGTGTCTATGCTCTATGTACTCATCACATAAATTTATAACACACAACACACCTCTCTCAATCACAGAAACAAAAATGCATAAAACATACATAACGTCCAGAGAACACAACAACTACTATAAGGGTGTTCGAGCAGTAGTTTGGACCCAACGTTTATAGACGGATTAGGTTCGGTGTTAACTTTTTTGTGAGAGGGGATGACGCGTCATCGGGGGTCGGGCTGCCGTGTGCCGTCATTCTTATTTGTTTACATGGTGGTTAGGAGTTCTTTTCAGCTTTCCTGGTTTTCAAGTTTGAGCTGTTTTATTTAACTATTTTCTTTTAAAAATTGTTTACATTTCTTGTGATTCGCTTCGCTGTGATTATTTGCATGGACTTGGAAACTGAAAGCTTTCAAAAAGACATTTATTTTGTGATTTTGTGTAATATTTTACACGTTGTAATAAGGTAAGTTTTATACTAATTGATATTTTAGGCTTATAGACAAACGTTTTTGCTCATCTTAATATCCAGACATAATATAACTCAAATCTCTGTCACTGTCTTGTTTAAAAGAAAGACGGGATAGACATATAGTCCAAGATCCCAGGGCCCCCATAGACGTTAACTTATTTTCTCAAAAGTAATCGACATTGGATAAAGCAGTGTAAGTATAGTCCAACAAACACGAGAAGGGAAAAATATGGCCCATGCCACAATTGCACAGTGGTATGTTTCTCAGGTGATTAGTATTCTTTTAGCTACATCATATGCGTAGCTTAGCTTCATGTGTATAAAGTGTGGATATATTATCTAATTATATTAAAGGAGAAATGCTTGTAAATATATATATATATATATATATATATATATATATATATATATATATATATATATGCAAATTTTATCTCGGAATCTGGTCTACCGATTTCGATGAAAATTCATATAGGAGTTTTACAGATTATATATCAGATATCAATATGAACCCGATAATGTCATAGGAAAAAATAGTCCTATGGTTAAACTTTGGGGTATTAATCTAGAGTTCCTCGGTTCGAATTCTGATCACCCTTATTTTTTTTTAACAAAACCCATTTTTTAAAATAAAAGATGTTAATATGAGATTCTGAAAATTTAATCGGAAATTTTCAATGAAAATTTGTACATATATAATATGTTGCGACCCTTAAGGTACACATTAGCTATTTCAAGGAAGGGTTGATTTTAGTAAAAAATAGCAAAAAGGTGTTTTCGGAGTCGAGAAATCGATTGATGATACTTTCATATTCAATCGGTGTGATCCTCGAGGTTCACACTAGCTATTTCAAGAATGGCTCCGCAGATAAAAGTTTCAGTATGTATAGTGTTTGGGGATTGAGAAGTCGATTGGTGATACAGCTGAGTTCTGGCATGTTTCCCATTTATATTTATTTTGAAATCTTTAAATTCTGAGCCATGTGAATGATAAAAGCAATATTTACCGATCGCAATACACTTTAACTATAAATATGCACATTTTTTAACTTTAGGGTAACTATTATAGATCCACTCTAACTTCAGTCTTACCCAAGCAAAGCTCGGTCGCCCAGGTATTATTTAATTCTATTGCGTTTGAGACAATTTCGATGTTGTTGAGATAAATTTAAATTTAATATGGTGCATAAATACTCTTGTCTAAATTCAATATAATTTCTTATAATTAAATGAAGATTAGTTAATACAGTGATATTTTATATATTGTAACGTTTAACCCTTTGCTAAACGTTGTGGGATGAGTTCACTTGCGTAAGACTCAAAAGTTCGCAGATTGCTTCCAATTGTTTATTTTCAAACACTCAGTACACGCCCTTCTGTTGTAGTACAACTGTCACCACTTGTCACCTTGACAATCTATACTTACTGTCTTTACCGACAGAACTACTGTTAACATCTGATTCCACAGACTGACTGTTATCAACTGACTTTATAAGACTCACTCACTCTGTCCCGTGATCATCACGGCTTTATATATCTGAATCATAATATGACACTCATCGAGAATTTTCTATGATTATCTAGACGCACATAATAATGTTCTAGATCCTTGTCAAACTGACAATAGTATGACAAATTGTACATCAGATATAGTTTCTGAAAGGATCCAGAATAAATCTACTATAATTCTAGAACAACATAATGAAATATACAAGCAATAACTATAGCAAACAAGGTAGTAGGAATAAATAGCTAATAAAGGAATAACAACCGTTAGTACATGTCTACCTATCCACGTTACAATATCAAGGGCCATCGTTAGTATCTATCCGTATATAATTAAATGAGGACTAGTTAGTTCTATTGAAGGGACATTGTTTACACCAATGACTATGGTAAGTACCTTACATGTATTCAATAAGCTTTTAATATGTGGTTGGCACTGGCACTCTACAAATAGTAAAAATATTTTCTTTTTGATACAGTATAATTACTATAGCTAAGGCTCCATGTGATTATTATTATTTTGATTTAAACTGTGGAGAAGACTTTGTGATTTTTTGGTCTTATTATTATTTTGTTTTTATTCACTGTTTACAGATATTTTTTCTGATCGCACCAAAGAAAATAGAACACAAGAGAAAACCCTTGAGCAGTCAAGCAAGACAAATTATTTTCAATATTGGTAAATTTATGGACCATTGGATGACATTTGACAATATTTATTATTAAAATTTATATCATACTGTTACAAATATTATTATTATTATTATTATATATGAAACCGGTATTTGAAATAAATTATTGCATAAATCCACTATTCCAGTGTTTCTTTTCTCAACAATAATAAAAGTTATTTAATTTTTAATAAATTGAATAAGCTTCATGGTTCACTTTACGAAGATTCAATAACTGTTACAATGTACTGTTTATTTCCATATGTAGATATAAGTACTTCAATTTTTGAATAGTTTCATAGGATTATTTTCTCTTGCTAATTTGTTAAAGCATCTGCTACTGATAGACAAGTCTTGCCTCGCGCAGATCTGGTAGGTGGACTTTTCCCTTCTCATTCTGGTCGTACTACATCCCCCAGACACATAAAGTGTCGCTATATACAGGGTGGGGCAGCTGGTGGTAATTGGTGGATCGTGACTGATCTATTAGAGATAGAGCAAAATTGTTTGAATCAAAATTGAATCAAGTTCACGATCAAGTCGACTGTATTTTAAAATTATTTTCAAAGATGGCCGACTTCCGGTTATACCGGAAACTGGCCATCACTTCATTATTTTAAATAGAATACCCTGAGTTTTTTATGATTTTTAAATTCCCCGTTAAGAATTCGAAGATATTTTCAGTTTTCTGAAAAAATGACAGTTGCAGCATCCCAGAAAAATTACAATAACATGAACAGTATGAGAGATTTTAATGTGCAGTTTTTTGCAATTAATTAAGTTGGAATCGTTTCCTTAATAAAGGTTGATTTGAAAGTTCTAGGACATAGGGTTGCTCTGAAGTGAATTTTTGATTTCAGAAAATTTAAATCAGAGATAACTTTTCAAATAGAATGGTACTAAATAAATCACGTTGATAGCTGTGGATTTTAATTCTCTTTCGATTTTATTGATACGTATTGCCTCTTATTTTTGATAGTTTTGGAGATATTTCGCAATATGGCGCGGTAGTTTGGCGTTGAGACAAGTGTAAAAAATAGAGGGTATTCTATTTAAAATAACTAAGTGATGGCAGGTTTCCGGTATAACCGGAAGTCGGCCATCTTTGAAAATAATTTTAAAATGTATTCGACTTTTTCGTGAACTTGATTCAGTTTTGATTCAAACAATTTTGCTCTATCTCTAATAGATCAGCCACTATCCACCTATTACCACCAGCTGCCCCACACTTTATAAACAGTTTCCTAAATGTTATAAAAAAATTCAAAATTGAAACTATAAGTAACAATCTTTTTTTTGAGCACCAAAGGGTCTGTAAAAGGTAAGCGCCGACGGAAAGTGCCTGGCAATAATTATTATTAATTTATAGCAATATTATCTAAAACATATGTAAAAATCAGCCCTGAGACTTTAAGAAAAGTGAGGGCTATATTCATGAATGTTTAGAGCCTGGTACGCATGAATTGGCCGTCTACCCAAGCTAGCAGGTATGCACACACTCACAGTGTGTACTTACACTGCTTTATACCATGTCGATTACTTTTGAGAAAATAAGTAACGTCTGGGGGCCCTGAGATCTTGCTCCAATACGAGTTACAGCAAAAATTATGACTTTAACAGTTAGACGAGTATGAACTATGATACTTTATAATAACAAAATTGTATTGGCTGATACTTGATGGAAATCCATGATAAATTTAAACAAAATATCAATAAATTTCCGCTTATATATTAAATACATGAATACATGACAATTGTTTCGACACACTGTGTTAAATTTAGTTTAGAATCACATTTGATAAAGACACAGTGTGTCGAAACAATTGTCATGTATTCATGTATTTAATATAAGTAATATCTGGGCCACCGAGCTTTGCTCGGGTGACATAGAATTTGGAGTTGGTCTATAAGAGTTACTCTAAATGTTCACAAATTTGCTTCTTGCTAACCCTTCCCATATTAGATATGTACAAATTTTCATTGAAAATTTCCGATTAAATTATTAGAAACTTATATTAACATCTTTTATTAAAAAAATGGATTTTGTTAAAAAAAACTCTAGATTAATACCCCGAAGCTTGACCATAGGACTATTTTTACCTATGATACAGTCGTGTTCATTTTTCTTGTGAATGTGAATACAACCAATCGATTCAATACACTCTAAAACCCACACATATGAATTTTCAACGAAATCGGTAAACCAGATTCCGAGATAAAATTTGCATATATATATATATATATATATATATTAAATTATTAGAAACTTATATTAACATCTTTTATTAAAAAAATGGATTTTGTTAAAAAAAACTCTAGATTAATACCCCGAAGCTTGACCATAGGACTATTTTTACCTATGATACAGTCGTGTTCATTTTTCTTGTGAATGTGAATACAACCAATCGATTCAATACACTCTAAAACCCACACATATGAATTTTCAACGAAATCGGTAAACCAGATTCCGAGATAAAATTTGCATATATATATATATATATATATATATATATATATATATATTGTAACGTACGTTGCTTGCAGTAGTTGTTGCGTGTATATTTCCTTGTGTAGTTCTAGAATTATAGAAGATTTATTCTGGATCCTTCCAGAAACTATATGTGAGGTACAATTTGTCATACTATTGTCAGTTTGACAAGGATCTAGAACATTAATTATGTTCGTCTAGATAATCATAGAACATTCTCGATGAATGTCATGTCATGATTCAGGTATATAAAGCCGTATCGATCACGGGACAGAGTCAGTCTTATGAAGTCAATTGGAGACATAAGTCGAAAGTAGTTGGAACGCGATAGTCAAAGTGACAAATAGTGACAGTTGTACTAAAATAGAAAGCCGTGTACAGTGTGTTCTAAATAAATCATTGGAAGCAATCTGCGAATTTTGAGTATTACGCAAGTGAACTCACCCCACAACGTTTAGCACAGGGTTAAACGTTACAATTGGTGTCAGAAAAAGGGATCTTCGCATTTTGCTGAGACTATATGGTGAATACCAGATCCAAAGATTACGTCGAAATGGCAAATATTCAAGATTTAATAGAGTTCCTGAAAAAGAATAACGAAGAACAAGAAACAAAAATGAATCAATTCCTAGAAAATCAAGAAAGAAGTAGACAAGAACAAGAAACAAATATAACACAAATTCTAGAAAATCAAGAAAGAATTAGAAAGCAGGAAAAAGAAGAACAAGAAACAAGAATAAGACAAATCTTAGAAGAACAAGCAAGAGTGCGACAAGAAGATAAACAGGAAGTTGACCAGAAATTAGAGAAAGTTCAAGAAGAAGTTGAACAGAAATTAGAAAAAGTTCAAGAAAGTTTTGATCAAAAATTTCAATTAATAGAAGAGACAATGTTGCAAACGAAACCTGAAGTGCCTCTGAGAAGATCGTCCAATGAAATTCAATATGGTGTAGTTAATCCAGTAAAAATTGAAACCCCAAAATTCGATGGTAAACAGTCTTGGTCTACATATAAAAAGCAATTTGATGCTGCTGCTTTGGCTAGTGGTTGGTCAGATGAAGAGAAGGCCACTGCATTGATCTTGGCTCTACGTGGTGATGCATTGGAAATCTTAAATACCGTAACTGGCGGCGAACCTTCATATGAGATTTTAGTAGATCAACTTGAAAGGCGATATGGTGACCAACATTTACAACAAGTTTACCAAGCACAGTTAAAGTACAGGCAACAAAAGTATGACGAAACATTGCAGCAGTATGAAACTGATGTTGTCCGGCTCGTTCTACTGGCATACCCAACAGCACCGAAAGACTTTATTGACAGGCTAACAGTGCAGACATTCATTGATGGTCTAAGAGATTTTGAGATTCAGCAGGCCTTACGGTTGAGTGGTCTTACAAGAATTGAGGATGCCCTTGCTCATGCACTTGAGTATGAAGCTGCTAAACAGGCATCCAGATCTCATCTCAATCGGGGACAGATTCGACGAGTTAGCCTAATCAAAGAGGAGAAGTACAGGAAAAGTAGCATCATTAAGCAAATTATTGAAATTTTGCGAAAACTGGATGGTCAATCAACTGGACATAGTACTCAGAGGGTGTGTTGGAACTGTGGACAAGGAGGACATATCAAAAGGAATTGTTCACACTTTCAATCTGGCAATGAGTCAGAAAATTTCAGTACTCCGAGGGTATGTTGGAATTGTGGACAAGAAGGGCACATGAAGAAGAACTGTCCACTTCAAACTGGTCATGTACAAGAAAATTCCGAAATCCCGAAGAAAGAAAATTGCGCCCAACAGAAATGTCATTATTGCTCTAACAAAGACAGCTCAGATATCGAGCCTGGTGTTAAGAGGGAAGATGCCATACCCAGTTCAAAGGAGAGCAGTATCTCTAGAGAGAGATCAAGCAGTAGAAGAAAGAGTCTTGTTAGAAGGCGCAATATATCGAGATGTCGAAGTACCAGGCAATGTGTAGGCACTAGTGTTCGTGGAAAAAGCAATTCACGTTGCAGTAGTCCACAAAGAGGCGCAGGAGATAGAAGGTGCTTCGGCCGCAATAGAAGGAAGCGCATGAGGCAACGCAATGACCGAGATAGTAGACGCAATCGCAGTAGTTCAAACAATATTGAAAATAGTGAAATGTACTGTAGCAAATTGACGTCTCCTTGCCACATACCTAGATTGCGTGATCGTAGTGGTGAAGGTTGTATAGCCGCCAAGGATCGTGTTGGCTTGTATAGAAGCAGATCACCTGTTCGAGTATGTTCACCTGGAGGTTATCATAGTCCGGTGAAACATTTCTATGATCACCAAGAAGGATCAGGACCTCCGAGTTATATGTCTCCCTCGGAAAGTGAGAATGAGAACTGGGACAAGAGGATCCAAGGAGCTCCCCCAGATGAGATTGTAGAATGCATTGGAAAGATGTTTGATCGGGACGATCAAATCTAAGAAGGGGGCAGTGTAACGTGGATAGGTTTTCATGTACTTACGTTTAATATTCGTTTATTAGTTATTTATGCTACTACGTTGCTTGCAGTAGTTGTTGCGTGTATATTTCCTTGTGTAGTTCTAGAATTATAGAAGATTTATTCTGGATCCTTCCAGAAACTATATGTGAGGTACAATTTGTCATACTATTGTCAGTTTGACAAGGATCTAGAACATTAATTATGTTCGTCTAGATAATCATAGAACATTCTCGATGAATGTCATGTCATGATTCAATTATATAAACCCGTATCGATCACGGGACAGAGTCAGTCTTATGAAGTCAATTGGAGACATAAGTCGAAAGTAGTTGGAACGCGATAGTCAAAGTGACAAATAGTGACAGTTATACTAAAATAGAAAGCCGTGTACAGTGTGTTCTAAATAAATCATTGGAAGCAATCTGCGAATTTTGAGTATTACGCAAGTGAACTCACCCCACAACGTTTAGCACAGGGTTAAACGTTACAATATAATATCCCAATATAATTCACCATATTCAATAATAACGATCAAGTCTCACAGGTGTCATATTTCAACGACACGTGTTTTATTAAGAAAAAGAGGAAGATCTTATGTTTCTTGAATTTCCGAATTACACTAAAATTCAAAAAGAATGGATTCGAAGATGAGCAAGAAAGGATAAATGGAATCCGATGGAAAAAAGGCTTTGCTGTAAACATTTCAAGTCTGATGATTATGTGGATGAAATGCAGGCTATATTGCTGAATTTACAACCGAAGAAGTTGTTAAAAGATGGTTAGTATACTAAAATTACTATACTTGCATAAATAACGACTTCCTGTCTCAAATTAGAAATGTTATATATCTGTGCATGTATTTATCTAAACACTTTGTAATTTTGAAGATTTTTTTACAAACTGTTCACTACTATTTAAATAAATTAAGATTTGCTGTTCTACCAAATGGTATTGAAATATGTACGATCAACAGATCAGATATATTCATGAGAATATATACAAATTATTCAGGTAAAGTGAACGGAACTGTAAATAATATTGATGTTTTTTTTAGCAATTCTATCATTGTTTTTGCCATCCTCTATTAAAAAGCCAGTTGGTGACCGTAGTCAATGTATGCTTAAGAAGGAGAGAGAGGCAAATGTTGGAAAACTACTACAACACAGCGAAATAAGATCATCACCATCACCAAGATCATCATTGTTAATTAGTATTTTTAACATTCTGTAAACTTTTATTAATAATAATTAAGTAGGTGTTGAATATTGTAAGTAAATTTGTATAGTCTAAGATTAGAGTAATGTGGTTTTGTGGTCATGAAGTGACATAGTGTTGTGTGTTCCGTGTTTCGGGAAGAAGAAGAGGAAGATGACGAATCTAAATATAGACAGCAGATAAGAGACAATCAGAGAGTGTGAGCTAAGATCTCTATCAGAGTTTACTTGCTTTTCATAGTTTTAGGGTGCGGTCGAGAACACACTTCGTTCACAGACAGCAAAAAATTGGTGGTCTAAAATCCACTAACGCAAGTTTTGTTTGCTATTAAATGCGATACTGCGCATGCGTTAACTCTACTGCAAATGCTAAATTTGCTTCTCCCGTGGAGGTGGTGTAAACAAGTGCATTGAGAGTAGAAGCAGAGAACACTACCTCCAAATAAGGTTTATGTATAGATGATCCAATAAAAATATTTTTTCATTCAAAATAATAGATATAATGGAATTAATCTTGTTGGATGAAAGTACCGGGACAAATTATAAAATCAAAGTGACAAAATAGGAATTTGATGGAGCTAATAATGTTAAAATTATAACTATTGATTTTTGACGGTTATTTATGGCGTTGAAAATTCAATGCCAAAGGTAGTATCTTAATATAAATCAACAGTTCAATTTCCCTGTAAGTAACAGTTTCATTGTTATCTATATCTTAAACAATTTCAGCAGTCGTTCCTTCATTCACGGATTGCTATTGACAGCTTGTCGGTCGGAAACAAATTTGCATCAAATGCTGCCAACGACTAAATTTAATAAAAAACCGCTTGCTGTGTTTACTTCACTTTTATTGCTGCAATTGCTTGCAGCTTGTTCTCGACCGCACCTTTAATATTAGAATAAACGTTATGTTCAGGAGTTAATCCTTAATTACCTACGTTCCACGAATTCTAACAGTAGGTACTTGAAAGATCTCTTGGTTTTTAGCATGTTGTAGAGTTTTTATAAATAAATTATAAATTTTTGGACTTGGTATATTCATTATCTTCTACGAAATACACATTTCGAAATCAAAAATATTAGCTTCTTATCTAGATGAAAACTCTGAAGCTGGTTGGTACTTAGAGACTGATTTTAATCACATGTTTTTTATTTTGGTTTAATTGATCTGGCCACAACCTGAATAACATAATGAAATAAATGATTATATACTTTATGCAATTAGTTTTTTAATCTATCACAAAGTCTAACTAACCTTTACTGTTACATGATATTTTAAATATGAATAAATTATGTTTTCTTAAAGTATATACCAATTCCATATATGTATTTCATTAAGGGGATAATTAAGGACAATTTGGGAAGATGTAGGCCTCGATATACTCATTTAAACTAATGGAAATACCGTCAAACAATACTGCTTCCTTCTAGTTCAAAGGCTATTTATTCAAATGGGCACCCCGGGTGAATAGTTCCGAATAGCTGGCGCTGATTGGTCCGAAAGTTACCATACAACTTATGTATCCAAAAATCTTGGATCAGTTTCAAACTGTTTCCAACAGTGTTCTGTGATTGTGAAGCATAAACCTTTTAATTTCCGTCTTCTTAAAACTAAAATGCGCATGCTTCTGGCGGTTTGAGTTTGGTTTAAAATGATGATCGAACAACCTTTATGACATATAATAAAAGTACCAAAAGTACATATCCAATTTGTTGTTTCTTCCTTTCGTTGTTCTAGTACACTATCACCAACAAGCGCTATGAGGATCTTTTAGGAACCCTTGTTAGTCCACAATTTTGGGACCCTGTTCTTAGCACATTTGCCCATTGAAGATTGCGGTCCTCTTCTACAGTCCATAGTTGTACTAGTAGCAGAAACCTTAAAGTCGGGAATAAATTATTTCATCCCAAATTGAAGTGTGCAGGCTTTTGACGGTTAGGGACTGGCTTGAAACGCTGCTCGAACACCCTTACACACAAAGGTATGTTACGTCACGATTGGAACTGAATTTGGTAAAATTCGCGTAATTTTAACCATTGACGTCACCACTGCGTCGACAAGAGAAGGTTGAACATGTTCGAGTAGTGCTCGTGTATTCCGGCTCCTTGCTCCTTCAGATCAATCACCTGCTTTAGTTTTGGCTTAAATTACCATATTCAATTTTTGATTTGAGAGTGGTCGTGACGTCAGTGGTTAAAAAGTGGGAAGAGCTAGAAGCTCGTGTATCCGCCTCGTTATTCGTTATACCATTGGTCGCGTTCATCAGAACGTAGCGCTCTTAGAGCGATCAACAATTTTCTGCTGAACGTCATGTTTTGTCCACTGATCGGATAGAGCGCTGGATGAGCGGTCGCCATTTTTTCGAGCGGAATTAAATCCCGCTACGCTACAATCAATCGCTGCATCATTTGTCATTTCTGTCAAAATTCAAACAGTTATGTTCTATTCTGTTATTATACCAGTTTGCTTTACTATTTATTTCTATTGCGCGGCAACGGTTCCCGTCCTTGCCAAACCTCATGAGTTTCTATGGGCTGTAAGAGTTTCACAGCTCTATTCATTAATCCACCGATATCTAAACCGTCGTCTTCCGCAATTGCCAATGCAGCTGGGATAAGATCCATCTCAATAACAGATGGAAATATTGGAAATGGCAGAACAGCTTTCATGTTTCAGTATCCTTTATTTGGGTTTAATTAGGGCCTAGGTTCCTAACCTAACCTAACCTAACCTCCTTCATCTGTGATTCTAGTATGCGCGCATGCGCAAGAATTAATCGCATTTGAATGTCAAAACGTACGTTCAGCAGAATAATTATCTGATGGAGCGCTTGTAAAAATCGCTACCTCATCAAATTGTTCTGATGAACGCGACGATTGGTCGTGTCCACAGCAGTGCCTGATTACTAATCGATTAGTAATCAGTAATCAAAAATCGGTATCTTGTGGACACGACTGATTACTGATGCATCATTTGTCAAACTGACACTTGTCAAATGATTTGAAATAATTTAATTCGACAATTAGAGGAATTGAAAATGGAAGAAGACAACGTATTTTCTATTCAATATGTTTATAATGAAAGAGATTATGTGGTAAACGGAACGATAGAGGTCCATAATAGAATTGGGAAATATCTGATACAAAATATATTTTATGTACACTATGGTTTTCTGATAGCTGTCACATTAAAGACGTCAACTTTTTGATTACCTGATTACTAATCGATTGGTAATCAGACACTGCTGTGGACATGACCATTCTTTTTATATCATGATTAAATTGAGCTCGAAACATAACATACCTTTGTAAAATCGTCTGTGCACTATGTCAATTTGACAATGTCAATGTTCTCTGTTCAATTGCGAATGACAAATGACAAAACACAAGGTACAAGATGCAAGCCAGCAATCCAAATTGTAATTAACATTAACAAAAGACCATGTATATTTAGTTGATAAATATCTCAACAATTTAAGGCCTACTGCAAAGTCGTTCAAACCCCAAAGGTGAGTTTATTGTGGAATATTATAAGTGTTTTTTATGTAAATAGCTAGCATAGGTTTCAGATGTTATGATCTGGATGATTTACTTATGTAGCTTCAGTTTTCTATAACTTATACATATAATAATAACCACCTCTTGCCAAAATGCCGAAAGAAATAATGAGTTAATTTCATTATATTTTTGACCAACTCCCAAAAGAACTATTCCTCCGATTCATCAAAATCGATAAACTTTTACTATAAAGCAAAGATACAGATGAATTGTATACCTCTTTCTTGATTTTTGGAGACGGTCAAAATCAGTATTTAGTCAGTTTCAGTTCTAATAATCTTACTGTGAGTTGTAACATATTCTAATGTCCTATATAAACTATTTTAGGGTGCCATACCGAGACGATGGAGGAAATGAATGGCTCAAAAATTATGTAAATAACTCAGGTAGGTAGAGAATTATTTAGTGATTAGTAGTAACCACATTAAAGCTGACGATATCTATGGCATAACAGGAGAAGGAGAAACAGATGTGGAAGGTACAGCAAATCAACTGCAGTTCCTATTCTCGTCCGACGATTTCTGTCTGTCCTGCTGTTGGCGCTCTTTCGCAAGAAAGATTATTCATAAAAATTGAAGCTATGCTGAACCATCGACTATTTCTGACCAGATTGACTGCGCCCATTTCATATATGTAAATTCTTCCAACCCTACAGAACATTGAGAATGGATGAGCTACAGAGGTAAGATCATGTTTTATATATCTACAATACAAAACTACCTAAGCTACTGATTGAAATACGCATTGGATCGTAGACCTGAATACAAACATAAAATGTATACCTAAACTTAATATGAAACATCTTTGGAAAAGTTTAGTGACATCACGTCCCAATCGTGCTGATCGTTGTTCTACATCCTTTTCTGTCTTTAGCTGCTAGAGAAGCTTCTGATAGACTATGACCAATATTTTCTTGAATTTGGTCCACCCAGCTCATCGGATACCTTCCTCTCAGTCGTTTGTCCTTTGCCATACATTTTTCCTTCTTCTCCTTAAAATGTTACTTTTTTTATTTATTCAAGTACTCTAAAAGATAAGATCCATAATGAGTATATCATGTAAGGTAATATGTGTGACATGCATGTTCTAACATTTTTGTAACTTATATAACTTAAAATAGTTTTTGTAACTTAAATAACTATTTTAGTACAGAGGAAGAGATCACTTGTTATAAATTATAAGTTCTATAGAAGAAGTTTTTTCATCTTGGTTAAACCATTGAAGAGTTTGAAATGCAGTCTTTTTTTTTCAAACATTATTTGCACTTGGTGGTATGTGGAAGTGTTAGTTTGTTCTCATGTTGTAATGGTGTATATATCACAATTTTGAGTTAGGCTGTTTCTGTTTCGGTTTGGTTGTTTTTAATTTTATAAATGATGTTTACACTATCTAGCTTAACTGTATCGGTGACTTTCAGAAGTTTTAAGTTATGACTATTTTATCCTGGGCTATGTGTAGTCGATTGATATTTTGTCGTCTTTTTTGTCCCTAGAAAGCGACTAAGTGAATCAGATGGTAATAATAGGTGATAACATATATGTAGATAGTTCGGTTTTGTGCATTGTTTAGAGATATGTTTTTCAAATGTTAATTTATTGTTTGGGAATATACCCAGATATTTAAAACTTTCAAATTCATATATTTTTTCACAATTTATGTTTAATTGGAAGTTATTGCTATCCACATCACCATTAAAAATCTGATAGTAGCATTTAGTTTAAATGAAGAGAATATTGATTTTTGCTGACCACTCGCTTATGTACTTTAGACCTTGAGCTAGCTGGAATATTTGTTTAGGTGTTCCTGAGTAGAAAAGTGTCTTCAGCAAAGTTATTTTCCGTGCAGTTACATTCCCCGGGGGAACAGCACTGGTTACTAGGGTCTTTTTACTTGATAAACCATTGATTGTGGTATAGTGCCATCGGTTGTTTAGGTAGCTAGTGAGCAGAGCGAGTGTCTTATTGTTAATGCCAATCATATTGAGTTTGTTCAGCAGTTGTTTGTGTTCTATAACATCACAGGCTTTCTAAAGTCTAAAAAAAACTGCCATAACTCTATTTCGTTCATCAACTCCTTTGTATATATATTCAATGATGTTAATGTTTGCTTTTGTGTGTTTTTCTTTGACAAAAACCCATTCAGATGCTTGCTGAAGAAATTATGTTCTTCAGGTAGGCGATTGAGATGCCTGGTTATCATCACTGTTTCAAACATTTTATAGTACAATGTCTGAATTGATATGTCAATAATTATTGCTGATATTCTTGGATCCACTTTTATGAAAAGGGATTAGTTTGATAATTTTTAGACTCGATGGAAATATTCCGTATTTAATATATTTTTTTATCATGTCTGCTAGAATTGGGGCAAGTATGGGTTTGAGTTTTTTCACAAGATGTGGTTTGATCATATCCTATCCTGGTGCTGTATTCGTCTTTAGGGAACCTATTATTTTTAATGTTTCATTCGTGATGACTAGACTCATATACATTGTTGCATTTGATGTATTCCTCAATGAACAGCCACCGGGTTTAAGCTGTTGATATTCAAAGATCGCACTATATTAGCAAAGTAAATTATTCATTTCTTCTGTAATTTCCAGTGGATTTTCATTTTCCTGTCCATTTTCCTCTTTGAACTAAAATATTCCTTTTTTAACTGTGTTTTTTTCCAAGGGCTCCACTAATTATATTCCGTTGCTTTTTTGGGTCACCGTCTGCGTTTTGGGTGCACATATCTAAGTGTTTTTTTAATTTTCTACACCTTTTTCAATTGTATTTCAGAAGTCGTCAACTGTAATTCAGAATAGTTAATTGTATTTTAGAAAGCATCACATGTATTTCGGATTAGTCAATTGAAATTCAGAACTATACAGATGAATTTCAGATGGGTCAATTGAAATTAAGAATTCGTCAAATGTATTTCGTATTGGTGAATTGTAATTCAGAACTCGTCAAATTTACTTCAGAACATATCAAATGTAAAACAGAAAGCATCAGATGCATTTCTTTTCATTGTAGATCTGCAAACTTCACAATTGTCTTTGAAGTTCATTTTGGCAAATTGGTAAGTGTATAGCAGCTTTTTACAATCAAAAACAATGCACAAATATGATTAACAAAAATAATCAACACGATTACCTGTGATTTGATACATATGTGCCAAATTACCCGTCTAATGCTTTCTGATTTATATTTGATACTCGTATGTTCTGAAATACATTTGATACGTTCTAATTTACATTTGATAAGTTCTGAATTAAATTTGACGAGTTCTGAATTACAATACACTAATATGAAAAACATTTGACGAATTCTGAATTACAATTGACTAATATGAAATGCATTTGACGTTTTCTAAAATTTAATTGATTATTCTGAATTACATTTGATATCTTCTGAAGTTAAATTGATGCTTTCTGAATTACAGTTGGAAAAGGTTGTAGTAACTAATATCTTGACTTCCTCTCTTGGGTTTTGAACTGAAAGGACAAAGTTTCGTTTCCAGGTTTTTTTTATGTATAATTTATATGCTTTGTTCCTTGTCCTTATTTTACTTCTTACTTTTTTCCTAAACCATCCTTCTTTAACATTATTTGTGTGTTTTCTAGTGACAATTTTGGTTATCTTTTTTGCTTCAGTTATGATGATTTTGGCTAATTGATTTAATTTTGTGTTTTTGTCTGGGTGTGACAACAATAGGATATCTCAATCAGTTCATGGTCAGAAGCTTAGTATGGTAATACCTTTATTTTCCATCTCAGATCTCGATCTATGATTATTTGATCTACGATACTATTCACATTGTTTCGTTTGTCGATTTGAGTGTAGGAATTGCAGTCATTCACAATTTTGCATCAATTTGTTTGTACAATTGACATGTATTCATTTGTTAGATTGTCTTTTCTGCAGATATTGATTTTAGCATCACCAATCAGAATAGCGTTTTTATTTGAACACAATACTTCTTCAAATAGCTCTAAGAATAAACGATAAACTAGGTTTTTTGTAGAATGAGACTACCTTCATCTTAAGCTCTGAGACTTCGATTATCAGCAGGTTGTTTCCATGTTCGTTATTACCCGCTGTTTTTTCACATAGGTTTATATTTTTGTAGTATATTGCATTTTCTCCACCTATATGTCCTTGTATGTCAATATACCATAAAAATCGAATTGACTCTAGAAGTAAGGACAGAAATATTTGAAATCAAATGATATGCCGAGATATATAGGGTTTTTCATTAAGGATAGACAGGTAGCATATCTCAAAAAGTAGTAGTCGTAGAACTGTAGGAAAAAATCCTCTTATAGAAATCGACCATAGAAAGTAGCTGGAAACTATTTTCAAAATCTTAAATAGAACGCTAGGGGGCGTACCAGCTACGGTCGTGTATAAAAATGTTTTTTTTCTTGAAAACGGCCCGAAAGTAATGCTGCTGGAATTTTGCATAATTTGATCTATTACTTTTTATTGTAGGACCATGTTCCAGAATGTTTAAATTGAACATTTTTTAAAAAGAGTTACGGTTTTCGAGTTACAGTAAAATAAATTTTGAAATATCTGATAGGTGTATATCCGCTATGTGGAAGTGGCAATTTTTTAGAAAATTAAAAATATGAGATGGCCATATTAAACTAGAGATTATATGTAGGTATTCAGATTTAAAATGTTTCTTTTTTCAAAAGAGCTACAGTTTGAGTCACAGCAGTAAAGTCAGAAATATGTATATCTGCGCCGCGATGTTTTGAGATCTCTATATAATAACAAGTAAGTACTATCTTCTCTGGTATTAGTGAATGTTCAACAATTTTCATGAGTAATGTTACACTCAAAATTGTGAAATAAATATATAAAAAAAATGGGTGCTGGTATTTTTGAAGATGGTGCCTACAACAATAAACTACAACGACCCTTCAACTTGCCAGACCAGATGGTCTGATACCTAGTCCTAGGCACAAAAACATGCACGATAACTGATGAATTTGAGCGATTCTTTCACATAAAAATCCCATTTCTTAACGACATGGTCCCTATTCTTTTTTAGTAGGTATTGAAGGCTTATCGGAAGTATTTAAAGGGTTTAAAATTTTAAAAAGTTTTCTTTTTCCAAAACGAAATGCTATTTTTAAATAAAAATTGAATATTTATTGATTGATGAATAAGTGGCTCGCATTTTGTTATAATGTATGTCTTAAAGATGTAATAAGATTTTATCGAATGGTCACATACATCTCTAAATTCATAAGGTAAATTTCTCTTATTCAATTGTTTCTCGAGAATATACTTTCTATCTCGAGGATAAAATGTAAAAAACACACAGAAACCTTGTGAATACCGTACATACTCGCTTTTGGAGATACATAATACAAGTCGTAGAATCTCTATAAAACCATATTTTTTACCTTAAAATTGCTTTCCAGCAGAACACGTTTATGTTCGAATCTAAAAGTGATGTAACAAATGCAGCTATATGCCATCACCTTTTATGAATCATGATACGTCTTCTGTGAAGGATTATAGAACCATTCGACATACAATTTAAATGATTATATATTTGTTCGTTTCAGAGTTGGAAATGGTGCTATAATCAAGTTAGGTGTTTCTAAGGACAAATTGCAAAGAGAGGACTTTGGGCAGATAGTTTTATAACTAAATGGATGAATTTGGTAAGGAATGGACGGACTTGGTGCCATAGTATTAGAAGCTGGTTTCCTTACATTCCTTACATGCTTTTTATCCATATCCTGTACAGGATTTTGGAATCTATAGGCCAATATTTAAGTTAAACTACAAATGAGAGCAGTAGCTTGAAACTAAAATGGTTCCTCATGGTACGACGGTCGCTATAGCTGCAGACTGAAGCTTATTTGATGTCCTCGTTTTTCTTTCCTACGCTACTAAAGTAGTATTCGTACGAATGCTATCGCAAACAAAGAATTTCAAAGGGCAGACCTGTTCAGTATTGGACTAAAGGGCTGACGTGGAGGGTAATTTATCTCATTGATGAGCTTTCAATAAGTTAGCGCCCGCTACTTAAACATGTCCATTTAAAAAATATAAATCAATCTTATATTTAAACGAAATGGCCTTTAAATTATGTTAAAAACATGTATTTAGAGAGATACATGTAACATAATTAAAATTTCAAGTAGCATAAAATTGAAAGTAATCTTACCGTACAAATTGTTAACGGCTGCATTTTTAATATTATTACAAAAATGTAAGGTCCATTAAGCTAGCACAACAAAAGTGGCACGCATCAATAAAATTTGTGTACTAAATTCAATTATATTTAGTGCTAATTTAGTACACAAAAATAAAATTTATAACTCTTCAGTTTTTGAAATAACGGGCAATACTGCTAGCTTAATACTAAGTGAGCACACATAAACTGAATATGATCGAATTTGAGAAAATCTGCCTTGAATAATTTAGTGCTAATATAACACTAAAAAAATATAACTCTTCATTTTTGAAATTTATAGGCAATTGTGCTAGCTTAATAAGTCAGCACACAAATATGGAGAAAATCCAAAACTATTCATTAGGAATAATTTAGTGCCAAATTACTACACAAGAATAACAATTATAACTCTTATTTTAAAGAAATTATCAGCAAGTTTGTTTGTCATTAAGCTATTCTGTTATGTATTGAAAGACACTTTACATCTCCTGGGAATTCCATAGCCATGGAATGAAAATATAGCTAGTCAGAGATAGATGGAGGTATCTGTTCTCATTAGGTTGCGTAAACAATATTTTATTTGTCATACTGATATTATACTTATAGCAAAATATAAAATATTTAAAATAAATGTATAAGTAGGATAGTTCAAGAAGGACACTTATAAGATTTAAAATTTAGTCTTATCAATCATAATATTATGTATATACATCATATCATATACGGTCATGGCCTATTAGAAATTTCTGGAGAATGACAAAAGCTATCGATCTGAAAAATCTATGGCATCTATTAGACAATTTAAAGTATCCTTGGAAAATATTTTCATATAAAAATCACTTCCGGTTTTGCCGGAAGTAATAACTACTGTTATTATTATAAAGTTAATAGTTTTAGAGTTATTTAATTTTTTTCGCAAAAAATTTACAAATGAGAGTTGATCAAAAATAGGTTATATTTTTTTTGTTATTTGCTTGACAAACGTGGAGTTAGACTTTTTGGAATCTCTGCACATTATTTTGAAGGTTTCGTTATGTTTTTTTTAAATTTCCTATGAAACTATTAGAGAAAAATCGATGTGAAGATAACTTAAATTCAAATGTTAATAATTTTCTTATTTGAAATAGAACACCCTGTATTTTCTTGCACTAGCATATGCAGAATTAAAATACCTTTCTATTGATGTAACACTTCCATATCTAAAGCTGATAGATTAAAAGATATTGAACAATTTCTGATTTTTTCAACTATTATTTTGTATTATCTTAACATTGGAACGCATCAAAACGGTATCCATAGTTACCACTCATTTAGCAGTGTCAAAGTGCAAAATAATAAATTGCCTCTTTTACAGTTTTTTTATTGAAATTCATCACAATCATGAATCGAGAATACACAAATGCCGATTTGATCACCTTTTTCGCAATTTATGGAGATTGCAATAGGACTGTCGCGGGAACATCCACGACATGAATAACGCCCGAAATCCGAAGAATTTGTCGCCGATAACTGCAAAGAAATTTTGCCGGATTCAAGATAATTTTGTTCAACATGGCCAACAAAATACAAGAAATCGTATTCCTCCTATTTCCGCTGATGAAACAACGCAATTAAAACATATCTTAAAAGTTATCGAACAATTTCCGATTTTTTCAACAATTATTTTGTATTAACTTAACACTGGAACGCTTCAGAATGAAATAAAATACGAAGAAATACTAAAACAATAACAAATTTAATAATCTACAGAATAAATGTTCAACAATAACGATTTCGTAAAAAACAAAACAATACTTTAAATGTAATTTAACAAGTGTTCAAAGTGCCCCCATTTACTTCTAAACATGCAATGATTCTGGATTCCACACTAGATGTTGCTTTTCTTATTTCTGCAGGGTCTAGATCTTCTAAAGCATTTTGTACACGATTTCTTAGCTCTTCTATCGATTGCACTGGAGGACGGTTAGTGAAAACTTTTTCCTCTATGATCCCCTACAAATAAAAATTTAGGGGCGTTAGATGTGGAGACCTTGGTGTCCAATTCCAGGGACCCATTCGCCGAAACCACCTGTCCTCAAACATTTCATAAACTCCATGGCTGTAATGAGCTGGTGCTCCGTCAAGCTGATACCAGCAGCTTATGGCTTCGTTAATTGACAAGTCATCTACAAAGTCTGCAACGATGGTACCCAATATTTCAAGATATTTTTCGCTGTCCAGCACTTCGTCATAAATATAAAACTCAAGTGCGTAGTCTTTCATAAGAGCAAAAACGTTGAGAATTTAACTTGTAACTTTTGTTCTTTGGTTAAATGTGGGTTTGCGTCTGCCCAGAAATGATTATTTTTGTAGTTAAAAAACCCTTCTCGCAGAAATTTAGCTTCATCTTTCCAATTTATTTTTTTCAGAATGTTTTCGTCTTCTTGGATTTTTAGCAGAAACATTTCGCAAAATTATACTTTTCTAGAACCAGCTTGAATCTTGGGGGTACAGATGTTGTACTTGTGTAAACTTAAAGTTATGCATTTTGTGCTGTTTCAAAATTCTTTGAATTGACGACCTTGTAACACGTATGTCATTTTCAGCGCTTCGAATTGTAAAAGTAGGTCAATACGGTAATTTGTGTTGCTTCGTCAGCGGTAATCGGAGGAACACGATTTCTTGGAGCATTTTGTTGGCCATGTTGAACAAAATTATCTTGAATCCGGCAACATTTCTTTGCAGTCATCGGCGGCAAATTCGGATTTCGCGCGACATCCTGCATGATCTCGCGACAATCCTATTGCACTCTCCATAAATTGCAATAAGGTTGAGCAGATCGGCATTTGTGTATTCTCGATTAAGTGTAACAATGGATACCGTTTTGATGCCTTCCAATGTTAGGTACCTAATACAAAATAATTGTTCAAAAAACCGGAAATTATTAAATAACTTTTAATCAGCTTTAGGTAGATATGGAAGAAGTTACATCAATAGAAAGGTATTTTAATTTTGCATATGTTAATGGGTGTTCTATTTGAAATAAGAAAGTTATTACCGTTTGAAATGAAGTTATCTTCTCATCGATTTTTATCTAATAATTTCTTAGGAAATTTTAAAAAATCAAAACGAAATCGTCAAAATAATATGCAGAGATTTCAAAAACTTTAACTCCACGTTTGTCAAGCAAATAACAAAAAAATTGACCTATTTTCAATCAACTCGCATTTGTCGATTTTTAACGAAAAAAATTCAATAACTCTAAAACCATTAACTTTAAGTATAGGGAAAGGTATATCCATTTTACTCAGAATTTTATGTAGATTTCAAAGATGTATCAACACATGGGGTATCCTATTTGAAATAACAAAGTTGTTATTACTTCCGGGAAGATCGGAAGTGATTTTTATATGAAAATATTTTCCAAAGATAGTTTAAATTGTCTAATTGATGCCATAAAATATTGATAGCTTTTGTCGTTCTCCAGAAATTTCTAATAGACCATGACCGTGGGACACCCTGTAGTCTATTAAACCCCTAGGTACAATTTATTTAGATTTTCCTTATTTTCAGATTTGAAGATTTCTCTAACCTTCTAATGAAAGTAATTTGGAAAGGTATATCTGAACTTCTAATAGGTTGTCCTAGGTTAATCGAAATTTACAAACAGCGGTTGATAGCTCAGAAATTTTAATTTTTCTTTGGAAGGAATAATCGGAATAATTGACTTTCAAATTTTCTAATTTTATTTCAAAGGTTTATTTTCTTAATTGCTAAATTAATAAAAGCGGGGTTAATACGTCATAATAAGTAAATTATGTTATAGCAAGTTGAAAGATGATTTTTTGTGAGAATAACTGAAAACTTGTATTATAATTTATTTATTTTTTACCTACAAAATGAATCAAAGCTTCGGGCGGACAATGCCTATCTAATGCATCTCAAAGAATCCGCTCTTTTATCGTGTTTTCTCATCTAAGCTGGCTGAGCATTTTCTGGGAATATAATGCGCCCCTCAAGGATTGAAAATTATGGGAAAACATCGTTAAGAGGAAGTTGTACTTTCCCAATGTATGCAAGGGTTTCGTAGTCCCTAAACTTTTAGGTTCATTTTTTATTTTAAGAGAATGAAAAAATAACTACCTATTGGTAAAGCTCTTATCTATGTTTCTGTGGAATCACTTTTTCAAAATTTTATTTAGTTCTTTCTAAAAAAAACATAAAATTTCATATTTTTTGACGAGTTTCCCATTTTTTTAGAGGAGAATCTAGGCAAATATCGAAAAAGTAAGACGACAGAAACATAGATTAGATCTTTACCAACAATGATATTTTTTTTCATCCGCTAATATTGAAAAATATTGAAAATTTAATAAAATTGCCTGAACTGAAATTAGTGGTTTGTATAATAAATGAAGAGCTATTGCCTTGACCGATTTGTGAGTTTACTCCCTACATCACTCACGTAGTTCGTCTTAGAGACTTCCAATGAAGGAACTCATGAGTAGCGCAGTGTTCGATGGGATTATATCCGTGCGCAATTAATTGATTCTGGTTGAATATAGGTACTATTTATAATAATAATAATAAAGCGTCTTTATTGCAACAAGATTTCTCATTACAAAAGGCGCAGTTTAGCTCAAGGCTACTCTACTTAACCTATAATGTAGAAAAATAAACCAAATAAACTAAGAATAGATGGTCGTACATATAACATACATATAAACTGATTTATAGCTAAACATAATATGTATATACAAAAGAGGGCAAAATAAACTTTCAAAGAGTAAAAAAACATTTTTGAGTTCAAGAGAAAAATGATAGCAGTGATTATTAATTACGTTTTTTTTTGTTTTTATCTTTGCTAATACCTATCGACAGATTCCTGTTACCAATTGTGTTGTTATATAATTTGATGTATCTGTTTAAACGATTGATCCCTATTTTTTCGTCTCTATCTCGAAAATTGTCTAGCTCATATTTTTGTAATTTCCTAATGATGGTGAGTAAGTCGTTTGATTTCTCCACAATATCCATTTTTTAAAGTGAAAACACACAAGCAAATAAATCTCAAAAAAGGAAAAAACTTACTGTTCTATATGATTTCAAAGGGGATTACCAGATTCGGTTCCCCACGTTTTTCAATCCGCGGAACACCAGCGAATATCTCCCCGAACTTAACTCCTCCGGATGTGGCTTATATGCCTCTTCCAACTTCAGCAAAATTGTGTCCCCAAATTTGCCTCGCACCTTTTTCGCTTCCATGATCTTGAACGGGGAGTCGATGGGTAGTTCGGATATTTTCCTGATGGGTTTTTCCTCGCCAATCATCGAAGCTTTAATTACATTTTGAAGGAAAGTCATCTGCAACAAAAAAAATAAAAAGCATTTTTGAAATTGATATGTAGAGAGAGAAAAAAGAAAAAGTATATGTAAAGAGAGAGAGAAAAAAGTATATGTAGGTAATACTTACTATTGAAGGTTGGTTGACAAGAGAAAGTACTAGTTAACTGATGAAGGCTGCTGGTTGTGGAAATAGAATGAGCTCCTCGAGGTTTTCTTTGTTATTTATATTTTTTAGAGAGGTAAGCGAACCCATGCGAAACCTAGGTTGAAGTATCAATTCCTCTGATAACCAATATTTTTTATCAGACTTATCATATAACGGTGTTTTTTTTGGGGGGTTTGGGAAACTGCGTTCCAATTGAATAAAAAAATCCATATTAATTACATTCATTTTTATTTTCGATTTAAAATATATACCTACATAATAATCGTCATTATATATATGGAAAAATTTATATATTTTGGGATTTTCTTCGCTCCTGCTGCCGCTCTCAAACGAGGTTGAGAATTCCTCTTCGTCACCGTCGTCGGATATATTCCTTTTGGTAGTTTCTTCTGAAGGAAGATGAAATATTACAGTATCTCCCCAAGTTCTATTTAGGTAGAACACGAGTTGAATTTTAAACTTATTTTCTCGCTCTGGAATTTCGGTAGAGAATACATGCATCTGTCCATCGTTCACGGTTATTTTTCTCATTGCCATACATTGTTGATCGGTGAAACAAATGTCTGCTTCGATTATATTTGGTGTTATATATATACGTACAACATGTTTCCAATTATATTGTATAAAAGTATAAACGATGCCTTCAATTTAGCCATCTTCTACTGTATTTCTTCTCTATTACGTAGACACCAAATGAAAGCCATTAGACATCGCATCATCTTATATTTATCTCTCGGTTGACAATCACACATGCAGTATCCGAAAGAGTTGCATCGTTTACGTGCCCGACCGTCAACTTGGGTTTCTGGTATTCGAAAACATTTCTTAATGCAACAATATTGTTCTTCTTCTGAGGAATTTTGTTGTGATGATGCTGTTGACATTGTATCTGTCGAATAAGCATAATATAGAATTTAACTTGTACATATATATATATATATATATTCTATTCGGAAATAGGGAGGTTCCTCTCTCTCAAATCTTCGCTATTTCTTGGTCGATTTAAACGAATCAAAAACTGAATCGTCGTCAAATTTCCTGCAGGAGACGATTTCAGGGGTCGTTCGCTTGAAACGATAAGGGTTGTCCGAGCGCCACACGCGTCTAGACGGCTTATCTCCCTGTTCTCCGTCGAAAGCGGTGCGTGGAAATAACGCCGCCGTCGACGATGTTTACCCATCGGCAAAATCACAATTTATGCGCTCCGTCTTATCTGTGATTGCATCTAAGAAATTGCGCACGTGCCGCCGATCGAGCAGCAGGAGACCGTGAAGGTACCACCACTCCCCCAAGGAGCCCTAAGGAGCGCCTGCCACCATGCCGCCTTTAAATCCCATGACCGCCTTCCGTGGCTGCTGTTCTCACTTTGCGTTCCGTGGTTATTGTTCCCACTTTGCTTTCCGTGGTTGACAGTTCACTTCTGTCACAAAAGCCGCCTTGTATATCTACTCCAAGTAAATATAAAAAAAATCACATTAATCGAAATATACGTAGCACTATACCTGCAGTTATATTAGAATTAATGAAACATGAAGTGATTCGTGAATAATATTTTTACATAGATCTTACCTTTTATAATTGATTATACAATAATTTAAATACAGGAAATAAATAATGTGAAAAAGTCACATTTAACCCCTTTTCGGACATGCTGTGTCTCAAGCCGGCCTAGAATAAACCTTCTTTCGACCATCGGTCGAGAAAAGGATCTTTCTTCGGCCGTCGGTCAAGATGACCATTTCTCCTCACTCTGGTAATTTACTCTATAGGTACTCCGCTAACTACCTAACATGATCCATAAACAGGAGTGTAAAGTAGGCATAAAATAACATTTATAATTTCAAAATAACTTTAATTATCAGTCTCCACATCCTCTAAAAATAAATAAAACTCTTAAAAATCAAAAAAATAAAGACTAGGAACTTCCATCACATGAAAAGAAAATAATACTCTCAAAATCAAAATGAGTTATATAAATAGATAGGTACATACCTATACAGTCTTGTAAAAAATAAGTAAATAGACACGAGATCATGAGAAATGACAAAAAAATTAAAAATAAGTAACTAGGCACCAGATCAAATAAAATGACATATAGATAGGTATCTTTTGTAAACCGAACAAAAAACTGGATTTTACATAACTAACACATTTCGCATTTGTAATCTTTTTCTGCCGCTGCAGCATAAGGCAATCCACTAAACTCTGTGCAATTGAGGTGAAACCACCTCGGACAAAAGTCACAGCCGATGTTCTTATCTTCATCATCTTCAGCGTCGCTAACTAATTCATGCTGGCACAAAGAACATTGTATCGCCCTTTTCAGTTTGCCTGATTGATCTGGTTGTGCCACCAGCGTCACTACTAATTCTGGTAAATGTGGTGTTTTCTTCTTTGCACTGGTTTTTTCTCTCTTTGTGCCTTCTGTTTAATTTTAATGTCCTTTTTCAGCTGACGTTCCTCTTTTCTTTTTTCTTTCTCTATATTTTTTCTTTCTGTTTCATTTTCTTTATTATTAAAGTATTATCTCCATGCACTGCTTGATATGGCACTGGGTAAATTCATTTTATCCTTTTTTTTCTATCCTGAACTTGAGGAAATCTCAAATGCTGTTTGAACGCATCCTGAAGTGATAGAGGTTCTCGTTTTTTGTTTTCCAGTATAGAGTCTGAAGTACCTTCCACAACTGGTATTATCAAGGATTCGGGGACAGTAACTGCTGTTACCTTTTCCTTGACTGGTTCACTCAATTTAAATTCAAGTCATGATATTTCAGATTCTAGTGGCAACTCTGATCCTAATTGGGGCATCACTATTTCTGACAAATGATTGTTTGTTTCTTCTATATTTATACCTATCTCTCCTTGTTCATTCGGATTAGGCAAAATCGACGCAGATGTAAAGTTATTCTGAGGCCCAGAATCCATAGGCGACTCAAATGCATTCGGTGCACTTTCCTGAAATAGTTTCAATTATTATTTTATGGAAAACAGGAAGCGCTCCTATCACTTACCTCCACTTCAGCTGTTCTTCTCAAATCGTTAGGTTTGGTGAAATTTGATATTTGTGTTGGTAGAGGCTGATTCGTGATGGGATCTTTACCTTCTGTTATGTCTACCCGATTCCCAGCATTACCAATTTGATGCATCTCCTCATAAAACTTGATTTTATTTAGGATAACTTCTGGATTGATGCCGTAGCCTTCCAGATTACTACTTATTTTCCCTATAACATCTTCTTCCGACCGGAAATGTTTATATGTGAGAATCACATCGTCTCTTTCAGTAATTTTTGTTGAGTTCGTTCCGTGCTGTTGCTCCAAAGTGTTCCTGACACATTTACTATAATCTACATTATTAGGATTAAATGGAAACAATCCACATCTTTTGAATCCATTCTTTATAGAAATCACCATATCTGAAGATTCAAGTGCTTCACTGAAAACCTTACAAAAGTTCACTTTTGTAATTGCTCGATTTACATTTTCAGTTTTGCTATGACATCTCGCTACTGTGTTTTTCCACTGTTGTTTGAGTGGTTTGAAAACACTCACATCTGCAGGTTGCAGCATGTCTGTTGTGTTTGGTGGCAATGCGTATAGCAGTATTTGGTTTGAGTCACAAAATTGGCGTGGTAAACTCATGTGGGATTTATGCCCGTCTACTAAAAGTAGAATAGGTCTCGTGATATTATTTTCAGTTACCCATTTATTAAAATCATAGCTATATATTCGTAAAAAATGTCAGACCTTATACTGTTCACTATGGTTTTAGGAGGTCTAACGTAAGGAAAAATTACCAATGGAGGACATATATTTCCATCTGCTGTGAAAACTACTAGGACTGTTACGTTTTGCTTTTCGTTACAAGTTTTTATTTTATATAAATTCTTATAACCTCTGGGTCTCAGCACTTTGCCTGTCTTGGGACAAAGTGGAAATCCGGACTCGTCGCCATTTAGAATCCTCGATGGATCTTCCAAGATGTAAATGCAGTTGTTCT
Organism: Crioceris asparagi; assembly: GCA_958507055.1. NCBI lineage: Eukaryota > Metazoa > Arthropoda > Insecta > Coleoptera > Chrysomelidae > Crioceris > Crioceris asparagi. Next base: position 19,357,513 of record OY293832.1, read on the forward strand.
TAGTCAAAAACATATGTAGGTTTCGAAACCATAGCCTTATACATTCTCCTGTAACCAGTGCGCGTGCTTTATTTATTCCTTCAGCTTCTCGAAAAGATATTTCTGGATGCCGCTTTCGAAAATTCTGGTACCACTTTTGCCCAGGTTTGCCATTCTTAAACATATCGGATTTTCCAGAGTAAATTTGTTCGACGGTATCTATCAAATGTTTCCTAATGGGAAATCCGCACTTTGCTATATTTACAACCTATCAAGCAATATCGTCCTCACCACTTACAGTCAACCGGGGTGGAGGACCTGTTTTCATGGGTACAAATGGCACCTTTCCTTTCAAGCGATCTTGCAAAGTTGCTCTTGGGACACCGAACTCTCTGCTTGCTGTTCTTAAAGCCGTACCATTCTTTTCTATTTGTTCAAGAGCCAATCTGAGAGCCTCTTGAGAATAAGTAAACATTTTTCTTTTAGATTTTTGGACTTTGATTTTTATATCAATTGTTTTTTTCTTATTTGGAGCCATCAAAAAAACAAATAAGAGTTGAAACAATACATGGACGAAAAAGGATCCCGTTGTTGGCCGCGGAAAATATATGTAAATAATTGGGCGGTTGAGAAAACGACAGCTGAAATCCCTTTCTCGGCCGTTAGAAATCCCGTTACTATACCAGCAAAATAAGAGAAAAATTGGTGGCCGAAAACTGGATGGCTAATTCAATATAGTTTTTGAAAAATAATGATAGACAATTCGTAGCATTGGATTATTCCATTAAATAGAAAATAGAAGAAATATTAAGCATAAGGTGTAACCGGCTTTCGGAAAAAAGGATTCATTAACTTTTCAATATGCCGGTTACCAGTCAGCCATTAATTGTTGTAATTTGATATAAAATATGTTTGATTTTGTATTAGAACAATAGCTTATGACATTTTTTATCATAAGAAATCAAAAAGTATTAAATAATGCATCTATAATCAAATATACTTACTATTTTCGAGAAGACTAACCACTATTTTTTCACTAAGTCGCGCTCAAAGTAAGCTTGGCATGGAACACAGGCACCTTTGACAGAGCACTGAAGTTGCTTCGTATCGCATATGAGGGATTTATTTTCACAGGTTCTGACAGGAAGGAGGCTGAAAACGGGTATATACTTTTCTACGTAATATTTTGTGAATTAACATTGTTTTTGCGGATTTATTAGCATTCTGGCCAAAAATAGGATACGGCCGGCTAACAGGCGAACTGACCCTATAAAATAAAAAGAAAAATCACTGCGAATATTTTAAAACTAAAAACCTATTGAAGAAGTAAAGCGGTGACTCAAGTTAGCCTAAATTGATTATAATCAAACCAAAAACTTACGCTACTGTATTGGCCAATGCCGCTTTCTAGTGATAGTAATACTAATAATAATCCTTACATGTGCTTCATAATTTTTAGTTTCGGATGCAGTGATAAAATCTTTGCTTTCTGTTTTTCTTTAACGATTCCAGTCGTCTCCCATTTACACGCTTTGTCTATTTTGATTTTGACAGAGTAATAATGAAAAAATCCATATTGTATCCAATTTCAACGCCACAACGAAAAAAAATTCTTTATTATATTTTTTTTAATGTATTTTTCATTGTTTAATTTAAATGTTGTGTCAAATTGCGACAACGATCTTTAGCAGATATTTGTACAAATATCACTTGGAAAATGTTGGCTAGTGTGAGTAGTTATGCTTTTATCATATAATTTGTTGAGGATTAACAACTGTTTTTTTCTGATTTAGAGATTCTTTGTGTTTCTGAATCAACATATTGGAGCAAAATTTACACTTTCCAAATTGATAATAAAGCTTGCACACGATTCCGAATTCGGTTTTCTATTTTAATTAGGTACATGGTTAAAACAATTTTCCCATGAAGTCGCTGTAACATGTTTAACTGCATCACTGGATCAATTATTCATGGATATTTTTTCTCACATATGCTTTCCTGGGATCCAACATGTTAATTCAATAGAAATGGGCAAAATCAAAATGGAATAGTTCTCAAAACTAGACATGTTTTTCTTACATGAATATCACAGGGTTTATTGGAATATTGACTAGATTATACTAGTTGCTTAGATAGAAAATAAAATCGTAGAATTATTTCCGTGTCACGCAATAATTATAACTTCTCTGTACTTTTTCTGAAAAAAAAAATAATTCTAAAAATAAAATTGCTAAAATAAATGATATTTGGTGTAATTTTTTCGAAAGCAAATTATGTTTTTGTAAAAAATTTTTTCAGTATTTCTTGTACCAGTTATCTATTATGACAAATCTTTTTTGAATGGTTCATTAGATAGTAAGTTAGAGAAATAAAATAACCATTTAATAAATTCTAAGACATCATTAAAACACATTGGATTGTGAGTGAAAAGAAGCTTCAGAAGCCCCTAATTATTCCTAAATACATTGACGCCAATAGACCCAGGAAGAAAAACAACACTATAATGAGTTCCTACCTACTTTCATCTTTGCTGGCGCCGGGTGCAATAAAATTTATAAAGGAGTAGGCTGAACATGTTTTTTCTAAGAAGCATTCGCAAGACAACAAGTTTATGCACTGATATACTATTCGAAATAGCGCAAAAAGTAGACTCAAAAAATATTCAACATTTACATGAAAATCGCTCATAACCTAGTTAATTGATTTTATTGTGTTGGTTTCAATAATTAATTAATTTTATTTAGATATTTTAAAACTAAAATCAAGGCTTTTCGTTTAAATGGTATAACGTTAATTAAAATGCCAACGAAAAACTTATTAATTATTAAGTGAACCAATTTCTCTGTGTGCCCTAAAGTTAGTTATGTCTGATTTAATCAACATACATATGTGTATAATATTTTTTTGGAATCAATCAAATAATAATATTATTATACCTAAACAAATTTTTATATATATACATATATATATATATATATATATATATATATATATATATATATATATATATATATATATATATACAATATTACATGCCAACAAGATTCGATTTTTTCGGAAATTATTTTATAGAATAAGAACACGGAAACAGAGAAATAACATTTCAAGTAATTTTTGTATGTCGAATTTAGTAGAATCATACTTTAATATGTAAACATTTGAATCTTCAATTCAGTATGATAAAGTCTGTATATTCACAGAAAGGGATTTTACTCTGCTACAATTATATACAAATATAATACCTATACTAAACCATAATATGAAAGGAAATCTCACATAATTTCAATACTTCCTACATTTATGTTCCAAATGTTAGATATATTTAATTAGTTAAATAGATTTCTTAACTGGAAATGTTTACAATGTATTTGTTCTAGCTTTGATAGTATATTCTTAATAATATAATAAGCTATATTTTATATATAAACATATTTGAGGTCATTTGTCGTCAATGCGTCTGGAGTGTTTTGTAATATGAAGTTAACCAACAAGAAGTTTTTGACATAATTATAGCTTTAATTTTTTTTTATTTATTAGATACTTCTATTCATGAAAACTTGTTGATTAGCGCACTGTCCCCAAGCGAGGACGGAAGTATTTTCGGAAGTATTTTCTCATTTACCGTATACGGTGTACTGGAGTAAACTGGGGTGTATCCTACCAGATGAGAGCCTTTCACTTATACAAACACTTACTGGATGTTTCAGCTCACTACTTGTTTCCAACGGTTTGATAATATTTTGATCACATGCTTGAAGTGACAAGTAGAGCGCATGCCAAACTAAATACCATTTTGTGCCAACAAACAAAATAACGCAGCATGCTACGTGCTGCATAAGTAGCAGACAGTATAATAAACTAAACTGTACAGCAACCCGAATGCTTTCTGCCACTAGTTGGCAGCACAGGTCTAAAAACTATAGTGTCCCCAATTACGGACGATGGGATATAAGGATTAAGAATACTGGACTAATACTAATTCTCAATAAATTACGAGTTCCTCCAGACTTTTATTATCGATAAAAATCCTAGATCTGTCGATAAATCCTTGAGCTGGCAATGTCGCCGGCGAGAACTAACCGCCTTCGAACGATTTCGCGACATCTATACCCGTATGGCCAAAATAAAACGCTGAAAAGTAGATTGGGTCCAACAACGGCCGAGATAGGGTCCCCTGAGCGATTGGCAAATAAATTAATACATTGCGTTGTATATCTATGAGCTTTATTATCTTTGCTAATACCTATCGACAGATTCCTGTTACAAATTGTGTTGTTATATAATTTGATGTATCTGTTTAAACGATTGATCCATATTTTTTCGTCCCTATCTCTAAAATTGTCTAGCTCATATTTTTGTAATTTCCTAATGATGGTGAGTAAGTCGTTTGATTTCTCAACAATATCCATTTTTTTAAGTGAAAACACACAAGCCAATAAATCTCCAAAAATGAAAAAACTTACAGTTCTATATGATTTCAAAGAGGATTACCAGATTCGGTTTCCCCATATTTTTCAGTCCGCGGAACACCAGCGAATATCTCCCCGAACTTAACGCCTCCGGATGTGGCTTATATGCATCAAACACCCTCTGCGGTAGGAATGTGACTGTCTCTTCCAACTTCAGCAAAATTGTGTCTCCAAATTTGCCTCGCACCTTTTTCGCTTCCACGATCTTGAACGGGTAGTCGGTAGTTCGGATATTTTCCTGATGGGTTTTTCCTCGCCAATCATCGAAGCTTTATTCAAATTTTGAAGGAAAGCCATATGTAACAAGAAAAATAAAAAGCATGTTTGAAATTGATATGTAGAGAGAGAAAAAAGAAAAAGTATATGTAAAGAGAGAGAGAAAAAAGTATATCGCTTGCTTGGAGTTATCAGGTTCTATGTTACAAAAACAACTTATCTAGAAAATCGCTTTTGAAATATCATAATGCTAGAACTATGGTATCCTTTTTGTTTATGGTGTGCATAGCTACTCTTGCACTTATTTATTGTTATGAGACAATATCAGCTGGTGAATTTAGAAAATATTTCTATTTCTTTATTTTATAAAAATAACGCAAAATAAACATAGAACCCTGAATTATCAATATGCATTTATTTATGAAAATACATAGAACCTTGTATAGATTATAGTGGAACAATATAGGAAGTATAATCTACAAATGAACATTAAACACTCTTAAGGCTAAATAAACTAAGGCATACTTAAAAGAAAGTGAAAGATTTATAACGAAAATATGGAATTAAACATTCTATCATAGTTTTGCGAACTATTTTTTGATTTTTTTATTCTTTTTTTCTTTAGAGATTTTTGAGTCTTTGTTTGGTAAAATAGCACTGTAAAATTGCTGATCGATAAGTGGCATCCATTTCAACATGAACTGCAATGCATCGGTTTTATTCTGAGGCAGTCCACCGGGTGATTTTGTTGGCTTTAATACTTTTTGTAGCAAGTTTGTTACTATTTGTAAACTCCCAATTTCTATTTCTGTAAATTTATCTTGAGCGTAAGAAGTTTTAACCTTTACAATGTGAGGTGTTAGTTTAGAAAACTGAAGCACAGAAACTTTAGAGAATGGGACATTTTCATAATGAAGAAGAGATGAAATAGCTTGAAAATCCAAGAAATCTTTCGCTTGCATTTGATGTATCTTGTATGGATTTCTCAGATTTACTTTCAGAAGTATCCTCATAAGTGACAGAGGACTGTAGTATTCTGTTTTTTGTAGTACTCTCTCTATGGCACTGTGCGTAGCATCCACTTCTTGCACAGATGAATGACCTGGAACAGAATATTTTATAGTTATAGTTCCCAGGTTTTTGTTCTCCCACAAAAACTTCAACATTGCAAAAGATAACATAGAGTTGCGGTTTTGGGCTACGCAACTATCGCTCCATAGCGTGAGCTCAGTTAAATGGGGATGATCCATGAGAACTTTGGACATGATGTTAAAAAGCGCACTGGCTATATCATTTCCTTTCCTCCCCATTAGGTGTTCGCTCCAAACCGAACAGTAAACTTGCTTTGTTAAAGATAGGTGTGCTGTTAGATTGTACACGGAAAGTTTGCTCTTATAAAAGAATTTATTCACGTCTGCTTTGGGGCAAGTCAAGACATTCTCAAGGTCAAAGCATAAGACCATTTTTTCTCTGTCTTTTCTGTCACGGTTCCTTTCTGCTCCACATAATTTTTTCTCTGCTACATGTTTTTCATAATGATCCTGCGTTTGATCATCTTTGTCCCTCTGTTCCTGTCTATGCAGCTTTACTAATTCGCACACGTCACAGCGGTCCTTTTTTGGAGTTTGAAAGAAAATATTAAATTCTGTACAGAATATATGCCTGTACTGAGACAGTTTGACCGGGACTTTTCCTTTTTCTTCCATATATTTTTTATACAGTTCATAGAGTTTCACTACATTTAAAGTTGACTCCATATACTGCCTTTCAGTATTGGCCCGACAGTAATGGCTATCGATTTTCGGTATAGAGTTAATATGGTCCCGTACAGATTGTTTCATGTCCTCAGGTATTATGTGTTTAATATGCTTTCCGTGAACAGATCGCTTAGGGGTATTTCCTACTATATTTTTGGAAGCGTGTGCAGAATAAATAGTTTTTTGACTCACACTTAAAGTACCAAGGAAATAACTCTTACAAACTTCTATTTTCTTGGCACTTATATCGAAGAAAAACTTAAAACTGAATTTTTTCTTGGAATTATCATCACTTTTGCCATGTCGTCTCCTTGAGGGTATGCATTTCGTTGTATTTGCCAGTAAAAATAGTTTTTTCTCTTCTTTTGTTAATTGGTAGTATCCCTCAAACACCTTTTGCCGCTCCTCGTTGTTAATTTTTTCACTACACTTCCTTCGACAAGATGTTGAACAATTTTTGTAGGTTTCAACCACTTTTGCTGGAACCATTTTTTTTCGAGAAGAAATATAAGCCTCACCACTGTTTCTTTTTTGTTTCCTAACAATCTGGGCCCATTTAGATGGATCACGTTTTCGTTTTCTTGTCTTCGTAGGCGTGATTGATTCAGGTTCATCTCTTTCTAGATCTCTAGATGTTTGAATTGTACCTGACAACGATGGTAGGCTTGAAGATCCTGCCAGGCTGGTAACGTTGCTTTGGTACGGTGTAACCATGTAATTATTATTAAAACTGGAATAAAAATCAATAAAATAAAAAAAATCATAACCTCAAAATCTAACACATACCTGTTACTACTTTCTGACCCATCTGAAGGAGCATAATCTTTGTCAACATCACTATTAGTTCCTGTAAAAGGATCTTCCTCTCCTGACTCACTCATCACTGTTTATTTCACTGTCCCTTTTATATTATGAAGCTAAACACTCAAGTCACACAACTTATCAAAAACAACAGAGTAACGCTGAGTTTTATGTGAAAGACAACATGACTGCACATTTGCGAATGCAAAGTTCTATGTTGTACATAGTACCCTGCATTATTTAGAGTTCGTAACACTTTCGTAAATTTAGTTCTATGTGGTACATAAAACTTTGTTTTCTCAAACATTACAAAGTCATGCAAAATTGTAAGTTATTTGCTTGCAATATACAGTGACGGTGCTACATAAAACCATGGGTGTCTTATGAGATACAAGAGTAGGCAACATAGGACTTGGTGGTTTGAAAATCACAATATTTCAAATTTTGTTACATAGAACCTCATAACTCCAAGCAAGCGATATGTAGGTAATACTTACTATTGAAGGTTGGTTGACAAGAGAAAGTACTAGTTAACTGATGAAGGCTGCTGGTTGTGGCAATAGAATGAGCTCCTCGAGGTTTTCTTTGTTATTTTATATTTTTTAGAGAGGTAAGCGAACCCATGCGAAACCTAGGTTGAAGTATCAATTCCTCTGATAACTAACTTGTTTTTTCCGCCAGCGATATTTTTTATCAGACTATAACGGTGTTTTTTGGGGGGTTTGGGAAACTGCGTTCTAATTGAATAAAAAATCCATATCAATTACATTCATTTTTATTTTCGATTTAAAATATATACCTACATAATAATCGTCATTATATATATGGAAAAATTTATATATTTTGGGATTTTCGCTCCTGCTGCTGCTCTCAAACGATGTTGAGAATTCCTCTTCGTCACCGTCGTTGGATATATTCCTTTTGGTATTTTCTTCTGATGGTAGATGAAATATTCCAGTATCTCCCCATGCTCTATTTGGGTAGAACACGAGTCGAATTTTGAACTTATTTTCACGCTCTTTAATTTCGGTAGAGAATGCATCTGTCCATCGTTCACGGTTATTTTTCTAATTACCATACATGGTTGATCGTTGAAACAAATGCCTGCTTCGATTATATTTGGTGGTATATCTACGTACTACTTGTTTCCAATTATATTGTATAAAAGTATAAACGATGCCTTCAATTTAGCCATCTTTTACTGTATTTCTTCTTTATTACGTAGACACCAAATGAAAGCCATTAGACATCTCATCATCTTCTATTTATCTCTCGATTGACAATCACACATGCAGTATCCGAAAGAGTTGCATCGTTGACATTCCCGACCGTCAACTTGGGTTTCTAGTATTCGAAAACATTTCTTAATGCAACAATATTGTTCTTCTTCTGAGGAATTTTGTTGTGATGATGCTGTTGACATTGTATCTGTCGAATAAGTATAATTTACAATCTAACTTGTATATATATATATATTCTATCTTTATATGTTTGTAGCTATTTGAACAAGGAGCACAATTAAATTAAAATTATTATTAGGGCAGATACAGGTTCAGTTTAAAAAAATAATATATGTAATTTAAGAATATTGCATAAATACATACATATATACCCATACATAGACTAAATCACTTTTATTTATTTCTTTTATTCACGATTTGTAGTTTGCCCTGAAGAATAGAATAAACATTCTCTAAAGCTCGGCTTCAATCAAAGAATTTTATTGAATATATGACTGCATCCCCAAGAACATTTTTTCATTTATAAATATATATATATATATATATATATATATATATATATATATATATATATATATATATATATATATATATATATATATATACATAAATAAAAAGATGTTCTTGGGGATGCAGTCATATATTCAATAAAATTCTTTGATTGAAGCCGAGCTTTCGAGATTATTTATTTTCTTCTTCAGAGCATGCTGCTGTTCCCACTTTGCTTTCCGTGGTTGACAGTTCACTTCCGTCCCAAAAGCCGCTTTGTTTATCTACTCCAAGTAAATATCAAAAAAATCACATTAATCGAAATATACGTAGCAATGGCACTAAGAAACTGGAAAAGAAAGGTCCAGGGTATGGGAATAGAAATTGATGATAGATGCTTGTTTACCCTCCAGTTCGCAGATGCCCAAGTCATAATAGTCAGTGATAAAGATGATTTGCAGTATATGATGCGAAAGCTAATAGAAAAATACAGAGAATGGGGCTTGACAGTCAACAAAGCCAAGTCAAAGTATCTATGTGTGGGAACTCAGGACAGAAACGTGGAACTGGACAATGGCCAAGAAATCCTTAAGTGTCAAGAATATTAATATCTGGGCATTACATTCAACAACACAAGAACAGATGTAAAAGAAATAGGAAAACGAATAGTCCAAGCCAAAAAAGTTATTGGAGCTCTGAATGGAATCCTATGGAGTAAAGGAATAATCAAGGAACGGAAATTTAATATCTATGAGATAATGGTAAAAAGCACCGTCCTGTATGGATCAGAAACCTGGAGAATTGAAGATAGACACAAGAAAAGAGTTGAGGCAGTTGAGATGGATGCAATTAGGAGATCTATGCGCATTTCACGAAGAGAAAGAATAAGAAACGATATCATAAAACAACGGATGGGAATAGAAGGCACGATAACGTATGATATCGAAAAAAAGCAGATTACGTGGTACGGACACGTGGAAAGAATGTCAAATGCCCGATGGCCTAAAAGAATATTCCATTGGCGACCAACATGCAGAAGAAAACGAGGAAGGCCAAAACTAGAGTGGCAGAAAATCATGCATAAATGCATGAGTGAGAGAAATCTAACACCTCAAGAAGGTCGGAGAGGCTGGAAATTAGGTGTCGGACAACGTCGAGAGACGTTCTAAACCGACCTATATATATATATACATTAATCAATAAAATCATCATTTCAATATACATTGGAAGACAAAAGGTGAAGATCCGCTACAACTTCCAGACAGTTTACTTACTAATAATGTAATATTTTTGTATCAGCATCAGAGTTGTGCGATGTACCATTTACCCCAAATACATCAAATTTGTTGTCGAAAATAATATAAGAAAGATCTGTTAAGGATGGTATCAGGGATCTTATATGGAGATGACCAAATTTTGTTATGTTTTTTTGTGCATTACTGGTAATTGATTCTGGTTTGGAGATTACGAATAATATTATGACGAACAGGACAATCCCCTGGCAAATATTTCTTATAATTTTTCGTAATACTCATGCAGTTTTCACTGTGGATGCTTGGTAATGTAGATTCATATTCAATGAACGACCGTTAAAAACCGTTGGAAGTTTCTGGCGGGAAATGGTCACCACACGGCTTATTGAAGGTTATGAAGACTTCCTTACAGATATCAAATCCTGTTAAGTTGTCTTCCTTTGGACTTTCGCTTTTTCCTGCCTTGGATACCGACGAAGACGGCGGTGCACTAAATAATGCCTAATTCAAAACGGCTCAAGCTTGGCAGCTTCTGTAGAAAACTTTCTTTTTTTTAACCACTCGGTTGCACAAACTTAAAATCACGTCGGGGTCACCAATGTAGGGTTATGCCGGTGGCTTCAATGTAGGTTTATGCAGTTGGCTTCCCCACTTTATCTTAAATAATGTAACGAAGAACTTCAAAAACTCTTTAATCTTCAACTAATTATTAAACGTGTACAATCTGTTCATTCAATCGAACATCGAGAGTCTCGAGCATTCACTGACATTCCCTCATGGAGACATACATATATGCAGAATTGCTGGTATAAAGTGGGAACATATAACAGAAACAGTACTATCTCTTGAGCGGAGGCAAAATTATAACCATTGCGTAGTCTCCCCTGCCGCGGTCTTTCTCCCTCAAGTACCATAATAACAAATTCCCCGAAAATTATGCTGTCATCTTCAGGGTGATCAGAAAGTGCAATTTGAAATATAATAAAACCAAATGTATGAGCAATATACAATATTAGATATTAATTATATAATAATTTTACGAACGAATTCTCTATAAGCTTTATTTACAGGTACCATCTACTGAAGAAGAGTGGACACATATTGCGGAGCAGTTTGAAAGGTAGTTGAATTTTCAAAAAGCTTGGGAAAGCATGTCGTTCTCCAAGCACCAATAAACATTGGAAGTGAATACATCAATTACAAATCTGATTTTAGTAGGTTTAGTTCTGATGGCCACTGCTGATACTGAATATAAATATACCTTCGTCGACATTGGTTGTCAAGGCCGCATTTATAACCGTTTTTAGCAATACTATATTAGGGAGTTATCGCGGTTGCTCCGATAAAACATCCAATACGCTATATATCACGTGGCCTCAACGGTACTGCAACATTAGCTTAGTCTAGAAAATTTAGTTATCGCAAAATTATCATAGCGGACGATATTTTGTGTAGGTGCTTTTATGAATGCTAGAGGGCTACGGAGCAAAAAACGATCTGTTCTATGGATTCATGTGTTTCTGTTTCTTTGATTTGCTCCATGGCGGTTCAACGGCAAATCATGTGTTATGTTTTTTTGCTGTTTTGGTGGGTGACAGCCATGGAAAATTTGTTAAGAGCAGCAACATTCGGCGAATTCGATTTAGAGGAGCTTGAACACGGCATTATGCCTAATATTGCACAGCAAAATAACATACAGCGCAGAAATCATTTGAAACTTAATGGCAAATTAAATTTAAATGGAAATTAAACACGAAGTCTTCTCCAAAATATATTTGCATAAAATTAACAGGGAAGATGAGACATGTTTCGGTTCTATATAGACACCCATTATCAATCTAACATGGTTCTGTAATAATAACACAGTAAATTAATAATGATTAAATTATGTGTTTGATTAAAGGATATTTATGTATGATAGTTCAAGATGGCTATTAACAAAAGGTAGGGACTCACGTGGAAAAAGAAAATGTATCCTCCAGATTTTTTAAAACATTTTGTGTTACCAATGAAATTAACTAAAATTCTTAAGAAACTAATAAACTTCAATAATATCCCTTACATAACTATTCACCCATTAAATAATAAATTGAAATAAAAAATAAAAAATAAATAAAACTAAAATTAAAAGGAATTCTGGAAGACTACATGTCTACTCTCCGGTGGTCTAAGTAAGAAAGAGAGAAAGTACTTTGAGCAACCCATAGATGAAACCGGTATAATATGTTAGAAGCGACATCTATTAATTAATAGAGAAGTAAATTCAAATGAAATAGTAGAAAGTTGCAAAATGAAAGAATTCAATATATATGATAAATGTTTAATAGAGGATAAGGTCAGGAGATGCACAAAATGTGTTTATAAACAAACTCAAAAATTAAGTGAATCAAAGAAAGCTATACAATCAAAGTTGTTCTGTTCATTAAGTGGGGTGACTAAGTGATTTTTGTTATTAGAATTGATTTCAAAAATTTCTAATATGTTCAATTTCCATAGTGAATGAAATAGCTGGATGTAACGAATTCAAATAAGTGAGTTAAATTTAAATGATATGAGCGATGAAGACATAAGATTGTATTTTCGATTCAGTCGAGACCATATTCCAAGACTTGCGAGGGCATTGGGTATTCCAAATCATATAAGAACAGCGAAAATACATAGAGTGACAGGTAAGAAGAGTATAACTTAGTGATAGGTGAGCATATCTTTAGAACAATGTATTTTAGGAATTATGGGATTGTGTATTTATCTTCGACGACTCTCATATCCAAATAGACTGTCAGATTTTGTAACTATTGTTTGGATTGTCTGCTCAATCGTTTTCCCAAATTTGTAGTTATAAGGATTTGGGAAATCTCAGATGGCTCACACGCAGAACAAATTTTCAAAAATATGCGCAGGTAATATTAATAAATTGAAAATAAATATCCATCAAGTACCTTCCATTCGACTAGATTTTAATTTGTAGGCTATTGCACGAAGAGGCGCAGCCTTGAATAATTGTTGGGGATTTATAGATGGGACAGCACTACCAATTTGTAGATCATCTGTAAATCGAGAAGAATACTGTTCTGAACATAAATGACATCACGTATCAAGTATCAGTCCGTTTTATGTCCTCATGGTATTGTGGCCAGCTTAAATCCAGCATACCCTGGTCGGAGGTATGATGCTGGCATATTTCGGGATTCGAATTTATACGGTCAGTTACAGCAGCGCATGGTTTTTCCTAATAGGGACAGATTTGTTTTATATGGTAACCAGGCATATGGGACCAGAGACTTGTTGATATCTCCTTTTTCAAATAGAAATCTTACAGCAGAGCAGCAAAATTTTATTAATAGAATTAGCTCTGTTCGACAGAGTGTCGAATGGGGATTTAGCAAAATTATTGTAGAATTTGCATTTCATGATTTTAAGAAAAATCTGAAACTTCTTTTGCAAGACCTTCAACAATTTTATATTTAAATGCAATGATTTTAACAAATTGTCACATATGTTTATATGGTAGCCAATCTGCACAATATTTTAATATTGACCCACCTGACTTTTATATTTATAATATTCAGTGACTTATTTAGGTTCCAATTATATCATGATTCTTATTTGATGTCATTTATGGTAAATAAAATATTTATATTTTGCAATCCGATGTATTTTTACAATATGTATTTACAAATTATGATGATCTTTTGTTATTAAGAAAAACTTACATAATTTCTTGCTGTTGTTAAATAATAGCAAGATGGGCTGTTCTATCAACAGCTTCCATTTTAATTCGTTTGAGCTACTCTGCTTTCTCTAACTCAAATTTCTGCCCCAAAGCTCCGGTTTCAATTCTTCAAAACGTAGTCTCCTTTCTTCTAATTCCATCTATCTTCTTCTCCTAAACATCTCTCCAGTAGTCCACTGCTTCAGATACTCCAAACACCCAGCTGTAACTGCGCCTTACGGTGTTTTCGGGTTGTGGTGGGAACCTTGTGCAGTTTACAGTAAAAGCACTTTAATGTTGAAAAGCATTAGGCCAACTTACTCAGTATGTTTGATTCCACAATTGTAATAAGGAGCATCACTCCGTTTTATTTTTTTTCCTACTTAGAATTGTGTAATAAGGAGCTTCACTCCATTTTATTTTTTCCTTCCTACTTAAAATTGTGTAATAAGGAGCTTCACCGTTAATAAAAACTGGGTATTATAATTAAATGTTGTTAATGTTATTGTTTTTTCATTTGATTGGTCTCTATCTTTACTATCTTTGGGTGATTGGCG